>CM068960.1:60804539-60819980 GCA_035128595.1 Eptatretus atami | reverse complement strand
AGGAGGGAGAGGAGGGGAGAGAAAGTGTGTAGCAGTGGGTGGAACATCAGGGCCAAAGAGATATAGAGATTTCCAGAGAGTGGAGAATCATTGAATTGAAAACCAGAAGAAAAAGAACAGGGCCCAGAACGCTACTTGAGGAACTCCAGCCTGGGACAGGAAGAGGGATAACAAGAACTCCATTTATGGCCACACGGTGACTGCGAACAGAGAGGAAGTCTGTGAGCCTGGAGTGGAGATTGGCCTTGGGATACCATAGGAAGAGAGTTTGGTAGCCAGGGCAGGGGTGCCAGACTGTCAAAAGCATGTGAATATGTCCAGGGGATACGGCTCGGATTTCCTGTCTGGCATTGGAGGACTTCCATCCATTGTTGGGGAGAGCAGAACAGCATTATTCCAGGTAGAGTGACCTGGTCTGAACCCAAATTGATGATCACGGAAATCAAGCCATTGGAGAAGAAGAGGAAGGATTTATGTCTGAAGCGATGGATGAATTCCATAAACCTTGCTGATATTGGGAGAAGGCTGATTGTCTGGAGTGCAGGATCTGTTTTTAGCACCTTTTTTTGTGAGGCAGTGATGTTTAGCTGATTTCCAAGCAGATGGCAGATGACCTTGAGCAAATGAGAGGGTGAATAGAAACAGAGAGAGGGTGAGCAAGAGCAGAAGAAGCAGGCTTGGGACACGTGGCTGATGCCGTCTTGGACCGGTTGCCAGAATCTGATCGAGGTTTGACAGCAAGCTCTCCACCTTGTCAGGAGAAGGAAACAGAGGCAGGACAGTTTGGGTGCGGACTGGGGTAAGGTGGCTGGGTAGCAGAAAGGATGGTTTTGGGACACAAGATTTAGCTTGCAAACACCGCAGTTTAGGCATTCAGCTTTTTCACAGTGCTATCAGCAGTGCGGCCCTTTTAAGGTAAGGAGGGATGGAGGGGGTACATTACACCAGAAACAGATTTAATTAGACGCCACCAGGATTGAGGAGGAAGAGCGTTTGAGAGTTCAGACTGAGATGCAGAAAGGATGTTGTTTTCTGGCTCTCCTGAGTATAACAACTTGTTATTCGAGCTTTATTGGAAGGAACTGAGATTGCCCTCAGTTGGGTTTGCTTTTCCATGAGGCAAAGGCAGTTGTTCAGGACAAACTGCCTACACAAGCTTCAGTGAACCAAGGCGGGAGGAAGGGTAGCAGGACAAACTGAAGACGCAGAGGGGATAAATCTGTGCATGAGGGAGAGCAAGTTTCTTTGAAGAAATCCCAGAGAGTTGATGTTGTGGAGGAAGAGTTAGGATAGGAGACCAGTCTAAAGTTTGAGGGCTGCCTTTTGGTGAAACCCTTGCCAGTCGCTTGAGTGAAATGCCAGACTCGACGGTTCGGGTTGAGATGGTTCTCTGATATAGCCAGCAGAGGATGTCCACTTTTGACAAAGGACGTGGGACAGGAAGAACGATTGGAGCGGAGGAAGAGCAGCAGATATTGTCAGGGAAATTTGTCAAAATCAGATCCAGAAGAGATGATACATTGGTTGAGATCCGGGGTCGGAAGTGACCGATTGAGTCAGTCCCATGAGTCGCAAGAAAGCTTTGCTGAAGTGCCATGACAGGTGAGAGAGGTACCACACCGAGCCAACTGGCATGATGACATGAAGTTTGCCACAATTATGAGAAGAGAGAGTTTGGATGAGAAGATAGAAAGTTGGTCCATGTTTTCGGATAGTGAGGTGTCGTGGAGTCATCCCACTGTTAAGGTGTCCGGTACAGTACACATATAAAAACATGAGGTGGAGTGTGAGGGGAAAGCCCGCTGGCCAGAGGTATTCCTGGAATGTGGGGAGTGAGGGCAGTGCATGCGAGATGAGGAATAGAGTCTTCTGATGAAGAGAGCCAACTCCTCCACCAGGACGAGGCCTCAGGTCTGTCATCCGGAGGAGGGGTAACCAGGGGAGAGGATACTTGGGAGTCCAAGACACGTCTTGGGGAGAAAGTTTCTGTTAGGCAGATTTATGTCTGGTTTGTCAGTGGCATCCTGATGGAAGATCTGAAAGGTTTGGCGCGAAAGGCCCCAGATATGAGGTCACACTTTTATAAGCAGGGGAGGGGAGGAGGCTTTGGATGCAGGGGTGGGGGGGAGGGTTAGGGAACCAGGGACGAGGGGGGATAGGTAGGAGGGGTTGTTGAAAGAGTGGGGGGGGATTTGCAGATAGCTAGATGACGGGGCCGGATGAGGAGGGAGAAAGGCTCTGTTTGGATACTGGGGGAGAGGTGGGGACAAGAGAGGGGAAGAAGGCAGTGAGGATTGAGGAAGTTGAGTGAGAGAAGGAGGTGAGAGGGCAGTGGAAGGAGGCAGCTTTGTGGATGAGAGGGGGGGGCAACTTTGAGAAGGAATGAGATGAGTGAGGGGGATTGAATGGTGGAGAAAAAGTTGAGGGGGATTTTTGAGAGAGGGTGAGAAGGGAAGGCTTGGAGGGAGAAGAGCTGGAGGTGGTTGAGAGTGAGGGTGAGAGGGGTAGTTGGCACTGAAGTTGGAAAAAAGAATGGTTGATGGAAAGCGAACATTTCATAGCAACACTGGGGTTTTTTTAAGTTGTAGGTCAGGGAGATTGCGATTTAATACAATTCTTGATGGATGCAATAAAGGCCGAATCCAGAGAATGGAGAGAAGAAACGCTTGTTAACAGTTGGATTTTTATTAGGCAAGGTATGAAAGAAGGTCGAATGAGAGCAGTCTGTTTAAATGTAGAAGAGTAGTGCATTATGACACCAGTAGAGTTACCACACGTGTGTTTGAAAGAGGAAGATGAAGCATGATAGAGATCATTTTTATTATATTGTTTTGAGGAAGAGTTAACAGATAGGTCATGTAAGTGTTGTAGAAAATCGAGGAAGGGAAGAAAGAAGAGGGAGAAGAAGAAGAAGAAGAGAGAAGCAGAAGGAAGAAGAAGAAGAAGAAGAAGAAAGCAGCAGAAGAAAGAAAGAAGAAGAACAGAAGAAGAAGGAAGAAGAATCGAGAGTCGTGAGTGAGGAAGGAGAAAAGATCGCGTTTTTTTTTTTATTATTTAAGATTAAGAAATAGAGTGACTTAATGCGGAGGGATGGGTGGGGGGGCGTTAGAAAGTGGGGAAGATAGAAATTGGAAGGTAATGGGGATGAAAAAACAAAAACACGCATCGCTCACCGGCTAGGCCTCAAGGCCTCATGGATAGGCCTCAAGCGTCCAGTATAACAAGTCGACAAAATAGCACGATTTTTGAAACAAAAAACCGAACTAGGAACACATAGTAAACATTAAGTGAGAGAATAAACAGTTAAAACGCGGACCAGCATAACGGGACCCGGAAACTTAACCTTTGAGATCTTCAGCAGAGAGCTCTGAAGGAGAACCTGTTGACGTTCCAAAACCCGGAACCGGAAGTCATAACAAACTGCACCACACCCACAGTTCTGTCTGCTTAACAAAAAAAAAGCTTTAAATTATGTCCAATTCACAACATTCTTTGACATCCTCTCTCCTCGACCTCTGGAGAGTTGTATAGTGGGGAGGGGTTTGGAGGAGGATAGTCTGAGGGGAGTGAGGAAGTGTGTAGGGGAGGAGGATAGTGTGGAGGGAGGGAAGGGAAAGCAAAGGAGGGGGGAGGTGGAAAGACGTGGAGACAGAATTGGGGGTGGGAGGGAGGGAGTGTGAGGGTGGGCGGGAAGGGGGGGGAGAGTGTTGAAGGGTGGGGAGAGGGGGAGGGAGTGTGAGGTGGGGGAGCGGAGGGAGTGGTGGGGGGAGAGGGAGTGTGGGGATGGGGAGGAGTGATGAGGGTGGGAGGGAGGGGGAAGGAGTGTGAGAGTGGAGGGGGGAGGGAGTGTGAGGGGAGGGGGAGGGAGTGTGAGGGTGGGGAGGGGGAGGAGAGGGGGAGAGGAGTGTGAGAGTGGGGGGAGAGGGAGGAAGTGTGGAGGGTGGGGGAGGGGAGGGAGTAGGAGGGAGTTGAGGGTGGGGAGGAGGAGGAGTGTGAGGTGGGGGAAGGGAGGAGGGAGTGTGAAGGGTGGGGGGAGGGAGGAGGGAGTGTGAAGGGTAGGGGAGGGAGAAGGGAGATGTGAGGGTGGGGGAGGCAGGAGGAGTGTAGGGTGGGGGAGGAGGAGGGAGGGGGGACGCGAGAGAGAAGGGGGGAGAGGGAGGATGTAGGGTGGGCGGAGGGAGGGAGGTTGAGGGTGGGGAGGGGAGGGAGTGTGAGGCAGTGGGGAGGGTGGAGGGGAGGGAGGGGGAGGGAGTGTGAGGATGGGGGAGGGGACGGGAGCGTGAGGGAGGGGGGAGGGAGTCTGAGGGAGCGGGGGAATGGAGTGGAAGGCAGGAGGAGGGTAGTGTGAGGGTGGGGAGGGAGTGAGGGAGCGTGAGAGCGTGGGGGGAGGGAGGGAGTGTGGGGGTCGGAGGGAGGACGGAGTTGTGGGGGAGGGGAAGAAGGAGTGTGAGGGTGGGGGAGGAAGGGGTAAGGGTGGGGGGAGGGGGGAGGGAGTGTGGAAGGATGGGGAGGGGAGGGAGGTGTCGGGGGAGGGAGTGGAGGGTGGGAGGGGAGGAGTGTCGGGGGAGGGGAGAGGAGTAGTGAGGTTGGGGGGGGGAAGGAGTGTGAGGGTGGGGGGAGGGGAAGAGTGTGAGAGTGGGGGGGAGGGGGAGGGAGTGTGAGGGTGTGGAGGGGGAGGGAGTTGAGGGGTGGGGGAGGGGGAGTGAGTATGAGGTGGGGTTGGGGGAGAGTGTGCAGGGAGGAGGGAGGGGGGACGGGAGTGGAGGGAGGGGAGGTAGGAGGAGGGAGTGTAGGTGGAGGTAGGAGGAGGGAGTTGTGAGAGGTGGGATGGGAGGACGTGAGGGGGGGAGGTGGGAGGAAGTTGTGAGGAGTGGGGGAGGGGAGGGAGCGTGAGGGGTGGGAGGGAGGAGGAGGATGATGGCGGGAGGAGGAGGAGCGTGAGGGTGGGGGGAGGCGGAGGGAGCGTGAGGGTGGGGAGGGGAGGGAGCGTGCAGGGTGGGGGAGGGGAAGGAGCGTGAGGGTGGGAGGGGTGTGGACGAGAGTGGGGGAGGAGGAACGTGCTTGAGGGAGCTCTAGGGGAGGGAGGGGGAGGGAGTTGTGAGGGTGGGTGAGGGGGGAGGAGTGTGAGGGTGGGGGATGGAGCGTAGGGTGGGGGAGGGGGGAAGGGAGCGTGAGGGTGGAGGGGAGAAGGGAGGGAGTGTAGGGTGGGCGGAGGGGGAGGAAGTGTGAGGGTTGGGGGAGGGGGAGTGAGCGTGGGGAGGGGAGGGAGTGTGAGGAGGGGGAGGGAGCGTGAGGGTGGGGGAGGGGACGGAGGGTGAGGTTGGGCGAGGGGGACCAACGTTGAGGGTGGGGGAAGGAAGCGTGAGGTTGGGAGGAGAAGGGAGGAAGCGTGAGGGTGGCGGGAGGGGGAGAAGCGTTGAGGGTGGGGAGAGGGGGAGGAAGCGGTGAGGGTGGGGAGAGGGGGAGGTTAGCATGAGGGTGGGGAGGTAGCGTGAGGGGTGGGGGGAGGGGAGGAGCGTGAGGGTGGGGGAGGTGGGAGGAGAGCACGTAGGGTGGCGGGAGGGGGAGAAAAGCTGTGAGGGTGGGGGGAGGGGGAGGTAGCGTGAGGGTGGGGAGGGGGAGGAAGCGTGAGGCGGAGTGGGGGGGGGGAGGAAGCGTGAGGGGGGGGGAGGGGGGAAGGCGTGAGGGTGGGGGGAGGCGGGGAAGAAGTGTTGGAGGGTGGGAGGGGAGGAGATGTGAGGGTGGGGGGAGGAGGAGAAGTGTAGGGCTGTGGCAGTGGGGAGGAGCGTTTGAGGTGGGGTGAGGGGGAAGGAGCGTGAGGGTGGGGATGGGGGGAAGCATATGAGCGGCTGGAGGGAGCGGGAGGGAAGCGTGAGGGTGGGGGGAGGGGGAGAAGCGTGGGAGGTGGGGAGGGGAGGAAGCGTGAGGGTTGGGGGATGGGGGAGGAGCGTGAGGGTGGGGGAGGAAGCGTGAGGGTGGGGAAGGGGGAGGCAGGGTGGGAGGGTGGAGGAGGCAGGAAGGGTGGGGTGAGGGGAGGAGGGGGAGGAAAGGGTGTGGGGAGGGGGGAGGAAGCGTTGAGTGGGAGGTGCAGCGTGAGGGGGAGGTCGGCAGCGTGAGGGTGAGTGATGCAGGGGGGGAGGGCGGACGCAGCGTGAGGGTGGGGGAGGAAGCGTCGAGGGCTGGGGAGACGGCAGCGTGAGGGTGAGGGGAAGGCAAGTGTTGAGGGGGAAGCAGAGTGTAAGCGGGAAGGGGATGGAAGCAGGCATAAGCGGTAGGGTAAAGGCAAGCTACAAGGGCGTGCAGGGTGAATAAAATGCACCGAAACAGTTGATGTTTTCTTTTTTTGAATCCGTGACTATATAAACCAGCGGACATTTAAAAAATTAAAAACCCATGCTATCTTACCTGGCAAAGGCTGCCTACCCGCCATAAATACACATTCCTCCAGCCTCCTCATGGTCCGTGGCTAACCGTGCACGTGCATGGTGATATACTATCATTTCATTGCCGCACACATGCACGGATGTCCCATACCCGTGCTGACGTGCCATGTTCACACGTGCCTTTGATTCTGCACCACATCTGCTCCCCACGTGCTCTGCGCTGCCCATGTCTGTTTCCCTCGCGTGAGAAGCATATGGTTCGGAGAACCCTCTGCATAACCACCTCCATAGCGCCACACCACCTTGGTTGCGCAGTTCAAGTTCAGGATTGTTGCCCTTGTGAAACCAACCACACCGCACACACGTAACCTAGCATGCAGGCACGCACACACCCACGGGAGTCATTTGCACAATTTGTACCACATTCCGTGTTGTGCTCAGTTCCTCTAGTTTTCAGAAGAAATTACTGACTGTTAAATATATTTCAGCAACTGTAATAGTATATTTATATTAATTATTTGTCAGAAAGCAGATTGCACAAATGGTAAAAGCTAACTGCGGGCATTAATTGCTGGGAAAAAAAGACCACTGTCGACTGCATTGCCAATGAATGCCAAAAAGAAAGTTAAAGAGCACGGCGTGTGCTCAATGAAGTTGCACTTTCTGTACATTCCTTCATCTTTTCTTCCACTTATTATCATCCAAACAGCGAAAAAGTGATAGTTTAATGCTTTGGTAAATAATACCTTAGATTTGTTAAAATAAAATTAATAATCGACTAATTTGATTAAAAATGTTCAGATTTCATTCCAGATTTTGGACACATTATTTCGTGCACGGATACCGATTCGAAAATGAGATATAAATATTTTGATTATATACTTCAATTCACGTCCGTGATAGTAGATCATGTTTCCCAAATCAGGCATGTTTTGAATTGCTGAATAAAATGGCAAATTAAAACCCCAGCAAGCTGACGGAGGGCTGACCAAGGATGCGTGTTGCTGAAAGGGATAATTAAATAGTCGTTAATTATCTTCAAAAGGGGTGTTTTAAATTAAACCAAATACCACATTTTCCACTCATTCACTTCTTTGCGAGTTCCCTCAGTATACATGCAGAGTTTCAAGCTGCTGGCTTCATTGGTTTTGGAGTATATGGAGGAGACCCCACACACACACTGACATTCATTAGTACTGTATAGATAAACTAACACACACACACACACACACACACACACACACACACACACACAACACACACACACACACACACACACACACAACACGGTGTTGCTCTCCCAGATACGAAGAAGATCATCACATGAAACATGCAAAGTGTCGGTCAATTTTTCTTCAATACAGAAGCAAGCTTACCAGGAACATCAAGTCACCTCTAAGATAGAGACCAGTGTTCACCTTCTGTCAAATGGAATCTTCAATAACAGACCACTTGCTACCGACCAGTCCAGGCAGAATTTGGAATTTGTTGCAGGTGCCTCCTGTGAGACTCGATTCTATTTTTTCCGGAAAGACACCTGGGATCCTTCAACATCCCCCAACAAAATGCTCGTAGATGGGGACCACTCAGTTTGCCTCTTTATCAGAAGGCAGCGTGCATACATTGATGTATCGTGGTGCCTGTGGAAAACACCGGTGACAGCTTTAGCTGGGCTGAATTCTTGAACCCCCAGGCTTAGACATTTCAGAGGGTTGTTATGCATTGGCATCTGGCTATCCTGTGAGTGCGCACACACACACCATACAATATTGATAAACATAGTTGCTTTACTCGTATTGTCCAATGATGCGAATAAGAACCAAACTTACACCTAGGAGAGAGCATTGAATGAAAGAGCATATAAAATCTATTCAGAAAAGATTGTTAAGCCAGCTGTCATGTTTACTTGCACTCATTTTTGTGATAATAATTGAATGTCCAATGGCATCAATCATGAGTCGACCTCGGTACCTTGAGTTAGCAATGTTGCTCTTGTCTACTCTTGTCCAAACTGTGGCGTTAACCCCCCGAAATAATCACTTCATTGTGCCTCACACAAAGGTTAGCATACTTTTGTTAACTTTTCATTGATTGAATCTCTATCGTTCAAACTGTCACCCAACGCAAAGCGATTACTGCATTGACAAAGTAGAGTGTTCTTACACTTGGTCTCGTCTTCTCCGAGATATCAATGAGTTGATGCCAAGATTGGTTCTACAAACGAGACCATTGCATGTTGCATTAATGATCCCGATGATATAAAAACAAAATCCTTGATGACGTCATTCTAAGGTTCGATTGATTCTGTACAAGTTGTGCTCACATCTGCAGGGGTAATGGTAAGGACTCCGCCAGAACATTCAGACCAAGGGGGATTTTTTTATTTTACCCTTGACTTTTATTCCCCCATCGCGCCTTATACTCTCTTTTGAGCTTCAACATCAGGTCTTTTATTTTCCCATGATTTCAGCCTGAGACAGGCAGGCTTAAAATCCCTCTGAAGGACAATGTATCACGAGCCTTGCAGCATCCCCATGAACGTGAGATGGTCCCTCAGGTGGGCATGAGAAACATTTGTCTGCAGAGTATGCCGAAGGTATTAAAAAAAAAACATTTTTTGTTTGCTTCTGCAGTTGACATCCAAAACCGAGTCAGATTTACGATTGTGTAATTTGTGTTTTCTGCCTAAACTCCAATGTGTATGCAGTGCAGTAATTAAACGTTGTTTGTATGCAATCTAGCCATCTCCTTTCTTTTACACCTGATCCAGATGTCCGCTTTATGCAGTGCGGCCCTTAAGCGAATAATCGAGCGGTCTTGCACTGCCGTTCAAAACCACCCTTTGCTCATTTACATCACGGCTTTGAAGAGATCCTCATGGAATGCTTGCTTGAAAGCAGTGTGGACTTTTCCTATCTGTTTATGTTATCTCTACCTTGGCATTTTTCCCTTAGAGGACTGACCAGTCCAGTTGGGTTTAAAACGATGTGTTTAGTAACGTCTGCTCGCTTAATTAACTTCATAAAGCCAAAGCCTCGTGGCATTTGACCTTCTCTGGAATTCCAGACACTCTGCATGACCATGATAAATTACGCGGCGCTGGGTGGGAAAAATAAACAGAAGACAGAAGGGAAAGAAAACCCCAAAGTTTGTAAGTACAATTAACACCAAAGCCTTAGGCCACAGGTTATAAACTGACTGTGGCTTACAAATCAAAAAAATATATAATCATTTCAAACGTTAAATATTTTCCAGATTTGTGTGACAACTTCGAGAATATTAATTACGCCCTAGATGTATGTGCCAATGCTGTGGGCGGCTGACGATCAGCGCATGCCTGCTTTCGACACCATTCTTCTCAACCACATATAAAAGGAGGTTGGCAGGTTATATTAACTCAAGGGAAATTGAAATATTTCTGCTGACTTTACAAGTAAGCACCGCTGTTTCATCACAAACTGAACCAGCTGTGTGCCTGAGCCTATAGTACAGTAAGAAATACATGGAGCAAGACTGAAAAGCATTTCCGAGCATTCCTGCAGTGAATGACATGCCCCAGCGGACAATCCCTGGCGACTTCAAACAACGGCGGTATCTTCAATTCCACCCACACCATATAAATTACGTTTTGACAAATAAATCTTGTAACAAGTACCTGCAAAGACACTGCAGGTTTGCATCTCAAAAAACAAAAACAAACAAAATGCTTTCCTCACACACTGCCCTAAGCCATCACTACTTCACATTCCCAAACTCATTCTTCCCCGAACAGATGTGATGAGGTTCTTGTTTCCTAATTACCAGGCTACTTTTTGCACGGAACTACAAACACATTCTACAAAGAGATAGCAATCATTGCTTTTGAACACGAGTCTTGAGGAATCTTTCAAGGACATAACAGCGAATGCCAAACTTTTCTAAATATTTCTTCACTTGGTGATGTGAAGCTTTTCTCAGCTTAGATCTAACGCATCCACCTTTGGACGCTGCACCCTGAGCGGGTCTCAGACAGGACAAGCACTGTTACTCGCATCCCCTACATCCCCTGCCCCCTCCCCTTCCCATGTTGCCCTCATTCCCTTTCCGGCTCAGCTTTGTGACTTTTGCTTTATGATGCAATAAGACTGACTTTAAACATAGTAGTTATATTAAATAATAATAATAATAATAATAATATAATATAACAATAATAAACAGCACATAATTGTTATTGTCAATTTAAAAAAATATATTTTCTTGTTTAATTTTGCACGGTAAAGATAAAAAACACATCAAGATCGCAGGAAGATCACAGCAATTTAAGACACGATTAGGGAAGGCCAAAATGCTCCATCGGCAGTTCCCATGGAACACATCTTCAATGCTGCAAAGTTTTGGGTCTGAAAGGCGAGATGGAAAAAGCTTAATCGTCAGCACCAAGATCAGGCACTAAGGCACCAATACTACCAGAGACATTTCCTAAAATGTGCGACAACAATGCCTGTAGGGCTTACCATGACAAGACAAACATCTTGATCACAACATAGCAGGCCATGTCCGGGCTCTCTGTGGCAACCAAGCTCGAGGGAATCAACACAAAGATATTGTGCAGGGCATTATACATGGTACATCGTTGTTAAGGATGTAGGACTTGATCGACTGGACAGATGGACCAACATTACATGAACGGTATGAAGAAAGGGAATAACAGACACCAAACAGAACCATCAAGGCCGAGAACCTTAGACAACAGCTATTGGGGAAAAGAACAAATTGTGCCTTGTGATAGATGTTACCATCATACAGAAACTTTTTCGTCGTTCTAAAGTAAAAAAGACAATAAAAAAGTCATAGCCCCGTTGTTTTTGTAATTTGCCTGTACGGGACTTAAGGGTTATATATAAATACACTAGGTACCCGTGCACATGCACGGGGATAGCAGTACAACATAGCTGGTAGCAGACGACAGACCGTACACGGGGAATGACAAAAATATGCATTGTGCAAAATTGCAAAGTGGTACTATGGAAACGCCAAGACTTCCCCAAACATTGTCTGGCATGTCCGCTAAGTGCCACAGCAATTTCATAGGGATCGTTGACGGCGAAGCCAAGTTTATTTAGTGTGCAACTTGGTATTATAAGTAGAATATATATATATATATATATATATATATAATATATATATATGATATTTATATATATATATATATATTTATATATATATATATATATACATATATATATATATAAAATATATATATATTTATAGATCCACCACATCTCTCACCTGTGAATGGAGAGGAATAGCCAATCAGCTCTCACCGAATCAACTAAACCCAGGTGGCTAGGATTATATAAATAACACCCCCACACTCTCGCTGAAGCTGCTGCAATAAAGCAACCCCAAGAAGCCTACTTGCAAGGTAAGCGGCTTTGCTGTTTCAAACCCTTCCAGAGTTTCCTCCACAACTATAAAGATGCTCACACATCGGACACACTATGGAGAATCCCAATGCTACACACCCCCTCAGCCTGCCAGACCGGTTTATCGCTTTTTTGGCAAATCTCAGTTGACATCACAGACAGCAATGCATACCAATGAGGGCTCCCAAGCATGTACCATGTGCAAACGTCAAAAGCGATGGTAAATAAAAAGCAATAAATATAAAAAATATAACAAAAAAAAATATCTCTCCCTTTCATACCTTTTCCCAACGTATCCACAAAGTTAACCGACTCTTCTTCCTCCTTGCCATCATACATCTTCCCTCAATTTGAGCCGACTCACTTTCACCATATACCTTCACGATTTCTTTCTCCAACCTTCCATTACCTAATCTTCAAAAATTCACAAAAAAACAATAAAAAATAATTATATCCTTTCTAACTATACACCTCCTGCAACCGCGTGTTTCTCTACCCTTCTCTTCCTGTGCTACTTTTCAATCGACCCACCAGTTTCCCTCTGTGTTTGCCGATCCAAATTCACCATACACGTCCAGGATTTTACTTCAACCTTTCCTTTTACTAATCTTTATGCAATCTTTTATCAAAAAAACATAGTAATAATAAAAAAACATAATAAAAACAAATAAAATGGGCCTTATAATGTTTCAACTTCCTCTTTCCATACGTGTGGTTCTCGTTACTGTATCGATAAGTGCACGACTGTTTTCTATTTCAACAGACTGCCTTTTCAATTACGACCTTACCTTCATCTCTTGTCTAAAAAGTCTAACTGCCCACCAATTGTGTCTTTTTCCCATTCTCTTTAATTATCTCCTTCATTGCATCCCTCAATGTAATGTCTTTAGTCGCAGTCTACCTATTAAAATTACATACCCCAGTTCCAATGCATGACGTGTTCCATCAACTCGTCTTTTTTTTCCCCCCACTTTAGTGGCAAATCACCCCACTCCTTAAAATCTACCTACTCCTACCACCACCTGCTATCCCTTCTCCTTACCCCTCCCAGCTTGCCCCTCATTCTTACCTCTGCTCTTGCACCTCTTTACTGATCTTCTGCTTCAGTATTTGCTCCTCCTCTGTTGTCCTAAAGTGTGTGGCTGCCTCTAAATCTGAGGGCTCCATTCAAACCTTAACAGATAGCCCCCTCTCTCAATCAGTTACACTTTGTCAACACCACAACACAACATGCTTCCTCAGTTATCCTCTCATCTCACCTCCCCTCTTCCCAACAGCCAAAATTTTTTTTTTGTACCTCCCCTGCCCACTCCCCTTCTCACCATACCACCAACAAGTTCTCATCCTTTCCCCTCTCCCCACCTCTCCCATCCCCTCCTGCCTCTTCGCCATGCCTGCTCTGTATAGTCCCCTCCCTCTCAATGACTTCCCTTCTCACCACTCACCCTCAAAGCAACCTTCACACTCTTCCCCCTCTAAGCCAACACCTCACTTTCTCAAAAACTCCCCCCTTCACCCTTCTTCCTCCAATCATCCCCTCACTCCCTCTTCTCAATGTTGCCCCTCCTCACATCCACAAAAAACTCGCCGCCTTCTACCCTGCCCTCTCTCCTCCATCTCATCACTCCACCTCCTCAAGCTTCCAACTGCCTCTGTCCCCCTCTATTATTACTTCCCCACTGTACCTCAACTACAGCACCAGGCAAGGTCTTCTCCTCCCATCCAGCCCTCTCCCCTAATGCTCTTCTCCAATCACCCACAATTTTCAACAATCTCCTACCTTCCCTCTCCTCCCTCATTCCCCTCCTAACTCATCCTACCACCCCATCCCCTCCCCTGCACCCAAAGCGTCGCCCCCTTCCTTCTTCCTGCTACAGTTGGCGACCTTCCAAACATTCCGAAACCTGACAGATTCTTTCCATACAGGTGCCACTGACATAACAGACGTAATCGCATTACAGAAACTTTCCTCCCTCAAGACATCTCTTGACTCCCAAGTATCTTCTCCCTGGTTTTACTCCCTCCTCCGGTATGACAGACCTGAGCCCGTCGTGGTGGAGGAGTTTCCTTGTCTTCATCAAAGACTCTATTCCTCTATTCCTATTCCTCACTCTTCACGCACTTGCCCTCACTCCTCCACACCCCCAGGAATTAATACTGGCTTATGGCTTCCCCTCTACACCCACCTCAATGTTATGTGTGTGTTGTACCGTCCCCAACAGTTGATGCAATCCATATAACACCGCACTCCACCGAAAAACATGGATCTAAACTTCCTCCTCTCATCCAACTCTCTCTTCCTCAATATGTGGTGACTTCAATTGCACATGCAGTTGGTTGGGTGCGTGGTACGGTCCCTCCACCTGCAATGGGCACTTCATGCAAAAGCTTTATGCCGACTCATTGGGACTGATTCAATCGGTCAACTCCAACCCAGATCTCAAACCAACAGTACTCAATCTCTTCTGGATCTGACTTTTGGACCAACTTCCCTGAAAAATCTGTTGTTTCGCACCGCTCCAATCAGTTCATCTGACCACATCCTTGTCAAAGTGGACAATCTCTCATCTCTCTGGCTATTATCAGAGAACCATCTCAGCACCATTGATTCTGGAATTTCACTCAGGCTGACAGGCAGGGTCGTCAAGCAGCCATCAAACATCTAGACTGGTCTCCCATTGCTACTTTCTCCAACATCAACTTATCCTGGGAATTCTTTAAAAGAAACTTGCTCTCTCATGAACAGATTTATCCCCTCTCGTCTTCAGTTGTCCTACCCTTCCTCCCACCCATGGTACAATGAAGCTTGTGGTGAGGCAGTTGTGCTGACCTTTGCTGATATTAACGATTTAAATCATTGATATCGATTTAAATGTCGCTGACCTTTCTGTGCTGACCAGAAACAACTGACCTTTGCCTCATGGAGAGCAAATCCAACTGAGGGTAATCTCAGTTCCTTCTGGAAAGCTCAGAACAAGTGGGTGTCTACCCTCCGGAGAGCCAGAAAACAACATCTTTTGAATCTCAAGTCTGAACTCTCAAACCTCTCTCCCTCCTTCGAATCCTGGTGGCATCTTGTTAAGTCTGTTTCTGGTGTATGTTCCCCCTCCATCCGCTCCCTTACCTCTCATGGCCACACAGCTGACACCGCATGTGAAAAGGCTGAAAGCCTAAACTCCGTGTTTGCATCTAAATCTTGTGTCCGAAACCCATCGCATTCTGCACCCAACTTACACAGTTGGACCCAGCTGTCCTTGGACTCTGTGTCCTTGTCTTCTGACAAAGTGGAGAGCTTGTTGTCAAACCTCAAATAGGATTCTGCAACTGGTCCAGATGGCATCAGCCCACATGTCCAAAAAACCTGCTCTTCTGCTCTTGCTCACCCTCTCTCTGTTCAATTCACCCTCATATTTGCTCAAGGTCATCTTTCATCTGCTTGGAAATGAGCAAACATTACCGCTCTGCATAAAAAAGTTACAAAAACAGATCCCTGCAACTACAGACCAATCAGCCTTCTCCCAATGATCAGCAAGGTCACGGAATCCATCATCGCTTCAGACATTAAATCCTTCATTTTCTCCAATGGCTTGATTTCCGATCATCAATTCAGATTCAGACCACGTCACTCTACCCTGGATATGCTGCTTTTGCTC
>CM068960.1:60779450-60797497 GCA_035128595.1 Eptatretus atami | reverse complement strand
GCCAGCGTTTTACATACATTTTGATACGTTGCCATACGCTGGCTAAAACGTCAAGATGTGACAGGGCCCTGAGGCAACGCCAGTACAATTTCATGAGTAGTTCGTTGGCAACTGTGACTTACAACCCTAATATTAAATACATTTCATCATCGAATCACAAACCAATATAATATATTTTAAAAGGCATTTTCCTATCAAAACCAATCTTTTGTTTATTCAGGCCATGCCTCCATGGAAAAGACCAGATTAATCAGAAGCTGCATTTTGAACGTGAAAAAGGTGAATTATTGAGACAGAGGAGCAAAAAGAAGCATGATTAAGAATAAATTTAGAGAATAAGGCAAGAAGAAATGGAAGTTTGTCTGATTGATTTAAATGCATTTGGAGCTCAAAAGAGAGAAGCTCAGCAGAAATTTGTTCCTCACCAAATGGATGATGAGAGGACATCAAGGCAAACACAAAACAGTCTGCAGGATCAGAGAAGGTGGCATTCAGCTCTGCTCATGCAGCGAGCAGGTGCGTGTGTGTATGTACACACATAAAAAGATCCACTCACGTCTCTCACCTGTGAGTGGAGGGAATAACGAATTAGCTTTCATCCAATCAATTACCCCAGGTGGCTAGGATTATATAAATATAGTGAATCCTCCCATGCTCTTGGAGCTGAAGAAAGCTACAAAAAGCAACCATGAAAGGCTACCCACGGTAAGCCCTCTGCAGTTTCAAACCTGGTCCAGTTTTGAAATTGGTCTGGCAACTGAGGGTGTGTGTCACATTGGGATTCTCATATTTGTACCATTTGTGAATGTCTTTACAACTGAGGAGGAATTCTGGGAAGGGTTTGAAACAGAAAAGGACATACTTTCTGTTGCTTTTCATGGTTGCGTTATGCAGCTTTCTTCAGCTTGATGAGCAAGGGAAGAGTGTAGATATATATAAATAATATATATATATACACAGATATATATACGTATATATACATATATATTACACACATAAATGTTATATATATATATATATATATATTATACATCTACAGTATATATACAGTTAAGTCCAAAATTATTATTCCAATGAAAAATCTGAGAGTTTTGCATTTATCTCATACCTACAAGCTGGAGGGTGGAACTTTCACTTCACCCAAGGACATTTAGGTGGCATGTACAAATCCACATATATTTTGGCTCAACATTATTAGCATAACAATAGAAATGTTAAGATTTCTTTTTTTATGCCTGCCAAAATTATTCATACCCCATACCAAGTCTCAGAATTGAGCCAATGTTTGTGATAATGCACATGCTTTTGATATTCATAAGATTCTTTATAATGTTATGCAATTATTCCAAGATGTGTGCATACAATCTGAATGCATTACAAATGTGTTTATTGAATGTACAGTGAGGAATGTTATAGAACAACACTCTGCTTTCAGACTATAAATTAAGGGGAGCTGATGCAATCATTCTCAGGTCATTGTCAGCATGGCGAAGAAGGAAGTCAGTGAGGACCTTCGGTTGTGCATTGTGAATGCTCACAAGGAGGGAAAGGCTACAAAGCTATTTCGAAGCAGTTCCGAGTGCCAGTTGCCACCATACAAAGCATAATTAGGAAGTACAAGGAGTTCCACACCGGTAAAAAACATTGAAGGACGTGGTCGGAAGCCAAAGGTGTCGCCTCGTCTGGCAAGAAAAGTATGGCAAGAGGCCAACAACAATCCACGGATCACTATTAAGGCTCTCCTGAACAACCTTGGCGAGTCTGGGACAATTTATCAAGGCAGACAATCCAGCGGACGTTGCACAAGGGGGGTTTCCATGGACGCCACCAAGAAAGACTCCACTCCTCCATCCCAGGCACCAGAAAGGCTCGTCTAGCCTTTGCAAAAGCTCACCTGGACAAAGATCCAAGCTTTTGGTCCTCAGTCTGTGGTCGGATGAGACGAAAATGGAGCTTTTTGGGCACAGAGATGTTGCTTTCGTTTGGCGGAAGAAAGGTGAAGCATACAACCCTAATAACACAGTCCCGACCGTCAAGCATGGAGGCGGGGCATAATGCTTTGGGGGATGTTCTCTCAGCCAGTGGGCCCGGCAATCTCGTCAAGTGGATGGCATCATGAAAAAGGGCAGTACATCAGATCCTTGAGGAAAACATCAAACAGTCCGCAGAGAAACTTCACCTCGGGGAGCATTGGACGTATCAGCAGGACACGATCCAAAAACACACCGCCAAGTCAGTCAAGAAATGGTTCCAGGATAATGATGTAGACATTCTTGAGTGGCCAAGCCAAAGTCCGGACCTCAACCCAATTGAGAATCTGTGGAGGGAGCTCAAGACCGGAGTGATGGCAAGGAAGCCTTCCAACCTCAAAGACATGGAGACCTTCACAAGGAGGAGTGGGCCAAAATCCCTGTAGAGACATGCAAAAACCTTGTGAGCAAGTATGAAAACCGTTTGGAGGCGTGTAATCACAAACAGAGGCTTTTCCATTGATTACTGAATGTGACTTTGAACTGATCTAAGCAAGGGTATGAATAATTCTGGACATGACATTTTTTTGTAAATCTATCAATAAAAATACCCCCGAAACAATGTATTTCTTGAAATGTTCTCTTGCAGTGATTCTTTCAGCTGTTGTCACATTCTATGTAACTTAAGCCAGAAGAAACTCATTCCTCAAATAACACGATTCAAAATACTCCAAATTTGGTAAGGGTATGAATAATTTGGGCTTAACTGTATGTATATGTATGTATATATATATATTGTTGCGAATTCGCGCCCGTCGGCGTGCGATCGGCCACGTGACTCGAATCGCGACCGCCTCGCCACCGGACGGACAATTCAGTGTCGTGACCCTCCCGGCTAACGCGGGATCCAGTCACGGTGGCCTTTCGGCCTCACCACGATCGTGCCAATCGGCCACCCGCGGGATAGGGTTGTTCGCCAAACTCGACCTACCTAAGTACCCACGCGGATGGAAACCGGGCGATCGCACCTCGCCGCAGGTCGACTTCGGACACGGACCGCTTAAGCGGTCCGTTCCTTGCTATCGGGATAACCGAGCGGTGTTATCGTGCCTCGCACGTTCCTGATTAATTATCGGGCGTATCCACCCACTACGAACCCTTTTACGTGAAGCAAGATGGAGGTTCAATTAAAGAAAAGACGAAGCGAAACGGGCACAGTTCAACAAGTAAGCACATTTAATTCACACACACAGTAGAGCACGTATTTACAGCCACAATTAGCAAATGCACATATATCAATTTAAGACAAAAACAATAATGCAAGCAACGCAGAGCTACGACCGACTTAACGCGAACACTCGGCAACACTTATACAGTTTCTACCTTACAAGACACGGCGCCACAACACCGCATTCACACCTAAGCAAGGAAAGACCCCTCAAGGCAAGGGAGTCAGACTGGGCCCGTGGGCCTAATGCGCGTGGAACCTGGATGAGCGGCCAGGTCCACGAGACCGAAGGGTCCTACCCGCGCCCTCGTGGCGAGCCGCAAAATGTCGCTGCACGGCGTTTCGTGGGTACCTGCTGGTGTAAAGTGGGAACGGGGCCCCCTTGTCGCACTCTCTCAGCGCGGGGGAAAGGGGAATTGTTGATGCTCTGGGGAGGGAGTATGGCTGGCTTGCTCGAGTCCCGCGATGCGCGATTCAACGCGACCTCGTCGCTGACTTCCTCGCCCCGGACCCGAGCCTCCAGGTTCTCCTCAGCCGATCTCCCTCCGCAGCCGTTCGCCTCGTAGCGTTCGCCTCCGTAGCCGTTCGCCTCCGTAGCCGTTCGCCTCCGTAGCCGTTCGCTCCGTACTCATCTGCCCCACTTCTGCCACGATTCGCCTTGCGCTCGTCTTTTTATCGGCTCCAGGAACCCACCATATGCAAATTCTCGGATCCAAACGACCTCAGGGCGGGCCACGCTCGCCGATTGGATGGAGAAAAAGGGGCGTGAATCTTTCCTGATCCTCAAATTTGCATATCCCGATTTCCTTCAGGCGCGTCTGGAGGCGGGCCAAGCCGCCCCGCGTTCCTAATTGGATGGATCAGATGTGGGCGTGTAGCATTCCTGATCCGAATTCTCCTCGGAAAAACCGCCATCTGCACGCGCGCTCGCATGTATCGCTGAAGATAGCCCGACGCTCGGTGTCCACAGGTGGTGCGGGAGTGGCCGTAGGAGAAGGGTGGAGGGTTTTCGGCGGTGTCCGATGGCCATGGTGCTGTTTGGAATGGCGGTGATGTGAGGTTTGCGGTAGCGAGTGGTGAGGTAGGTTGTGGCTGCTGGCGTTGTTGTTGTTGGCGTGGTTGGCTCAAAACAAAGGTAGAACAGAAAAACGCCTAACTCAAAGGATCGCAGCTGAATGAATCACATTAATTCCCTCTATAAACGGGTTTGGAGCTAACTACACATGTACTTCAGAAATACCTCACCTATGGGACTGGATGGTGTTCGCGAATTTCCACAGCCGTAACACTACCCCCTCCCTTTTTACAGACTCGTCCCGAGTCGTCAAATTATCGTGTGCCATCATGTGTAGTTCTCCCCTAGTACGTTTTACCTACGGATCCCTGAGTGCGACATTCATGGTATTCGTGTCCCCAAATAAATAACCTGAGGGCTGAGTAACTAACTAAACAAACTCACTCATACGGACGATTTAAATAAAATGCCGCGCGCTAGACAGCATGCCGGGGCGCACTCAATTTACAATACACAACTTAACACCTTAACCTATAAATTTACACTAAACCATGGCCCAGGATCAATGAACTCTGCAGGAAAAAGAAAGCAGTCAGCAGGGAGCCAGGCTGTTCGCAAGCAGTCTCTGGCTCAACCAATGCAGGTGCAGGGAACGTGGCCGGCTGCTCACACCAGTCCGAGGCCTCCCCCTTTAAAAATGAACCCAGTGAACCACAACGGTGCACGGGTGCACAAACGCAGTCCCGCGGTGCAGATGGATGGATGAACGCAAAACGGTGCACGGGCCGCCACTGCAGGCCCGTGTTGTAGCTGCCAACAGGGCATTCCTGCAGCTTGCAAACTGTTGCTTGCGGATCCTGGCGCACATGGAATTGAACAAGGGGGGGGGGCAAAGCAAAATTGAACGGGCAAACGCAGATGTGGGGCAGTGGTATGGCATGGCAAAGGTGAGCAGGCGAACACAGCCTGCCGAAAAGGCCGTTGCAGGCAAACACAGCCTGCAGAACAAGGCCGCTGCAGGCGAACACAGCCTGCAGAACAAGGCCGCTGCAGGCGAACACAGCCGGCAGACGAACTGGCCGGCACAGGCCTTGCAGTAAAACACAGCAGACGATCCGGCCGGTACAGGCCTCGCAGCAAAACGCAGCCATCGGACGATCCGACCGGCACAGGCCTTGTAGCAAAACAACAGCTGCCGATGAAGTGGGCCGCCTCTTGCCGTGCAGTGCAGGTTGGTGGAGGGAGTACGGTGTGCTGGCCACTCGCAGAAGGCGGGCTCGGACCTACCCTACGGTCTCCCTCCCACCCTATCGCCTTTGCCTGTCACTGTCCATACCCACTCCCTTAATTTGTCAAAAACCAATAGCCCCAATTAATTTTTTTTTTTTTTTTTTATGTTTACTTCCCTACTTCCCCACTATAATTCGTCCCCTAACCCCCTTTACTGTCTTGTTCGGCTAACCTATCGTCACCTAGCCTACTCCCAACCCCTACGTTCCCTTCCCGGAGGGGAATGAGGGAGAGCTAGCGTCCTATGCCGAGGCCCAATGAAGCCTCAGGATGGCCTCCCAGAGTTCAGCGATCTAACCAAAGTGGTGCCAGCGGCCCACAACGAGAGCGAAGGGATGGATGGTGCGGAGGGTACACTTCCTATCTACCCTAACCATTTAACTGTTAACTACCCCGGGCTTTCAAAAAGCGCCTCTCGCTTACACTATTGGTTCTAAAAACCAGATTCCCGTCGCCTGTGTTGGTGTCCTTACAATTTCGGCCTTGCCCTCGAATTTTCCCTCGTGCCCTTGCACGGTTTCGTGGCTGGGACGCGTGGCTCCCTTTGGCAGGCACGACCCTCTGCCGATTCTCCAACGATGGCACCCCCGGGCACTACACTGCCTCTGAGCTACCACTCCCTAAACACCGGGGAGTGCCCCCATGGCAACTCCCCTGAAACGCACAGTGGCAGGCTGGCGCCCCGGCCCCTTTCGAGGGTCACCCGTGCCCACGACACTGCCCACGCGGCTAACGGGCTCCGGGCCCCCGCACCAAGCGGGCGCACCCGTGCCCACTACGCTAACCCGCCCCCCATGGGCCCTTGGCCTACCACGGCCGACTAGCCCGGTGCCCGGGGTACCCACTCAGCATACTCACCGTTCGCAGCCACGCTCCCAGCCGTCAACAGGGCTCCTGCACCCCTCCAAATGGGTATCGAGCCTACATTCCCACCAACAACAAAACGACTTCCATTTTATTCAATTTGACTAACCCAGCTAACTCACTTTACTCTGACCCCGGGGTCCCTTGGGCGGGAGTCACTCCTCCCCCCAATCACTCATCGCACCATGCATTCCACATTCGCTCCACTCACACAGACCCGCTGGCCTCACTCACTCATCATGTACTCACCTCACAACTTTCCAACTCTTCAACACACACCGCTGAATCCTGCCATCCTTCTATCTACCTCCCTAACTAACTCGTGCTCCCACGTCGTCCCTTACACTACAGCACGTTCCATTTAACAATACGTAGCTAAGCTACGTCCCTCTACACACTCACAGTCTGTCACCGTCTCAAATTGTCCCATTACCATTTCCCCACCAATCTCAACTAAAATCCCTCTACCTAATCCATTCCACGGGCCCCATGAGGACTTACCCCTGCCCCATGAGCCGGTCTAGCTAAGCTAACCCTTCCCCCTAGCTAGTGTCCTCCGTGCCCAGGTAAGGGGATCTTTCACCCCTTACCCGGGAATCCTGTTCACCCGAAAGCGAGGCCTGCTATTGTTAATTTTTTTTTCTTCCAAATTACGCGCAGCACCAGCGCGGCAACTCACAGCTCGCGCACTTTGCACCTTGCCCGTGACGTCATGCAGCTGCACGTGTACCTCGTCCCTCTTGGACGGTACCATCCGGCAGGGATACCCCTCCTGCCGGATTCCAACCCTACGTGCAGCCATGACGTCACCCTGCGCACCCCCAAAAGCAAACCTCGCACTCCGAGGGGCTCCCCACGCGAACACATGTGCTCTGCCCGTTGGAGCTTCACAACAGCTCGCGTGGAGAACCCATCCGGTCCAAATTCGTCTACCTGCTAGACTTTGTCCGTCCGCGGGATCGGCAAATCCACCGCTGGCGTTTCCGGACCGGGCTTCACTCCCGCAACGAGCACGTGGGGTCTCGTGCGCTGCACAGCACGGACTCGCGCTCGCTGCTGGGTGAACCCGGCGCGGTCCCCACACACAGCTACGGCCGCTACCGGCTTGTGTCTCTCTGTCGCCGTCGTCTCCGTTCCACCCACGCACACCTGCGTTGTCACGACGCACAGACTCCATTCAAACACACTCACTTCCACACCGGGAGACGCGGCTGCATGCTCGCGCATGCCCACCACATCTCCCTTACACACCGCGACCTAACACACACGGTCTCCCTCACACGGACCCTCTCACTCACACCCAACCTTTCACCTCCCAGGGGTCTCACTCACACCATGCGTGCCGGAAAGCACGCATCTCCGCACACTCGCAAACACACACCCCTGCACAACCACACTGGGGATTCGTGTCCCCACAAGGGTTCCCGGGGCCTCTATACCCCCCAAGCTGCACGTGCACCTATCCACAGCACTCGTCCTTCAACTCCGCTTGGCACGACCGAACCCACCTGGTCGTGATTCGCCTCAAGGGGCATACTCCCTCCCCTCCTTCCTGGAGGCGGCCATCCAGCTGCTCACACCGGGTCTCCACCCAGTCCGCGAGCTCACCCCCATCATCCTCCACTACTTCGTGTGTGTGTGTTCTGTTCCTTTAACCCCGTCATTATCATGCAGTCTCTCCTCTATTTTCTCTATCTCCCTGGTCTCTATACATCTATTAGTTTCTGTTTCTTTCTGGAGTTTTTCCATCTCTCTGGATTTCAATTTTACTCTCTCCTTCAGTTCATTAATTTCAAACTCGTATAGTTTTGTTTTCTCTCCCACTCTTCCTCATGCTCTCACTTTCCAATCTCATCGTTTCTTTCAATTGGCTCATTTCCTTCCTGTGTTTCATTCGCTGTTCTCTCATTACTCTTCCTTGTTTCCTCTCCTGTCCTTCCTTCTCCAGTTTCATGGTTTGCTTCATTTGGTTAATCTCCTTCTTGTGTTTCAGTTGCTGCTGTCTCATTACTCTTCCTTGTTTCTTCTCCTGTCTTCCTTCTCCAGTTTCGTTGTTTGCTTCATTTGGTTAATCTCCTTCTTGTGTTCAGTTGCTGCTGCTCATTACTCTTCCTTGTTTCTTCTCCTGCCCTTCCTTCTGCAGTTTCATGGTTTTCTTCATGTGGTTAATTTCCCTTTTGTTTTCATTCGCTGTTCTTTGTCTACTCTTCGCACTCCAGCCTTGCTTTTCTTTCAATTGGTCAACCTCGGCTTCATGTTCTTTTTGTTTTCTATCCCATTGTTCCTCTCGTTCTTCCCTCTCCAATCTCGTTGTGTCCTTCAATCTCCTGATTTCTCCTTCCTGCTTCATTCGTTGCTCCTTCAACTTCTCCTCGTATTCCAACTTATTTTTTTCCTTTGTCGTTCAGTTTCAAATTCATACTCTTTCAGTTTTTCATTCCACTGTCTTTCTTGTTCCTCGTTCTGCAATCTCATTATTTCTTTCAACTGACAGATTTCTTTCTCCTGTCTCATTCCTTGTTCTTTGTATTCCTATTCCACTGTCTTCTTTGTTCCTCATTCTGCAATCTCGTGGTTTCCTTCCATTGATCGATTTCCTTCTTCTGTCTCATTCGTTCTTCCATCATTACTCTTTCTTGCATCTCATTCCCCAATCTGGCCTTTGCTTCCAGCTGTTCGATCTGTACAGCGTGGTTCCTTAACGTCTCATTCTCCGTTCTCGTTCTTTCCTCTCTCAACATCCTCAGCTCGTTTTGTAACTCAGAAGCTTTCTTTTCCAATCCTTTCTCATCTCCGCACACTCCGACCTTGCTTTGGCTTCCAACTGTTCAATCTGCTCAGTGTGGCTCCTTAACGTTTCATTCTCTGTTCTCTTCCTTTCCTCTTTTAACATCTTCAGTTCGTCTTGTAATCCTCTTTCTTTGTTTTCGTGTTTCTGTAACTCAGAAGCTTTCTTTTCTAATTCCTTTTTCAACGTCCCAGCTCATCTTGTAATTCCTTCTCTTTGTCTTCAAGTTCCTGTAACTCAGAAACTTTTTTCCATTTTTCCTCTCTGGCCTCATCACCTCTTCTGCCTTCTTCCTTCCACAATTCGTTCATTTCTTACCATATCTCTCTAGGACTTCCTGCCATTCCTTTCCTGCTTCTATCTTCCGTTCTAGGCTTTCTCTTCCCGATTGCCTGTTCTTATCTCTTTCTTCAATTGTTTTATTTCCAAACGTTTTCCGTTTTTGCTCTTCTAACTTTTCCCTCAGCTCACTCTCCGCTTGTTTCCACTCATGGGTCTTGAGGTCTATTTTCTCTATTTTTCCCTTTAATTCTTCGAACCGTGTTGACTTCCCCATAGTTCCTTCTCTAATTGTTTTACTTCCAGCTCGTGTTTCTGCTTTTCTTTTTTGAGCTCGGTCCTCCATTCTTCTTTAATTCTTCCCAAAGCCCGCCAATGTCCGCCTGCCTCACCTGCCATGCCCACGTTGTTGAAGGCTGTGCTGTTGGGAGCACTGCCTCGTGTCGCGCCATTTGCAGCGCCATTCGCAGAGCCATAAATAGCCGCTCGCTCCGTGCTGCCTGAGGTGCGATCGCGCCGCCATTATGCGCACTCAGTTTGCCGGCAAAGTCCGTGCCAGAATGTGGGTTGAGCTCCCCCGTATTCAACATTACAAGTAGTACCATCCTGGGCCATGGATCCTACATTACTACACACATACATTTCTACCCCCGGCACCGCTCGCCTTGAGACGCCATCTATTCCACGTAAGGGTTAATTTACCTCGCTCGTAATTTAGAGGGAATCGGGGGTCGCTCCCTCACCCCTGAACCGATTCCCTATGAATTTAGCTGGAGCCAGGAGAGTTCGTTTTCCCGCTCCTGACACCAGTGGTTGCAATTCGCGCCCGTCGGCGTGCGATCGGCCACGTGACTCGAATCGCGACGCCTCGCCCACCGGACGGACAATTCAGTCGTGACCCTCCCGGCTAACGCCGGATCCAGTCACGGGTGGGCCTTTCGGCCTCACCACGATCGTGCCAATCGGCCACCGCGTGGGATAGGTTGTTCGCCAAACTCGACCTACTAATATACCACGCGGTGGGAAACCGCGGATCGCACCTCGCCGCAGGTCGACTTCGGACACGGACCGCTTAAGCGCGTCGTTCCTTGCTATCGGATAACCGAGCGGTGTTATCGTCGGCCTCGACGGTTCCTGATTAATTATCGGGCGTATCCAGCCCACTACGAACCCTTTTACGTGAAGCAAGATGGAGGTTCAATTAAAGAAAAGACGAAGCGAAACGGGCACAGTTCAACAAGTAAGCACATTTAATTCACACACACATAGAGCACACATATAGCACGTATTTACAGCCACAATTAGCAAATGCACATATATCAATTTAAGACAAAAACAATAATGCAAGCAACGCAGAGCTACGACCGACTAAACGCGAACACTCGGCAACACTTATACAGTTTCTACCTTACAAGACACGGCGCCACAACACGCATTCACACCTAAGCAAAGGAAAGACCCCCTCAAAGGCAAGGGAGCAGACTGGGCCCGTGGGCCTAATGCGCGCTGGAACCTGGATGAGCGGCCAGGTCCACGAGACCGAAGGGTCCTACCCGCGCCCTCGTGGCGAGCCGCAAAATGTCGCTGCACGGCGGTTTCGTGGCACCTGCTGGTGTAAAGTGAACGGGGCCCCTTGTCGCACCTCTCAGCGCGGGGGAAAGGGGGAATTGTTGATGCTCTGGGAGGGAGTATGGCTGGCTTGCTCGAGTCCCGCGATGCGCGATTCAACGCGACCTCGTCGCTGACTTCCTCGCCCCGGACCCGAGCCTCCAGGTTCTCCTCAGCCGATCTCCCTCCGCAGCCGTTCGCCTCCGTAGCCGTTCGCCTCCGTAGCCGTTCGCTCCATAGCCGTTCGCCTCCGTACCATCTGCCCCACTTCTGCCACGATTCGCCTTGCGCTCGTCTCTTTATCGGCTCCAGGAACCCACCATATGCAAATTCTCGGATCCAAACGACCTCAGGGGCGGAGCCACGCTCGCCGATTGGATGGAGAAAAAGGGGCGTGAATCTTTCCTGATCCTCAAATTTGCATATCCCGATTTCCTTCAGGCGCTCTGGAGGCGGGGCCAAGCCGCCCCGCGCTTCCTAATTGGATGGATCAGATGTGGGCGTGTAGCATTCCTGATCCGAATTCTCCTCGAAAAACCGCCATCTGCACTCGCGGCTCGCGTGTATCGCTGAAGATAGCCCGACGCTCGGTGTCCACAGGTGGTGCGGGAGTGGCCGTAGGAGAAGGTGGTGGAGGGTTTTCGGCGGTGTCCGATGGCCATGGTGCTGTTTGGAATGGCGGTGATGTGAGGTGCGGTAGCGAGTGGTGAAGGTGAGTTGTGGCTGCTGGCGTTGTTGTTGTTGTTGGCGTGGTTGGCTCAAAACAAAGTAGAACAGAAAAACGCCTAACTCAAGGATCGCAGCCCGAATGAATCACATTAATTCCCTCTATACAACGGGTTTGGAGCTAACTACACATGTACTTCAGAAATACCTCACCTATGGGACCTGGATGGTGTTCGCGAATTTCCACAGCCGTAACAATATATATATTTTATATATATATGTATATATATGATATATGTATATATATATGTATATATATATATATATATATATATTATATATTTCAAGAAAACGGAAACCTTGGAGGACTGAATGTTTTACCAGGCCCTTTACCATTATGATGTTCAGCTTGGCTTTTTCATGCTGAAGTTCAATAGTACTTTTGAGCTGTGCAATAATCTATATGTGCTATCTATTTGAACTTCTCTCCTTTTGCATCATCAATCAACTGCAATGGAAGAAACGACATCGGCAGCGATTCATATAACTAGTATGCAGGTACTCATGTGCAGTAAAAAAAAATAAAACTAAATGCGTACTTCAAAGATGCTCTGAAAGCTCAAAAGCATATTAGCACAACAGAAGCGAACAGAGGCTTTTGATGGAAGGTTTTCTAAGCTCGTGTAGGTGAGATTGTTCCATGATAATTCTGATAATTGGCATACTGTGATTTAAAAATTATGTGTGTAAATGATAACATTATAATTTTCAAGTTATATTGTGGGGTTAAAACTTATAAGATTAAAAAAAACCAAAAGATCTTAGGAGAACACGCAAGCAAGGAGGAAGAAGAGGAGGTTCAGGAGCATCCGCAACGAAAAAAAAGAGTGGCTTGCGAGTGTCTCGTCTGGAGCGGACGTTTTGAGAGAGCGCTTACAGAGGTATAAGATGCACACTAAGCTGAGAGGTGCTTGGGAAAACAGACGAGCACACTCGAAGCTGACATTGTTTTTTTTCTTATGAGTGTCAAACCATTTCTGCTGGTACTCATTGGAGAACCAAATAAATAAAATTGTGTGAACCCCTGGACACCTTCTGCCGACACCCAATCAATCAATTATATGATTAAAAAATCGAAATGGGCAGTGAGGTATAGAACACTTATACAATACAGAAAGGAGAGGGAGGGAGGAGTGGGGAGGGTTTAAGGAACATCATATGCAGGTCAGAATTGATGATTAAAAATAAAACTGTAAGAGTATTCGGTAGAGCGCATACCTCCGACATGCAATGGCTTATCCAGTGGAACATATCGAGCCCAATAACTTTTTGAAATATCATGCTATATATCGTTTTTAGCCCATCTCTCAATGGTGAAGAATCACTTTGATAATGAAATAATTATCGGCTCCAGATCCGGATTCGGATCTTCACCAAAAGCGAATCAGTTCATCCTTGTCATACACTCAACTTGTCCACCAAGATTGATCCAAATCTGTGCACAACTTTTTGAGATATCGTGATAAATATATATATCAGTTTAGCCCTACCTCTCAAAGTTGAAGAATCACTGAAAAAAAATTCAGATCCAGACCTTCACCAAAATTGGTTCCATTCTACATAGTAACACACCCAACATGTCCACCAAGTTTAGTCTGAATCCATTTACAACTTTTTGAGATAACATGCTATTTATCGTTTTTGGCCCAATCAATCAGGACTGTATTTATGGCGAAGTCAGTGCAGCACATGTTCCAGGGCCTCCACATTTTTGTGAAAATATTTTTTTTGTTGAAATAAATACCAACAATTTCGTCCAATTTTAAAAACGGTAGTATTTTTCATGAAATCAGGAATTTTGTCAAACTTTTGTCTGAATCGTAGGTAAATGTAAGCATACATATTTATTCAACATATTTGTCATTTTGTAGGTTTTAGAAAGGTTTTGATTATGTAAAAGTAGTTTATTTCTACATCTGTGTTTTGTTTCATTTCAGCACGTAAGGTAATGAATCATCAGCCTGACCGTCACCATCACCATGTTTTGATGATGTTAAAAGTTATCTTTGAATTTTGATGAAAAAAGAATAATTTTATTGCTAAATAATGCTTTTAATTCCATTGATAATCGAATACCAGTAGTTTTTCTGACGTAAATTCATTCAGGAAACAACAACATATCTTACATGCAATATTACAGGGGACCTCAACATACTTACGTGCTCCAGGGCCTCTACATACCGAAATGCAGCCCTGCTCTCAATAGTGAAGAATCACTTAAAAAATTCTAGGAGCCGGATCCGGTTCCGGATCTTCACCAAAATCTAATTACTTTGTCCTTGTCACACACTCAACCTGTCCACAAAATTTCATCCGAATCCGTCCACAACTTTTTGAGATATCCTGCAACAACAGACAGACTAACAAACAGCCAGATGGGGTGAAAACATCACCTCCTTCCAAATAATGGAGGAAATAAAATCACACGGGTGATAGAGAAAAACAAAACATTATATACATTTGTGAAATGAATAAATCAAGCTACAAGAAGCAGAGAATTTGAAGCAGGGTGCAGCAGCAACAGCAGTAGCATTTGAAGCGACTGGTATCAAAGGACTGCAAAATGGAAGGAAGAGAGAGAGAGAGAGAGAGAGAGGAGAGAGGAGAGAGAGAGAGAGAGAGAGAGAGAGAGAGAGAGAGAGAATTGGGGGCAATAATAGAAGTATTTAAGAAGCAGGAATTCAAGGCAAAAGGAATGAGGATTTTGTGAAATTAAAAATAGGAAGCTCGACAGAATAAAGCTATATCATGAAGAGCATCAGATTACAAAAATAATGCAAGGTTCATTGAGAGGCTTGCACAAATTTTATGAGAAAGGGGACATAAAGACACATCAGACATGTTACTTGAACATTTAATCGGAGTAGAAGGCAAGCACTTCAGTCATACACAAAACATATTACAACACAACACACACATGAAGGACTAGCCCATAACCAGCCGACAGATATAAATAATGGTGTTTACAGTCATGGCCATGGTGCTCAACAGTTACAACAAAGAACTAACTACATGCTGAAATTCGACTGTGAAAAAGTATACATTTGACTGCTTGAGCTACAACACCTAAAAAACAGAGGATCCTACAAAAAAAAGACGAAAAAAAATAATTACTGTCAATGGCCCATGAAAGAAAGCTTTGAAAGAAGACCAGGATGCACCTTCATTTCAAAGGCATGAGCAACATCTAATGACACAAGCAATGCATCCTGACATAATTGAATAAAAGGAAACATTTTCAAAGCAGGGTGAGCAAAATGCAATCCAAATTTCAGCCACTTGGTTGCAAGAGTGGTCAAATTACAAAAAAAGAAAAAAAGAAAAAGAGAAATCAGAGATTACAAACCCTCACCAGGACTTGTTTTGTGTGGTGTATTTTGTGTAGTGTTTGTGTACTGGTGTGTTCCGTAATTAATGAGACATAATTAGAACTGTCACTTTATATTTGCTGGCAGTGATGACCGGGTACCGAGACGTCCCGCTTTGATTGGACGGCTGAACTTGACCCGTGATGGTTTTCATTGTTATAAAATTGTATTGGGAATGTGATTAAAATAAATTCAATTCAAATCAAATGGAAGAGCAAATAGCAAATACAGTCCTGCATTGGAGCAATCAGAAGGACCCCAAGCAAGCAAAAAGCAAAGATGACGTTATCAGAAGGAACGTGGATAGGATTCACATTTCAGCTGTGACTCCTCTACCCTCAAACCCATCCAGGCTCAGCCAAGTGAGCCTTTTTCAAAAACAAAAAAAAAATCAAAAAGAACCCAGAACAAAACATTAAATAATTCTGGCTGCCAGACGATGCGTCCGATCAGGTTGAAATTTAAAACGTATATCCCCCATCACTACTAGATCATAATTATGAAGTTTCACGTCGATTGATTATGCGGTTCAAGAGAAATAATATGTTTATAAGGTTTTTGCTCAATCCAATATGGCTGCCAGACCATGTGACTTAATTATTCGTGAATACCCTGGTATCCCCAATGGTTGGGGAACATTTGTGTGACGTTTCCCCTCGATCTGTCCAGCCGTTCTGGAGAACATTTTTATTGGTTTTAGGATAAATCCAATATGGCTGCCAAATCATGTGACCCTATGACGTCATACGTGTGAACCTTTTGTTCTTCATGGTTAGGCAGTCATACGTGTAAAGTTTTACTCGATCTGTTCAGCCACTTTCAGAGAAGAAAATTTGAGGTTTTTTTTGTTTAAAAAACAATATGGCTGCCGGATCACGTGATCGACGACGTCATCAATTTTCAAATCAAAAACACTTTATCCTGAGGTGACCCTCAAAAATTTTCATCCGAATCGGATGTAGCGTTCTTTATTCGATTATGATGTCATAACGAATTCACCGATGATGTCAAGAAATAAAAAGAAATCACACATTCCCCATGAGGAGTACTTGCCATGTGCCAAGTTTCAATTTTTTACTTGGTGCGGTTTCAGAGATAGAGGTCCAAAGTTTTTCCATTTTTACAACATGGCTACCACACCACATGAAATATGATGTCATAATTATAAATAAAACATTCTCCATGAGTATTCGCTCCTTTGGTGAGAATTTCGTCTCAATCTGACAAGCAGTTGCGAAGAAAAACACCAAAGTTCTGTGTGGTCAAACAAACAAACAAACAAACAAACAAATGAAAAATCACTCATAGAGTGATACTTGGTGAAACAGAATGGCACTTGGTAGGGCACATACCTCCGCCAGGCTGAGCAGTCTATATTTTGTATTCCACTGATAGGTCGGATGTGAATCCGGACCTTAACCTAATTCGAATCGGCTTGTTCTTGTCACTGAACCAACTATTCCACCTCGTTTTGTCACAAGTCATCCACAACCTTTAGAGATATCATGCTATACATAGTTATGGCCCGATCTCGAAATGGTGAAGAATCACTTGAAAAATTCTCGAATCGGGATGTGGATTCAGATCTTCACCAAAATCAAATAAATTAGTCCTTTTCTCACACACACCCAACCTGTCCATAAAGTTTGTGCGGAATCCATCCATAACCTTTTGAGATATTGTGCTAAATATCCTTTTTGGCCCGATTTCTCAATGGTCAAGAATCACTTAAAAAATTCTCGTAGTCGGATCCGGATACAGATCTACACCAAAATCTAATCAATTAGCCCTTGTCACACATCCAACCTGTCCACCAAGCTTCATCCAAATCTGTTCACAACTTTTTGAGATATTATGAAATATCGTTTTAAGCCCCATCTCTCAATGGTGAAGGATCACTTAACAATTAAATAATTCTCGTATCTGGATCTGGATTCAGATCTTCATCAAAATTGAATCAATTCGTCTTGTCATACACCCATCCTGTCCACCAAGTTTCGTCCGAATCCATCCATAATCTTTGAAGATAATGTGCTGCATATCATTTTTGGAATGATACGTGGCACAATATCTCAAAGGGCGAAGGAGCTCCTTGTGAGCCAACGGCCATCCATATCTAGTTAACAACTGTGTCTGCGGATGTCCTCCTGCAGTTGGGTTACTTTTTATTAGGAGGTTGGCGTCAGGATTTGCACTCCGGCCACCGTAAAACCCTTCATTCCGCAAAACATTCCAAAAGCACAAAAAAACCCCTGAAAAGCCACTCTGTGAGAGTACATCCTGTGCAGCTGCCCTTCACAGGGCAGCTCACCGGATGACGGGATTGGGGCAAAGCCTTCAGGACCCCCAATCTTTGATGATAGGAGGGAAACCATGGGGTAACCTTCCCGGGTCAGATTGCGGTAGTGTGTGTCGCGGTGGTGCTGAGGTGTCGTCCACCAGACGGCGGTCTCCTTGGGTGAACCTGAGGCTGTCCCTTCGGGTGGGTTCCTGGAATGTCCTATCCCGAAGAGAGGATGATCACCTGTCTCTGTTATCATCTGGGCTCAAGCATTGGGCCATCAGTATTGCAGCACTCTCTAAGGTTCGGAGACCGGATTGCAGCGAGATCATGGCGGCTGGTTACACCTACTATTGTTGTGGTCGCTCTGATGGTTACCATGCCCCAGGAGTTGCTGTAGCTGTGTCCAATAAGCTGACCCCAATGATAATTGAGGTAACACCGGTCAACGAACGTATTATGAGACTAAGGATTTGTCACTCCTTGGGTGTCATTTCCCTGGTCTCTGTAAATGCTGACTGAGGCAATCTGACTGAAAACAGAGCTGTATGCTCTGACTGAATCAAGTGATCTCACCGTGAAGGACGCATTCTATGCCACGCTCAAGTCTGTAGTTGACCAGTGCCACAG
>CM068960.1:60764527-60775488 GCA_035128595.1 Eptatretus atami | reverse complement strand
ACAGAGAGATCTGTACTCGTGTCATTGCATGCAGTTCTGTGCTTTGCTGGAACACAGGCATCATCCCAACGGACTGGAAGAGGGCCTTGTGTCCCTCTCTGGAAAGGGAAGGGTGATCGCCAAACTGCAACAACTACCGAGGGGTGACACTGTCTCAGTGCCGGCAAGGTCTTTGCTCAGATAATATTGATAGGGTCTGCCACCATCTGCTTGAGCACCAGCGTCCAAGCAGTCAGGCTTTGCACCAAAGAGGTCGACGTTTAACGCGTATCCTTGCTCTTCAGGTCTTCACCGAATGCAGACGAGAGTTTCGCAATGGCTGCTTGCAGCCGATGTTTGATCTCTCCAAAGCATTTGATTCAGTGAATCGGGATGCCCTCTGCAGGATTCTTGGTCTTCGTGGGGTGCCACCAAAACTGATCAATCTGATATCTGAACAATACTCTCGTGAGTAGAGGAGACCAAGGGCTGACGACGTGCCTCATGGTCACATAGTGCTGTGAAATGTGTTGATACCATCTCTGACTTATTTCCAGTTGTTACTGGAGTTTTTCAGGGGTGTGTACTGGCCCTCACACTTTCAGCACTTGTGTGGACTGGATTCTGGGGGGGATATCGGAAGATCAAGCTGTCGGTGCATCGTTTGGGAATGTCAAGATCTCTGACCTCAATTTCGCGGATGATGCAGTCATCTTTGCAGACACTCTGCATATCCTTTTGAGGACCTTCAGGTGCTGAATGAGGAGTCGGAGCAACTGGATTACGGGTTTCCTGGGTCACAACTAAGATCCAGGCTTTCAATGACATCTTGGATGCTACTATCCTGTCTGTACATGTTTGTGGCGAGGATGTTGAGGTCACGGAGAGATTTACTTACTTGGCAGTGGTATTCATGTCTCTGCTGGCTGTGAGCCAGAGGCCAACAGACATCTGGGCCGGCCTGGGGAGTCATGGATTCACTGGATCATGGGGTGTGGCACTGCCGGTACCTATGCGGGAGGACGCAATTCCGAGTCTTCAGGTCCTTGGTGCCTCCAGTCTTGCTCTATGGATGTGAGACTTGGACTCTGACCAGGGTTTGAGATGGAGACTTCGTACCATGCACTTATTCGATGCATTCCTTTGGTTCAGTCTTTCGGAGAATGCTTGGCTATTGCTGGTCGGACTTTGTGTCCAACGATCAGTTGCTGAGAGAGACTCGATGAGATTTGTTACCTGCATAGTCGGTGAGCTTCAGCTGCGGCTGAATGGACATGTAGCTCATTTTCCTGACGCTGATCCTGCTCACCAGATTCTCTCAGCGATGGAGCATCGTGAGTGGAGGAGGCCAATGGGCCGACCACATGCATCGTGGTTGCGCAGGTTGATCATCATCTCAAGTAGATGAGGATGGGCCAGGCAATCTGATGGGGATGGCCAGACGGAGGCCCCTGGAGTACTGGTGGAAAGTGGATGCAGCAACGCGCTGCTCCGGCGCATGCTCCATACCTGACCTGACCTGATCATTTTTGCCATATCTGTCAATGTAGTGGGGCAACTTAGCTAAATATAGCATAACAATTGTGCATTTTGTGAGGAAAGCACCAAATTTGGCACACTAGTAGCCTATCATATTATAACAGATTTGGATATTGGGCCATCTCAATTTTTGATGGCAGTGGAAAATGGCTGCCACAGCCATCACGGCTGAATTTGAGATGGCCCAATATCAAATCTGTTCATATATGTTAGGCTATCCCTGCCAAATTTGGTGCTTTCCTCACAAAATGCACAATGTTATGCTAAGTTGCCCCACTAATGGTGAAGAATCACTTTAAAAATTCTCAGATCCGGATCCGGATTCGGATCTTCACCAAAATTTAGCGTTGCCCTCGGTTGGCCAGTCACCACATACACAAAAAAATTCAGAACGATTCCTTGAAAACTGTGGCCAAAATCGTGTGACAAACAGTCAAACACACATGAAAAAGAAAAATCACTCATGGAGTGACAACTTGGCGAAACGGAACGGCATTCGCTACAGCACATACCTCCGTCAGGCTGAATACACTCCACCTGTCCACCAAGTTTCATCCAAATCTGTCCACAATGTTTTGAGATATCATGCAATATTGTGTTTAGCCCCATCTCTCAATGGTGAAGAATCAGTAAAAATTAAATAATTCTTGTGTCCAGATCTGGATTCGGGTCTTCACCAAAATTGAATAAATTCTTCCTTGTGGCACTCCCAACCTGTGCACCAAGTTTTGTGTGAATCCATCCATAACCTTTTGATATATTGTGCTATATATCGTTTTTGACCCGATCTCTCAATGGTGAAGAATCACTTTAAAAAACTCTCAGATCCGGATCCGGATTTGGATCTTCACCAAAATTCAGTGTTGCTCTCCTTGGCCAGTCACCTACACACAAAAAAAATTCAGAACGATTGCTTGAAAACTGTGTCCAAACATCGTGACAGCCAACAAAGAGACAGCCAAACATTACAGACCAACATAGTTGGAAAAAAATTTTTTGCCAAGCAACAGACAGACAAACACAGACAAACGGTACAGACCAACATACTTGGCAAAATAATTTTTTTCCAAGAAACAGACAGACAAACAAACGGACCAAAATGCAATACCCTTTCCTCCAGCGAGGGCAATTATTTCAGTGTATAACCCAAGAATAAAATAAAATCCACATTTTTGAGTTGCATGCTGAAATGAGATTCTTAACGCTACATGTTTCTGCTGCAATCGTGGTCTATTTTATACTTGTACAAGTACCGTCTTACTCAGGTCTCTTTCAGATCTGATCAATTGCGCTTTTAGCCCCAAATCTGGTGTCACCCTGGCAAGGGCCTTATATTTAGGGTGCTGTCAGTCCGTCCATCAGTTTTTCCATCCGGAGCCTCGACTGTAAAATGACTGGACGCATTTCTTTCATCTTCAAGACATGTATGCAATAATATCTGGGCATTAGGCATGTCAAATGATTTGGGGATCAGAACCAAAAGTCATGGGATACACAATCCCACTTCCAAATTTTGGCAGGTTAAAAAAAATTATGGGAGAGAATAGTAGAGGATTGTACTGTACATGCTTTCAGGAACCATCATCATTTATTTATATGCACTTTATCATCTCCACTACAAACACACAACATTGCATTATTTATTTATTGATATAACCTTTACCATCACCACTACCTTCATGCTACATTGAATTATTTATTTATTTATATATTTGTTTCCTTCACCATTTTCACTACCAACGTATCATCTTTAATTATTTGTTTATAAAACACTTTAGCATCACTACGACCTACATGCAACCCTGAATTTTATATTTTGATACACTATCATTCTACAACTGAAATGCCACCTTGAATTATATATTTATTTATATACATTTTATCAGTACTGCTGAGCTGAGCATGACCGAAACACCTTTGGATTTTATCAGCACGACCTAAACACCTTTGAATTATTTATTTATATACACTTTACCATAACCTCTATCGACACACCATCTGAATTATTTATGTACCTTTTTCTTTGCGACACACGAGGTTAACTAGTTACCTCATTCTGTCAAGTCTTGGTTGACTTCAGGTAACATTCATGATCAGATTTCTCCAAACATCTCTGTCCTGCACTGCTTCAAAAAAAGCTCTGGCAGAGACAGCTTGGTTGCAGCTTTTACCCCGTACATCCAGCACATATAAGGTCTGCCTCTTCTTCCCTCAACTCTTCCCAGCATGGCTGACTTCTCAAGACTTTCGTTTTCTTCATGCATGATGTGTCCAAAGTAAGACAGATTTTGTTTTAGCATCAGCGCTTCTAATGTATAGGTAGTGGACAAGAATAAAATGGAAACAGCAACAGAATGTCACTTAGTAGGGTGTTGGGTCACTACATGCATCGAGGACGGCATGGATACAACAAGGCATGGAGTCTACAAGGGTCTGGAACTGTCTGGCAGGAATGTGGCACCATTCTTCCACAAGGAAGTCCTCAAATTCATGTCCGGATGATGAAGGCGGAAACTGCTGTCTTGGGTACCTCTCCAGACAGACCCACAAATGCTCTTTGGGATTGAGGTCCGGCGATTGGTAGGGCCATGGAAGATGGGCGACTGTCATCATGCTCCCCAAACCACCTGATTACAACATGTGCCCTGGAGCACTGTCGGGAGGGGTTCAGTCCACAGGGCACGTGTTGCCATTTTTCCCCGCTGGGAGGGGTGCCAGAAATGCTGCCTCAAGGGATGCAGACGATTGTGAGAATGGTAACATAGTGCGCTGCCTTCTAAAGGAATGAGTGGACACAGGCCAAGCCAGGAAAACACGCCCCACACCATTATGGAACCACCAGAACCTTTTACTGTTGGAACCAGGCACTCGGGGCTGTCGAGCTCCCTGTGGCTGTCGCCACAGTGCACACGTCCATTCATTGAGAACATGGTGAAGGACGACTCATAAGATCAAATCACATTCCACCATTGCTCAGAATACCATTGCCCCTGCTCCTTGCACCACTGGACCCACAAACGCACGTTGCCAGGCATTATGAGCAGTTTGTGCATCGTAGTTTGTGCAACATGATGCACAGTTTGTGTGACAGACCCCCTTTGATCAGCCATAAACCCTGCAGCACCAGCATCCATGGAGAACTCATCAACATCAAACGAATCCAACAGGCAAGTGCTGTCTGCTCAGTATAACACAATGTCAGCTGCTGGTCTATCATACACAACTCACCAGACATCTACTAATACCTTGCACACAACCTTTGTGCCATCATCCTTCTCCAATGCTGCATGTCACGGTTGCACATCGACCCCCACTGTGTTAACATGCCCTGTTATGAGCTCGGTCACAAGCCTGGCTCCGGTTACGACCACTCGGTATCCCACCGTGTATACAGACATCACATCACCGTCCAATGGGATTACAACCGACAACCAATCAGGTTATTTCTCATCAAACCCAATGTACACCCATGCTGCACCCGCATATTCTGAGAGGACGTACAACATGTTCAGTGCCGACCCGCAACCTGTCTAGCCATTCACCATTGGGTCAAGAAGTCAAGCCATCAATCATGCCAAAAGTGGTGCCTGCCATGCAGGACTGTGTAAAGTATTTGTCTTGTTGAGACTTAGTTTCAAATAGGATTTGTGTGTTTGACAATAAGCTGAAGAAATTCAGGACATGGTGTGCGGCCATCCAGAACATGATCAGTGGAGTACTGCTGGCATCTGATGAATGGCTTAACATCATGGTTCAACATATGGCTGATATTTCAGAATCCAAAGCACTCGTAGAGCGAGTCTACATTTCTAACCCTGATGTCGGTTTAGAGCAGGTCTGGAATCGCCTTCAAGAAAGATTTGGCAGTGAGGAAGCAGTTACACAATCATTGTGATATAAGCTGGAACTTTTTCCTCAAGTCTCTACTCATGACCGCAAATTTTGCAAAAGTTTAGCAACACCATCGAGGAAATAGAAATCGCCAAAAACGATGGTTCCCTTCCCTGACTTGCAGCTTTGGCTATATCTCTGTTTCTCAAACCAATCATAGCGAAGCTTCCAACTGACCTTGTGGATCATTGGAGGATGGAGGCCTTCAAGGATAAAGAAACCCACCATGTCACCTTTCTGCCATTTTTGATGCTCGCATCCTTCATCCGGCGCAATGCAAAGATTCAAAATGATCTCGGTCTGAAGGTTTCCTCAGGATATGATGATGGATCACGTTCTTCAGCTACTAAGGGGAAAGCTCCACTCACCACGAAGAACAGAATCTCTGCCGTCACTCGTGTCACTCGTCCAAGGGTCAGAGTAAGCATGACCGAGGTCATAGGTGAATTGCTACCACAGATTGTTGAGCAACCGACTGCAGCAATCACATCACCTTCTCAAAATCAGCACACTCATTGTCGGATGGAAGATCCAAAACAATTCTGCCCTATTCACAGGACCCAACATCCTCTTGCGCATTGCAGAACATTCAAAGCAAAAACACTGCAATCCAGTCTCATCCTTCTCAACCAATGGAAAATATGTACCAGATGTGCTCTGTCAACTAACCATTCAGCCAAGGAATGTCAAGTAAAATTACATTGTTCTCACTGGGACAGCACCCACCATTGCTCAGCACTTCATGATGTCAGTTGTGCTGCATCAACGGACCGGCAGGGAGGCAATATATCAGGGACTCTTCGAACCCTGAGAGAGTGTCGGATAGGCTTCAAAAGCATGGCGAGGAGTGACCCTCGGTGATTAACAGGTGTACAGACATTTGTGGTCATAGTGTATCCAGAGGAAAGTCTTGTTCCCAAATCTGTCTTGTCAAGGTATTCATCGCTGGTAATCCTGAAAACTTATGCTGTGTTAGATGACCAGTCAAATCGGTCTCTGGGGCACAGAGAACTCTGACTACTTCAACATGCCAAATAATCTAGTCCCCCATGAGTTCAAAACCTGCTCTGGAACTATGGCAGCCATTGGTAGGTGTGTCAGGAATCTAGTTATTGAATCTTTCAATGGAATCGTCCACCTGCTGCTCCCAGAGGTAAACAACAGTTCTGATATTCCTTGTAATTCCTCTGAGATTCCAACACCGGAGGTCGCAAGACTCCACTCACAAATACGTCCTATCGCTGAAATGTTTCTCGAACCTGATCCAGAAGCCACCATCTTGCAGTTAATTGGATGAGATGCTCCTGAGATGCTTCAGGTCAGATGATCTCGGAATGGTCCACCTAATGCTCCGTGGGCACAGGGTGGGGACCTTGGATGGGTTATAATTGGCGATGTATGTCTGGATGGCATCCAAAGCCCTGAGCGAGTGGAGGCCTATCTTACTCACATTCTCAACAATGGAAGACCATCAGTCTGCTCTTCATGCCCTAATCATGTCACTGTCAAGGACTTCATCCTGTCACATACTTTCAGTTCAGCTCTTTGGGAGATACTGTGACCACAGAGCCTACAATGACGGGGTCAGCAGTGATGTCTTTCAGCGAACAAGGAATGATGACAAGCCGGGTCGCTCCAGAGAAGACAACCGTTTTCTCGTGATCATGGATGGATTCATCAGGAATGGCAATGGCAATGGCAATTGGGTGGCTCTGTTACCCTTCAGAGATGATGTAAAACTTCCAGACAATCGACCCCTTGTAATCAACTGCTTAAAGTCCCTTTGCAAGCTTCTGGATAAGAAACCAAACCTTAAACAGCAGTTCATGCACTTCATGGCTAAACTCTTTTCCAAAGGATATGCTGAGCTAAACAAGCTGGAGCTAAACAAGCTCTTGAACCAGGAACAGAGGCAAAACGACCATGATGGTATCTTCCTCATTTTGCTGTATTCCATCCATGCAAACCTGAAAATATTTGTGTGGTGTTCGACGGCAGTACTACCTATCATGATGTCTCACTAAATAACATACTACTTCCTTGTCCAGACCTTGTCAATCGTCTCCTCTGGGTATCGGTACGCTTCAGACAGGAACCCATCGCCATGGCTGACATAGAGCAAATGTTCCATTGTTTCTATGCGCGTGGGATTACCGACTGAGACTTTCTGCGACTTCTTTGCTTTATGAACAACGACCCCAAAGCAGACATCTTCATATTTCATATGAAGGTGCATGTAATTGGGAACAGTTCCAGTCCCGCCATTGCTGCCTGTGGACGAGGTAAAACTGTGTCGAATGGTGATGCAAAAAACGGATGTGACAGACGACAATGCGTGGAAAGGAATGTCTATGCCAATGATAGTTTGGTGAGCTTACCTACCCCTGTTGAAGCCATAGACTCATACAAAGATGATGTTGTCTACTACGAATCTATGTCCACATAAAATCGATTCCAACAGCATGGAAGTGATGGTTCACTTTCCAGACAGCTAACATGCGAAGGATTGATGTGACCTTGACTTTGGTGCTGACCCGCTATCTGTTCAGCGGTCAATTAGAGTGTCAGGGGATTTGGAAACAGACACCATCATCTTCACTGTTCCCGACATGGACAATTCCTTCACGAAGTGTGGAGTTCTTTCTCCAGTCAACAATATTTATGACCCCTTAAGTTTCTCAGCACCTGTCATGAAGGAAAAGATGTTGCTGCATCAAATGATCTAACCCTAACCCAAATGACAATGACGGAGCTGCGATTGGATGGGATGAACCACTACCCGAACATTTCAAGAAACAATGGGACAACTGGTGTGCCTCTCTCACTGCACTCACCACTGTGAGCGTTCCGCATGCTTATTGTCCTAATCCTATGTCTAAAAACTCATGCCGTAAGTTACTTGTTTTCTCAGATGCATCACTGGGGCAATTGGTGTTTGCAGTTATTTGTGGCTTGTTAACGGCAACAGTGAAGTCTTTGTAAGTTTTGTTGCAGGAAAAGAAATGCTGGCACCGCTACAGACAACAAGTATTTTGTGTTTAGAACTCTGTGTCGCTGTTCTGGCTGTCAATTTGGTCGAAGGTGCATATCGCTGATGAGCTCGACATAGAAATCATATCTGTCACTTCCTAAATGGACAGTCATGTGGTGCTCAGATATATAATGAAGTCTTGGCAGTTCTACGTGTTTGTGGCCAACCGTGTTCAAAGGATCAATACGAGTACATCACCTTCTCAATGGAACTACATGGCAACCGACATTAACCCGGCAGACTGGGCCACTCGTTCTGCAAAAGCCTATGACCTGATGGAGTCATTATGGCTGTCTGGGCCAACATTTCCCTGGGATTCCGACATAGCCATTAAACCAGCTTTGTCTGCTGTAGAGTTGGTTTATGATCTGAAGCTTCGTTCCATCGCCATATTAGCTATCAAGTATTAACGTTCATTAGGAACACAACGTTTCTCGAAGTGGAAGTTCTACACCCGCCCCCCCAGCTCCACCCTCACCCCCTACCACCACACACACATCACACACAACAACACACACACGGCGCAAATGGGTGGAGTGTGGGAACGAATGATCGGTGTCTGTCGTAGAAGCCAAGACACGATTCTCTTGAACACAAAAGTTTCTGTAACCCACAAACTCCTTACTACCTTCTTGGTGGAGCTATGCGCTATTGTCAAGGCTCGTCCACTTGTACAGTTGTCCACAGATCCAGACGTGGTCAAAATATTGACACCAGCTACCCTACTTACCATGAAGACAATGCCCTCTTAGTGCACCACCAGGCGATTTTGGTCATCCTCCAGACATCTTCGGCTATCAGTTGTGACGTGTGCAGCATTTAGCGAATACCTTCTGGTCACGATGGCACAAAGAATGTCTCCCGACCCTGCAGCCCCATACGTGGTGGAAAGTCAAGAAACGCAACCTTTGTGTCATGATATCGTATTGCTGAAGGCGGACACTCACAGGAACGACATGCTCTCTGGCCGTGTGATTGAGAGATTGCCCAGCACAGACGGTCGGGTTTGAAAAGTGTGAATCCATTCCATGAAAGACGGCAAACACAATATCTACCTGCAACCCGTAATTGAGGTCGCACTGCTTATACCAGCGTGGGAAGAGTGAATTCCTTCATTGTGTTCTATTCATTGTGAATTTCATATTCTCATGTTATTTTCCACGATGTCCCTCTTCCTCAAGTATAGTTTGGTCCAATAATTCAGTGACTGTAATGTGATGTGCAGGAATCCCTCGCTTAACGAAGAGGTTATGTACTTTTATAACCCCTCGTTATGCGAACCTTCGTTATGCGGGAGCTCGTTTCCCATTATTTCAATGAGAAAATTACATTTCGTTTCCTAACCGTATGTATCGGTCTAAAAGTAAAGCCATATATTAATGGTACAACGATGGTTTTAGTGAAAAGTGACATTATAATATTATTATTTATCGAATAATAGAGACAACAACACAATAATAAAGTTAAATTAATTGTAACACTCACCAGAACAATCTTGAGTCCAAGTTTAAATTCGTTTGGCCGACACTGACATCAAAATTAAGAATTGTAAACCCACCTGTTTGCGTCTATTAAGCAAAAATAAATAAATAATAATAAAAATAATTTCATTTTCTGATATATTTTGTAGACAAGAAACGAATAAAGACAACGAGGATATAACAACCATATATAAAAATTAGTTTGCATTTATTAGTTTAAGTTACATTGAACATAATTGTGATGGCGCTGTGAGAAGCTTGTGGCGGTGACGTCGTGACATTCGGCCAGGTTGCAGAACTGGTTTATGTCATAATTACTCCCAAACGCTTTCAATAATGACTCCAGGTTGTGCGTGATGAAGCCAAAGATAATGTTTCCTCATGGCAGGTGGAGCTTATCGCTCTCGGACCGGGCAGTATTTTTCAGCTATTTAGTTTTCTCCAGTTCTTCATTCGTTTCTAGGCTTTGTCTATTTCATGTTAAGTTAATTTAGTTGTAACACTGAGCAAAACAATCTTGAGTCCACGTTTTCGTGAGGCGGAAAGAGGTGGAGGAGGAGATGTTTGTTTTTAACCCTTTCATTCTGAAAAGTTAATTATTCCCAAGCATTCTGAAAAGTTAATCCCTCCATCGAATAGTTCATTCATCGGTGGAAAAACGGCCACATCACTGGAAGTAGCATTGCTACTGACGTTCCTTCCTTGTCACGAATGAAGACGTTCATTAAGCGACGAATAGTCCGAAATGCAAACATTCGTTGAACCAAACTTTCATTAAGCGGGGGATACCTGCACTATGGTATGTACAGTCATGGTCAAAAATACTTGCACCCTTGCACTTTTTTCAAATAATGCACCATTTCTTCCAAAAATTGTTGAAATTAAAAAAATATTTTGGTATCCACATATACATATTTATTTCTTTGGTTTACAGTGGAACAAAACAAAAAAAAACGCAAAAAATTACGAAATTTTAGCTAATGTCACAAAAATCCTAAAATTGCCCGGACAATATGATTGGCACCTTTCAGAATTAGAAA
>CM068960.1:60759879-60764517 GCA_035128595.1 Eptatretus atami | reverse complement strand
TCAAGCAAGTGATTCTCCTTTACTTTGAAATTGAATTCACCTATGGTGAGTTACAGGTGCCTGTCATATAAAAATAAATATTAAATGAAAAGAACATATATATTATATAATATAATTATATAAATATATATAGTATATATATATTGTTACGGTTGTGAAAATTCAGAGAACACCATTCAGGTATTCCAAGATCAGTTATGTCGATAAGTGTGTGTTCAGATTAGATTTCCCCACCGATGTCTAAAGGGATTTATTCGTGTAACCGGGCTGTGACTTTGAGTCAGCCATTATTCTTTTGCTATCTTTATTTTGGAACAACCACAACCACCTTCTCCACAACCACCTTCTCCACAACCGCATCTCAACAACCACGCCATCCCCCACAGCGCCACCACAACACCACAACCAACTTCTCCAAAACTGCCGACATCTCCACAGACAACGGCTCCCCAACGAATAACATCTCTGCCACCCAACGCGATGGTTACTCGTAAACAGGAATGACGGTTGAAAAACAGCAACTCAACTCAACTCCCGCCCCGAAATGACGGTTGGAACTCAACTCCCGCCCCAATATCCACGGTAAACAGGAATGACGGTGGGAAACAGCAACTCAACTCAACTCCCGCCCCGATATCCACAGTAAACAAAAATGACGGTGGAACTCAACTCCCGCCCAAAAGGACGGTTGGGGCGTGTCCCCAGGAGAAAAGTCCCCCTCCCCGGCCGCGTGCCGGGAAGGGTGGGGCAAGACGGGCGGCGATAAAAAACCGCGCGTTCGCTCGAGAAGAGAGAGGAAAACGGGGATGTCAGGTTCAGGTCGAGTTGGCAGCTTGGAAAGCTGCAGGCTGACAGAGAACGGAGGCTGACTGAGACCGGAATGGTGGAGTCCCGCGGAGTGGGGGCAGAGCCACCGAGGGTCGCCGAACCAGGGCCCAGCGAGTCACCACGAGGGTGACAGGTAACCAGCGCAGCCTCTCGGAGCTTTTGCGGTCTCCACGGCTCCGTGAACTATAAAGACCCACGAGGTCCAGTTCTGCCCTTGCCTTTCCTGGGGTTTCTTTGAATGAATTTTGTGGCGCCATGTCCATAAGTAGAACTGTTAAGTGCATGTACAGTAATAAATAATAGAACGGTAGTAGTTCTTTTGTCGTGCTTGTATTACCTGCGTTGCTTTTGTTGACTGCATAATTGCATGCGTGTTTGCCTTGCATAATTGCATACGTGCATGCCTGCATACGTGCTTTGTGAATAAATGTCCTTGTTGAATGTTGACCTGTTCGTTGCGTCCTTTCCCTCAATTTAGCTGCCGTATTGCATTCGGGATATTAGCGGGCTTTTAAATAGCCGATAAAGTAATCGGATCCGGCGGGGCTTGGCGATATACACCGCTCGGCAAATCGCAAACGGAGCGAGCTGCTTAGCGGCTCGTTTCCAAGCAGGTCCCGTCGAGGTGTAAATCCCCGGCATTTCTGTCTGAGCGCATACTTAGGTAAATCGACAATTCGGCGATCGACCTGTCGCGCGCCGAAGAATAGTTGGCTGATTTTCGGTGTGATTAAAGACACACCCGTGGCTGGATTTCGGCGTTATTCCGAAAGCTGCGACTAGGTTTGCCACGTCCGGTGGGCGCGTGGCCGCGATTAGCTAAAAGCGGTCGCTGCACGCCGGCAAACTATAACAATATATATATATATATATATATATATATATATATATATATTATATATTATATATTATATACAGCTCTGGAAAAAAATAAGAGACCACTCCAAAAAAAATTTAAATCAGCATCTCTACATGTATGGCAGCCATTCCATTCCAGTGTCTGTTGAATTCCAACACAGGCACACCTCATTCTACTTAGTGAGGTACTGATTAGGTGATCACCTGAACCGAATCTTATTTAACAAGGAAAGTATAAAATCCACTGCTGTGGTCATCACTATCCTCTTGCAATATGACCAGCTGGATGGCAAAAACAGTGCTAGTAGTACCTCAAAAGTAATTGGAATCAAAAAAATAACTATTGACCATGCCAAAAGTTGAAAATAAAAGTTTTGAGTGAGGAAAAGAAGGGTTCAATTCTGGCTTTACTGGCAGAGGGATACAGTCAGCGTCACGTTGCTTCCATCCTTAAAATTTCAAAGACGGCGGTTCATAAGAACAAGTCAAGCAGCAGACATTGGGGACAACAAAGCTACAGACTGGCAGAGGGCGAAAACGACTTTCCACTGACGGGATGACCGCCAACTCATTCGAATGTCACTCAAACACCGTAGGATGACATCAAGTGACCACAAAAAGAATGGCAAACGGCAGCTGGGGTGAAGTGCACGGCGAGGACGGTTCGAAACAGGCTCCTCGGGGCAGGCTGAAGTCGTGCAAAGCTCGAAAAAACTTCATCAATGAGAAGCAAGAAAGAGCCAGGCTGAGGTTTGCAAAATACCATAAGGATTGGACCGCAGAGGACTGGAGTAAGGTCATCTTCTCGGATGAGTCCAATTTTCAGCTTTGCCCAACGCCTGGTCGTCTAATGGTTAGATGGAGACCTGGAGAGGCCTACAAGCAACAGTGTCTCGCACCCACTGTGAAATTTGGTGGAGGATCGGTGATGATCTGGGGGTGCTTCACAAGACTGGAATCGGGCAGATTTGTCTTTGTGAAGGACTCATGAATCAAGCCAAATACAAGGTTGTCCTGGAAGAACACTTGCTTCCTTCTGCTCTGACAAGTTCCCCAATCTGAGGATTGGTTTTTCCAGCAGGACAATGCTCCATGCCACACAGCCAGGTCAATCAAGGTGTGGATGGAGGACCATCAGATCAAGACCCTGTCATGGCCAGCCCAATCTCCAGACCTGAACCCCATTGAAAACCTCTGGAATGTGATCAAGAGGAAGATGGATGGTCACAAGCCATCAAACAAAGCCGAGCTGCTTGAATTTTTGCACCAGGAGTGGCATAAAGTCACCCAACAGCAATGTGAAAGACTCGTGGAGAGCATCCAAGACACATGAAAGCTGTGATTGAAAATCAGGGTTATTCCACAAAATATTGATTTCTGAACTCTTCCAAAGTTAAAACATTAGTAGTGTTGTTTAAAAATGAATATGAACTTGTTTTGTTTGTATTATTTGAGGTCTGAAAACACTGAATCTTTGTTGTTATTTTGACCAGTTGTCATTTTCTGCAAATAAATGCTCTAAATGACAATATTTTTATTCGGAATTTGGAGAAAATGTTGTCAGTAGTTTATGGAATAAAACAAAAATGTTCATTTTACTCAAACACACACCTATAAATAGTAAAACCAGAAAAACTGATAATTTTGCAGTGGTCTCTTAATTTTTTCCAGAGCTGCATATATATGTATATACAATTATACATATATACACATATATATACATATATACATATATATAAATATATATATACATATATACACATATACATATATACATATATATATATATATATATATATATATATATATATATATATATATTGGGTGGTCGCTCGAGTACCTTATTTTCACTTTTTCCTCTGTCTGTATGTATGTTTGTATGTTTGTTTGTTTGTAATGGACAGCTCTGGAGGCCAGAGGAGTCAACCGATTTCGATGAAACTTGACAGGTAGGTTCATACCAGGATCTAGTTCTATGCTTATGAGCAACGTTGCTATGGACACACACTGTTGCCGAGCAACGGGACTTTGAAATTTTTGAAAAATCCTAAAAATTTGTTTTTTCGAAAATCAAAAATCGGCTTCCAGGCTTTTATGCGCACTATAATCAACCTCTGTCAAAAACTGTATGACAAGTTGCAATTATGTAGCGACCACCATGTCGCCTACCGGCTTGTATATATACATATATACACACATATATATACAGTAGACTAGGCGTAAGTCGTCACCATCGGGACGAGAAAAAAGTGACGACTTAGACATGTGACGACTTACGCGTATGCGAACATTCATGAAAAACTGTGGGGTGAAGGATGAAGTCGCGCGTGGCCTGGACACGTACGTGTGAGAGGGCGCAATAATCTCTAAGCGGCTATTGTACCAAAAGGGAACACAATCCTCGGGCATAGGTGGGGGTTCATTGTTAGTTGGAAAGTGATCAAGCAAAGATGGAATTCATGAATCACTTTATCAAAGTAAAGATAATGAACAACTGTAAGAACAAGTCGTATACCATCGGTGATGGTATATGACCATCGACAAATGTGGAATGAATGGCTGTTAGAATTCATTCATTGGAATGAATGTAGAACGAGTTTTCATATGGAATGAAAACTCATATACCATCGACAAATTACATGACACACACAGTCATCGTGATGACTACCACTCAATACCTATGTGAAAGTGAGTGTGGTGATGTACAAAACAAGCCAATATAAAACCATGATGGGACTTCAACACTCAGCTCGATCGATCCTTTACTCCTTCGCCAGAGACTGCATTGTGCAGCCTGTCTACCTCTTCAGATGCATGTGGGACGGCGCGCTGACTGAGCTGAACGCAGCGCAGTTATAAATAGCCCGCGATCACGATTCCATGAAATCGGGCTTCTCACGAGGCAGCAGTTCCGTGTGACGAGTTAGGCGTGGTAATTTACTTGAGTTTGCA
>CM068960.1:60742379-60757379 GCA_035128595.1 Eptatretus atami | reverse complement strand
AAAAAGTAATTTCCTGAAAAATTTACAAAACCAGTTAGCCCACTATTGTATTGAGTGCCTTATTTATAATTCTATAAAGGGACACAGACAGAGATAAATGAAATTTCATGATAGAAATGATGAGGCAGACATTATGATCTTTCCATTCAGCAGAAAGTTAATTTCCTTGGAAACGACACATCGTAAACTTCGTTAAGAACTGAACAAGATGACTGCTATTTTAACAAGCACTGTTGCTCTCTTTAAGACAAATGCACCAATTTTTAAAATGATAATTCCTTAAGGTTCATGTACGAGCTTGCAAATATGATATTACATCCTGCAAAAGACATAATCCTAACAGGCTGTGTATTTGTTCCACTTTGCTCTGTCACACTTTGCTTTATGACATCAACATCTGTTTGTGACTTTTTTGTGATATTTCCACTTTGTATTCCTTTCCTGCAGCTGAAATATTAATCTGCATCTGTCTTCAAGGCATCAAAAGACACCTGTCATTGCTCCTCAATACAAATGGTGCAGGTACAGATAGGCTGAGGCCTGTCATTGTCGAAAAAAAGCAGGCAGCAAGGACTATCTCCATCTCTATCTCCTTATACACCTTAATCATTATCGCAAACCTTTTTTTCATTTTGAGGCGTATAAAATTATATCTGATGTCCTAAGCTAATATCTGTATGTTTTTCATGTAAAAATAAAAATTTAACAATTCTGGTCAGAACGAATATTTAACATGAATTGTTTACAGGACATCGTGTTATGGAAATGACTCCTCGGGGTTATCATTGCTTAGCACAACTTAGTTAGCTCCTTAATGAATGTCTCAGAGTAAGTGTAAAATAATTAATTGTGATATTATATACGTGTCGTTTCTATAATAAGTAGATGACATCCACCCCTACAAATGTATGTGTCTAAAATCCACCATCCCTGTGAGCCTTTATTTTATGTTATTACATTTGTAAATCTGTCTTTATGTCCTTTTTATCATTTTCACAGGCTGTCTGGTGATATTCTTGGTGGAAAATGTCATCGTACCCCACCATCCCTCTTCAGTGTCCAGCACAAGCATCGGGGGGTTGTCCTCCGATCATTGACCGGGCCCCTCGTCCAATGGTGAGTGAGAGGGAGGGGCACAGCATGTCATCAATGACGCACAAGCCTGAGGCGATAAAAGGCGGGTGGAAGGGCAAGGAGTGGGGGGAGGAGTCAGCCTGGAGAAAGTTGCGCTTTTTGCCCACTCCTGTTCAGCCAGAGCACGCTTGCTCGTGCCAGAGCCACCCTCTCCTCCTCGGACACAGACGTGCAGGACGAGGTGGCCATTTCCCTGCCGAGCAAGCCTGGACTGTGCACTTTCCAGTTCTGCGGTATCCACCAGGAGTGCAGGAATTTCTTCTGTTTTGTGAATTCCCTCTGTCTGCTCTTCTGCAGTGTGATTGGGCCCGATAAGGCATCAATAATTTTGGAATCTCATTCGTTCGTTGGTCCATGGGCATGAGTATTCAGTAGTGCGTTAAAGGCTCGGTAAAACAAAAAAAAATCCACATGTTGAAGATGAATTAGAAGCAGTTCGAGACCACTGTCGAGCCTACCAACCCGCCACAATCGAGGCAGGCCAAAAGTGGGCCTGGCAGGTGCTCTGCATATCACAGACGTTGGATGGAACAGAGCCGGGAAGCCATTACATGGCATTTCACATCAACGAGGCTATGGCCACCTAAAGCCAAGGGGCGGCATATGACATTTGGTCGTATCCAGTGATGGCCGCTCCAAAAAGATCTGGCAGTTTACCCTGAATTACCCGAAGCAGAACCTCTGGTGGCTGCAGGTAGATAAATCTAAGTCCAAAAAAGGGTAATAACCAAATTGTTAACGAGTATGCGGCCTTGATAGGAGAAGTGGGGAAAGCCCTTTTTCATTCATTCAATATTCTTTTTACCTGTTCAACTGTACCCTCCCAAATGGTTTTTGGACATTCTGTGGGGTTCCTCCAAATATGCTCAAATATTGAATTCCCTCATTTCCCCACTCCAACCCCACAGAAAGTGGGCATTGGTGCTAATAGCAATAATTCAGGTGAGCTACCATTGAGAAAGGGCACCCATAATGTTTTATTCTTCCTCCAATTACATCTCAAAGAAGAAGCCAGGCAAAATTTAATCAAGCGTTCAAACAGAGCATCAATATCATGCTTATTTTTGATGAAAATGCAGGGATCATATGCATAAGTGGATAAGATCAAGTGAGGACTCCTGTGAGAAAAGCAATTCCAGAAATATTTTTCCTAAGTGCAATAAGAAGAGGCTTTATAGTCAGAGCAAATAATAACCCAGAGACAGGACAACCTTGCCTTTCCCCTATGTGATCCTTTACGCAGGAAGAAACCTTGTGATTAATTTTTATCTTAAAAACTAAATGTGTTGGTTTATAACAAAGCAACACAAGCTCTAAAATTTACTCCAAGTTCGCATGCTTCCAACATACGACACATGAACTTGTGGTCAATGCTATCACAAGCTTTTTCCAGATCAAGGAAAAATATTCCAAACCCTTTTTGAATTCATTTACTATCAATGAGGTCTCTGATTAAAAATATTTTATCACAGAGGGTTCTAGAAGGAACACAAATATTCTGACAAGGTAAGAACAGATCACCAATAACCTTTTTCAACTGGTTTGCAAGTACAGTCCTTTGGGAAAAACGTTTGAGTCCATGCAAAGTAAGATTGGAAGCCAATATGTCAAATGTCAGAGATCCCTGGTCTTCGGAGCAGACACACAACTGTTCTCTGAAAGTTAAGCAGTATTTCTCTGGACAGTATGGATGCGTCCAGAACATTAAGCAACTCTGGGCCCATAAGGTCCCAAAATCTCAACAACAAAAAAACATCAGCAGGTAAAGCTTCCCCAGAATCCATCTCAGTAAGAGCACAGATTAGCTGGGAAAGTGCGACATACTATGGCTGGGCAATATCTCACTATTTTCAACACAATAAGATATTGACAAAAATATGATCAATGCAACACTACATTTCTCAAACTGTCGACATATCGGAACATTCGATAATTGAAAAAGTGGTGTACAGTATCATACATTGAAGATTTCGAGACATATTTTCATTGATTTAGCAAGACTATCGACATAAAGGAGTCATTATATCATTTACATGATAGTCCCAGTAAAACTTACTTTTGACAGAGGGATCGAAAGTGAAGGCCTGCTGAGCCGGTTACTTTGAGCGGCTGTACGAGGCTGACTCACCGGCTGTTGACTTGGAAGTCAGCGGTATAACTATCCCCATTGCTGACCCTCTAATCAACTTCGAACCGTCTTCATTTGTGGAAACACAGGCTGCGGTGAACCAGTTGAAAGGGGGTAAAGCTCATGGGATCTGTGGCATCCATGCTGAACTTCTCAAGGCTGGTGGAAATGCTGCACTGGAATCGATGCATGCAGTTCTGTGCTCTGCCTGGAACACAGGCATCATCCCAACTGACTGGAAGAGGGGCCTTGTTGTCCTTCTCTGGAGAAGGAAGGGTGATCTCCAGGACTGCAACAACTACCGAGAGGTGACGCTGCTCTTACTTAGTGCCAGGCAAGGTTTTTGCAAGGATAATTCTTGACAGGGTTCGCCACCATCTGCTCAAGCACCAGTGCCCAGAGCAGTCGGGCTTTACACCAAAGAAGTCAATGATTGGCCGTATCGTTGCTCTCCTGGTCCTCACCGAACGCAGACAAAAGTTTCAGCATCGGCTGCTCACAGCCTATGTTGATATCCGCAAAGCATTCGATTCAGTGAATTGGGATGCCCTCTGGAGGATTCTCGGTCTTCGCGGGGTACCACCAAAGTTGATCGATCTGATTTCTGAGCTATACTCTTCTAGTACAGAAAGTGCTGTGAGGTGTGGTGGTTCCATCTCCAACTTATTTCCAGTTGTTACTGGAGTTTGTCAGGGGTATGTGTTGGCCCCCACACTCATCAACACTTGCATGGACTGGATTTTGGGGAAGATGTCAGAGAGATCAAGCTGCGGTGCATCGCTTAGGAATGTCAAGATCTCTGATCTTGATTTCGCAGATGATGTAGTCATCCTTGTGGAAATACTGGATGTCCTTGTCGGGGCCCTCGAGGCACGATGGGTTTCCTGGGTCAAAACAAAGATCCAGGCTTTCAACAACATCTTGGATGCTGCCATCTTGTCTGTATCTGTTTGTGGTGCGGATGTTGAGGTCACAGAGAGATTCACTTACCTTGGCATGTCTCCGCAGGTTGTGAGCAGGTGGTCTATAGACGTCTGGGTCAGGCCTGAATAGTCATGGATTCACTATATCACAGAGTGTGGCACTGTTGGTACCTATGCAGGAAGACAAAAGTCCGAGTCTCCAAGTCCTTGGTGCTTCCAGTCTTGCTCTACAGATTTGTGAGACTTGGACTCTGATAAATGATCTGAGACGAAGACTTAACTCTTTTACACAGCATTCCTTTGGTAAAGAATCACATAGAAAAATCTCAGTAAGAGATTTTTAGGCCGGATCTGGATTCGGACCTGAACTAAAATTTAATGAGCTTGTCCTTGTCACCTAACCAACTCATTCACCAAGTTTCGTCCAAATCCGTCGATAATGTTTTGAAATATCGTGCTATATATCTAGCCCTATCACAATGGTGAAGAATCACTTAAAAAAAACTTCGAAATGTTTTACATGCTGGAGATGCCTCTTATGTGCGTACGTCCGAGGTCTGATTGAAGAGCTCAAAGGAATTCTTTACCGAAACACATTCAATTCAAATGGCAGACCAGGTCTCTTTGGAGAATCCTTGGCTCTCACCGGTCAGACTTGGTGTCCAATGAGTGGTTGTTGAGAGAGACACAAATGCGATTTGTTACCTGCATAGTCAGTCAGCGTCAGATGCGGCTGTATGGACATGTAGCTCGATTTCCTCACACTGATCAAATTCTCTCAGCGAGAGAGCCTCATGAGTGGAGAAGGCTAACAAGCCAATCACGTGCTTCGTGGTTTCAGCAGATTGATCGGCATCTCAAGGAGATGGGGATGGCCAGACAGAGGCCCCTAGAGTACCAACAAAAAGTGGCCACAGTGACGTGCTGATCCGGCCCATGCTCCCATACCTAACCTATAACCCTACAATATGCGCAACACTATTCTCTCTCACCTTTCATGCAGATGGTGGGAAAACTTTGTCCCATCTTAGTTAGCAGTTCTCCTGCCACATCATCAAGGTCTTCCCTTGAGAATCCTGAGCCTGTGCAATGTCAGTTGCCTTACTGAAACCCTGACCACTCTGCTGAACTGGAAGCGTGGCTTGTGTCCAAGCAATATCATCGAAAGTGACATTGGAAATTTTGCTAACAGTTTCATGGATGGTACGGTCAAAAGCTCCAAACTGCACGCCATTCACGTAGGAGGGAGACGCATGCAAGATATACAGGAGCTTGGGCAGGGCGAAGGAATTTTTCAGCAAGTCGGTGGTGCACGCACCTTTGGGGTTTCCTTCCCTTTAGTGTACATATGTTGTTCGTGGTGTCGAACCCAGTCCGTTCTCTAACGACTGTAATCCATGGTTTGCACTACACATCTGAACTATCATACCGGTCAGCTACCACTTGAATGGATCTTTGTCAGTTGGTGTCTGTGACTTCTGAGTGATGTTACAATGATTACATCAACAGCGTAACGTTTTTGAAACGTATTTCAAATCAACAGATAAAAAGTCAAATGAGGAAATTCACCATTACATACAATGTCCAACTCCGATTCCTGCATTGGGTTGTTTCTGCCCAGTGTCTCTGTTCTGCCGGCTCAACTCATGCGTGTTCACCTCGTCCACCGTGACTGTCGAACGATCAATTCCCGACACGGTGTTCTCCCTCGTATGCTGGCCCATCCCAGATGATTGGAGAGCTCAAATAAAAATTTTCCCCATACACAACAACCGCTCTGGACATTAACACCGAGTTCACTCCTCAGAGATAAATTGAGCATGGGGACGATCGAAACACACGTCTCACCAAATGTCACCCATCCCTCTACACTTCCCTCTCACGGGTTTATAGAGTATCACAGAACAATCCCGTGTCTTCCAGTAAATGTGATTCTAGTCCATACTGGAAGTTTTATCTGAGAATGTTCCAGCACTTACACAAATCTCACCAGGCAGTTTACAGTACAATACTGCCATATGCAGTTAAAATTACCTCATTACATCAAGCAGTTCACAATACAATTTACCAATGTTTGCTAAACGAAACTTATAACATGTAATAATAGTTAATATTAATAGTTCATGGAGAGGCATTTACTAATGCTTATTCAAACACCACAACATCTAGCTTTTAACTAACACTGCAAAACAAATGCTTCGTTAGAGTCGATTAGCTCCAGGTGGCCTGGCATCCAAATCAAATTGTCATGCTTCTCGGTGATGGCTTTTCGTGATAGCCTCAAAAATATTGGAGCGCCAAGAAGGGTACAGTCATTGGACGGGACAATCTTGATATCGGGATGGACTGCTTTGAATATAGCCTTGGTAAGTTGACAATCATCTGGCGATGTGTAGTTCATGAAAGTTAGCTCACATTCCACCATTAATTTCAAGGCCAATGTTGATCAGTCGAAGGTCGACCAGCACTGTTGTGAGCTCGTCACCAAATGATGCATTGTCAGGGTACCATGTATTAAGTGTGACTGAACCCCCCCCCCACCCCACCCCCTTACAATGGGATCAATGCCCAGAGAGAAAAGGCAGACCTGAAGGGGTTGCCCTGTTGGATGCCCATTGCTGAATGAATGGCCTCATCACCGTAGAATAGTATTGAAGGCCTGGCGTACACCTGCCAGATGAGCGGACAGATGCAGGGGTGTGCCTTCATGCTTCAGATTAAAAAAAAATCACGCCTCAAGCAGTTAAATGTGTTACGCATGTCGATCTTTAAAGAAAACGAGGTTTGGAGACGGATTTGTCAAATAGTGTCTGGCAGCGTGAGCAGCCGTTTCACACCCACCTTTGGTCGAATAGCCCAAATGGACAGGCATAGCTCAGCCCCGAGTTCGTCAGAAAAAGATGGAACTCCGGCTTTGGTCGCGAGTTGGCAAAACATGTTGCCCACCACAATTGGGTGAACAGACCATCTTTCATGGTTAAAGCGAATAAATTCGCGAAGAAAGAAATTGGACGCATGACTTCCAAAACCTTCCCCCACTAAACCGTGTTAATGAACAGGGTGAGAGAAGAGAGTAGGTGAGCCCCCACTTTGGTAGATTCCTTGCCCAGAAGAGCCTGAAGGTGGCCCGGTCTGACCCTGTCAGGGCCGCAGCCGAATCATGGAAATAGGTTGACAGAGGTGCAGACGGAATGCTCGAAGAGAACCACTGGAGTGGCCAATTCACCATCGGGTGCAGCCAGAAGGTTGAAGTCTGGCGGGGCAGCCGGATATTTGGCTCTAAGTGCATTAGCCATTTCAGCTGATTGTGGAGCATACCCCTCACCAGACGCCAACTCTCTGATGGCAGCACCCTTGATGTCCATGTCGGTGAATTTAGCCTTTACCCTTTTGTCAATGCGTTGTGAGTCGTCAACTTCATGGGGCTGAATGATGGAGTCTCTTGAAAGGGCATTTGGAAGAGGTGACAGGCAATCCAAATCCAAAAACGAAAAAAAATCGGCACCTGACGCCTGACTTTGGATGTCAGTAAAACATCGGGAGTCTGTTTCCTCTTTATCGGGCAGCCTAAGGCCAAAAAGACAAAAGAGGAGGCAATGCCAGGCCAATGGGGCTTGGTCCTCAAGGACATCATGGAAGAGATAACTGAGGGCATCGGCAACAGGGATACGAACGCCCTTAGGTACTTTTCAGAGTATGCTGAAATTGTCATGACATCTCAACAAGTTGGTGGAAATGTCCATCGGTTGGGCAGGGGTCGCTAGAGAGGGGGGTGGGGGGTACCTTAATGATGTATGATCCCGCGGCAAGAAGAGCAAGACCAGTTAGTTGAAAACACCACCGACGCCCAGACAATTTAACAAAAGAGTAGTGGTAACGAGAGTTGCACGACCGACAATGGATGGAATGCTAACTCGTATTGAAAAGCTTGCATTTGGGGCATGGGGGTGTATTCAGGGCATCTTATTCATATTATTACTATTTTCTGACAGCCTCACTCAAAATTGGTTTAAGCTCCAAACTTGGTTTAAACACCAATCTCCTGAATTTTAAAATGGGAAGGTACAAACTGATCAAAATTTTAATAGCAAGAAAGGACTCCACAAAAAGTATGCAAAACTGAATTCCTTCATAAACAATTAGGAAGGGATCAGAGGGGCGGACGGGATTATGACTGTCAATCAGCCTGAAAGGAGTGGGGCCGTTAGACACATTTGACCAAGGGACAATTAGACCTACATGGCTGTGGTTAACAGTGTAATATTATCAGCCCTATTCATGTCTGGCAGTCACGGGGCTAATCGACAGCAACAACACACGCATATTTCTATGAAGTACATACTATTCAGAATGTTAAATCATCTATAAAGTAGTACAGTACCAATACAATGTGAGGATATCGATAAAGTTTGTACGACAACATTTGTAAATCAGTAGTAGAACAGCTACCTATATAAAACACAGTGTGTGCTTGTGTATATGTCTGTCCCCCTTTCATAAGAACTATTTAAGAAGGGTTTTAAAGGCCCATCATTTAACAAGGCTGTGCGTTCACTATGGTTTATTTCTCAGGGTTAAAAACAAGCTCGAATGAGCTAAGATCATTGTCCTCTTAATGATGACGTCATAAAAACGAATATGACGTCATAGTGATGTATCATATGTGTGGTAATTCATCTCTGCTAATGCCCTGTTCGATTCGCAAACAGAATTCAAAAGTGCCTAGTTTCCAGAATAATTTTTAGGCGATTTTCATTAGCGGAGATATTTTGACGTCATAACTATTTTTCTCGGAGGAATTTTCAAAATCGGAGATGGTTACTGTCTGCGCAGGGTTTTTTACATATATAGCAAGTTTCAGGAAGTTTTGATGAAAACTGTAGGCTGTGAAACAAAAAGTCCACAAGAAACACGTGAGTAAGACTTAGAGATCCTCCACGAGGATCTAAAAAGTTTGAAAAACATTTTTCGTAAAAGAATAATTAGGTCTCTTCCATTGGAAATGTAGACGGTGACTAACAGCTTAGGTCAATAAATTAGTCAAAGAAAATAAGGATGTTGTTTTTCTCATCTGTTTGCTTTTTATGTGATGAATGTTATTTGTGCCCTTGATATGGCCCTAGACAAAGGCACAGCCCGAGTTTTATAGGCTGTATCACGTATATAGATTTGACATTCATGAGCTGACGATTTATTTTTTAATTTGCAGGACCAACAACATGATGGATGAAGACCACTGAGTGGCAAGAATTCATGCCAGACGAAAGGATCAACGAACTGGACAAAATGTGTCCTGTGCCAGATAATTCTTCCCTGAAAGGGTCCTTGGTGTTGCAACCAAAAGTCGAGTCGTTCTGCCGTTTGATAGAGACAATACAGAGCGAGCCACTTTACAGGATGGTGATTATGTACAGATTCATAAACGACTTGAGGGATGTCAGCAGAACTGTTGCAAAAGGAGAGGCTGTCTGGCACCGAACATGCTATTCCAACGCAACTAACAAGGACCAAATTATTGTGCCAGGGTTCGTTATGATCAGGCACTATATCAGGGTCGCATATCGCCAAAGGCCAGTCGAAAGAGAAAAATGCCCGAAGTATGTCTGGAGTCGTCAAGCTCCTCCACACCATTCACTCGTCATCCACAGACCCCTATGACAAGGCGTTGTGCTTCTTTTGCCAGAGGACTGACGGTCAACCTATTTACCTGTACGGATGACAGTGCGGGCAAATCGCTGAGAGAAGCTGTTGATGTTGCTCAGAACCTGTTTTATGACTCGATTGAACACTGCTATAGTGCCAAGTGATGCACATGCAATTGCGTTATGTACCACAGGTCTTGCTGGACGAAACATGTCTTCCATGTCTTGCGAGATCACGACACCAAAGGAGAGAAGGATAAAGCATCAATGACACAAGTTGTGAGTTAATTGAACTGATCAACTTGGTAGATGTCCTAACCAAGCAGCAAACTCAACTCCGTGTGGAGGACATCGAGACAACTTATGTTAACCTTCTAGGTGGTAAAGATGCCTTAGAACATCATGTACCCACGTTCAGTAGAAAATGGCTGAAGAATAGAATCTTACAGGCGTTACCCAATATAAGGTCAGTGCTCCAAAAGAACAGACTGAAATCTTCTATTCTCTATTCACCTGAGACATGCGAGGAAGATATGGTCAATGCTACCATTACAAATGATGATACAAAGGACCATATGGATGCTATATACAAAGCAGCTATGCTTGTTCGCAAAAGTCGAGAGAACTTCTCCACCAAGGACCAACAAGATGAATATATACAAGTTTCTAGCAGGAACAGGACGTCCCCGGAGAGCTTAAGGCCATGGTACGTTGGATAAAGCTTGGCCCAGTGGAAGAGATGCAATCAGAAGCACGGACAAATGTTGTGGACAGATCAGTATTAACTGTGAGCCAAACCATCATGTACGGCCTCAAGTCTAACAGCACTTCGTGTGAGAATGACGAGGACTCAAACATTGAACGGCATGACCACAATAGTGATGATGACGATGGCAATTATGAGTAACATAGAGACAGTGATGCCAATTGGCTATAAACTCATATTTGACATTAAGTACATTTCACTGATCACCATATTCATGCGTTACTTGTTTCAAGATTTGAAAGCAATACATTAAATAAACGGTAATTTGACAAAATGATAGCCGTTTCCATGGCAACCATTGCTCAAAATACAGATATATGTATTCTATATTAAGAACTGTCCTCTAGTTAACAATTATGCATCATCAGTTGCTTGCTTGCGATTAATTTTGAATTTTCAGAGCTGAAATTAAAAAAAACGGGTTTTTACCCAAAACGACCTATTTGACCACATTATATGCATTGAAAAAATGTGAAACATGGATTTCTGTTTGGTATTGTTTAAGCTTTCCAAAAATGTTGGGGTTAGCTCCTCTCCAAAAAATTCCAACGACGTCAAATATGGACACAAGGAACCTACCTGACTATAGTTTCGGAGATAATTTTTTAGGCGATTTCCATTTGTGGAGATATTTTGACGTAATAACTTTTTTTCTAGGAGGAATTTTCAAAATCGGAGATGGTTACTGTCTGTGCAGGGTATTTTTACATATATACACCAAGTTTCAGGAAGTTCGATGAAAACTGTAGGCTGTGAAACAAAAAGTCCACAAGAACAACAACGTGAGTAAGACTTAGAGATCCTCCACGAGGATCTAAAAAGTTTGAAAAACATTTTTCGTAAAAGAGTAATTAGGTCTCTTCCATTGGAAATGTAGACGGTGACTTGCGACCGGGCCTCAAGGCCGGTTGACAGAAACGTTTAAAAACTAACAATAAATACAAGGTGCAGACAGGTGAAAATCGCTGCACATGATGTGCAACATGCGCAGAGTAAAAGGAGTGTTCATTTACATCTGCTTGATGTCTAATAAATGAAGAAGGATAAAAGCACACCTGATGCTAGAACGAGGCTTCAGACTTTGGCATGCTCCCGAGGCTGCATGGTCAAAATAAAACATCCCAGAAGATAAAGAAAATAGGGTCACAAATCCTAGGAAGAGATAAAAATTCCATGCAATAACAATGATATTCTCCAGCATGTAAAACATTTCTAAACCAAGATAAAGAACAATCAGAGATTGCAGACCATTGCCAGGACTTGTTTTGCGTGATGTTTGTGTAGTTTTGTGTGGTTAATTTTGTGTGGCGTTTGTGTAGTTTTGTGTTTTCAACTTTGTGTGGTGTTTGTGTACTGGTGTGTTATGTATATATGCATAAATGTATGCATGCTGTACGGCCCGGATCGCTAGGGCCACATGGCATACGGACAAAGCAAGCACATTGATCAGCGCCAACCACGGCGCACCGGGGGTATCCGAGCAGGCATGCGGGATCGGCGCGGCCCTGGGCCAGTCGCTGGAGCACGGCCCGGGAGTTTGGTGCAAGGCAATTCATATCACGGGGTTAAAAGCGGGACGATTCCGCAGCTCGGACATGTCTTGCCGGATGTAAAGTAAGGCCGCTTCCGGCCATGACGGTCGGGTCGAGTGGTGGCCGGGGCCGAATGGGAGTGCCCAATTCGGGTGACGATGCATCCCTTCGGGGTGGCGCCCCGCAATGCACCGCAGGGACTATAAAGGACGGACCGCGAAGCCGTCCACAGAGTCGTGGTCATCCTTGTCTTCCTTTCCTGGCTTTGGTTCGGTCTCCACGTGCGCATGTTGCCCCGTCTTCTTCGTCACTGACTCTCCGCTGGCTCCATCCAGCCACATTCTCCACCCATCCGCCTGCTGCACACTGTCTTCTTCTTCATCCACTCACCACTGGCTCCATCAAAAGTCCCTCCCTCACGCCTGTCGGTTGCGCCCCTTCTCTGGATCGGCGCAGACGCTTTGCTGCACCATAGCCAAGCAGGATATGACACGCCAATTATCAAGGAGGGATCGTTCAGTGGAGGTCAGGTCAGGTCAGGTATGGGAGCATGCGCCAGAGCAGCGCGTCGCTGCATCCACTTTCCGCCGGTACTCCAGGGGCTTCCGACTGGCCACCCTCCAGGCAGATGCCTGGCCCATCCCCATCTCCTTGAGATGTCGATCAACCTGCTGCAACCACGAGGCACGTGGTCAGCCCATTGGCCTCCTCGACTCACGAGACTCCCTCGCTGAGAGAATCTGGTGAGCAGGATCAGTGTCAGGAAAACGAGGCACATGTCCATACAGCCGCAGCTGACGCTCACGGACTTTGCAGGTAACAAATCTCATTTGAGTCTCTCTCAGCAACCGCTCATTGGACACAAAGTCTGACCAGCAACAGCCAAGGATTCTCTGAAGAGACCTGGTACCAAAGGAATCATGTCTCCATCTCAGATCCTTGGTCAGAGTCCAAGTCTCGCATCCATAGAGCAAAACTGGAAGCACCAGGGACCTGAAGACTCGGACTTTCGTCATCCCGCACAGTTACCGGCAGTGCCATACCCCATGATCCAGTGAATCCATAACTCCCCAGGCCCGACCCAGACATCTATTGACCTCTGACTCACAGCGCGGCAGAGACATGAATATCACTGCAAGGTAAGTGAATCTCTTCACGACCTCAACATCCTCCCAAACAGGCACAGACAGGACAGCGGCATCCAAAATGTCATTGAAAGCCTGGATCTTAGTTTTAACCCAGGAAACCCGTAATCCCAAGTGGGCTGCACAATTCTCCAACTACGCCAAGGCCGCTGAGCTCAACAAAAAAGACGCTGACGTACAGGTCGCCATGTTGCTAGAATTGGCGGGACCGGACTCTGGCAATTCACAAGATGTTTACCTTTGCTGAGGGTGACAATGTGAATGATTATGAGTTGGTGCTGTGGAAGTTCACGGATTACTGCAGACCAAGAAAAAAACATTGTGTACGAGAGGTATCATTTTTGGAAACGTGACCAGGAGGAGGGTGAGACGATCGATCAATGGCTCATTGAACTCAGAACACAAGCAGCCATGTGCGAGTTCAGACCTCAAGAAGAACTCATTCGAGATAAGATTGTGTTTGGTGTGCGAGACGAGAGATATAAGGAGAGACTTCTTCAGGAAGGTGAGGTCACACTGAAGAAAGCTTTGGACATATGCCATGTCGCTGAATCAAGCAGGCAGCAGCTCGACGGCATGAAGGGTGCCAAGCAAGTCTATGCAGTGGATAAAGAAAGGCAACAACAGCACACCACCTTTCCCAAGCAAGCCAAGGCCAAGCCTGCAGCCAGAGCAATGACAGCAGCTACAAAAAGGAAACAGGAAAGCCTTACTCCGCCTGTGTGCGAGTACTGTGGCAAGAAGCACAGTCCTGGGCCACGCAGGTGTCCAGCATTTGGCAAAACATGTACCAAGTGTGGAGACAAGAATCACTGGGTTGCTGTATGCAAGGGTGGAGGCACAAGAAGGGTACGTCTTCTGGATGCAGATCCAGAGCAAGGTACTGAAGAGTTTCTAGTAATAGATTCAGTGCTCGTCGGTAACCTGGATGATGACGTCACCTGGCCTGCGGGCAGGTGGCAAGAACAGCTTACAGTTGGCCAGAGTGTGGTGAACATTAAGCTCAATACAGCTACCCAGGCAAACATAATCTCGCTTGTTACCTTGACTATTGCAATGCCTGAGCACACCATAACACCCATCAACGTCATTCGCACTGCTTTTGGTGATTGCAAGATTCAGCCATTGGGTTTAACAGTGATTCCCTGAAAGCACAAAGGGTAGGACTGGAGAATCAAAGTCTACGTAACTGAGGAAACCACTGTTCCCATACGAGGGCAAAACGCATGTGAGAAGCTGGGCCTTATCAAGCATATAGATTCACTGCATGCTCCACTGACCAGGGAGGGCTGCTCGAGCAGTACGCAGATGTGTTCATGGGCACTGTTCAGTACAAGCAGGAGTACAAAATAGAGCTGAATCCAGATTTCACGCCGACTGTTCAGCCAGCCAGATGTGTTCCCTATGCAAAGTATGAGAAGCTGAAAGATACTCTGGAGCAGCTGGAGAAACACGGTATAGTGGCCAAGGTCGACAAGCCCACCGACTGGGTTTGTAACCTCATAATCACTGAAAAAAAAGATGGCCGCATGAGAATCTACCTCCCCAAAGCCGTTGAACTGTGAAATCAAGCAAGAGAGATACACAATGCCTACACCAAGTGATGTGCAGAAACAACTGAACAACAACAAGGTGTTCACAGTGATTGGCATGGCTGACAGGTACTGGCATGTGAAGCTGACAGAGAAGTCCTCCTACCTGTGCACATTTAATACACCCTGGGGAAGGAT
>CM068960.1:60730814-60741225 GCA_035128595.1 Eptatretus atami | reverse complement strand
CCAGAGAGAGATGATATGACTGTCAATCAGCCTGAAGGATGGGGCCGTTAGACACATTTGACCAAGGGACAATTAGACCTACATGGCTGTGGTTAACAGTGTAATATTATCAGCCCTATTCATGTCTGCAGTCACGGGCTAATCGACAGCAACAACAACGCATATTTCTATGAAGTACATACTATTCAGAATGTTAAATCATCTATAAAGTAGTACAGTACCAATACAATGTGAGGATATCGATAAAGTTTGTACGACAACATTTGTAAATCAGTAGTTAGAACAGCTACCTATATAAAACCAGTGTGTGCTTGTGTATTGTCTGTCCCCCTTTCATAAGAATATTTAAGAAGGGTTTTAAAGGCCCATCATTAACAAGGCTGTGCGTTCACTATGGTTTATTCTCAGGGTTAAAAACAAGCTCGAATGAGCTAAGATCATTGTCCCTTTAATGATGACGTCATAAAAACGAATATGACGTCATAGTGATGTATCATATGGTGTGTAATCCATCTTGCTAATGCCCTGTCGATCCCGCAAACAGAATTCAAAAAGCTTGCCTAGTTTCAGAGATAATTTTTTTAGGCGATTTTCATTAGCGGAGATTTTTGACGTCATAATATTTTTTTCTCGGAGGAATTTTCAAATCGGAGATGGTTTATCTGCGCAGGGTATTTACATATATACGCCAAGTTTCAGGAAGTTTCGATGAAAACTGTAGGCTGTGAAACAAAAAAGTCCACAAGAACAACAACGTGAGTAAGACTTAGAGATCCTCCACGAGGATCTAAAAAGTTTGAAAAACATTTTTTCGTAAAAGAATAATTAGGTCTCTTCCATTGGAAATGTAGACGGTGACTAACAGCTTAGGTCAATAAATTAGTCAAAGAAAATAAGGATGTTGTTTTCTATCTGTTTGCTTTTTATGGTGATGAATGTTATTTGTGCCCTTGATATGGCCCTAGACAAGGCACAGCCCGAGTTTTTATAGCTGTATCACGTATGATAGATTTGACATTCATGAGCTGAGATTATTTTTTATATTGGCAGGACCAACAACAGATGGATGAAGGACCACTGAGTGGCAAGAATTCATGCAGACGAAGGATCAACGAACTGGACAAATGTGTCCTGTGCCAAGTAATTCTTCCCTGAAAGGTCCTTGGTGTTGCAACCAAAAGTCGAGTCGTTCTGCCGTTTGATAGAGACAATACAGGACGAGCCACTTTACAGGATGGTGATTATGTACAGATTCATAAACGACTTGAGGGGATGTCAGCAGAACTGTTGCAAAAGAGAAAGGCTGTCTGGCACCGAACATGCTATTCCAACGCAACTAACAAGGACCAAATTAATTGTGCCAGGGTTCGTTATGATCAGGCACTATCATCAGGGTCGCATATCGCCAAAGGCCAGTCGAAAGAGAAAATGCCCGAAGTATGTCTGGAGTCGTCAAGCTCCTCAACACCATTCACTCGGTCATCCCAGACCCCATGACAAGGCGTTGTGCTTCTTTGCCAGAGGACTGAGGTCAACCTATTTACTTGTACGGAGTGACAGTGCGGGCAAATCGCTGAGAGAAGCTGTTGAGTTTGCTCAGAACCCTGTTTTTATGACTCGATTGAACACTGCTATAGGCCAAGTGATGCACATGCAATTGACGTTATGTTACCACAGTCTTGCTGGACGAAACATGTCTTCCATGTCTGGCGAGATCACGACACCAAAGGAGAGAAGGATAAAGCATCAATGACACAAGTTTGGAGTTTAATTGAACTGATCAACTTGTAGATGTCCTAACCAAGCAGCAAACTCAACTCCGTGTGGAGGACATCGAGACAACTTATGTTAACCTTCTAGGTGGTAAGATGCCTTAGAACATCATGTACCCAGTTCAGTAGAAAATGGCTGAAGAATAGAATCTTACAGCGTTACCACAATAAAGGTCAGTGCTCAAAAGAACAGACTGAAATCTTCTTCTCTATTCACCTGAGACATGCGAGGAAGATATGGTCAATGCTACCATTACAAATGATGATACAAAGGACCATATGGATGCTATATACAAGCAGCTATGCTTGTTCGCAAAAGTCGAGAGAACTTCCACCAAGGACCAACAAGATAATATATACAAGTTTCTAGCAGTGAACAGGACGTCCCGGAGAGCTTAAGGCCATGGTACGTTGGATAAAGCTTGGCCCAGTGGAAGAGATGCAATCAGAACACGGACAAATGTTGTGGACAGATCAGTATTAACTGTGAGCCAAACCATCATGTACGGCCTCAAGTCTACAGCACTTCGTGTGAGAATGACGAGGACTCAAACATTGAACGGCATGACCACAATAGTGATGATACGATGGCAATTATGAGTAACATTAGAGACGTGATGCAATTGGCTAAAACTCATATTTGACATTAAGTACATTCACTGATCACCATATTTCATGACTTACTTGTTTCAAGATTTGAAAAGCAATACATTAAATAACGTAATTTGACAAAATGATAGCCGTTTCCATGGCAACCATTGCTCAAAATAAGATATATATGTATTCTATATTAAGAACTGTCCTCTAGTTAACAATTATGCATCATCAGTTTGCTTGCGATTAATTTTGAATTTTCAGAGCTGAAATTAAAAAAAACGGGTTTTTACCCCAAAACGACCTATTTGACCACATTATAGTGCATTGAAAAAATGTGAAACATGGATTTTCTGTTTTGGTATTGTTTAAGCTTTCAAAAAGTTGGGGTTAGCTCCTCTCCAAAAAATTCCAACGAACGTCAAATTATGGACACAAGGAACTACTGACTATAGTTTCGGAGATAATTTTTTAGGCGATTTCCATTTGGGAGATATTTTGACGTAATAACTTTTTTCTAGAGGAATTTCAAAATCGGAGATGGTTACTGTCTGTGCAGGGTATTTTTACATATATACACAAGTTTCAGGAAGTTTCGATGAAAACTGTAGGCTGTAAACAAAAAAGTCCACAAGAACAACAACGGTGAGTAAGACTTAGAGATCCTCCACGAGGATCTAAAAAGTTTGAAAAACATTTTTCGTAAAAGAGTAATTAGGTCTCTTCCATTGGAAATGTGAACGGTGACTTGCGACCGGGCCTCAAGGCCGGTTGACAAAGAACGTTTAAAAACTAACAATAAATACAAGGTGCAGACAGGTGAAAATGCTGCACATGATGTGCAACATGCGCAGAGAAAAGGAGTGTCATTTACATCTGCTGGATGTCTAATAAATGAAGAAGGATAAAAGCACACCTGATGCTAGAACGAGGCTTCAGACTTTGCATGCTCCGAGGCTGCATGGTCAAAAGAAAACATCCCAGAAGATAAAGAAATAGGGTACAAATCCTAGGAAAGATAAAAATTCATGCAATAACAATGATATTCTCCAGCATGTAAAACATTTCTAAACCAAGATAAAGAACAATCAGAGATTGCAGACCATTGCCAGGACTGTTTTGCGTGATGTTTGTGTAGTTTTGTGTGGTTAATTTTGTGTGGGTTTGTGTAGTTTTGTGTTTTCAACTTGTGTGTGTTTTGTGTACTGGTGTGTTATGTATATGCATAAATGTATGCATGCTGTACGGCCCGGATCGCTAGGCCACATGGCATACGGACAAAGCAAGCACATTGATCAGCGCAACCACGGCGCACCGGGGTATCCGAGCAGGCATGCGGGATGGCGCGGCCCTGGGCCAGTCGCTGGAGCAGGCCCGGGAGTTGGTGCAAGGCAATTCATATCACGGGGTTAAAAGCGGGACGATTCCGCAGCTCGGACATGTCTTGCCGGATGTAAAGTAAGGCCGCTTCCGGCCATGACGGTCGGGTCGAGTGTGGCCGGGGCCGAATGGGAGTGCCAATTCGGGTGACGATGCATCCCTTCGGGTGGCGCCCCGCAATGCACCGCAGGACTATAAAGGACGGACCGGAAGCCGTCCACAGAGTCGTGGTCATCCTTGTCTTCCTTTCCTGGCTTTGGTTCGGTCTCCACGTGCGCATGTTGCCCCGTCTTCTTCGTCACTGACTCTCCGCTGGCTCCATCCAGCCACATTCTCCACCCATCCGCCTGCTGCACACTGTCTTCTTCTTCATCCACTCACCACTGGCTCCATCAAAGTCCTCCTCACGCTGACGGTTGCGCCCCTTCTCTGGATCGGCGCAGACGCTTTGCTGCACCATAGCCAAGCAGGATATGACACGCCATTATCAAGGAGGGATCGTTCAGTGGAGGTCAGGTCAGGTCAGGTATGGGAGCATGCGCCAGAGCAGCGCGTCGCTGCATCCACTTTCCGCCGGTACTCCAGGGGCTTCCGACTGGCCACCTCCAGGCAGATGCCTGGCCCATCCCCATCTCCTTGAGATGTCGATCAACCTGCTGCAACCACGAGGAGTGGTCAGCCCATTGGCCTCCTCGACTCACGAGACTCCCTCGCTGAGAGAATCTGGTGAGCAGGATCAGTGTCAGGAAAACGAGGCACATGTCCATACAGCCGCAGCTGACGCTCACGGACTTTGCAGGTAACAAATCTCATTTGAGTCTCTCTCAGCAACCGCTCATTGGACACAAAGTCTGACAGCAACAGCCAAGGATTCTCTGAAGAGACCTGGTACCAAAGGAATCATGTCCCATCTCAGATCCTTGGTCAGAGTCCAAGTCTCGCATCATAGAGCAAAACTGGAAGCACCAGGGACCTGAAGACTCGGACTTTCGTCATCCCGCACAGTTACCGGCAGTGCCATACCCCATGATCCAGTGAATCCATAACTCCCCAGGCCGACCCAGACATCTATTGACCTCTGACTCACAGCCGGCAGAGACATGAATATCACTGCCAAGGTAAGTGAATCTCTTCACGACCTCAACATCCTCACCACAAACAGGCACAGACAGGACAGCGGCATCCAAAATGTCATTGAAAGCTGGATCTTAGTTTTAACCAGGAAAACCCGTAATCCCAAGTGGGCTGCACAATTCTCCAACTACGCCAAGGCCGCTGAGCTCAACAAAAAGACGCTGACGTACAGGTCGCCATGTTGCTAGAATTGGCGGGACCGGACTCTGGCAATTCACAAGATGTTTACCTTTGCTGAGGGTGACAATGTGAATGATTATGAGTTGGTGCTGTGGAAGTTCACGGATTACTGCAGACCAAGAAAAAAACATTGTGTACGAAAGGTATCATTTTTGGAAACGTGACCAGGAGGAGGGTGAGACGATCGATCAATGGCTCATTGAACTCAGACACAAGCAGCCATGTGCGAGTTCAGACCTCAAGAAGAACTCATTCGAGATAGATTGTGTTTGGTGTGCGAGACGAGAGATATAAGGAGAGACTTCTTCAGGAAGGTGAGGTCACACTGAAGAAAGCTTTGGACATATGCCATGTCGCTGAATCAACAGCAGCAGCTCGACGGCATGAAGGGTGCCAAGCAAGTCTATGCAGTGGATAAAGAAAGGCAACAACAGCACACCACCTTTCCAAGAAAGCCAAGGCAAGCCTGCAGCCAGAGCAATGACAGCAGCTACAAAAAGGAACAGGAAAGCCTTACTCCCGCCTGTGCAGTACTGTGGCAAGAAGCACAGTCCTGGGCACGCAGGTGTCCAGCATTTGGCAAAACATGTACCAAGTGTGGAGACAAGAATCACTGGGTTGCTGTATGCAAGGGTGGAGGCACAAGAAGGGTACGTCTTCTGGATGCAGATCAAGAGCAAGGTACTGAAGAGTTTCTAGTAATAGATTCAGTGCTTGTCGGTAACCTGGATGATGAGTCACCTGGCCTGCGGCAGGTGGCAAGAACAGCTTACAGTTGGCCAGAGTGTGGTGAACATTAAGCTCAATACAGGTACCAGGCAAACATAATCTCGCTTGTTACCTTGACTATTGCAATGCCTGAGCACACCATAACACCATCAACGTCATTCGCACTGCTTTTGGTGATTGCAAGATTCAGCCATTGGTTTAACAGTGATTCCCTGAAAGCACAAGGGTAGGACTGGAGAATCAAAGTCTACGTAACTGAGGAAACCACTGTTCCCATACGAGGGCAAAACGCATGTGAGAAGCTGGGCCTTATCAAGCATATAGATTCACTGCATGCTCCACTGACCAGGGAGGGCTGCTCGAGCAGTACGCAGATGTGTTCATGGGCACTGTTCAGTACAAGCAGGAGTACAAAATAGAGCTGAATCCAGATTTCACGCCGACTGTTCAGCCAGCCAGATGTGTTCCTATGCAAAGTATGAGAAGCTGAAAGATACTCTGGAGCAGCTGGAGAAACACGGTATAGTGGCCAAGGTCGACAAGCCCACCGACTGGGTTTGTAACCTCATAATCACTGAAAAAAAAGATGGCCGCATGAGAATCTACCTCCCCAAAGCCGTTGAACTGTGACAATCAAGCAGAGAGATACACAATGCCTACACCAAGTGATGTGCAGAAACAACTGAACAACAACAAGGTGTTCACAGTGATTGGCATGGCTGACAGGTACTGGCATGTGAAGCTGACAGAGAAGTCCTCCTACCTGTGCACATTTAATACACCCTGGGGAAGGATGAGATTCTGCCACATGCCTTTTGGCAACTGTCAGCGAGTGAAATCATGCATAAGAGAACCAGGAGCTTCAGCGACATTCCGGGTGTGCAGGTTATCGCGACGACATGATCATTGCCACTGAAACCGTGGAAGAACATGACCAAATATTGCATAAGCTTATGCAGAGAGTTCACAACAACAGGTGAAGTTCAACAGGACCAAGGTACAGTTCCGATGCCCAAAGTGCTGTACATGGGCAACATCATCACTCCAGAGGGACTGACATCAGACAAGTCCAAGATCGAGCGATTGCTGACATGCCGAACCAGAGAACAAGCCCACTTCAGCGCCTGTTGGGCATGATCAAATACCCAGCGCAATATATACCGAATGAGTCGGAGACCACGCCACCGCTCCGTGCACTGCTCAAGAAAGACGCAGCCTGGAGCTGGGATGCAGAACAACAAAAGTCTCGACAAGGTCAAAGCAGCATTGGCAACAGAACCCGTTCTGAGGTACGATGACGTCTCCAACCAGTGACAATCCAAGCGATGCTAGCCAGTGTGGGCTTGGTTGTTGCTGCTCCAGGAGTCGGCCAGTTCACTAGCATCAAGGTCCATGACGGATACTGAAAAGAACTATGCACAGATCAAAAAGGAACTGTTGGCAATCTGCTACGCTGCACAAATTCCACCAGTATGTTATGGAAAGCCAGTGAATGTGCAGATGGCTCACACCCTCTGTGCAATTTTAAAAATGCCTGGAAACGTGACTCCGGACTGCAGAGAATGCTTTGAGATTACAGCGCTATGAACTAGATGTGAGGTATGTCCTGGGCAAGTATATCATGGAGCCGACACGCCGAATCATCTTACTTACTGGTGACCGATCAGAGACCAGACGGAGGATGACATGGAAGTCATGGTTCACTGCCTGGTGTTGACATGCCGGTGAGTGCCATGAGACAAAAGCAGATCTTAGCTGCAGCTACTGAGGATCCTGACCTCCAGATGGTAAGGCAGGCAGCCATGGTGGCATGGCCAAAAAAGAGCAGAGTGCTCTGAGCGTCCTCCAAGACTACTGGCCGGTCAAAGATGAGGTACACATGGGTGGACTGCTGTGTGTTGGTGACCGCATTGTGATCCAAGCTCACTGAAGAGTGAGATGCTGGCTCTGCTACATGAGAGTCACATGGGAACTGCGAAAACGAAAGCCAGGGCCGCTGGTGCTCTGTTTGGCCCAACATGACTGCAGACATTGAACAGACAGTGGTCAACTGTGCAGTTTGCCCAGCCATAGGAATGCACAGCCCAAGGAGCCATTGAGACCACACCCCATACCTGAGCTTGCATGGCAGAAGGTGGGAGCCGATGTCCTCACATATCAAATCAAAGACTATCTCCTGGTGGTTGATTACTACAGCAAGTATCCCGAGGTGGTGGAGATCGAAGACAAGACTACCACCATGAGAGAACATTACACACCTGACAACACGCACACTGCACACACATGCGTCCAACATGCAAGCATACTAGACGAGGACGTGAGATTGTAATCCTCAGAAGTATAAAGATTTTGTTTGTTAAATCCATAAACTTCTTTTAAACTGGTGTTGAAGACAATTGCATACTTGTACTGATTACCTGACATTACTAAGTTGGTTTCTGGTGGCACTGCAAGCCAATAAGTAGTTTAACATGTTGCTAAAACTTTGGTGGACGCTCTGATTGTTCATTTGACAACACTTTGACAATGTATGGTCTTACTCTTCATGAAGAAGGAGGGTGTAACAGAATGTATATCGTGTTCCTTATGTGGGCTAATAAAATGAAGCGTCACTTCCACTTGAGCCAGATACGTGCACATGGTCGATGCTGTTACATACATACTGTATATGCAGATAATTTTCTTTTGATGGGGGGAGGGGGATCTGACCTTGACTTGAACCTGCGTGCCACCAGCACAAATGCAAAGTTTGGTGAACATTGGTCCAGGGGTATGGCACTGTATATAAATCAAAGAAAAGGCCTTGCATTGACACACACACACCACACACCTACGTTTTTTTCTCTCCCCCACCTTCTCCTCCTCCTCCTCTCCCACCTCCAACTCTATATATCTCTATACGTCTGTCTGTCTGTCTGTCTGTCTGTCTGTCTGTCTGTCTGTCTGTCTGTCTGTCTGTCTGTCTGTCTGTCTGTCGTCTGTCTGTCTGTCTGTCTGTCTGTCTGTCTGTTCTCTTCTCTCATTCTCTCTCTCTTCTTCTCTCTCTCTCTCCTCTCTCTCTCTCTCTTCTTTCCACGGATTGTGCGATGTGTAAATATATTTGGCATGTTTGGTTCAAAAGCATTCAGTTGTCCTCAGAACAATAAAATGTAATTAAACACTGGAAAATATATAACTGCACAATCTGGTGGTCCTGATGTCAAAATAAACGGAAGAGATGACAAATGCTTCTGTTGTTTTCCAGGAGAGGAACAAAGAGGTATTTCAAAGAAGGGAAGCTACTGTGAAGGTACTTCTTTAAAAAGGAAAAATGTTGAAGCCTGGTGTTGGCTTTATGGTTAGGGTGGTGGACTTGGGATTCCAGGATCCTGAGTTCAAATCCCCCTTGGCTGTTGAATTAATATCAGGTGGGGTTGACTCTGCCTGTCATCCTTCTGAGGTCGGCAAAATGAGTGCCAGTTTGCTGGTATCCTGTGTCGGAGTGGTGACCCATCCAGGATTGTGTCCAATAGCCAAGGAGACTGCTTTGGCAGCACCAACGCTCTGCACAGAGTATGGTCCCAATGGATGGATGGATGGAGGAAATGTTGGCCTCCATTCTTTTTCAACATGGCATTAATACGTGTGTCCTCAAATCACAACTAACATGTCTTATCTCTTCAGGATGTCTTTCTCAACATACTGCCTTCTATTTACTTTAAAGATAGCAAATGCCACCGATTCACAAGAAAAATACCTTAACTGATTCACTCACCAATTCACAACCTACTTTTGTTCTAGTCACTCAATATTTCTTCTTTCACAATTATGGATGGAGGCTCTGAATTTAAGCAAGAGGTAAAGGGACTACATATATCCTGTGCCTTCAAAAAAAAATCTGGCACCAACATTTCTTTGCTTTTCCTTGTGGAAAATATATATCGGGCCATATTGCTGTTTTTTTATTTTTCACAATCAACACGCAACTCCGAATAACATCTTGTGTTTGGATTACTTGATTGATGTTATGTTGCGACCCTTGGTCTCAGTAGAGGTCAAACTTACTATCCCAAAGGAATTATGTGCCACAGCCACGATGGTCCAAGCAACCTTCTCACTGTAATTCAATCACAAGAATGGGTTGGTCTGTTTGTGTTCACATCTGAACCCCAGGCTCATGATATAGCAAACCTAGGTTTAAATGTCATATACCACGTGTGTTTTTTTTTCTTCTTTTACCAATATCCTCGCAATTCATGTAAAAGTAGATTGATGTTTCCCAATGTCTTTGTCGTATATGTGATACATGCACAAGCTGCACAATGAACAGTAAGTGAATGCACAATAAACTAGAAGGGCACTCGGTAGAGAACATACCTACACCACGCAATGCCTGATCCAGTAGAACATATCGGGCCCAATAAATGGGTGAAATATAAGGATGTACTATATTTAGTTTTCAGCCCCATCTCTCAATGGTGAAGAATCACTTTAAAGATTAAAAAATTCTCGTCTCCGGATATGGATTCAGATCTTCACCAAAATCGAATCAATTCGGCCTTGAAACAACACCCAACCTGCACAACAAATTTCATCCGAATCCGTCCACAACACTTTGAGATATCCTGCACACAAACAAAAAA
>CM068960.1:60687084-60698003 GCA_035128595.1 Eptatretus atami | reverse complement strand
CCACCCATGCTGCTGTTCCTTTTCTCCTGTTACATCCTGATCTATTTAGTGCTATAGCTCTTCTACAAGTATACAACAAAAAAACTGTCACAGATTGGCAACCATTGTACAGGCTTGATGGGCCGAATGGTAGAAAGGAAGTCATCTGTTTCTGTTGTGAACCATGGTGTCTGTCCGTGCGTTTGTCTGTCTCCCACTTATGGTGGCCGCTTCTCACACTGCATTGAAAAGTTCAACATTCAATTTTGAAATAATGGGAGAACATGCATGATTAATGTTAATGCCAAATTATATTTTGTAACCAAGATATTTTGCCCTCTTTTGAGACAAATCTAACCTCCGCCACCCTATGTTGCACCACCATTTTGCGGTGGGTGGTATAAATAGCTCAGAGCTTTGGCTCTGAGCGGAACCAACAGTGCAACACAATTGGCCTTTTTAAAGTCCATTAAATATTATTTAAATTAAGAGATTAACTTAAACTTTTCCTGTCACTGGGAAGGGATACTCTTGCAAGCTTAACCTTATCTAATTAATGCAAGCCTGCATTAATTTGATAAGGCATCTACATTAAAAAGCTCCTTTGGAGCTTGAATCTCAACCTGTTGGCTTGTTTACCTGTTCGTCTAATCGAATGGACTTTTACCTTGGAACCAAAGAATAACCACAATTTATTGTTTTAAGGCAGCTGTGTAAACATTGCCGTGAGGGAAATACCCAGGCAAAAATAGCATTCCTTTCCTATAGTAATTCTCTGCAGACTACTGTAGTTGGACCCGTTACCAACTGCAGTATATAAGAGTACAACTCTCATATACTATAGCTTTAACTGCAGCATTTTTGCCTGAGTAAGCCTCAGTCCATATACAACTCATTAGCAGCATTACAATTACATTGGAAGCAGGACCTGTGAGCCCACACAATGGGGGGAGATGTACCCACAACTGAGAATTCCGATGATGTGATAATGACAGGATATATTAGGAAAGTGTGGGGACATATGGGAAGTGGGGGCACATACACCCTTATCCTGTGAGAAATGGCAATGTAATGGTCACAAAATAGGTTGGGGAAAAAGACAAGTGATGATGTGGATAGAGCTGGAAAAATGAGTAAAAATAAATAAAAATAAACAAACATTATTTGTTGGACCTTTGTATTGGCTCGCACTAACAGTCTGAGTTTAAGAAACCAGTTTGCTATTTTTAAGCCCATGTAGCAACAAATATAGAGTGTGCATGGTGAGTGGGCGGCAACGTTGGAACTGCAGAGCTGTGAGATGTGATATCAAGATCGAGAGAGATTTGGGTGACAGATGAGAGCATGCTCACGAATGGATCTGTGATGAGCTACCTGGAATCAGAAGTGTGAGTGGGTGGTACTGTGACAAAAACCTGGGTGAGTTTGAGCTACACAGGTGGCCTTTCTGCCATGTTGTGCCTCTGTAAAGGAAGCAAGTGAGTGCTCCTGCATGAAGGCCATTTTACACTGCTCAAACATTATATTTTGATACATTGTACTGGAGAAACCATGAGTTAAACTTTCCATTCACTCCCTCTCATCATATTTGCTTGCTCATAAATTTACTCAGATACTGGAAACCTGCCTATTGTGACCAACAGCCAGTAAAAGGAAGACAAAGTCACCATCACAACCTTTTTATATTGTATATCAGTGTTTCAATGTTTGCACATATTTGCACAGAGTCTTAGAGTCAAGCTGAATTTTCATTTATATTACCTGCTATATTGGGAAGAAAGGTGTATAATGTGTGCTTACACATTAAAAGTTGTGTGTTGGTTCTGTGTAGGGACTATAAACCGAGTATATGACTGATGTATGTTTGAGCTTATGACTCATTCATATGCAGTTGTTAACCTTCGAGTACCACAAGTTTAAATGAGTATTTGATTGACATATCAACTAAATGATATTTCCTCTGGGAACTGATTTTGTAGTGACATGCAGTTTAATAAATTATTTTATTTTGTCATTGATATGGTTCTGTTCTTTCTTATTTGAATGTCAGAGTGTGATGTTTACTGAAAGTGGAGCAAATTTAGCAGTCTTAGATTAAAAAAAAAAAGCATAACTGTTTGCCCATTGCGTGACTGTGATTGCAATGAACAGTCTTTTGGACTTTTAACACAATGGCGCTTCTTTCCCCAAGAGTAAATTGGACCTCCGGGAATAATACCAGTGTACCCCCAAAATACAACTAAGTCGACTGTTTTCAAAAAAAAAGTCAAATTGAAATGTTAAATTGTACTATTCCAGTAGCAGAAATCTCATATCTATGGAAAAGAACACCTACAATTCCCTTCTCTTGTTAATAAATGTGTAAAAATAGGAAAACCCTGTAAAACTGTGGTGCCCTAATCCCAGACATGAAACAGCCTAATTAGCCTCTAAATGAATAACGTAATTATGCTGGGAGGCAATAAATGTGATAGATTAATAGATACTGCCAAAGGTAAGTATATTGTTTGAAGGACAAGCATACAATTAACAAATTGACATAATATATAGAGATTCACAGTGACTCGTGAGACAAAGGCTCAACCTGGACCACTATTGCAATCCTCAGAAAACTTCTGTTTCTGTCGACTAAAATCAAAGCTCCTGCATAATATATGGGATACACATTACACATTACATAACAAGCATCATATGAGGAGTAGGGATGAAGATAAGACATCTTAGGAATGTTCATTTTCTTTATTTTTAGATTCATTTTGCAAGAAGTCATTTAGTGAAACTTTCATAGCAATTTCACACTGGTCAGCAAGAATGAATCATCATACTAGAATTATTTTCAGATTTGAATATATATACACAAAAGTTGAAAGAAAAAATTGTTACAGTTACAGTGAGAAAAACAATTAAAAGGAGAACCTGGTTTATTTTCCTCAAATAATTAATATGCTGCTAAAATTAGCTTAAATGGATGATTGAAGAAAGCTTTGAAAGACTGATTAAATAACTGCCCAATAGTTTAATCTAACTCATGTTTATGTTATACTGTAAAGTATGCAAAAGTGTACAGTATTAAATCACAAGCTGATTAAACACTTGGAATATGTCTTTCAATCCTGACAACTATCATCCTCTCATTCTTTCTCTTCAAAAGGACCATCTGCCAAACCCTCCTATCTACTTTCGTAAAAATCCTCTTGAGGAAGTTCAGTCATTCAAACTCCTGGGTCTCACCATCAGCCATGATTTTTCTTCGGCAAACAACATTTCACAATTGGCCTCGAAAGCCAGCCGCCGACTGGGCATACTCTTTAGTGTAAAATCCTTCCTTGGCACACGAACTCGTATCTATCGACAAAGGTCTTCATCTGCAGCTTGATGGAATACTACTCTCTCATCTGGGCTGGCACCTCTGCCTCACACTTCGCTCAGTTGATGTCGTGGAAACCAAGGCGCCTTCGAGATGATTGAAATCTCCAACGATGAAGCTCGCTGAGTCTGTAGGCCTATCACTATCACATCACAGACAGGTCAGTGGTCTGGTCTCCTAATTGGTTCACTCTGTCTGTCTGCCAATCCATTTCTATGATCAAGGAACTACATATTTTCTATTTAATTGTACACCGCTCATTCCCAATTCCATATCCAGGCGATGCAAGACGTCATCGCCAGCCACCGAAGGAAGGGAGTACACGGTTTTTACTCGGCTCGTTTGTTTGTTTGTCAGGGATATATCTCAGCCATTCTTTGAGCTCGGAAGATGAAATTTGGGGTTAGAAGTGAAGATGTGCTTGGGCAAAAAAAGTATTTTTTTCTTTTTGATTCATCAATTAATTGATTAATTACTTCATTAGTATCGATTTATTTATGACTTATTTATTTTCTTTCTCATCTGGGCAATATCTCAGGCACCTTTTGAGTGAGGAAGCCGATATTTGAACACGACAATGAACAAGTGATTTGGCCATAAAGGGTATTTTTGATTTATTGATCGATCTATTAATCGATAAATTATTCATTTTTCGATGATTAACTTAATTTTCAAAAAGTTACAGGTTCGGAGGAAACAAGTGGTTTTGGTATGTTATTAGCCAATTGATGAAGAAATTAATTACATGATTACTATTTATTTATTTTAATTACACAATTAATCAATCAATTATTGTACACTGCTCCCTCCCAATTCCGTCTCCATATACTGCATGGCTGCATCGCCGGGCGCCAAAGGCACCCGGGCAATGTCGCGCGCTGGAGATGTTATTTACTTATTTTGGCATGGGGGCGGTGTACTTTGAATGTACCTCCACTTGTTTTATATTTTGAACACTGGAACACAAATCAGAACATGAGTAAAAACACAAACCTGTAGTTTAGCAGTACTTGGGCTCTGGATTTGGCAAAATGTATGGCGTCTTGTCCCGGGTGCGCATGCCCACAGTGAGGGAAAGCAATTGCTTCAGTCTGTCTGGCAGTCAAACAAAATTGAATACCATTCCAAACAGGAAGCTTACTGCTTTCTATGTATGTCATAAAGGACACAAACGACTGGGCGTAGTGGCGTGCGCCTGTAATCCGGCTCCTCGGAGGCTTGGGTTGGAGGATCGCTTGAGGACGGGAGCTCTGCTCTGCGCTGGGCCGCGCTATGAGAGGGTGTAGGGCAGCCCGGAATCATGGCGAAACCCAATCCTTATCCCTGTGTCGTAAGAGGCGACCAGGGTTGCGTCAGGAAGGGCATCCGGCGTAAAACCTATGCCAAATCAGTATGCGGATCATAACGGATGCTCCGCTGTGGTGACCCCTGATGGGAGCAGCCGAAAGAAGAAGAAGAAGAAGAAGAAGAAGAAGATAAAGGACATAAACAACAGGCATGAATAACTCAATTAACGTTTCAAACAAATGATGTAAAAGAGGGTGGTAAACGCAATGGTGGTAAACTTGGTGGTGGTAAATGGTGGTAAACTTCCAATTCAATGGTTTGTTTTGTTGTTTTCTGCAGCCTTTAAAACGTTTACTTTATTTCATTTGAATTATAATTTTAATACTATAGAGCTCAAATTGCTTTGTTGGCACTTCTAAAAACCTTCAATTTAGCAGTACATGGGCAAAATTTTATGCATCTTGAGCAATCACATTTGCCAAAACTCTGAGGGGCAGAGTAACAGTGAGATTCAGATAAAATGGTGGTGCCTAGCGATGCAACTACAGAGCTAACTTCATCCAAAAGATCTATTTGTTTAGTTTAGCATTTTTTTCTCAAAGATCGTTCAAAAAACATCAGTTTCTCCGAGAAGAGTTGGCAGAAGGTTCAGCTCTGGACTGTTCCACTTGACCCATCAGCTTGGTATGGTGAATATCGTGCCCATAATTCAAAGTTCAACAACAAGGCTAACATATGCTCGGAAACGCAAAGCAAGAGTTGAAAAAACCCTTCACATGTACTTTTTTCTCAAAACTGTGTCGTGTAAGGTGTTCTACTGTATTTGCATATGTAATACAGCACATAGATTGCCTGTCCCTTGTGTCATACATCATGACACTGTGCCTGCAACAACAAAAAAAAAAACACGTGCCCAATTAGGTCACAGGGACATGGCGTTTGTTAACTTATCACCACTGCAACAACTAGAATGCAGTCAATGGAGGTGCTGACTCATGCAGTTGTTTTCTCTTTGTGAAATGCCACCCCAGATGGCACCAACCTAAAAATAATTAAATATTTTTCCTTATGAGATCAAAACTGAAATCATCCGAGACATTCACAATATGAAGCTCCATGCCTAGTTGGTGATTCTAGCTGTCTATATTGTTTGGTTATTCTGGTGCGAACAAACAAACAAATAAACACAGATGGGATCATTGCAAAACTCACATGCTCCGCCTTCAGCCACGGCATGAGTGAATATACTGGGCATCCAACTAAGAAGATCACATGCGCACGCACACACACACACACACACACACACACACACACACACACACACACACACACACACACACACACACTTGCAGTAAGCAAACCACTTGCTAATGGAACGCACCCACTTATGTTCGTAAAATGGCCACCAAAGTCACATTCAAAATGATTGGTGGCTATTTCTTTATTTATACTGTCACAGAGGACAATATTGAAATATGCAGTTCACACTTTTATTGTTACTTCTACTTTTGAACCGAGCTCTTATTAAGCCTGGCGTTGGCTTCACAGTTAGGGTGGCTGGCCTGGGATCCTCAGGTCCTGAATTTAAGCCCTGTTGGCTGCTGAATTAACACCAGGTGGGTTGACTCAACCTGTCATTCTTCTGAAGTTGGTGTAATGAGCACCAGCCTACTGGTAATAGGGGCACTGCATCAGTATGCCTAACCAATGATGTAACCAACAGCCTCAAGGCTGCACATGAGTGTGGGTGCACTAACTCTTTAAAATCTACAACCATGCAAAACCCCTCCACCCTCAACCCCAAAATGCACAATGGAAGGACCAGAGATAAGCTTGGTGGGGAGCTCCCCCTTCTGACTAATCATTTATTTCTCTTTATTTTGCTCTTCAGGTCGTAATCTCTATAGTCACAGTGAACACAATCAATTTGTTTGGGAAAGTTGTCACAAGATGGTCGAGTAAAACTGAAAATGACAGCCCAGACAGCATTCAATGGAGTACCACAACAGCGTTGTTTACATTGAAGGGTGCCGTGTTGTTAAGCAGTGCTGAGCATGTCGTTCCATTGGAGTGTTTGCAACCCACTTGGCAAGTGGTAAGCAAGTCGCTTGCTAATGGAACACACCTTTATGTTTATAAGTAACCTGAAACGATTCAATGGTGAACTAGGGAAACAAAAGCAAAATGTATCAATTCCCTCTGAAAAAGATAAACGAGAAGATCTCTGGAAAGGAATTTATGAAGATTCAATAGAACATGACAAAGAGGCGGAATGCATCCAAAACTTGAGAAATATGAAAGCAACATCTTAGGGAAATACCTCCAGTGATAACTGATGGAGAAAAAAAGATTAAAAAGCAATTTTCAAAAATGGCAAACTTTAAAAGCCCTGGCCTGAAATCCAAACTTCTGGCGAAAACAACTAGATGGTCATCACAATCACCACACTTGAGCATTCAATCAACTTATCCATGAGGAAAAGGTAATGCATGAGTGGCTCACATTGCATAAAACCTTCCTCATCCTAAAATCTGAAGAAACCCAACAACCTCACAAGTAACAGCCAATAATATCTACCAACAACACACAAAGTTCGAATGGGAATCATCACATAAATGATGTACCACCACCTCACACAACAAGAAGGCCTAAAGGCAGAATATAAGGGATGGAAGGATTCTGCGGAACAACAGACCACTTACTAATAAACAAGGCTCCACTCAAAAACTCTAAAATGCGAAGAACCAAATTCTCCACAGCTTAGACAGACTATATAAAAAGCTTTTGATAGTGTCCCACATTCATGGATGATAAAATGTATGCAAGTGTACAAGATCAACCGCCAAATAATCAAACAGACTGAAAAAGCAATGGAACACTGGAATACCACATTGATATTACAGTACTCAGAAGGAAAGATCGAAATACCAAGAGTGAAGATATGATGTGGGATTTTCCAGGAAGACAGCCTTTCCCCATCACTAATTTACCTGAATTACCTGACCCACTGAGCAACCTAATAAATGAGCAATGGCACGGATACACCCGAACATGCAACAGAAGAACGTCGAAATGAGTAGCAAAGGTGACACATCTACTGCACATGGATGATTCAAAGCTCTCAGCAACGAACGACGAAAAATTGGCAAAACAAAAATAATACATACATACATATACATATATCTATCTATCTGTATATTATATATATATATATATATTATATATGTTATATCTATATATTATAAAACTCTCATCTTGTATATATGTATGTACGTATGGAGGTATGTATATATGTATGTATGTTCCCGAAATACAGCCAAAACGGTCAACGATAGCGCAAAAAATTTCGGCCCACATTACTCACCATTCTCCTGCATTGTGCAGTATCAAGTTTCATTCAAATCGGGCAAAGAAAAAAATCAATTCCCGATTCAGTCAAATTCTCCTCGGAATTATTTGATCAATGCAAAACCTCAGTGGTATAGTTCGCTGGAGCTATCTTTTTATTCTTTTCTTTTTTTTTTGAAATGATTTTTTTTTATCACCGCTTTCACACGGGAACCCAACGGGTTCACGGGTCATCTAGTCTATGACTAAAACACTCATTTTGTAGTATATATGTATGTTCCCGAAATACAGCCAAAACGGGAACAAGATAGCGCAAAAATTTTAGGGCCACCTTACTCACCATTCGGCTGCGGTGTGCAGTATCAAGTTTCGTTCAAATCGGGCAACGACAAAATTATTAAAATAAATTCCGATTCAGTCAAGTACTCTTCGGGAGTATTTGATCAATGCAAACAACCTCACGGTATAGTTCGCTGGAGCTATCTTTTTGGTTCACGAGCGCCAGCCAGAGTGACCACTATATTAGTTATGTCTGTGTGTCCTGTCTGTGTGTCTGTCTGTCCAGAGCATAACTCCGTGGACTTTGATCCGATCTTGATGAAACTTGGTTATGTGTTCGATATCAATGTCTAGTTGTGTTTTCCTGGATGAGGGCATGCTACGCCCATTGTGGGCGGAGCCACGCCAAAAAAATAGCCATTTTTAGGGGGTAGTTGAATTAAAAATCTATCTTCTCCTAGGGAATTGACTGAATGGAATGGTTTCTTCAGTATTTGAATAGCAAAATGAATTATCTAAAACTTGTCGTTGTCCGATTTTTCATTTTCGTCCCAAGGTCAAGGTCACAAGGTCAAAAACTTAGAAAATTGCGAATTTTCATATAAAAATCATACGACCGCCCAAACTTTGAGAGCTAGGATGACAATATTTTTATGCATAATCTTGAGGTCATTCCCCACCAAAAGTCTTGAAACCATTTTGCTATATCTCAAACACCTTGCCCGTGGCGCCCCTTCAAGTTTGTTTTTACGCTGATTTCATCAAAGTATGGATAATCCGAGGATTGCGAAATTCCATATAGCCTATATGATGTTATATTGTTCCTGGAATGTTCCAGAGGAAGTTTTGCACAAAGGTCATAATCCTTGACCTTTGACCTTAAAAGGCCACACGCGTCAAATTTTCAAAGTTGTGGGAATCGAACCGGGTTTTCGACCTTCTTTGACGAACTAACTCCATTAAGCTATAGCACGTATCCTGTTTCCTTATTTTAATGTCCACAACATTGTTTTGTGACCTTTAAAGGTTATGCAAAGGTCAAATTTTGAAAGTTGTTGAACGAAACCGGGTTTTCGACATTTTGCAGCTAATAACCTGTCACTCGTACCACATCATGTTGATCATTTTTATAACTTGGACAAACATTATCACATTGTCTCATCCTTGACTTCTGAAACAATCTACATCGTCAAATACCGCTCGTGAACCATTGTCGTCTTCAGACTTGTTTTTTCTTGAAATGATTTTTTTTCATCAACCGCTGTCACAACGAGAACCCAACGGGTTCACTGGTTGTCTAGTATATATATATATATATATATATATATATATATAATATATATATATATATATATAATATAATATATATATTTCTTTGTTGTTTGTTTGTTTGTTTCAATAAATTGCAAAAAATTAGCTTGTGTTGTTGTTATTTTATTTGCAAGCATCTTCAATGAAACTGTAATCGTCCATTTGTGGTCGAAAACATTTTAAACTTTAAATACTTTCCCCTTTGGACCAGGAAACGCCACAAACCATAACATTTTCCCCCGAATACCCACTGTACAATCCCCAACTTTGGTAGTGTCACCATTTGTGGCCTTTTTCATGAACCAGCAACCGCCACAAACTGATAACGTTATCCCCCTTGTCTCCATTGTTACAATGCCAAAACACTTGTGGATTTTTCCCCACACTTGTGGATTTTACCCTGACATTCGAGGATTTTTCGAGGGTTGGGAAATCCCCAGAACCTATCCCCTCCATTTCCCATTGAAAACAATGACATGCATCCTCTGCGAATGTTGGAGCCTGGTGTAATATATATGAAGTATATATATATGTATATATAATAATATATATGTATATATATACATATATTTTTTTTTTTTATATTTATACAGTACCAGTCAAAAGTTTGGACACCTTCTCATTCAAGGGTTTTTCTGAATTTTTACGATTATCTACATTGCAAAATAACAGTGAAGACATCAAAACTGAAATATCACATATGGAATTATGTAATAACCAAAAAAGTCTTCAACAAATCAGAGTATATTACATATTTTCGATTTTTCAAAGTAGCGACGCTTTGCCTTGACAGCTTTGCACACTCTTGGCATTCTCTCAACCAGCTTCATGAGATAGTCACCTGAAATGTTTTTCCAACAGTCTTGAAGGAGTTTCCACATATGCTGAGCACTTGTTGGCTGCCTTTCCGTCACTCTGCAGTGTAACTCATCCCAAACCATCTCAATTGGGTCTACGTCGGGTGATTGTGGAGGCAAGGTCATCTGATGCAGCACTCCATCACTCTCCTTCTTGGTCAAGTGGACTTTACACAGCCTGGAGATGTGTTTTTTGGTCAATGCCCTGTTGAAAAACCAATGATGGTCCCACAGTGTCACCAACACCGACATAAATAAATAAATAAATCACCGACAGTGTCACCAGCAAAGCACCCCTACACCATCACACATCCTCCTCCATGCTTTACGGTGGGAACCACACATACAGAGATCATCCATTTACCTTCTCTGTGTCTCATGAAGACACGGGTTGGAACCAAAAATATCAAATTTGGACTTATCAGACGAAAGGACAGATTTCCACCAGTCTAATATAGATATATAGATATAGATGTGTATATATATATATA
>CM068960.1:60658150-60670884 GCA_035128595.1 Eptatretus atami | reverse complement strand
CCACCCTCTCCTGCACCATACCCCCCTTCATCCCTCCCTGTTTCCCACCCCAAGCTGCGTTCTGACCTTGACTCCCTGCCCATGGAGACATGGCTAATGACTTTCAGGCCAGGCTTAGTCGGATTCTTCACCAATTTAATCAGGCTCCGGTGCTGGGTGTATGACCCAGCCTGGATGCTCCCACCTTTGTCCGCAGAGACACACTATATGGCATCATACACTCGCAATGGCGCTGCATCCAAATAACTTCATTTCACTTTGATGCTCCCACGATCAACTCAATGCGCCATCATGGCACAGTGCATTGGAACGCTTGGTGTATGCAAAACCACCCGCAGACATCAACACAAAATGATTCAAGCTAGATAAAAGAATAAAACTTTGAGGCATAGGTAAAGCAATAATAATAATAATAATAAAAATTATGATACTACATGGCACAAATCCTATGTCTAATCGTATTTATGTGCATATGTGTTTGGCTTTGTGGCCATTTTTGTATGTTCTGTTTATTCCAACCTGCCCAGATGATTTAACACTGTCTCAGGTCAATTTTGTTGTCAAAATACATGAAATGGTGCACTTATATCAGCAAGGCCAGACAGGAAATTTTGCTGGTATTCAGGAGCATCTCATCATTTTATAGAATGGTATTCATACAACCGCCCGATCATATCGCTTCTGCCTTTGCGCCGAATAGGAACGTCTTGGTGGTGACTATGATGTATATGTCCATCCTGTAATACAGTAGAGCTTTGGAAATAAGCAAGAGACGTTAACGGAATATAATGTACCAAAGGTTTTCCCCATAGTCCGTCTTCCATGAAAGGTTCACGTGGAATGTACAGTAATACCCGCCCGCTAATTTGCAGCGCACATGCCGCGCATTAAAATTTGCAGTCTCGGCACTCTCTTTCCATCATCTTCACCTTGTCGTGAAATAACTAATGAGACGAAAATTTTAATCATTTATGAATCTATCAGCGCCGCGTGTTTGTGGTCAACCCTTGATGTTTTGACACACCTTCTAAGTGAGAAAAAGTGCTTCAGACAGGCTGATATGCACAATTTGAAACAATGAAAATGCAAGGGGCCCATCACAAACAGGAAAATAAAAAAATACCAAAAAGATTTAATGTTACAATACCTTGCACCTGCACCCTTAAACATATACTACATATCATTACAGGGAATACACACCCATTTGTTATTCCTCTATTCTCCAGCCATTCAGTTTTGCAGAAAGAATGAATAAATCTTCCTGCACTGAGGATTGAATTTCCTTTTACTTCGCTGCAATAACATGGCACACCATAGCATCTTAGAAATTGTAATCAATAACATACAAGTCGACCATAAGATAGTTATAATGCAAATTTTCAGAGGCTATGTGGGAATGCAATTTTTTTCTCTCGAGAACGACTAAGGCTCACGGAGGAACTTGTGCATATACATTACATGCAGGACAAGGACATTAGGAGATATTGGATTACTTTTGTATGAATTCAAGGGCATTAGGAGACATTATTGTACCTTCGTATGAATTTGAGGATTTCGGCTGTTGGCGATGCCACATATGGGATTTGAATTTGGGATCCCAGCATCATGAGCTAAACACTTCAATGGGAATACCAAACCGGCCAATCCATAGATATATGAATATAAATAATTTTGTAGTTTTCTCAATAACCTGACACCATTTAGCTCACTTAATCTTTCATTGGAAGTTCACCATTTATGTAGCCCCATTGAACCAATGAAGTAGTTACAGTTGAGGATTGGTTTGGATGATGAAAGGTGGTCAACTGTACCCTCGACCTGGAAAGGATTTTTATTTATTATTATTATTTGGTTTGGGGCCCAGCTTAAAGGCCGATATTCTTTGTGAGAGATACCATAGGCAACTTTAATGTCCACAACCAAATGCAAACAGACAGATTATCTCACTTAATGTACTGTCTAAAAGGATGACTTGCTCCCTGATACCGCTTCCTCTTGATAGCACTATCCACCATATGGCAATTTTATCGTCATCTGAGTCAAACATACTCAGGATCATGTAGCTGAGAGCTGAGCAGGTCAACACTGGAGCCTTACTATCACCCCGAGAGGTTCAATTTTCAAAATTTCAAGCAAATATGTATAACGGAAGCAGCAACTCAAATCAGCTCGATATTTTGAGAACACTCCATGTATGTCGAGCGATGCATCAAAACAAAACAGATTGGAATATGTGCACTACTGTTCCCTAAATAACTGTCATAATGACAAAAACAAAGGCAGAGAGGGTAACATTGAAACATACAAATAAATAAGGGAGGTGGGGGTGGAAAGAAAATAAATCCAAGCAAGATGGGACAAGCTAATGAAGTACCTTTTGCTATTACAGTACAAAGCAGTTCCAGATAATGTGAAAATGGTTGAGTGGCTCAATTTGAAGCTCTGACGTAAAGAGCATTCATTTGGAAAAGAAAAAGCATTTCAATGTTAGGTGCAGAAATAGCTTTGGGAGGAGAAACAACAGAAGAAAAAGAAGACAAAAGGAATACAAATGTCTGGCAAACCAAAATAACCGAAGACATACCTACATGCAGAATTCTCAATTTATATGGATGCCTGTAACGGTGAGGAAATCTACATCGGCTTTTTGGTCCGTTAGGCAAGTGAATTGTTCACTCATTGTCTATAAAGTCCACACAGCCAGAGAACCCTGGATTGCATGAATCGGCCAAAGCAGCTCAAAAAAGACAAAATATCTGCAAATGAAAAAGGACATTGTTTAATTGTCATGCAGTGTCATTGCTATTCCATTGAAATATATTTCTTATAAAAACACACACAATGCATTGTGATGGTCTTCAATTATTATTGTGTTGTAAAGAGATGCCAAACGTGCGAAGCATGTTTGTGTTTTATTTGTTGGGATGTGTCAAACCTTACCACATTCATACTCCTCAATGCGGCACCGATATGGTGTAATATAGTTGGAGCCTCCGCTCTGAGTCTGGGAGGTCGGTGGTTCCAACCCCACCGAGTCGTACCAACGACTTTTAAAATGGTACGTGTTGCTTCCTTGCTTGATGCTCATCATGAAAGGATAGAGCATGGACAAACAACGATAGGTTGACAATCATAGCGCATGCTTTGATGGGCCTAATGGCCTCTGGCATTGAAGTTCTTTGGAAGGGAACTCCCATTATAAATATGGCAGATTCAAAATTGGAGAGATTTGGGGTGGTGGTTGGGGAGGGGGGTGGGAGGAGGGGGATTAATAGCAATATATTTAAAAGAATAACGAGAAGAGATAAAAAAAATGATCTGTATTGTCCATTTCGACCAACCCTCATCTCACTTTATTGCATCATAAAGAGTGATTCAATGAGGAATATTTATTCAACGAGAGGACGATAATATAACAAAATAGGTAAATCGTAAAATTATTTGACCAGAGCAAAAATAATTTTTACATTTCCCAAAAAACAAAAGGACATTTCCACTGCATGTGACATCCACTAATGAAACAATGTTTTTAAAAACAATTTTCCCAATGCACAACAGATAGCGGTGTGCATTCGTGCTTTGAGTTAATTATGGAGACATTTTTCAAGCTTGTAGAGGGAAACTTGTACACAGGCAGAGAACATTCGGCCCATCATTAATGTACATTAACGACACCCTATTAACTTAAGCCACTGACTTCATTATTATCTATTCACAAGAACCCCATTCTTACCTTTCACTTCATCTAATTTAACATCCACATCCCTTTTGGAACTAAATTACTCAGGGAAATGCAATTAACCAGAACAATGTCACACAATAGCCTACTCTTTTTAAGAGATACTGTGGGATTATAATTAATGTCTACATTCGAATTATGCTGCTCACTTTTACATCTCTGAAGGCAGCATACTCTGAGATGCAGCACCTCCTTCAATCACCATACATGGTAGTTTTAGTCGTGTTCGATTATGCAGGGGCAACAAACTCATGAAGATCAGTGAGCTTAGTAGAGGCAAGAAGGATGACACCTACATTATTGTAACAACTAAGTCATCTTTATGGTTGGCAACTCGATCATCAGGTTAAACAATGAATTACAAGATCGATCATTCAAATCATTTAATGTTATAAGTAACAGTCTTCTTTTTCTTTTGAATGCAGCACAAGGCTGCAGGGTAGCATCATTGGCTGAGGGTGCGGCTGTGCCACTGATGCAGTGCCCTCTGTAGGTTAGGGTAGGACTTTGGAATTTATTAATGGCAGCAGCGAAATCTTGCCTAATATTCGCGAACGACACTGTGGGATCATTTGACGTCTATCAACTTATGCCGGTAGATGTGGCACTTCGTTTAACATCCATCCGAGGGACAGCACACACATTAATGAATCACACTGCCTGTGAAACACTGGGATGATAGTTTATATCCAGGTCAGCATTCGAACCCAGGCTAGACAGCTTAGAGGTGATCAATGTGCACACCTCTACTCTAGGACATACTGCCAGCCCAGTGACAAAGTAATAACACTGCAATGTGCATGTCATGTGATGATAAAAGTGCTCATTTCACAATTACTTCAAAAAAAGTATATCGACCCATTAATTACAGTATGTTAGGGTGTTTCAAAAAGATTGATGCAACTTAAAATGTTTATTTACAAAGAAACAGAAACCTCAGGACCGTGAACCAAACATTTCTTGAAAGCGTATGACATGGTATTTTCTATCACTGATTGCTGTTGGAGGAAGTCACTGCAAGAGTTTGTGAGAGCCCAAAGTCTGAAATTGCCATTGACGCAAAATCCTTGTAATTGACGTTCTTGATGTGTGCCCCTCCACAGTTCAGACAGGCATTGATCCTGACTCCAAAGTTCTGTCCATCTTTCCTGTAGGTCTCATGTGGCACTGCCTGGAGGTAGTCTGGTGCCTCCTGTTTCAGATCATCCAGCATGGCAGGGCGGTTGGCATAGAGAGAGCCCTTGGCTGCCCCCCAGAACCAGTAGTCCAGAGGGTTCAAGTCTGGGCTATGGGGTGCCCAATCATGAGTGGTACCCAGGACAATGAGGCAGATCCTGAAGAGCTGCCCCAGGAAAGTGATGGTGTCACCAGCTGTATGCGAAGGTGCACCATTCTGCATAAACCACGTAATGCTGAGCTGGTTTGGAGTGACCTTTTGGGCTAGATCATTGTGGAATTTCTGGAGCACGGCCTGGTAGCGCTCACCATTGATCATCACCATCCTGCTGTTGTCATTCTTAAACCAGTAAGGCCCTAGCATTCCCCATTTGGCATTGAAGGTGCAGAAGCATGTGACCTTAGGCTCTTTCAGGTACCTATCAGTGATCTCCTCAGGTAGTTCTGCCCCCAGAAAATGTTGTTATGGTTATTGATGGCACCGTTCAAGTGGAAATGGGCTTCATCACTGATCTAGATCAGGTTGATCCAGTTTGGGTACCGCTCCATCTTGTCACAGAGCCAATTGGACATATCAAGTCTCCCTCTCATGTCATCCTGACTCAGTTTATGCCTAATAGAGATGATGATAGGGAAAAGATTCAGTTCCTTAGTGAGGCTACACCAGACTGATGTCGGTTTGATGCCGAGCTCCTGGGAGATCCGGCGGTGGGACTTCTTGGGACTGTCCACTGCAGAGTCCTGCACAGCATCGATGTTGGCATGGCTCTTGGTTACTGATGCAGGCCTGCCACTGTTGCCCTTGCTCTTGTGTACTCTTGTGCTCAAAATGTTTCACAATTCGTTGAATGGCACAATTTGTGGGTCCATCACGTGTTCTGAGGTCGAATTCCCTGCAGAACCTCCAGCGGTTGTCCACATATGATTTATTCTCATACCACAGAGCCACCACTTTTGTCTCCTGCTTCACTGCCAATGGCATAGTTGTGCTATGGAGCTATAAATCCCAGAGAACAAATACCATGATAATACCACCAAACCCTAAAAAGGAAAATGGTGTAGATTTAAAAACAAAAAATGACAGGAAGACAAAGTTGTATCAATCTTTTTGAAACACCCTGTTAAGTGGAAGTGTAGCATTAAGTGTGAGGGTAAAGTGAGAAAAGGTGAAAAAAAAACTAATAACAGTGGAGGGTAGGAGAGAAAAAATCGGTTAGTGGTGTATGGAAAGGAGTGCGAAGAAATAAAACTTGGAGGAAAGGGAAGTTATTAAAGGAGAATGTTTAAAACAGAGTGGAAGGAAAGGGGTAGCATGATCATAATTATATCATTTATAGTTGGTATAAAAGCCTGGTGTTGGCTTAACGGTTAAGGTAGTTGGCTTTAAATATCTTTGGGACCTGAGTTTTGAGCCCCTGTCGGCTGGCCGTTGCATTAACACCAGGTGGGGTTGACACCACCTGCCATCCTTCGGAGGTTGCCAAAATGAGTACCAGTGTATTGGGAATAGAGGGCACTGCATCAGCAGCACAGCTGCGCCCCCAGAAAATGATGCAACCAGCGCATACGATAGCTAGCTATAGTAGGTATAATGTTATGGAGAGAGGTTTCAGTATCAGGTCAAACCTGAGTTTTACATTGAACATTCCTCCACTTAGATCCCGCAAGTAATGTGTCGATAGGCATTTTTGAAGGATACCAACTTATTTTTGAAGGATACTTAACTTCCTAACTGAATGTCTCATTGGTGGCCACTGTTAACATTACACACGTGATACTAACTTATTGCAGCATTCGTGCTTTGTAGATACCTTCATGTCAGTCTGAGATGTTTGTACAAGTTCTTCCCTGAGTCTCAAGCAATATAGAAAATAAATGCACAATGTTGACGTAAACGTGCATGGATTTATCGTCGTGGGGATGGATGAAAATGTGATGAGAAAATAAAAAATCTCCCCCTCAAATGAGGAAAGATGCCTTGTAACACCCACCAATGAAATGTCTTTTGAGGATTGCATTTCCTATCTAATTTACAAATGCCTTGACTTTGCACAATATCCGGAAGGCAGAAGTGTAAATTTCATCGTTAGCGTTTGCAATGAGAAAAGAACACAAACTAAATCATAACGAGTAAATCATTGAGTGGACTCAATCATGTTGAGCCACCCTTTCAAGATCAGCTACTTCCAGTCCATCATGACTGCTTGAAGGTGAATCATGTGCTGCCAAGTGACTTCTGAGAGCATCCTGGACATGCTAAATTGGATTCAAATCTGGTAAGCTTTCCAGTAGGTCCATTTACTTATTTCCATCTTCATGCAAGGACAGTTTGTATACATAAAATGGCCGATTATGTAAGTCATTTGCCTGACAGAGAAAACAATGACACACATTGATATAACTGTTATGTTTATGTTTATTGGCAATTGTTTTAACTGATTTAAAATTAAAGAAACTCATATGCAAAACAATGTTTTTTACAACAAATTTAAATTGTAACTGAATGATGTTATTTAAATTTTACACCTGATGTAAATCCACAGATTTATTGATAAACTCGAGCTTGTTGCTTGCCATGTCTGACAATACAAGTTCTCACTGGTGGCCACTATTAACATTACAGCTAGTCCTCTTGAACAATTTACATATGGGTGAGAGCAAGTGAGTTGACGAGATCAATTCAAAATATAACGTCATATCTGATGCAACTTCTTGCCAATGCTCTTTGGCCCAAAGTAATGTGAGATTTTAACTGCTGTTTCCATCTTGTGCACCCCTATTTCTACCATCAGTCCTTCCCCCCACAGATAATAATGCATTCTATCAATGTTCACAAACAATGATTTTCATAGTTTTACGTCTGCATTGTTGCGGACTCCCGTTGAACGACACAAGAGTGAGCACTTTTATAATCGGAAGGGGCACTCAACCTTGGCACGAAGAGATTTAGGTGACTTTGCAGTTGCAAGCCTGAGAACTACTACTTTGGCATCATTCATCATTTTCTGATGCCAAAGAGACTGCAATGACCATAGACAAATTAAATTGAAAACCAGGTGAGAAGTAGGGATTCAGCAGGTGCATATGCCCAAAGGGCAACCTTTGTTTAAAAGATACAGTGGTTTCTGTAATGCCCGCAAATGAAAGAAAGCAGATGGAGTAGTCGGCTTTATCATCCATTCAAAAGAATAGCATTCTATATAGGAATGGCGTGCCTGCTAATCACAGAGACGAAAGTTTGTGGTGTGATCCCATCCTATTGGGAACCTCATTCAGACTAGAAAATCCAGACGTGAACACATTACGACTGAACTTTCCTGCCATTCAAATGATTGTATTCAAACTTAATGTTAAAGTGAACAATGTAGGAAAGATCCTCAAGGATTTGAGTAGTATTAAGCACAAAAAGGAAAGAGAATAAATATCCCAGGCAATTACTTGCCACCACCGGTGCAACAATGAATCTCAAAAGCCCAATTCCAATGATCCCTGCAGTCATACAAATAGTCAGGGGCAACTGCCTGAAAATCTGTTCCAGTTAAGATTTGGATCTGCATTGAAAAACCTTCTATAATATGTTAATGAAAAGCAAGGAATACAAGGAAGCTAAGATACAGGAGGAGGTGAATGGGCATATCCTCATCCAATTATCTGACTTTATCTTTATTCATTTTATTTGTTCTATCGATTTAATTGAACACTTATATCTACATACTATTAAACAACCAGCGATTAAAATCCACATCCCATAATACTTAATATCCATTCAACATAATTTACCACAATATGGTTACAGTATTCAAAAAGCTTTTGGAACGAGATTACTCACAAGAATCCAAGAAATGCCTACTTTTTTGTTTTGAAATACATCAGTGTATATAATTGATAAGGAGGTCCAACAGGATGGTGCAGAGGTAGCACACTTACCTTTGAGCCATCTCGACTGCATTTGATTCGTGGGCAGACTATAAACTGTCGGATTGGTGATTCATAGGCAAGCCATTGTATCACAAGTACACCGTCCCTCAGATGGACGTTAAGCTGGGGACCCATCGGCGAACATTATTGATGGGTATTCAAAATCCCATGGTGTATTTCAATGAAAATGGTAGACAAGGTATCTGAGGTATCACCAGCAACCTGGCCAAATTCAAAATGAATGCACAAACGAACACTAGTCCAATATCAGGCCTGCCTCGCCGGTGAAATAATTTGGCCTAAATGCTCCCATTGGCTGACCCAATAAAGAAAGTGGGATTAAACGGCCCAATTGAAGAAGTCGTAATAGGAGAGAGTAAATACTTGGGATTTCTTGGATGATTGTATCTCGTTCCAACACTTTTGAATCCCCCACGTATGAAAGCTTAGGGATACAAACAGCAGATTGAAGAGTAGTCCAGAGGGTGTGGTCACCCCACACTTCCAATAAAACGCACCATTATTATACGTGAATTCAATCACTAGATAGGCTGCATTTAAAAATATTTTACAGTTTGCCTACATCGAGTAAGACCACACTAATAATTATCATGGCTGTATCACACGTGGGCACTATTATTTTGTTTTCAAAATCACAGCTCAGCTTTGACTTCGTATTTGCAGAACACACCATGATTCATTTATTGATGGTCTGCTCCATGATGCGACGCCCCCTGCTGGCACAGCGATGGAACCACAGTTCTATTTAAATAAATCCGACATTGAGGGGACCCAAAGTTATTAGCCCAGACCGATATCACAAGCAAGCACGTTACCAACTGAGTATCTTGCCAACCACGACAGGTTCTTATCAGCTGTGAGCTTTATACAAGCAGACCAAAAACTGAGCATCGTGAAATATTAATTATGAATTATGATATAACAGAAGTTTTTGATGAACTGTTTACTCATGTGGAAAGGCAAAATATTTCAAAACTCTTCATGCAATCTTTAAAATATATTCACACAGCTGGTCATGTCATAGGCCATACTTTGCAATGCTTTGTCCACGTGTAGTGAGTGATTCCTGCCGACAGCAAGATTCAACCACTGCAACAATCGCATTCCCACTACACACACTACCCTGCTGTTAAAACTTAAGACATATCATGCCACGTGCTTCCAACATGTTTGTATAAAGTTTGCATATCATTTTACATGGTTGGTCATGAGTTCCTTTATGTCTGGTGTTGGCTTAATGGTTAAGGTGGCTGGCTTAAGATCTTAGGGTCTGACTCAGCCTGTCATCCTTCTGAGAATGGCGAAATGAGTACCAGCTTAAACTGATGATAGAGGAACTGCATCAGCGGCACAGCCGTCCTTCCAGAAAATGATGCAACCAGCAGCCATAGGCTGCGTATGAAACAACAACATCAGTTCCTTTTTCTTCAAGTCTTTGGATCGCATTTGACAATGAAAAGTGATTTTAATGGTTTCTGCAAAATGGTGACAATCGATTTTGGTTATTGGATAAAGAAAGGATAATGTATATAGTTCAAAGTAGTTGAGATGGTTCAATCACTTTTTGTTCAGGCAGTCATCATAACTCCTGATCAGTATAATTGTGAAATGTGATTTTATTTTGTTGAATGTTATGTTGTCCAGTGTATTATACATTTTCATAGTGAATAAAGGACTGTTCGATTAATCCGATGCAATAAAAGCTTTTTTAAAAAAATGTAAACTTGCCTTTCCCTGCATCCTTTCCCTGCATACTGGTTTTGAAAAAGAGGAGAAAAGGCAGTGTTGTGTACCATATTTTCCAGTGTATGAACCGCACTTATTTAATCGGCAAAAAAGGATCAAAGTTGCGGGTGCGGTTAATACACGGGTACATAAAAAAAAATCGGTCTTACAAATGAGTCATGCTGAATTTCAATTATATTCCAAATGAACACTTTTGTAGCAGTAAGAACTGCTCTTAAGCTCAATTCCACCGTTTAAATTTTGAAAATAGGTTCAGGTTAAGAGTTTGTACAGCGTTTTATTAACCGTGTGCGGAAATTTAATAAACCACACTCGATTGTCAAGGTGGATCTGCAGCTGGATCATCAAGGTGTGCGAGGAGATACCGTCGGACATCATTAATTGAGCATTTCTGAAATGCTGCATCTCCAACAACATGGATGACACAGAGGACAAAATCATTTGGGATGAGAAGGCTGCAAATGACGGTGACAGCAACAGGGAGTTGCCCTACCCTGATTCGGACAGGGAGTTACGTGCCGTCTTCGACGAGGAAAGCATTGACGAGGATTTCCTCGGGTTTAGCTGAAAAGCTTCATCAAGCCCAAACGGCCCTTTTCAGGGCCACAGATACACAAGAAATATGTATGATACCAGTATGAATCCCTTTTCTTCCTTTTTCTAGTAACAAAAAAATCCTCTGTAATATTAAAAAATGAGAAAGAAAAATAAAAATTTCTTGGTATCCTCTCTCTCTCTCCGACTTCTTGAAAATGAGAATAAAACTGTTAGACGAAATTAAGCAGACATGGGAGTAAGCGTGTTGATACCTACATCACTTTGTTCCGTACAAAGTTAATGTACAAACGTATTTAGATCTAGATCATAAAATAAAATGATCATTATATTCATACATTTTGAGGGTTAAAAACATGGGTACAATTAATACACCGGAATTTTGGGGGGTTTTTTTTGAGGGTGAAAAACAGGGATGCGGTTAATACATGGCCGTGGTACATACACCGGAAAATATGGAATGTGAACTAAATCGCAAAATGGAAGTAGCACATGCTAATGTCCCTTTTGTCGTTTACTGCTTGATCTTCTTTCACATGAATTTCCACATGTAAGCCTGAAATGGCAAAACATAAAATAATATTAATTTACTCGAGTGATCCTATTGTAAAGCACAATTCAGGTGATATTCATCAACTGAAAATTGGCATATATCCTGCGAAAGTAGCGCAGATATAGATGATGAGAAGGATTATGGACATAGTGATACCACACCACCCCCTGTTTTGTTTTTTGAAGGTCATTGCTCTAAAAGTCACACATGATTAACACCAATAAGACGGTCACACACATACACACACACTACATGTATATATATATATGTATATATTTGTGTGTGTGTCCTGGTTATATTATAATAGTATATATATATATATATATATATATATATATATATATATATATATATATATTAATACCAAGCTTGCACACTAAAAACTCGGCTCGCCGTCACACGATCCCTATGAAATTTCTGTGGCACTTAGCGGACATGCGACAATGTTTGGGAAGTCTTGGCGTTCCATAGTACCACTTGCATTTTGCACAATGCGTATTTTTGTCATTCCCCGTGTACGGTCTGTCGTCTGCTACCAGCTATGTTGTACTGCTATCCCGTGCATGTGCACGGGTATCGCTAGTTATTATATATATATATATATATATTATATATATATATATATTATATATATATATATATATATATATATATTGGTGGTCGCTAGACTACCGTTTTTCTCAGCTTCTCCGTCTGTCTGTATGTCTGTTGGTGGTCGCTAGACTACCGTTATTCTCAGGTTTTCCGTCTGTCTGTATGTATGTATGTATGTAATGGACAGCTCTGGAGCCAGAGGAGTCAACCGATTTTGATGAAACTTGACTGGTAGTTCAATACCAGGATCGAGTTGTATGCTTTTGAGCACCGTTGCTATGGACGCCACAGTTGCCTAGCAACGGGACTTTGAAATTTTTGAAAAAATCCGAAAAATATTTTTATATATGTTTTTTTTCGAAAATCAAAAATTGCCTTCTGCGCTTTTATGCGCACTATAATCAACCTCTTTGTCAAAAATTTTCAGCCCGA
>CM068960.1:60644898-60658125 GCA_035128595.1 Eptatretus atami | reverse complement strand
CTGGGGTTATGACCCCAGCCTGGATGCTCCCACCTTTGTCCGCAAGACACCTATATGGCATCATACACTCGCAATGGCGCTGCATCCAAATAACTTCATTTCACTTTGATGCTCCCACGATCAACTCAATGCGCCACATGGCACAGTGCATATGGAACGCTTGGTGTAGCAAAACCACCCGCAGACATCAACACAAATGATTCAAGCTAGATAAAGAAGAAAACTTTGAGGCATAGGTAAAGCAAATAATAATAATAATAATTTAAAAATTATGAACTACATGGCACAAATCCTATGTCTAATCGTATTTATGTGGCATATGTGTTTGGCTTTGTGGCCATTTTTGTATGTTCTGTTTATTCCAACCTGCCAGATGATTTAACACTGTCTCAGGTCAATTGTTGTCAAAATACATGAAATGGTGCACTATATCAGCAAGGCCAGAACAGGAAAATTTTGCTGGTATTCAGGAGCATCTCATCATTTATAGAATGGTATTCATACAAACCGCCGATCATATCGCTTCTGCCTTTGCGCCGAATAGGAACGTCTTGGTGGTGACTATGATGTATATGTCCATCCTGTAATACAGTAGAAGGCTTTGGAAATAAGCAAGAGACGTTAACGGAATATAATGTACCAAAGGTTTCCCATAGTCCGTCTTCCATGAAGGTTCACGTGGAATTACAGTAATACCCGCCCGCTAATTTGCAGCGCACATGCCGCGCATAAAATTTGCAGTCTCGGCACTCTCTTCATCACTTCACCTCTGTCGTGAAATAACTAATAGACGAAAATTTTAATCATTTATGAATCTATCAGCGCCGCGTGTTTGTGTCACCCTTGATGTTTGACACACCTTCTAAGTGAGAAAAGTGCTTCAGACAGGCTGATATGCACAATTTGAAACAATGAAATGCAAGGGCCCATCACAAACAGGAAAATAAAAAAATACCAAAAAGATTAATGTTACAATACCTTGCACCTGCACCCTTAAACATATACTACATATCATTACAGGCGAAATACACACCCATTTGTTATTCCTCTATCTCCAGCCATTCAGTTTTGCAGAAAAATGAATAATCTTCCTGCACTGAGGATTGATTTCCTTTTACTTCGCTGCAATAACATGGCACACCATAGACATCTTAGAAATTGTAATCAATACATACAAGTCGACCATAAGATAGTTATAATGCAAATTTCAGAGGCTATGTGGGGAATGCAATTTTTTCTCTCGAGAACAACTAAGGCTCACGAGGAACTTGTGCATATACATTACATGCAGGACAGGACATTAGGAGATATTGGATTACTTTGTATAATTCAAGGCATAGGAGACATTATTGTACCTTCGTATGAATTTGAGGATTTCGGCTGTTGGCGATGCCCATATGGGATTTGAATTTGGGATCCCAGCATCATGAGCTAAACATTCAATGGAATACCAACCGGCCAACCATAGATATATGAATATAAATAATTTTGTAGTTTCTCATAACCTGACACCATTTAGCTCACTTAATCTTCATTGGAAGTTCACCATTTATGTAGCCCATTGAACCAATGAAGTAGTTACAGTTTGAGGATGGTTTGGAGATGAAAGGTGGTCAACTGTACCTCGACCTGGAAAGATTTTATTTATTATTTTATTTGTTTGGGGCCCAGCTTAAAGGCCGATATGTCTTTGTGAGAGATACCATAGGCAACTTTAATGTCCACAACAAATGCAACAGACAGATTATCTCACTTAATGTACTGTCTAAAAGGATGACTTGCTCCCTGATACCGCTTCCTCTTGATAGCACTATCCACCATATGGCAATTTTATCGTCATCTGAGTCAAACATACTCAGGATCATGTAGCTGAGAGCTGAGCAGGTCAACACCGAGCCTTACTATCACCCGAGAGGTTCAATTTCAAAATTTCAAGCAAATATGTATAACGGAAGCAGCAACTCAAATCAGCTCGATATTTGAGAAAACACTCCATGTATGTCGAGCGATGCATCAAAACAAAACAGATTGGAATATGTGCACTACTGTTCCCTAAATAACTGTCATAATGACAAAAAACAAAGGCAGAGAGGGTAACATTGAAACATACAAATAAATAAGGGAGGTGGGGGTGGAAAAATAAATCCAAGCAAGATGGGACAAGCTAATGAAGTACCTTTTGCTATTACAGTACAAAGCAGTTCCAGATAATGTGAAAATGGTTGAGTGGCTCAATTTGAAGCTCTGACGTAAAGAGCATCATTGGAAAAGAAAAAGCATTTCAATGTTAGGTGCAGAAATAAGCTTTGGGAAGAAACAACAGAAGAAAAAGAAGACAAAAGGAATACAAATGTCTGGCAAACCAAAATAACCGAAAACATACCTACATGCAGAATTCTCAATTTATATGGATGCCTGTAACGGTGAGGAAATCTACATCGGCTTTTGGTCCTTAGGCAAGTGAAATTGTTCCACTCATTGTCTATAAAGTCCACACAGCCAGAGAACCCTGGATTGCATGAATCGCCAAAGCAGCTCAAAAAAGACAAAATATTCTGCAAATGAAAAAGGACATTGTTTAATTGTCATGCAGTGTCATTGCTATTCCATTGAAATATATTCTTTATAAAACACACACAATGCATGTGATGGTCTTCAATTATTATTTGTTGTAAAGAGATGCCAAACGGCGAAGCATGTTGTGTTTTATTTGTTGGATGTGTCAAACCTTACCACATTCATACTCCTCAATGCGGCACCGATATGGTGTAATATAGTTGGAGCCTCCGCTCTGAGTCTGGGAGGTCGTGCGTTCCAACCCCACCGAGTCGTACCAACGACTTTTAAAATGGTACGTGTTGCTTCCTTGCTTGATGCTCATCATGAAAGGATAGAGCATGACAATCACGATAGGTTGACAATCATAGCGCCATGCTTGATGGGCCTAATGGCCTCTGGCATTGAAGTTCTTTGGAAGGGAACTCCCATTATAAATATGGCAGATTCAAAATTGGAGAGATTTGGTGGTGGTGGTTGGGAGGGGTGGGAGGAGGGGATTAATAGCAAATATCATTTAAAAGAATAACGAGAAGAGTAAAAAAAATGATTGTATTGTCCATTTCGACCACCCTCATCTCACTTTATGCATCATTAAAGAGTGATTCAATGAGGATATTTTATCAACGAGAGGACGATAATAAACAAATATGGTAAATCGTAAAATTATTTGACCAGAGCAAAAATAATTTTTACATTTCCAAAAAACAAGGAACATTTCCACTGCATGTGACATCCACTAATGAAACAATGTTTTAAAAACAATTTCCCAATGCACAACAGATAGCGGTGTGCATTCGTGCTTGAGTTAATTATGGAGACATTTTCAAGCTTGTAGAGGAAACTTGTACACAGGCAGAGAACATTCGGCCTCATAATGCTACATTAACGACACCCTATAACTTAAGCCACTGATTTCATTATTATCTATTCACAAGAAACCCCATTCTTACCTTTTCACTTCATCTAATTTAACATCCACATCCCTTTTGGAACTAAATTACTCAGGGAAATGCAATTAACCAGAAACAATGTCACACATAGCCTACTCTTTTTAAGAGATAACTGTGGGATAATTAATGTCTACATTCGAATTATGCTGCTCACTTTTACATCTCTGGAAGGCAGCATACTCTGAGATGCAGCACCTCCTTCAATCACCATACATGGTAGTTTTAGTCGTGTTCGATTATGCAGGGGCAACAAACTCATGAAGATCAGTGAGCCTTAGTAAGGCAAAGAAGGATGACACCTACATTATTGAACAACTAAGTCATCTTTATGGTGGCAACTCGATCATCAGGTTAAACAATGATTACAAGATCGATCATTCAAATCATTTAATGTTATAAGAACAGCTCTCTTTTTCTTTGAATGCAGCACAAGGCTGCTATGTAGCCCGCTGGTTTTTAGCTTATTTTTTAGCCCCCTCCCCGCCACACCCAATCATGGCTTGGAGTACGTGCATGGCTTTAGCGGGTTTTTGGCCACTAGTGAATTTGCAGTTTTGCCCTTCTGGTAGGTTAGGGCTTAAGACAGTAGATATAGAAGGGAGACTTATGGGAAGGGAAGGAAATTACATTAATAATGATGGCAAAGCAGCTAAAGCAGCACCAGCCGAAAATCTTTGCCGCGCTAATATTAGTTTGCAAGCGGAAAACCCCACCCGACACTGTCCGGGATCATTTTATGACGAGTCTAGAAAATTCTATCAAACCTTTTATATTGGACGGTTTTTTTTTTTAATTTTTGTTTTTTTTTTTAGATGTGTGTGTGGGCACTTTTCGTTTAAACCCATTCCCCATCCCGATGGGGGAACAGCACTACACCCCCCAACCAGCCCACAACCCACACCTATTAAACATATGAAATCACACTGCCTGATGGAAGTATCTTGCATAGGCGTTTTTTGGTGTTAACAGTTGAAACACTTTGGAGGATGTCGGAAGGGGATGGTGGAATAGGACGTAAATTAGTTTTATATCCAGGCCCGTCAAGGCAATTATCGAACCCCAGGCCTAGACAGGCTTTAGAGGTGAATTTCAATCCTCGTTTGCGCACACCTTCTACTCTGGAAGCATTTGTATACTTTGCCAGCCCAGTGACAAAGTAATACACTTGCCAATTCCATCGTCACGTCTTCAAAATATTCCGGCCGCACCATATTTGTTCATGTGAATGAATTTTTAAAAAAAAAGTGCTCATACTTTACACCAATTACCTTCAACAAAAAAAGTATATCGACCCATTTAATTACACGTATTGTTATACGGTGTCGTTTCAAAAAGATTGATGCAACTTACAACAAAAATGTTTTATCTACACATAAGAAACAGAAAAACCCTCAGGCCCAAAACATGTGAATGCCGGGTTGAACCAACCATTTCTTCTTTGGGGGGAAGAAGCAGCACAAGTTGCCGTAGAAAAAAACCCAATTGTGGGCGTATTTTTTATCTATCACTGTATTGCTGGTGTCCTGGAAGGAACGTTTCACTGCAAGCACAAGGTACGTTTCTCGTGAGACTCCCAAACTTCGTTCTTTGAAATTTGCCATTGACGCACAAACCTCTGTAATATGACGTCTTGATGTGCTGCCCCTCCACAGTTCGGAACTAGGCACGTGTGATCCCTGACTCCAACTAAGTCTCGATCCATCTTCTGTAGGTCTGCAGTGTGGCACTGCCTGGGAGGGTAGTCTGGTGCCTCCTGTTTCATGATCACTCCAAGCATCGGCGGAGCGGTTGGCTAATGAGAGAGCCCTTGGCTGCCCCAAGACACCAGTTTAGTCCAGAGGGTTCAAAGTGTCTGGCTTACGGGTGGTGCCAATCATGAGTGGTACCCAGACAATGAAGGCAGATCCTGAAGCTGCCCAGGAAAGTGTTGTGTCACCAGCGTATGCGAAGGCGTGCACCATTCGCATAAACCACGTAAATGCTGACGCTGGTTTGGAGTGACCTTTTGGGCGAGATCATTGGATGTGGAATTTTCGGAGCACGGCTGCTGGGTAGCGCTCACCATTGATTCATCACCACCTGCTGTTGTCAATCTTAAACCAGTAAGCCCTAGCATTCCCCATTTGGCATTTGAAAGGTTTGCGAAGCAGTGACCTTAGGCTCTTTCATGGGTACTATCAGTGATCCTCCTCAGTATTTCTGCCCCAGAAAAATGTTGGTTATGGTTATTTGATGGCACCGCTTCAATGGAATGGGCTTCATCCTGATCAGATCAGTTGATCCAGTTTGGGTACCCGCTCATCTGTACAAAAGCCTAAATTGGACATATCAAGTCTCCCTCTCATGTATCCTGACTTCAGTTTATGCCTATAGAGATTTGGGGATGATAGGGAAAAGATTCAGTTCCTTTAGTGAGCTACAACCAGACTGATGCGGTTGATGCCGAGCTCCTGGGCAGATCCGGCGGTGGGACTCTGGGACTGTCCACTGCAGAGTCCTGCACCAGCACGATGTGCTGGCATGGCTCTGGTTACTGGAATGCAGGCCTGCCACTGTTTGCCCTGCTCTTGTGTACCTTGGCTCAAAATGTTTCACAATTCGTTGGAATGGCACAATTTGTGGGGTCCATCCACGTAGGATTCCTCGATCAAGGTCGAATTCCCTCAGAACCTCCACTTTGTCCACATATGATTTATTCTCATACACAGAGCCACCACTTTTTGTCTCCTGCTTCAACTGCAATGGCAAGTTGTGCTATGGAGCCTATAAATCCAGACGACAAATTACCATGATAATACACCACTAACCCTAAAAAGCGAAAATGTGTAGCATTTTAAAAAAAAAAAAATGACACGGAAGACAAAGTTGTATCAAATCTTTTTGAAACACCCGTAAGTGGAAGTGTAGCAAAGTTGTGAGGAAAGTGAGAAAAGTGAAAAAAAAACTAATAACAGTGGAGGGTAGGAGAGAAAAAATCGGTTAGTGGTGTATGGAAAGGAGTGCGAAGAAATAAACTTGGAGGAAAGGGAAGTTATTAAGGAGAATGTTTAAAACAGAGGGAAGGAAAGGGGTAGCATGATCATAATTATATCATTTATAGTTGGTATAAAAGCCTGGTGTTGCTTAACGGTTAGGTAGTTGGCTTTAAATATCTTTGGACCTGAGTTTTGAGCCCCTGTCGGCTGGCCGTTGCATTAACACCAGGTGGGTTGACACCACCTGCCATCCTTCGGAGGTTGCCAAAATGAGTACCAGTGTATTGGGAATAGAGGGCACTGCATCAGCAGCACAGCTGCGCCCCCAGAAAATGATGCAACCAGCGCATACGATAGCTAGCTATAGTAGGTATAATGTTATGGAGGAGGGTTTCAGTATCAGGTCAAACCTGAGTTTTACATTGCACATTCTCCACTTAGATCCCGCAAGTAATGTGTCGATAGGCATTTTTGAAGGATACCAACTTATTTTGAAGGATACTTAACTTCCTAACTGAATGTCTCCATTGGTGGCCACTGTTAACATTACACACGTGATACTAACTTATTGCAGCATTCGTGCTTTGTAGATACCTTCATGTCAGTCTGAGATGTTTGTTACAAGTTCTTCCTGAGTCTCAAGCAATATAGAAAATAAATGCACAATGTTGACGTAAACGTGCATGGATTTATCGCGTGGGATGATGAACTGTGATGAGAAAATAAAAAATCTCCCCCTCAAATGAGGAAAGATGCCTGTAAAACACCCAACCAATGAAATGTCTTTTAGGATTGATTTCCTATCTAATTTACAAATGCCTTGACTTTGCACAATATCCGGAAGGCAAAGTGTAAATTTCATCGTTAGCGTTTGCAAGAGAAAAGAACACAAACTAAATCATAACGAGTAAATCATTGAGTGGACTCAATCATGTTGAGCCACCCTTTTCAAGATCAGCTATTCCAGTCCATCATGACTGCTTGAAGGTTGAATCATGGCTGCCAAGTGACTTCTGAGAGCATCCTGGACATGCTAAATGGATTCAAATCTGGTAAGCTTTCCAGTAGGTCCATTTACTTATTTCCATCTTCATGCAAGGACAGTTTGTATACAAAAATGGCCGATTATGTAAGTCATTTGCCTGACGAGACAGCAAACACATTGATCACACATGATATAACTTTATGTTATGTTTATTGGCAATTGTTTTAACTGATTTAAAATTAAAGAAAACTCATATGCAAAACAATGTTTTTTACAACAATTTAAATTGTAACTGAATGATGTTATTTAAATTACACCTGATGTAAATCCACAGATTTATTGATAAACTCGAGCTTGTTGCTTGCCATGTCTGACAATACAAGTTCTCACTGGTGGCCACTATTAACATTACAGCTAGTCCTCTTGAACAATTTACATATGGGTGAGAGCAAGTGAGTTGACGAGATCAATTCAAATATAACGTCATATCTGATGCAACTTCTTGCCAATGCTCTTGGCCCAAAGTAATGTGAGATTTTTAACTGCTGTTTCCATCTTGTGCACCCCTATTCTACCATCAGTCCTTCCCCCCACAGATAATAATGCATTCTATCAATGTTCACAAACATGATTTTTCATAGTTTTACGTCTGCATTGTTGCGGACTCCCGTGAACGACACAAGAGTGAGCACTTTATAATCGGAGGGGCACTCAACCTTGGCACGAAGAGATTTAGGTGGACTTTGCAGTTGCAAGCCTGAGAACTACTACTTTGGCATCATTCATCATTTTCTGATGCCAAGAGGGACTGCAATGACCATAGACAAATTAAATCGAAAACAGGTGAGAAGTAGGGATTCAGCAGGTGCATATGCCCAAAGGGCAATTTGTTTAAAAAGATACAGTGGTTTCTGTAATGCCCGCAAATGAAAGAAAGCAGATGGAGTAGTCGGCTTTATCATCCATTCAAAAGATAGCATTCTAATATAGGAATGGCGTGCTGCTAATCACAGAGACGAAAGTTGTGTGTGATCCCATCCTATTGGGAACCTCATTCAGACTGAAAAATCCAGACGTGAAACACATTACGACTGAACTTTCCTGCCATTCAAATGATTGTATTCAAACTTAATGTTTAAAGTGAACAATGTAGGAAAGATCCTCAAGGATTTGAGTAGTATTAAGCACAAAAAGGAAAGAGAATAAATATCCCAGGCAATACTTGCCACCCACCGGTGCAACAATGAATCTCAAAGCCCAATTCCAATGATCCCTGCAGTCATCAAATAGTCAGGGCAACTGCCTGAAAATCTGTTTCCAGTTAAGGATTTGGATCTGCACTTGAAAAACCTTCTATAATATGTTAATGAAAAGCAAGGAATACAAGGAAGCTAAGATACAGGAGGAGGTGAATGGGCATATCCTCATCCAATTATCTGACTTTATCTTTATTCATTTTATTTGTTCTATCGATTTAATTTGAACACCTTATATCTACATACTATTAAACAACCAGCGATTAAAATCCACATCCCATAATACTTAATATCCATTCAACATAATTTACCACAATATGGTTACAGTATTCAAAAAGCTTTTGGAACGAGATTACTCACAAGAATCCAAGAAATGCCTACTTTTTTGTTTTGAAATACATCAGTGTATATAATTGATAAGGAGTCCAACAGGATGGTGCAGAGGTTAGCACATTACCTTTGAGCCATCTCGACTGCATTTGATTCGTGGGCAGACTATAAACTGTCGGATTGGTGATTCATAGGCAAGCCATTGGTATCACAAGTACACCGTCCCTCAGATGACGTTAAGCGGGACCCATCGGGAACATTATTGATGGGTATTCAAAATCCCATGGTGTATTCAATGAAAATGGTAGACAAGGTATCTGAGGTATCACCAGCAACCTGGCCAAATTCAAAATGAAATGCACAAACGAACACTAAGTCCAATATCAGGCCTGCTCGCGGGAAATAATTTGCCTAAATGCTTCCCATTGGCTGACCCAATAAAGAAAGTGGGATTAACGGCCCAATTGAAGAAGTCGTAATAGAGAGAGTAAATACTTGGGATTTCTGATGATTGTATTCTCGTTCCAACACTTTTGAATCCCCACGTATGAAAGCTTAGGGATACAAACAGCAGATTGAAGAGTAGTCCAGAGGGTGTGGTCACCCCACACTTCCAATAAACGCACCATTATTATACGTGAATTCAATCACTAGATAGGCTGCATTTAAAAATATTTTACAGTTGCCTACATCGAGTAAGACCACACTAATAATTATCAGGCTGTATCACACGTGGGCACTATTATTTTGTTTTCAAAATCACAGCTCAGCTTTGACTTCGTATTTGCAGAACACACACCATGATTCATTTATTGATGGTCTGCTCCATGATGCGACGCCCCTGCTGGCACAGCGATGGAACCACAGTTCTATTTAATAAAATCGACATTGAGGACCCAAAGTTTTAGCCAGACCGATATCACAAGCAGCACGTTACCAACTGAGTATCTTGCAACCACGACAGGTTCTCTACAGCTGTGCTTTATACAAGCAGACCAAAACTGAGCATCGTGAAATATAATTATGAATTATGATATTAACAGAAGTTTTGATGAACTGTTTACTCATGTGGAAAGGCAAAATATTTTCAAAACTCTTCATGCAATCTTTAAAATATATTCACACAGCTGGTTCATGTCATAGGCCATACTTTGCAATGCTTTGTCCACGTGTAGTGAGTGATTCCTGCCGACAGCAAGATTCAACCACTGCAACAATCGCATTCCCACTACACACACTACCCTGCTGTTAAAACTTAAGACATATCATGCCACGTGCTTCCAACATGTTGTATAAAGTTTGCATATCATTTTACATGGTTGGTCATGAGTTTCCTTTATGTCTGGTGTTGGCTTAATGGTTAAGGTGGGCTGGCTTAAGCTATCTAGGGTCTGACTCAGCCTGTCATCCTTCTGAGAATGGCGAAATGAGTACCAGCTTTAACTGATGATAGAGGAACTGCATCAGCGCACAGCCGTCCTTCCAGAAAATGATGCAACCAGCAGCCATAGGCTGCGTATGAAACAACAACATCAGTTCCTTTTTCTTCAATCTTTGGATCGCATTTTGACAATGAAAAGTGATTTTAATGTTTCTGCAAAATGGTGACAATCGATTTTGGTTATTGGATAAAGAAAGGATAATGTATATAGTTCAAAGTAGTTGAGATGTTCAATCACTTTTGTTTCAGGCAGTCATCATAACTCCTGATCAGTATAATGTGAAAATGTGATTTTATTTTGTTGAATGTTATGTTGTCCAGTGTATTATACATTTTCATAGTGAATAAAGGACTGTTCGATTAATCCGATGCAATAAAAGCTTTATAAAAAAAATGTAAACTTGCCTTTCCCTGCACACTGGTTTTTGAAAAAGAGGAGAAAAGGCCAGTGTTGTGTACCATTATTCCAGTGTATGAACCGCACTTATTTAATCGGCAAAAAAGGATCAAAGTTGCGGGTGCGGTTAATACACGGGACATAAAAAAAAATCGGTCTTACAAATGAGTCATGCTGAATTTCAATTATATTCCAAATGAACACTTTTGTAGCAGTAAGAACTGCTCTTAAGCTCAATTCCACCGTTTAAATTTTGAAAATAGGTTCAGGTTAAGAGTTTGTTACAGCGTTTTATTAACCGTGTGCGGAAATTTAATAAACCCACTCGATTGTCAAGTGTGATCTGCAGCTGGATCATTCAAGGTGTGCGAGGAGATACCGTCGGACATCATAATTGAGCATTTCTGAAATGCTGCATCTCCAACAACATGGATGACACAGAGGACAAATCATTTGGGATGAGAAGGCTTGCAAATTGACGGTGACAGCAACAGGAGTTGCCCTACCCTGATTCGGACAGGGAGTTACGTGCGTCTTCGACGAGGAAAGCATTGAGAGGATTTCCTCGGGTTTAGCTGAAAAGCTTCATCAAGCCCAAACGGCCCTTTTCAGGGCCACGATACACAAGAAATATGTATGATACCAGATGAATCCCTTTCTCCTTTTTCTAGTAACAAAAAAATCCTCTGTAATATTAAAAAATGAGAAAGAAAAATAAAAATTTCTTGGTATCCTCTCTCTCTCTCCGACTTCTTGAAAATGAGAATAAAACTGTTAGACGAAATTAAGCAGACATGGGAGTAAGCGTGTTGATACCTACATCACTTTGTTCGACAAAGTTAATGTACAAACGTATTTAGATCTAGATCATAAAATAAAATGATCATTATATTCATACATTTTGAGGTTAAAAACATGGTACAATTAATACAACCGGAATTTGGGGGGTTTTTTTTGAGGGTGAAAAACAGGGATGCGGTTAATACATGGCCGTGGTACATACACCGGAAAATATGGAATCGTGAACTAAATCGCAAAATGGAAGTAGCACATGCTAATGTCCCTTTTGTCGTTTACTGCTTATCTTCTTTCACATGAATTTCCACATGTAAGCCTGAAATGGCAAAACATAAAATAATATTAATACTCGAGTGATCCTATTGTAAAGCACAATTCAGGTGATATTCATCAACTGAAAATTGGCATATATCCTGCGAAGTAGCGCAGATATTAGATGATGAGAAGGATTATGGACATAGTGATACCACACCACCCCCTGTTTTGTTTTTTAAGGTCATTGCTCTAAAAGTCACACATGATTAACACCAATAAGACGGTCACACACATACACACACACTACATGTATATTATTATATATGTATATATTTGTGTGTGTTGGTTAATTATATAGTATATATATATATATATATATATATATATATATATATATATATTATAATACCAAGCTTGCACACTAAAAACTCGGCTCGCCGTCACACGATCCCTATTGAATTTCTGTGGCACTTAGCGGGACATGCCGACAATGTTTGGGAAGTCTTTGGCGTTCCATAGTACCACTTGCATTTTGCACAATGCGTTATTTTTGTCATTCCCCGTGTAGGTCTGTCGTCTGCTACCAGCTATGTTGTACTGCTATCCCGTGCATGTGCACGGGGTATCGCTAGTATATAATTATATAATATATATAATATATATATATATATATATATATATTATATATATAATATATATATATTGGTGGTCGCTAGACTACCGTTTTTCTCAGCTTCTCCGTCTGTCTGTATGTCTGTTGGTGGTCGCTAGACTACCGTTATTCTCAGGTTTTCCGTCTGTCTGTATGTATGTATGTATGTAATGGACAGCTCTGAGAGCCAGAGGAGTCAACCGATTTGATGAAACTTGACTGGTAGTTCATACCAGGATCGAGTTGTATGCTTTTGAGCACCGTTGCTATGGACGCCACAGTTGCTAGCAACGGGACTTTGAAATTTTTGAAAAAATCCGAAAAATATTTTTATATATGTTTTTTTTTCGAAAATCAAAAATTGCCTTCTGCGCTTTTATGCGCACTATAATCAACCTCTTTTGTCAAAAATTTTCACCCGATCCGTCAAAAAACTCGTATAACTAGTATTGCAATTGATATTGCAACCACCCATGTCGCCTACTGGCTTGTCTGTTTGTTTGTATGTAATGCACAGCTCTGGAGGCCAGAGGAGTCAACCGATTTTGATGAAACTTGACTGACCGTAGGTTCATACCAGTATCTAGTTGTATGCTTTTGAGCACCGTTGCTATGGACGCCACCGTTGC
>CM068960.1:60623395-60635868 GCA_035128595.1 Eptatretus atami | reverse complement strand
AGGTCTTGAATTGAAGTAACATTATTATGGAGGTTTGAATATTAATTTCCAAATATATAATGATGAATATTGCAAAAACAAAAGAAAAAGCTAGCAAAGAAAAACCACTGAATGAATGATTTTGGTATTGTTTGTATTTTAAAAATAAATTTGAATCAATATTTCCTATGAATTAAAAGCCCTTTTAAAAATGAAATACCCGTTTTGACATGGAAATTGAGAAGGGATAAAGTGACTTTTAGGCCACACTGTATAGTACCGGCTGTTGTTGAAACATGGTATTATAATTTAGAGGATTGCTGTGAATGATGTTAATTTTAAACATCCTCTGTTCAACTTAATTTTAATTGTAAACCAAAACACATAGCTCCCATACCTCAAGTAAGAACCTTAACTTGAAAGCATACACAATACATATATTGTGTATGAAATTAAATCACATATATACATATAATTGCATATATATTGTTGTGGCCACGGGTACCGAGACACCAGCTTGTCACTCAGGGGGATTAATCCCTGGTTGTCCTCGTAGACCGGACCTGGGCCACCGCTCACAATCAACGTTGTGGTACGGTGGGTTGTTTTAAAACCATGAACGCCACTCAGTCAACCACGAGTTCCAGTGTCCGCCGTCTAATTATTCCATTTTACTAGAGGTCACGTGGTTACCTGAGCGGGGAGCGCGCCCTCGGCAAAGCAGCAATATTATCTGATTAGATGCGGAGTGCAGGCGAGCTCCGGAATAGAAAGGTCCGGAGATGGGGGAAGCATTTTTTGGTCGATGCTCGTGTTTTGGTCGGATGCTCTGGTTGGTCGATGCTCTGGGTTTGTCGATGCTGGTGGTTGGTCGATGCTCTTGCTTCGTGGTTGCTCTGGCTCGCTCTCGTCTTCCGGCTCGCTCGTCCTGGAGGCCGCTGGCCTGGTCTTTGGGGCAGTTGCAAGACCCCGCTGGCGGGAAGGCGTCCGCCATTCCCCTCTCCCATTCGGGCATCCACGTTCCCCCCCCCTCTATCCGCGCTGGATAGCGCCGAAAACTGGTCCGGGGCGTCGCTTGTGGTCAACACATGCAGGCGCGAGGCACTAGGAGAGGACTCGTCTACACGCCAGGGCACGGAGTCGCGGCCAGGCGGGACCACGCGACGGACATCAGAGAGGGCTCGACGGCACAAGGTAAGTCGCACTCCATTCTTTTGGTTCTGTGTAAATGTGTGTGGGTGCGGCCGTCCGTCAATAGTATGTTTTAAGTGTTGCCGTGTGTCGCGTATTCGGTCGTAGCTCTGCGTCGTCGTTCTTTATTGTTTTTCATCTTGGCATTGATATATGTGCATCTGACTGACTATATGTGTTGCTCTCCGTGTGTCATGTAAATAAAGTGCTTGTGTTGAATTGTTCCCCGTTTCGCTGCGTCCTTTCCTTTGTTGAATCTCCATCTTTCTTCACGTAAAAGGTTCGTAGTGGGCTTGATACGCCCGATAATTAATTGGAACCGTCGAGGCCGACGATAACACCGCTCGGTTATCCCGATAGCACGGAACGGACCGCTTAAGCGGCCCGTGTCCAGAGTCGACCTGCGGCGAGGTGCGATCGCCCGGTTTACCATCCGCGTGGTATTCGGTAGGTCGAGTTTGGGCGAACAAACCCTATCCCACGCGGGGTGGCCGATTTGGCACGATCGTGGTGAGGTCGAAAGGCCCACCCGTGACTGCTCCGGGCGATAGTTCCCGAGGGTCACGACGAATTGTCCGTCGGTGGGCGAGGCAGCTGCCATTCGAGTCACATGGCCGTTCGCACGCCGGCAGGCGCGAATTCGCAACAATTCTTTATTGCAATGCAGCTAAATAGTAAAGCTTATCATCATTTATCTCCCCCTGAAACTTTGACGGACACATATTACCGCACTGTGAACCGAGGAAACCGCTCCGCTACGAGCAATTCGTCGATCTTTCCGGCGAAACGTGTTGCAGACAAAGGATTCTGAACATATTCTCTGGTGGAAAGGCGATTATATTCCAATAGACGTATGCGAGTACGGCTACTAGGGGTATGCAAATGCATTCTACGCGGACGTCACAAAACTAGTGCATCGGAATCAACGTTTTCGGAACAAGATATGTAAATCGGACAACCGATGAGTTTCGATGCCGCGCACTTTATTACAGACGTGTCCTACGATATGTAACTACGTAGTGGGAATAGAATATTCGACACTGGGCAAATGTATCTCAAAAAAGAGGCAAATTATAACGTACCGAATTCCATGAAGGCAATGTAACGGCATAGCAAATTTGACTCGTGCGGTATATATATATATATATATATATATATATATATATATATATATATATATATATATATATATATATATATGATATATCATTTACCCGCATCGCGGTATTGGTGTTGTCCTCGACCAACAACACTGGACATCAATTCAATGCACTCTGCAGCAGCACACAGGAGGAGACGGAGCTCCGCCCTCCACAGTCTGCAGCCGATTCACTTACGTTTCCAGATATTCAGAGGTGCTGCCTCAGCGGACAAACATAACGTCTTTGTGTGATACATTGATGGGACAGTCATGCCCTTTCACCCCTTGACTTGCCCTTGCATTCATGTAATCTCTATTTTAATTATTATTACCCATTCCAGTACCTACATTTCTTATGTTAAACTGCATTGCCAATCTTTTGCCCAATCTATGAAAGTATCAAGACTTTCTTGAATCCTATCTTCCCCTCTCTGCTATCTGCTTTCTTTCTCAGCTTGGTGTTCATCTGCAAATTTGGAAAGCCTACTTACCTTGCTGTCCATGAAATCATTCACATTCCATCCATCCATTGGGACCATACTGTGTATAGAGCGTCGGTTCTGCCGAAGCAGTCTCCTGGGCTATTGGCACAATCCTGAATGGGTCATCACTCTGACACAGGACACTCGAATGGCTCACTCATCCCAGCAAACTGGTACTCATTTTGCCGACCTCGGAAGGATGACAGGCTGAGTGAACCCCACCTGGTATTAATTCAATGAAGGCGAGATTTTAACTCAGGACCTAGGATCCCAAGCCCACAATCCATTCATCTATTGGGACCATTACTATGTACGAGTGTTGATGCTGCTGAAGCAGTTGTATAATATACATTGATGTAAATTATTATTAATAATAATGGTCCCAGTACAATCCCTGAGGTAGCCTACTACTTACATCTTCCCAGCCAACGATCCCTCCACTCACTGCCACTCTTTGCTCCTATGACTAAGCCAGTTTGCAATCTAGGTAGCAACTCTACCAGCCACTCCACAAGCCCTCACCTGAGTTAACAACCTCCTGTGTGGTACATTACCAAATGTCTACTGAAAAATCAAGATACACTGTACCCACTGCCCTTCCCTCATCCACCCAATCAGAAGTTGGTTTTATGTATTATTTTATGATCCACAACACTGCCATGATCATCACAACAATTCAGGAAATTTGTAATTTGATCAGAGTACCTTGTCAATACTGGACCTTGAAAACTGAAGAGGAGAGGTTGCTGCAGAATACGGAGATGCAGATGCTAAGAGAGTTGATGGGGATCTCTCTGAGGAAAAGGAAAGGAATGAGGATATCATTTTGTGGCCAGAAACGAGGACGTTGAAAAGGCATGAGAGGCATAACTGTGTTGGTTGGAGCACGTGCTTTGGAGGAGGGAGGGGTATGTCATTTGGCGCGGCCTTTGATATTGATGCAGTTGGCAGAAGGAGAAGAGCAGACCAAAATTGAGGTGGAAGGAAGTGGTAGAGAGGGGCATGTAAGAAGTTGTGGTGCACCTGTGGCAGCTGATCCCACAAAAAAGTCGGATTAATTGAGGCTATGAAAGTATTTGTAGTAGGCATGTCCAATGGCCTGCATTCTCCTCTTTAAGTTTCACACAAGCAACTGAGATCTATTGGAATAGATGGCTTAATGTGCCCGCTTAGATATCAAATGTTCACAATGCAGTGTCCCATGTTGGCAATGCACCCAGAGGGCAGTTATCATCAGAATCGACTCAAGAAGATCAAATTACTTTGGACCAGCTGGCTCTGATGCTTGCTCCTTTTGGAACTATAATTTTTACATTTGCAATGCATAATATCTCAATAAAATCACCAGTTTGGCATGTTGTATTATAACCTCAAAGTATAATGTTGAAGAAGGTAAAGATGAAATGCATTAATGTATCTGAAGGTGTTTGTCTATTATGCAATACACTGGTAAGTACAGAATACATCATTCGCATATGCATTGTTGAGATAATGAGCGTGCATACTGAAAGGTAAGTGACCTATGTTTAGATTAAAAGTCTTCATCATTCCTAATATCAACTTCTTGTAAATAACTGTTTTGACCCAAACATTCAGTTGTCATTACACAGCAAGTAAAATGTTGATGACCTTTTTTTTTTTTGGAATATGGAATTAATTTTGATTGGGCAGTATTCCAAATGTAAACAAGTACACCAAATTTAAAGATATAATGCAATGACATTAGGCATCGATATTCTTCCAAGCTGGATTTGAAAACATCGATGGTTTAACTTCAGTCTTTCTTTTCTTCATGTGGCCTCCTCGAAGATTTCAGCATAATATTCTTTGATTCATCCGTGCTACCGGAATTCCTCGAGTTTACCATGAGCCATAACTTATCCTCAACAAGAACACATTTCGATAATGGAATCAAGAGATTAAGGTCGTGTCTTTTTCTCTCTATTAATTTTCTAGAAATTGTGGTCAATGAATCTTGACAATAATCTAATGGTGGTCTATTTCTCTGTAATATGACTAAAACAAGTATCTCTGCACATGTAATTTTCTCATGTAAGGATTTAATTGAGCTCCAGTTTGAGCCAGCAAGTTGCTGTTTCAACATCAAAATTAATTCTCGCCTTTATCGAGAAGAAGTACAATGCCATACAAAAAAAGTCGAAATGTAACAATCCCAAAGAAGCTACTACAAGATAGTGTTTCAGGTTCGTTGATGTACATCTAATTCTAATGGAGGTTTAACATGAACAAACCAAAGGCAAGCAGATGGTTTAATTCAACAGCTTATTGTTCTCGATGAAGGACAATTCTTTGTTGGTGATGCTCCTCTTTCTTCCACAGCTAGTTCACAGTATTACCATCACAGTTGGACTGCATTAAAGCCTTTTTTAATGACCAAGAAATCCTGCACACACATGGCAACACATCGATAATACCAAGATAGCTTACAAGTTGATGAGAAAATAGAAATTTCATCGAAGAGAGGTAAATACAGAAAACCAAAGGGATTTTTTTTCTATTTCTACATTCTTCCTTATTTCTACATTCTTTATCGATATCGTCGTTTATTTATGCATGTACTTGTTTTTGAAGGAGCTGTTCATGAGGTTTCACACTTTTGTACAAGCTTAAAGACACAGTCTGTAATGGAATAAAAAAAAACGTGTTTTAATATGAAGTGCATCGGAAGGAACAAAGAGGCACCAAAGCCCTGCTAAGCTAAGTAAACCCTTTTCAGCTGCACACAATATTTGTAGATGCAAAAATGACAGGACAATTGAAAAAAAAAGAGTTTAAATGGATGACTAAATGAAAAGAAGTGGACAGAATGGCAAAATGGTTGAGCACCTTTTGCTCTAATTCATAATACTTAATTTTGGTTGTAAAAGTAAACATGTTATAGTACAATGGTCTGAACAACTTCGCACCAATGTGATGTGCATAGTTTTGTAAAATCTGATATTACAGTGAATTAAGACTACAAATATTGAATAACCCTAACAACAAATGTAAATTTAAAAAAGTATATCTCAGTTGGTTACCCATCATTTGAATGGTCATGAAACCAGAATGTTTGTTCAAGTTTACTTAGTTTTGGCTAGACTTGGAAACATGCAGAATGGCTAGATTGCTCTTTCATCTCAACTACAAAGCACAAGACCAACATCGATGATTTAGGTTATTGCACCCAAATAACACAAAGACATTGGGCCAATATTGAGCCAACGTTGAATCAACGTCAGTAACAACGTCAGCAACAATGCCAACAACAACGTTGGTCCAACGTTGCAAATGGCATTGCTTTTACACCATGTTACCAATGTGGACTGATGGAAATCCGTTTGCGACCGTCCAGACCTTTGCTGATCTTATGCCAACATTGGCTCAACGTCAGTGTGCTATCTAGAAATGGATTGACCCTTTCCAGATAAAAAAAAAAACAGGCTACATTGACCATGCCAATATTTTTCAGTCATATGATTGTGAATATATTTCAATTTCCTTAGATTGCCTGGCACAATTAATTTTTTTGCAGGTATTAGTTTAACATCAAGCAGTGCATCTTTATTTATGGACAAATACATTGAAACAGTTATCAAAAAGACTACAGAGAGCACCCCAGATAGATTTCCAGCATCTCGTGTACCTGATTACAAAGCAATAATGGCAGTAGTGTGAAAGATGAAAGATACTGCTCATTTTAAAACTCATAAGGACTGTTCAGGACGGCATGCTGGTGTTCGTGTCCCGGAGACTATTGAAGCTGTATGGAAACACATGTAGAGAAGTCCACACAAATCAACAAGATGACTCTCAGCTGAACAGGAATCAGTTGCACATTAGTGCAACAAATACTGAAGGAAGACATGAGGTTTTTCTTATAAAATTCAGCTTTTCAGGCCCTTGATGAAATTATCATGGAAGATGGTATTGGTTTTGTAACCGCTTTTCTAAAGCACTGTAAAATGAAGACTTCAGCATCGATGACAATAATTTTCTCTGAAGAATGCCTTATTTACATTAATGGGATGAATAACAGAATTGCAGATATTGGGATTGGGAAAGCCACAAGAACTGAAGAAGCATCACTTCACTCTCTGAAAATCACCATCTGGTGTGGATTGAGTTCATCATGAATCTACATCTCTATTTTTTTAAGAACCTAATCACTCTGTGACATCAGATCATTATCGACACGTGCAGAAGACTTACCTATGGAGCAGTGTGAAAAATAATGAATATCTGTGGCTTCAACAAGATGGAGCCACATCCGACACCACTAATAAATGTCTTGCTTGGCTGAGGGAAAACTTCCTAATCACCTTATCAGTCATAGAACTGAATTCCTGTGCCCCCTCTCCTCCAAGATCCTCTGACTTGTCACTGCTGGATTATTTTTATGGAGACAATCAAAGGGAGAGTGATTCAGTTAAAACCAACCACAATTGCTCATTGGAAAGATGCAGTTTTTGGATTATCTCGGGAGTTATGCAAGCCACCCTTCAGAAAGTGATGCATAACCTGTGTTGTATATAAGAAAATTTATAGAACAGAGGAGAGGTCATATTGAGAACTTCATTTAAGTATTGAAACTTGAGGCTTGTACAAATATTTCATGTTAAAAATTCTTTCATATTGATAAGGTGTTGTCACTGTCACTGGTGTTGAGTTACGATTTTTTTGTTTTCGTTAACTTTTTATGGCCCACCCTGTATATTCATGGTGAGCATGCAACCACCAAGTCTGTTGTCCATTTAGTTGTTGCTGTTCTGCATTGGCCTTCAGGAAGTCTGCTTCTCCCTCATCTATTTGGGCATCTCTTTCTTGTCACCTTTCATGATGGCCAATATGGTTTTTTCCAATGCCATTTCTTTTTATTTTATGGATGAATGCACTCCTGATATCTTGACAATACATTTTTTTAAATAACAAACAATATAATTGCAACATTAACAATAGTCCTGGTAATCATCACCACAAATCAATTGTGATTAGCATGCATCATCATCAGAATCAAATTGTGATTTGAGTCAAGATTAATAAAATCATAGGTTTTCCCTCAAAAGTCTTTTTTACGCTTATACTGTTAGCATCTATCAAAAGAAGCAATCTGAGGGTTTATCAGTGAGTTTATGACCTAACATAGCTGTAGAAATAAACATAATCATGACTTCACTTCATTAATGTGAATAGACAATGTCTGAAGTTTAAATGAAGAAATCTGATCCTCCTTTTGTGAGAAGCTAATCAGTTTCAATCATTTTCGATCGATCATCAATGTCTAAAACTCAAAAGAGAGATAAACTGAAAGCTGGATTTTCAGTATGTGGTTTTAATGTTTACAATTCACTTTTCAATAGCATTCTAAAAATCAAGCACAAAACACTCTTTAACTGCAGTCACTAACCAGTCTGATATCACATGAAACCAATCTTACCGAATCCATAAATGTCTTTTTTTTAACACTGTTTCAGGCTCATTGAGACACCCATACCCATACATATACTGTATAAAGGATTGCCCAATTGGATTGCCTCTGAGCCATAACTTTTCCAATCTCAATATTTTTAATGAAATTTGTGCAGACATTCACTTAACATTTCTCAACACCGAATGTGATCATTCATTTTCTTTGTTTCACATTAATAGTAATCAACATGATAATTGGCAGCAAAGTTTGACAATGGGCAGCAAAGCCATGATTGAATTCCTTGTGAAGTCTGGTGAAAATGTGCCACTAATATTCATTGATAACAGACCACATTTTACGGAGAGACACAATTTGATGTCAGCAATGTTGGAAGATGAGTTTACCATATCAAAGAATCATGAATGGATCTTGATGACAAACCATGTAACGGCCGACTGACAAATGTTACAACAGAACTTAATGCAGCAAAAGTGAATGCATTAATCTGACAAAATCATTGTGTGATGACCCATGACCTGGCTAGTCCATTGAATTGTGCAATGAGAACTTTTGAAAACATAATTAATCAATTATGGTACAGAAAAAAATGCTCCAAATAAGTTTTGAAACCGACTGAAGATTCACCCTAAGGATATTTGCAGTGACTTGTACTCGTACCAAAGGAATAGCAATGTACTCTTTTATGGAATATTGATGGTGATGAAAGGTGGATTCATCACTGTGAGCTGAAATAAATGTACGCCAATCACAGGAATGGAAAATTCGTCTTCAGCCAAAAAGTTGTGTGACTATATTGGGATCAGGAAGTAGAAATTCTTATCTATTTCCCTGGAAGAAAGACAAAACAGTCATCAAGACCTGTACACCCATATCAGTAGCATCCAGGTCAGTAAATACATACTTACATGGCCCACCCTGTATATTAGCATGCATCATCATCAGAATCAAATTGTGATTTGAGTCAAGATTAACTTTTAAATGTGATTCATCATAAATTACATACATCAACTAAATAAAATATAGCCTTAAAGAATAAATGATTGATGTTTAATACAGTTATCACCAGGCTGGGCTGGACCGAACCTTAACAAGCAATCACCAGGCGAGACTGGACTGTTATTGCACATCCACCATACAGTTCAGATATGGCTACATCAGATTTATATTTATTGGACCCCTGGAAAAGACCTTCATAGTAACATTTTGCAGACGATGAAAAGTCAAACGCGGTGTGAAATTGGACCTCAAATTTCTGGACGAACAGTTTCTTTTTCATGATGGCTTTCAGGCATGAGTTCTCAGTGGAAGAAATATTTTGTACGAGATGGAAGTTACATGGGGAACAAATTTTCAAGAATGGCAAAGGAATACATGCAATACAAGGAATATAATGCAGAAGGAGGCCATTTGGCTCTTCGTGCATGTGCTACATCAAAACACATGAATCCACTCTACCAGTTTATTGATGCAATTTATCGAGGGAAGGGGAAGCAGAGAGGAGAACAGTGATTCATGCACAGGGACATCACCAAGTGTGAGTGTGTGCGTGGTGCATGCGTGCGCGTGTGTGCATGCGTGCGCGTGTGTGTGCGTGCATGCTTGCGCACGCACACATAAGCTGCAGGGCCACCCGACCAAGATAGAGTTATTAGACTTTAGGAAACCATCAAAGATATTGATGTTTAAAGCTGTATCAGAATTAACCTGAGAATTCATCATGGCAATGATGGGCTGAATGAAAATGCCAGTGTTTTTAAGCTCCCCCTGTAGCATAGGGAGGGCTTATTGCTCTTGTAGAGTTTGTTTATGCAATTAGTGGCCCCATGTCCTTGTTTAAAGAAAGTTTCTTCATTTTCAAACATACTGACATAATACAGAGAATTCCATTGTGGGAGTTGTGGGGGAGGGGGGTGGGGTTGTGCCCATGACCTGACCCTGGGTACCTCCAGCACATATGCCAAACTTGGTGGACATTGGCCAAGCTTTTTTTTATGCCTCTGCTGACGAAGTCGCCAGAACCATGATGTTTTCGGGTGTCCATCCGTCCGTGCATGCATGCATGTGTCCATCTGTCGGTATGTACGTCCGTCCGTGATAGGTTTTTGTAACCGCGATAACTTCAGAACAACTGAAGGAATCCAGTCAAACTGGTACAAGTATGTATAATGATGCATCCATGAACTGATTAGATTATGGGGTTAAGAGGTCAGAGGTCTGTTCTGTAAAAATTCTGTTACTGCGCTAACATTTGAACCAGTGATTGGATTTTGACCAAACTCGATACAAGTATGTATCATGATGTGAAGATTAACTCATAAGATGTCGGCATCAAGAGGTAAGAGCAGCGTCACGTCAGGTAAAAATGTGAAATTTGAGAACAGCGGAAGGCATTTCAATCAAACTTGGTACAAATATTATTATAATGTGGGCGGAGGCATATTGCCGACGTCGCAACATTGAGAGTCAGACCTAGTATGATTTTCGATTTGATTATGTTTTTCGATTGTGATTTTTTGATAGACTATGATTTTCAGATGTACACACATAAATATATGGAGAATTGCCTTGTGCGAGGATGGGGTTGTGATGGCAGGGAGGAAGGTTGGGGGGGGAGGGGGGGGGTTATGTGTGTCGTTTTTTTCGATGATTTTTCAGACCTACAGATGACAGATATTCATACAGAGATTTCCTTGTGGGGGAAAGGGGATTATGCTTTTTGATGCCTATGACCTGACACTCCTGGTATGTATGCACGATTTAATGTTGATTGGCCCAGCGGTGTTTTTGTTTTTTTTTCCATGGTTTTCGGATGTAAACACACAAATATATGGAGAATTGACTTGTGGGGGGGGGGGTGAGTTTTTTATACCCATGAACCTGACACCCCCAGTACATATTCAAAATCTGGTGGGGATTGGTTAAGCCGGTTTTTTTTCTATGATTTTCAGACTCACATGTGGACACATTGCAAATCAATAAGATTGGATGTTGTAAATTTAACATACAGATAAATTCTGTTGGGGGGGGGGGAGTTATCTGTGTGTATATATATATTGTTACAGATTTCAGAATCCAGTCTGATGAATGCATCCACACATCCAGGTCCTCAGACAGTTATTTCCTTAAATGCATGTTCAGATTAGCCTCATCCCATGTCTAATGGGATTTTAAATGTGATGCATTGAGAAGGGTAAAGGATAGATCCTTCTCTTATGGGAAGCTTTTTTCTTTACGACAGACACGTTCACACCATTGCTTTCACGAGCTCTGAAGCCCGCCCCATTCTTCCTCAGCAGCATCTTTCGTGAGCTCCGCCGCCGCCTTTTTTGGGAGCGCACGGGTCGTCATGGTAACCACCCGCAGTGGGGCGGGGTGAGCTTGGGCAGACGGCACCCTGCGGAGACGGCCCGGAGATATAAAAACGAGCGAGAGGTACGTTCTGAGGAGAAAAGAGGAGAAAAAATGTGAAGAGTAAAGCGTGAGGAGAAAAGAGCAGAGAAAAGTGTGAAGAGGAAAAACGTGAGAAGAAAATCGTGAGGAGAAAAAGCGAAAGAAGAAAAAAGAAAAGCGAAAGAAGAGAGGAAAAAGCAAAGGGCGAGAGAAGCGGGTGTCTGACCAGCGCCAAGGAGACAATTTTTCCTTCCCAGTGCTTCAGCAAGCAGCGTGTGTTGCGCGTGTGGGTGTGAGCAGCACCACACAAGTGAGGCACGGGTCGATCACCAACAACACCAGGATCTAAACCCGTGACGGACGATATCGGTGCCCTCCAGACTTCGATTGGCGTTCAAGGCTGCCCCGCGAGAGGGTGCACGGCAAAGCTGGGTGCTGCCAACGGACGTGACACACACGCACGCATTTCAGGACGTTTTTGCTTCATGACGACTTCTGGTGAGCGAGATGATTCTTCCCCTCCCCACCTCCCCTGAATGATCTGCTGGTACCCTTGTCTGTGTTTAGCTGTAAGTAAGTCAACCCCGATAAAGCATCTGCTCTTTGTCTCTTTTCTGGCATTTTGATTGATTTTGCTTTGGAATTCATTCTTATTTACCTCAGCAAATAAAAAGTTCTTTTTATTTATATATTTATTATTAATAAATTATTGTCGATTTCCAACCTGTCCGTGTTTGTCCTTTCCTTCCATTGGTCTAGCATTGTCCGAACCGACATAGACTGGGAGGTAATTACACAGATTTGACCAAAAATCGTTGGCACGCACCAGGGTTAAAACGCTCCGTCCGCCCTAATTAAA
>CM068960.1:60587351-60605560 GCA_035128595.1 Eptatretus atami | reverse complement strand
CCGACACCGGCTCAGTAACAGTACATTGTTATATATACAGCTGTGGCTGAGGAGGTTGAGGGTCGTGGGAGAGATTTCACTACCTTGGCAGTGATATTCATGTCTTCTTGTGGCTGTGAGTCAGAAGGTCAATATTAGTCTATATATATTGTATATATACATATGTATTATAACATGTATTATATAAATATATAAATAATTTATATAGTGTGTATATGTTACGGCTGTTGGAAATTCGCCCAAAACCACCTTCAGGTCCCGTAGGTGAGGTATCTTTTAAGTACATGTATAGTTAGCCAAAACCGTGTTTTAGAAGGGAATTAATGTGTTCATTCTGAGCTTGCAACACTTTGAACAACGCTCAAGTCGTTTTAAATCCGATCTTTTCTTTATTTTTCTTGAACCAACACGTCTCAACCACAAACCACGCCATACCCCCCACACACTTGCCACAGCCACGCCCAACCTCCACCAATCTACGCTATTCGGCCACATCCCTTCGCGCCCACTCGACCATAAACAGGCTCCGCTGCGGTCCTACGATCTCCAGCGTAGGAACATAAAGCCCAACGGGTATGCCGCGAGTTTTCACTCGTTTTCAAGCTACCAACGACCGACATTTCTCTCCGTCGTTCACAAATTCTCTCCAGCAACGCAAGCGCATCAGTCGTCATGTGGGGGAAGTGCGATTCGGCCGGGAGGGTGCTAAAGGTGAAGAAAGGGTGGAGGCCTCTTTTGGGAATAATTTCTCGTGGCCGAGAGCCAAAACTGGACTCCCTGGGCCCCCGCCGGTGCGGGAAGGTGGAGGGAAAAGCGCAAGGGGCACGCGCCCCACTTCGAGAAGCTCTCCAAGAGAAGCTCGAAGGAGGCGGGGCCCAAAAAGGGTGGGCGGAGTGCAAGGGCGGAGCGCCGCTTACAAAAGGCGGACCAGGGACGACCTTGAAGCCATCTCGTCTCGTCTCGTTCTCGTCTTTTTCGGCTTGGTCTCCGGGACGGTAGTTGTTGTTATTGTCTTCGGTGGTGTTGAGCAAGTTATAGTGTGGTCGTTCGAGGTTCCTGTGAAAGATGGCACGGACGGGAGACGCGCGGCTGCCGGTTCAAGGTGGGGACCTGCGGTCCGGCGAGAGAGTTGCCGGAGAGGGTCGCCGGGGCGACAGAACCTAAAAAAAAAACAAGGAGGTCGGGACCAGGCGCGGCCACGCTGACGTCGCGGGGGAGGAGGATTCACCAGCCAGAACCAGGGAGTCGCACTTCTTTTCTTCTGGGGTTTTGGGCAAAGACCTGTGGGAGGCGCGCTGTGTCTTGCCGAAAGTAGAACTGTTATAAGTTTGAGGTTCGCGTTGGTAGTATCCTGCGTCACTGTTCTTGTTTCATTGCTAGTAGAGTGACATTTTTGGCATACTGTTTATGGGCTGATATATGTGTGCTATCCGTCTGTGTGTTGTGAAATAATGTTGGCGTTGTGTTTGAATTGTCCCCCGTTTCGCTGGCGTCCTTTCCTTTTTCGTTGAAAAAAATTTTCCCATCTGTTTCACGGTAAAGGTACGTAGGGGCGTGATACGCGCCCGATAATTAATTGAACCGTCTGGAGGCGACGATAACACGCCGGTTATCCGATAGCACGGAACGGACCGCTTAAAGCGGTTCGTGTCCTAAGTCGACCTGCGGCGAGGTCGATCCGCCGGTTTACCATCGCGTGGGGGGGTTACTTAGGTAGGTCGTTTGGCGAACAACCCTTATGCCCACGCGAGGCCGATTGGCCGATCTGGTGAGCCGAAAGGCCACCAGTTGACTGGCTCCCGGGTTTAGTCCGAGAGGTCACGACAGAATTGTCCGTCGGTGGGCGACGTGCCAGCGATTCAGAGTCACTGGGCCGTCGCACGCGGCCGGTGCGCGAATTCGCAACATATTATATATATATATAATATAATATATATATATTATAATATATATAGTATATATATATTTGTGTTGTATATATATTATATATATATATATATCACTTTGTCTCAAAAAGTTGGACGAGTTATGACAAACAACGGTGGATGAGTTGGTCTGTGACAGAACAAGCGGATTAGATTATTGGTTCAATCCAGCCATCAGTGTTGTGAAACAAAAACATGAACTGTTCACCTGTAGAGGTATGCGTTCTACAGAGCGGCGCTTTCTACTTTTGTCTGTTTTGCCAAGTGCGCTTCTGAGTGGATTTTTTTTTTTCATTTGTTTGTTTGTCTGTGTGCAGGATATGCTTCAAAAATCTGTGGTGGGATCCAGATTTTAAATTTTGTGGACGTTTTGTGTGTGACAAGGATGAACTGATTAGATTTGGTGAAGCATCCGGATCTGATCTGACTACTAATTTTTGAAAGTGATTCTTCACCATTGAGAGACAGTGCTAAACCGACATAGCCGATATCTCAAAAAGTTGTGGACGGATTCGGGCAAAACTTGGTTGAAGTGTGTTTGGCCAAGGACGAAATTGATTCGATTTGGTTGAAGATCCAAGTGCTGGATCTGGATTCAAGAATTATTAATTTTACAAAGCGATTCTTCACGTATGAGGATTGGGCTAAACTACATATACGGGCACAAAAATCTCAAAAAGTTGTTGGACGGATTCGGATGAAACTTTGGTGGGACAATTGGGTGTGTGACCACGGCAAATTGATCAATGTTGGGTGAAGATCTGAATCCGGATCTGGATATCGAGAATTGCTCTAATTTTTTTTAACTGATTCTTTACCTTAGAGATTAGGCAAAAACGAATATCGCAGATATTTCAAAAAGCTATTGGGCACGACTCATTATGTTCTCTGCATCAGCATTACGTGGCGGGTAGGTATGCGTTCTATCTACGAGGCCCTTAGTTGGAATTCATTGCTGTTCACGTGTCAAGCGTTGACATCTATTTCATTTGCACCTGGGTGTTTTCAAATTGTTTTTGCGAGTGGGTTTAGAGATACCTTCTTCTGGCTGGTGTCTTCATGCTTGATACAAGTTGGTTACATTAGTCTGCCTTTTTTGACATATTCAGCAAGTCCAAACAGATGTATTCTGTGCACATGGTTGAGTTCCATCATGCCGCTGCATGCCTCCTGTCGTCGCCAGGTCCATTCTCTGTTGCATTGATTTTGTTCGGATGGTGAGTAGTTTCCTATGTTCTTGATTTGAGAATCTAGTTTGTCGATTTCCGTTTGTGGTTCAGTTTATTTCCTGCAGTGCATTGGAGATTTCTGTTATTGCTTGTTGGTTGACAACTTTGATTTGTTATTTCTCGGTGAGATATGTTTCAGGAGCAGCCTCATTCTGGAAGTTATTTTTGGCAAAATTGTTTGCAGCGTTTTTTAGTGACTATTTGGTGGCCCTCTTCTACTACGTGGTATTTGTATGATGCCGTGTGTCCAGATCCCTGTATTGTATCTCGGTCGATTTTTATGTTTCACTTTTGTTGATTCTGCCAGGAATGTGCACCTCTGGCACACTATCTATTAACATGGAATGCCATCAGAGTTACCCTTTCCATGTTTGTTCTACAAATTTTATATAATTGGAAAGAGTCTTAAAATACCATGTACAGTAGAGTCACCTTTCCTGTCTCTTTTGGAGATTTTGCTTAATTGAAACATTAGGGTGTTGTATCATGTCCTTGCCTCTATAATACAGGTTGCTCAGTGCGGTTTTGGGATTTACCTTGTACGACTGCATGCATTGTATCATCCATGAATTGCTGGTTTATTTATCAATATCAAAAAAAGCTTGTCTGTTCATCTATCCAGGTCATTGATATGTGTTCTTCGAGTTTTACAGTTTGAGTATGGCTGTTTAGTTGTAGTGTGTCTTTTGATTCATAGCATTCCTCTGTTACATCCCTTATGTCTTGCTTCTAGACCTCCTTCTTGCATTTACTTTGGTACATAATTTTTTTGTGATTCCATTCAGAAGTTATTATGTTGTTGGTAGACTTTTATTGGTTTGATAACATTGTGTATACCCGGTAGTTGGTTTCATTTGTTGTCAGTCATGACACACACATACTGATGTCAACCTCCTTCATTCCTATAACACCAAAAATCATGCAAACTTTTGTCTCCCATTCGTCTCTCACACGGGGAACCTTCCTCATACGAAACCGCTCGTAGCACTCACGACCCCAGCCAACTAGCGAGAGCACGCCCGCACGACAACAGTCAGTCATAGATATATAATAGCAAGTAACGTCAAAAGTCGCCTAGAACTATCAGGACATCACACACAGCCTAGCCAGTCTCTCATGGATGATTTAAAACACCCATCCTCTTTTTTGATAACCGCGCCCGATCTAATTCAACGCCATCTTTCTTGAACATAAACAGTATTCCTCTCTAATCTATCCAGCGATCATATTATCTCCAATTACAAATCGCCACACTACTAATAACACAGCTATAATATCATACTCAAGTCAGTCTTGCTTACCTCGCGACTACACACACATCCAGCAATAGCCCCCACCCACCTAATACCCGCTTCTCTCTACTCACTCGCTAAGACTCCCCTCACCAACAACAACCCCTATCGCCGCCAGCCAGAAACAACAAACCACCATAAGTAGGGACACACCCCGCCTTCACAACGCCACCAGCATCACAGCCACCGCCCCACCCATCACCCCCAATGATCTCATGCCACATAATGTCCCCCCTTATCATGCTCATCTCCGAACCACCAGCTCCGCTACCCGTACTAAAAAACACCGCCCCCCCATCCCGTCGCAAAGACGACACCCACCCTTTCTCCTCCCTTCTCTGTCATATTCCTCCAGTGATATGTTTTGCTCGTTATTGTGAACAATAATGAACATTGTCATTTCATTTTTTTAATGTTGTTATTCCCAAAGCTAAGCCTCATGTAAATTCCTTTTCCGGTCTTTTATCTCCGCTGGTACCTCTGTGGAACTCTACGGGTGATTACAGGAAGGTGTGTGTGTGCAGCCCAGAATGCGTCTGCAGACTTCGAAGGCTTATGTTTTTGGAGATGACCAAACCGTCATCTCACACAAGCACGCAAACCGCGAAAGTACCATTTTCCAATACCACGGGCAGGTATGTGGAATATTGGTTGACCAACGTTCCTGGTTTTTGCAATTTAAATATGGATATTCGTGACATTTAGAAATGTTCCATCTTAAGGCGGCGACGCATTAGTGCTTAGATAATCGATGCTAATTTTATATGAATCTTCGCACAGATAAACATCCTATCCACTGAGCAACGCCTCAAGCGAGAGAGAAGCGGCTCTAAACGACACGCGACCAGCGATCTCCGACACGACATAGCTGCGCTCTGAGACGAACCCGTCGTAATGCTCCGAGCGTCAAGTTAGTTTAGGCCATCACATCCCTTTAAACGGAGTGTCAAACTGGAAAGAAACTTATCCTGGTATCACAGTTGCAAATAGGTTAGAGTTTGTCACTCTCTCATCTCTTGGATGAGAGGGTCTTTGATGGCGTTTTTTGAACTTGCCCGCGTACTGGTTTGACTGTCTGATTATGCAGGCATTCCCTCTTCTCCTGACGCTGTTATTGAACGTGCGCGTTGTTGGGCTTTTTTTGGTCATACGTGAGCATTCTCGAACATCCTTTGCACACTTTTCGTCCAACCCGCACCGCGAGGATAAGTTGCTAGACAGGCTCGTGAAACTGGTCGAGTTATCATCACTCTTTACATTAAAACAGACAACCGCGGATCAGTTCCAGTGTTCTAATGTATTCTTTCTTTTTCTTTATGGAGCAGTTCGCCTACCTTGTCTGGACATTTTTTTTTCAATCACCCGATGCTTGAGACTTCATGCTGTTTTTCTCATTCAATTATCCCTAAATAACATTACCCTAGTATCTGCCAGAAAACTGCCGAACTGAGAACAGTCAGAACAGCTGGGCCTTCCAGACCTTTCATGCCTCAAGTAATCCATGACTGCGAGTCACAGGTATCCAAGCTGTCTTTCCATTTACAAATATATATTATCTTTGTGTTGACGAGATCTTTACTGGTATCACGATGAACATGTTTTTTGTAATTCTTTGATTCCTTAATCAGATTTGGATGACGCTTGTAAGACCCATCCCCTATTTTTCACCCACCGTTGGCTCTTTCTGTGGAAAGTTTGCAAGACCCTCCAACAAATATATCGCACCCATATTCCCTGTATATAGCGAACTATTCAGCGACCGACCTCCAACGATGTTGCTCCTTGTCTACAGCCCACTGTCTGCCTTGGACCAGCAGAGTGGGCACATGCACTTGTAAATTTTGGTTTAACATTCCCGTCTGGGACGCTTAGGAATCTTTCTCAGAGAGACATGCTCCACCCACGCTGCGACAGGATGTTATCTCTTCAATTCCACGGGTTTCCCATTCTGAGCCGCGGTGTGTCTTTATCCATTCAGAGGGATCTCCTCCCGTTGGTCTTTTATACACACACCCGGACCACCAGACTATCGCCCTCAACGCCATATATACCCAGGTCCCACACCATAACCGGAATCCTCCTGTCGATCCTACAAGCACACCCCAGTGCTCCCATGCCAAAAGTCCAACTTCTCTGCCACAGTTGTGTCGGTAACCCAAGTGCATGGACTACCTGATTGTGCGAGGAATCCCAAAAATGGTTCCTTGTCCTCATTTCCTCAGGCAAATTTAGTTGTTTTTTTTTCTTCCAGGCAGGGGTGTGCACCAGAGTCTGCATCGCGCATTCCCTCTGAGCCCTTCCGGCTCTAATGGTCACCACTACAACCACACATTTTACGGCTGCATACACCACCTTGCATTCTGAGCGTTGGGTTCCTATGCAACACGTCAAGAGCCATTACAGGGGAAGGAATCGTTCACCATTTCTATACGAAAATTCTTGGCAACACCGACATAGCTAGACGGTCAAGGAACATCCGTGAGAGCGCTCTCTACTAACAACCCAGCCACGCCTGCAATCCAACGAGCAATCATAAACAGCGATCCCATTCATTTTGAAGTCACGCTATCATGCGAACACCACAAGACACCCAGGATTCATATAGTTCTTTGAGCCATATCTGCCTCACCCCACTGTATGAGAAGAAATCACTTTAAAACAACAACTTAAACAATTCTCTATCCAGACCACTAATTCAACCGAAAAGATTGCATCGATACTTCCGATCACACGCTCATGTCACAACCACACCACCACACGACGCCTCCCCACTCACCCTAAGCTCATTATCCTGAATCCCGCCACAACTCTTTCTGAACGATATTTGCCGCGATGCCCCTCTGTCATCTATTTTTGAGCACCCACCCCAAACTCACTCCTCAACTAGGCGCTCCGTCTCTCATGAAGAATCCCCCATCTATTAAAAAAATTCTCACCACACCCGTATAGTGTTGGAACAAATCAACGAGTCTTCACACAAAATCCTAATGCCGTCTCCGTCTTGGTCCGACCACACCCCAACCTCCCTCCACACTGTCCACAAACACTATCTCAATCGGATTTCGCCTCACAACTTTCTTGAAGTCACCATCCGGCAGATAGGCGACCTGCACACCAGGACCAGAGGAAAGCGGCACCCAGTCAGCACAAAGCACACTACCCACTCCTCCACTCGTCCACGATGGTCCACACCCATCTCCCAGGTAACCACTTGCCTGAGACAGCGCCACATAATCTTCTGCTCCCTGCGTTCCCACCTACTCACTGCGCCCAATATACCTGTCAATCCGCCATCCACCATCCTATTCCACGCTCCCCACCCCCGGCTCCCGATGGTACGACAGACCACAACAACCAAATTGCCCTCGCAACCCCCTCCAATAAATGGACGACCTCCCCGCACGTCGCAGATCAGCAGACGGACACAACACACATCCTAGCCTGAGACTTGCATCCGTGTACCAACACGGCGTAAATGTCCCCCCATCACACACACCACCAAGTACCCCCCAACAACATTGATCCATAGAATAAGCGCTAAACCCACACATCACCCCCATAGAACCACATCGACAAGGTGACTACGACAGCGACATACATCCAAAACACCACCTAACTTCCACTCCACCACAAATCTCCCACCAACCAAAGAAGCACGCCACGCACAGGACACCACTACTCCATAATGAACTCCACAATATAGTACCAGCCTTCCTAACACCTACTCCCCTTCATCACAAAACATCAGGATTTCCAGAAATTACAACCAAAGACCTGATAACTTAGCATTAAAAGGGGACATCTCCCCCCTCCGCCGGCCACGAATCCTAAGCCCTCAGTCGCAACATGGCTATCAACCACACAAATCCACGTGCGCCAGATACAAAAACCGCACCACAGTGCAGACCAACTCCTCGGCCCACTCATGCTGACCATGATCATAGAAGTCCAATGGTCCCCCAAAAAAACACCAGCACCAGTCTCTGCTGTGAAGGTACTCGGCCACTCCACTCCAAGCTCTGTGATTGTTCCTCGGGTCGGTTCTAAAAATCCTCTTGCCTATCACGGGACAAGAGTCAGCAACGTGACCTCTCTCACCAAACAACATACACTCCTCATTTTCAACCTGCACCCGCCGAAAAGTGGCACCAAACCTCCAGGTATGGTGATACACCAACAGGGATTGCCATGTTTTCATGGCATGGCGGCCCTCGTAACGCTGCATCAATCTCTCAATAGGCTTGGAACCGCCACCAAGCGTCCTTACGACCAAACTCACACACAAGCACCCGCCACGGTGAATACTGATACAATCCAGAGTACCTTGTGACATTGTATCGTTTCTCCTCCTTGATATTCACTGACTTAATCCAAACTCTCCACCTGCCACAATCTCCCCCACTCGCTTAAAGACGCTCCATAAGCCCAGAACCTATGAGAGTACTGGAAACCAATTCGAAACCAGTCCGCACAACCAACCACGGCATCTGTACACAAAAACCTTAATATAACCAAACCCTTCCCACCACGACACGTGGTCGGAAATTCCTCCACCGCAGCGAGGATCAATGAGACTTGAAATGTCGTTGTTCACGTTCTCAGGCTAGATAGTTCCAGCAAACACTGTCGTACGGTCTCATACTTCACAATCTAACCAGCCGACAACCCACCAACCGACGTGACACTGCAATACATTCTCCATTACCTCTGGACATCTGAGTCATTGTATGAAAGACATGCATATCGTATCACAGAGATACCACGAGGAGAGATTTACAATCAACATGCTCTTCCTTGATTATGCACCTTACATGATTTTTTTGATTCTACATAATATGAGGGGTAACGGACAACGTAAGTGGGGGAGGGTGTGTAGATCATAAGCGAATGTCTGTTCAATCCCGAACCACGAAGCCACATGACTGCGCCCTCTTTGGGGCTGGCGAAATTAGATCACACATGCTCTTGGTTTGTGGTTAGCCACGCCGAGGTCGCCTGAATTCATAGAGCTTGGAGGAAACGGTTTACATATCTTAGTTCAGCAGTGTGAAGCAATCGCATCTGCCATTACCATAAACACACATTGCATTGAAAGCCCAGACTTTCAGATCCCAAATATATAATCGTTATGTCATTGAGAATCCCTCAGCGAAATAAAATTAATGTTGTCTTCAAAATTACATCATTCCATTTAAACAGTTACAACAATACATACTGTACTTCGTTGCTAATAACATAATTTTTCAGTAATGTCTAGTCAAGTTTAGTGCAACATTTTATGTTTACTCACCCTGAAACCCATTAATGCTAATTTTGGAGGAAATCCACAAAAATGGTACCTTTGTCATTCAGACTGACATTCCAATCATTTTCATATTTGATGAATTAATAAGTCTAACAATAGGAATTCTTGAAAGAAGCATCTTCAAGAACATTTTAAATGGTACCTTTTCATCAAACGCCCCAAAAATTTGTCACCACGCGTCCGTCGTTCATTGGCCTCCTCCATACTGCCCTTAATCGTTGTATTTCTCAAAACATTTAAAGGAAACATCAAAATCTCCTTCACAGGCCTCATGAACTCTGCCTCGGTTCTAACCAGACATTCAATCCCTTCCTCAACAAAGCCACTCTTTGTCATCCACCTGTTTCACGGGTGTTTAACGCCTCTGCCGTAATGTCTCCACCACTTTTTCTAATTAATTCACCCAATCCCCACTCATGCCGACTCAGTCCTGTCATCTCTCCAATTTGCACATCACTGATGCGGTACTAACTTTCAATCAAAAATTATTCACTCCGCCATCTATGGCGACTTCGTTTGGCAACTCATTGGCCTAACAGGGGACTGAGGGAACGAATGCCCTCACACCCACCGAATATACACATAGCACCCCGACCGGACCACAGTCTAATTCCGCCCACGGCTCTCCACAACGCGTAAGTCACGTTCAATGGAGTCTGTACGTCTAGCCCCTCCTATTCATCCAGGCCAACACACACAACTGAACAACCGGACAACAACGCCGAGAAACAACAACCGACAGCACACCGACACACCTAACGTTCGCGGAGTCAGGTAAAACCAACCGAACTCACAAAGGTGGACCAGTCGGCCTCCCCCTCTTCTCCATAAACCTCCCGGCTGAACATACAGACAAAAACCCCACATCAGCATGCCAAGCACACTCGTATACAGTGCTCGAAAAGGTCTGAAGACCACAGTGACACACGCCAGTTGCGGCCTATGCCACTCATCTGCACTCCCACTCCAAAGTTCCTTGTTGAGGCTGATAGAGAATTTAAATCCATTTTCTAAAGCGCTCTGGAATGCAGCACCCTCCACTCTTGTAAGAACCCAATGCGAGAGCTGTTCCACCCATGGTTTTCTGTTCCCCTGGCTCAATTCTTTCCTGGTGGCATTTTCTATTTCCGCTTGCACCTTAACTATTTCCTATGTTCAGCACTCATTCCATGCTAGGACTCCCACATCACACAAGGCTGCCACACATTCCAACGGTATTATGGTTGAAACATTCCAGCAACCTTCAACTTGCCTGTTGTATACTGACCAGACTGCCCTCGCATCCAGGGCTACATTCTCGACCGCCAGGTGAATACCCACAACACACTTCGGCGCCTCGGCAGCACATTACCCGGTTGCTGTAGTCTGGACTGGTGGCTCACAAGCATTCGTTCCACAGGGCACTCCATACTACCACAATCAGGCGAGTCAACACATCACGTGCACCCACGGAACAAGTCTCTTCTTAACATAAAATTACAATCTCATACTCTTAAGCTCATCGTCCGCCACCATGTATGCATATGTAGCCCACGTACCTGCTTCGTTTCCAGAGTCACCTCGGTCTTGTGGCTTCTCTCCAGACAGGTTGCATCATTCACTTGATTCGCCACACTCTCTGGCTGTCAGCTCCAAGCTGACCTGCATCAAAATGTGTTTCATTGTCAACAACCCGATGCTCCTCCTCAATGGTCTCCATATCACCAGTGGATTTGCTATCTAACTTGTGGTGTCATCCCGACGAGTTGACGTGCTCAATCAAGCTTCCCACCACCAACACCTCTTCCCCTGCGGTGATGTCACCAACATCCCATCATTATTGTGTGTCTACTTCGGCTCCATTTTATTTCCATTCGAGTTGTTCTTCCTCTCTGAGCCTCTCTAAGTTAGTCGCTTATCTTTCCGGAGTTTTTCCATTCCGCGTGAGATTTCTAACTTTCTCTCTCCTTGAGTTCGGTAATTTTTTCAAAATTCTTTTTTTTTCCCCATATTGTTTTTTGGTTTTTTTTTCTTTTTTAAAACCCCATCTTCTTTTGTTCATTCTCCAATCTCTCGTTTCTTTTCAAATGGCTGATTTCCTTTTCCTGTTTCATTTCTCGTTCTTTTCATCGATCTCCGCGTACTTCACCTTGCCTTTCTCTTTAGTTGTTCTTGTCCATTCTTTTGTTCAATTCCTGTTCTTTTTTCTCAATCGCACTGTTTTTCGTTGTTCTTCCTTCTCCATTCTCATCCTTTCCCTCAATTGGTTGGATCTCCCTTTCCTGGTTCATTCGTTGTTCATATTCCCTCATTTCCTTTAATTTTGCCGTGCGCTGTCTAACTGTTCGTTCTGCACCAGTGTGATTCCTTAACGTGTCATTCTCCGTTCTCTTTCTTTCATCTCTAAACCATCCTCAGTTCGTTTTGTAATTCCCTCGTTGCTTTTTGGTGTTTCTGTAAACTCAGAAGCTTTTTTCCCGCTAATGCTTGCTCATCTCCACACCTCTTCGCATGCTTTCCTCCCTCCAATTCTCCATTCTCTTACCGATCAATTCCTTGTATTTCCGAGTTTCATGCTGCAATACATTCCCCTGGATCGTTTAATTCCCGAAACTGTTCGGACTTTCCAATCAATTCTTCTTCCGTTTCTTATCCAGATTTTTCTCTCCTCTTTCTATCTCCTTTCCAGGCTGCTTCTCCTTATCCTGATTGCCTTGATCTTACCTCTTTCATGCAGTAGTTCCAATTTCCCGTTTTTCCTTTTCCAGCTTTGTTTTCCACTTCTTCTTCCAGCTCTCCTATCTCGGGAATTACTAATTTTGCTCCTCCTCTAATCTTTTTGTTCAGTTTTGGCCTTCTCTTGTGTACAACTTCATGGGTACAATCCCTCTACTTCTCTTTCTCCTGTAGTTCCTTTGAACTGGTCTGACTTTCCAACAATTTTCCGTTCTTTGCATCCAGATATTTCTCTCCCTTCTTTATCTTTCTGTTCTCGGCTTTCTGCTTATCTGATTGCCTGATCTTACCTCTTCCTTCAGTTGTTTCCATTCAAATCGTGTTCAATTTTTCCTTTCTGGCTTGTTTTCCATTTCTTCCCCAAGCTCTTCCTATCCCGATCGAGAATTACTAATTTGCTCCCTCCTCTATTATTATTGTTCAGTTCACTCCTCTTCATGTTCCAACCTTCGGGGTAAACCCACTTCTTCAGTTGTTTTCGAGTCTCCAAGAATCGTGTTCACATTTTTCCTTTTCGGTGCTTTTTTTTTTCCATTCTTTCCTGCCAAGTTCTTGCTATCCCGAGAGTTCAGTCTCCCTCAACTAATGTACCACAAAACCCACGGCAAACCAATCTGCTTTTCCGTCGTTTCTCCATGTAGTTGCGTCGACTGTGCTGGCTAATCCTCTTTCCAGCCCCCATACATTCTTCCTGGTGCAGATCGGCCCAATTGTTGCTGACTCCGCGTGCACATACATCTCCTGAACCTCGTCTGCGTGCCGTTGCTGCCTCGTCCAATTCAATTCTGCAATCTCCTTTATATAATTCTGTAACGCCTCACTGTTCCAAGGCATCCCCAATCTGCTGTCTGAAGTCTTAGCCCAATGTTCGCGTCGTCGATCTTTCCTCGCCCTTCCATGGGCATGCCGTGACACGTGGTCTGAACCGGTGGCTGGGGAGGCCGCCGCCTCGTTCTGTGCTTCGGCGCTCTATTTAGCCCTCTCCCGCTTCGTTGTCGCGCCAAGGTGAGCCGCCGCCGCCATTTTGCGACTCCATTTTCTTTATAATTTGGCAAGTTTTCCTCCGTCCGCCTCAACATAAATCAAATCAAATTTGGACCGTTTTTCATTCTTCGCTTCTCGAAACCAATGTCCGGGGTGCGAAAATGCACCACTGGACCATCAATATCCCGCTCCTGAGACCAGTTGTTAAGATCCCACGATGGAGGGATTCGAGCTGTGTCGGGCAATCACACGTCCTCAGCATTTTAATTTTTTAACTTTTTTACGAATCGGGCGAATCTATTGGCGCGACACGAAGTGATTCAAGTTACTTCATACCCGAATCAATGCGATTTATTGGGGAATCCGGGAACACGAACAAGCCAAACATCTCACGACAATGCTTTTATTAACAATCTTTAAACCTCGTTGCTTAAACTAAGGAAGCTACGGACGACAGAGGTTATCGAGGGGGTCCTACCAGATATGCCCTTTACAACACGTGCAGACAAAGACAGACATGGCATGCATGCAAACAGAGTAACTTGGTGAAGTCTCATGGACGAGAGGAAAGTTGTCAAAAAGCAACGAATGCTCGCTCGTACAGCGATGTCCACGGATTCGAGCCCCCAGTCTCGAAGCGCCGCGTGGCAAATGAGAGGGGCGCTACTGCTTGCCCCCTTCCGCACCGCACAGCGTCTCCGCCGCTGCTCACCCCGCGTGAAGGGTCGACGATGGGCCTCAGCCGCTGCCACCAGGACAAGGCCCAAATCGAGGTGCCGGGCTCGGCCAAGCCGGCATCGGCAAACGTGTCAGTGCATTGGCTGTGAGCAGGGACCGTCAGAGGCTTTCCGTCGTCTCCTCTCGCCTTCTCGCCTCCGATGCCACGTTCCCAACTCCGGTACCTCTCAGTTTCTCTCTCTGAATCGAATCACCTTTTCTATTCCTTTTCCAGCCTCGACCTCTCCAAAGCCGGCTGCCAGTGCTCTCACGGCCGAATCTCGACGTGCAGGAGGTCAGCTCCTCTCCGGCAGATCAACCTGTGCCTCCTTCTTTCGTCGCTTCGACAGCCACGGAGCGGCGCCTCGAAAATCGCGACTGTTCCAACCTTGAGAAACTCCTCCTCTCTCGTTTCTCTTTCGTTCGCTCGCTTCACGCCGAGCACCCTCTCGAAAACCCGACCGTTTCCAACTAGAGAACTCCTTTCTCTCTCGTTCTCTTTCGTGCGCTCCTTCGACACGACGAGCACGCCTCTCTCTGCCGAAGCCGACAACCTCCTCCCCTTAGCTCCACCTCCTTTTTTGGCCACACCCTCTCGGCGCGTGCTGGCGGGCTCGTCTGGATGGGCACGAAGAAAGAGGGAGCTCTCGTTCCACCACGCACCGCGACAAACAATCATACAGCCTCTTACATCTCCTGGACACATGTAACGGTCCTCTTTACCACACAACCTAGCGAACACCTCGCATTTCAATGCGGGATCTGAGCTAATCCTATTATTAGTCTCAATAAGGCCATTCCGTAAAATATATACGAGTCAAAATTTGCTAATGCATTACATTGCCTTCATGGATTCCGGCTACGTTTATAATTTTTGCCTCTTTTTTTGGATACCTTTGCAGTGTCGAATATTCTATTCCCACTACGTACGTTACATTAATCGATTAGACCGTCCGTTAATAATGTGCGCGGCATCGAAATTTCGATCCGTTTTGTCCGATCTTGTACATATCTTGTTCCGAAAAACATTGATTCCGTGCACTTAGTTTTGTGACGTCCGTGTTAGAACGCGTTTGCATACCCCTAGTAAGCCGTACTCGCATTATTCTATTGGAATATTGAATCGTCCTTTCTACCAGAGAATATGTTCAGAATCCTTTGTTCTGCAACACGGTTTCGGCACGGGAAAAGGATCGACCGAAATTGCTCGTACGGAGCGATGTTTCCTCCGGTTCACGTGCGTATATGTGTCCGTCGAATTTTTCACAGGGTAGCATAAATGATGATAAGCTTACTATTTAGCTGGCATTGCTATAAGATATCATTATCAGTATTACAGTCGTAATTGAGTTACCGATCTGCATGAATCGCCACTATGATGGCGATCGTGAACAAACAAGCGCCGCCGACACAAAATCTGAGATGCAGATGTCTGTCAATTTTCTTACGCACGTGAAAGTGGTCTGCGGGGTCACTGTGAACGAGGACAAATCAGAAGTGATGACTGATATAGACGTTTGTGCTTAGTGGCACTGCACAAGGCAACACGTCATTGTTTTCCGATGAAGAAGCCCGTAATGGCCGTGATATCTCTGCTATTATGTGAAAACGGCATTTTATCCCTTCATATTTCGGTCAAACCAGACGCCGTTAACCCCACTTTTTTGGCAAACGATTCTAATATTTTCTTCGCTTTTCAGTGACTGAAGCGTTATAATGTGTTGAACCCAAAAATGATGGAATTAGAATGATTCCAGAAGTGAATCGAGATTGAACGGAATTATATGGGAAATATGATTTTGCTGACCGGTTCCGCTTTTGTACGGGGGGGGGGGCCCATTAGCGAATTTCGACTCGTTATTACCTATATAGAATAATATCAGTGGATGATTAAATGTTGCTTCTTGGGATGCTATTCAAAGGAATGGGAAAAAAGGCGAAAAAACTATCTGACACAAGGCCCAAAAAGTTCAAATGGACACCACTTCCTCCCACATTTCCCGCTTCCCTCCATAACAAGCAAATGAAAAGTTGAGACTACTGATGAAAGCACTTCTTCCCCTCACACGTAATCTGTCCTGTTCATATTTTCATTTGGTCAGAGCGAACCAACGAATTATTTGGTCCATGTTCTACTTTTGCTTGAATTAACTATTTTCTTTAACAAGTTCATTTTCCATCGAGTTTATATTTCACAGATAATGACTTGGATTTGGGTTGTTGGTTTAAAGTATCTTTGTTGAGCCAGAGATAAAGATGATTAAGCTTCTCTTCGATGCACTCTTGTTTGACCACTCCTGAGCCACATATCATTTTGTCATTTTCTTTATATTTTCCATCGTCTTTCAAATTTCTCATTATTTATGAAAGTGTGATATTTATTTTATGAAAGTTCTTCACAAAAAACTTGAAGCAAGCTGTTTTGTTTTTGTGTGAAGAAGCCTGGTTGAGAACCAAGGCTCCCTCACCGAAGCAAAATAATGCGACTCATTTCCTTTGAAAAGATAAAACACTCAAAAGACTATATTTCCACATTTCTTGTTGATGTATCAAACTTGTCCCTATTATTAATTTGGCTTGTTTCATCAGAGAATGAGTATTTCAGAGTACTTCGACCTTGCAGAATCAATCTTTTCACAAGAGGAGAGTGAGATCCTGAACCGTTTCATTATTGTTGTTTTATACAGAATTAATCACAAATGACAATAATTATTGTTTATTTTTTTCTCACAGGTTGTCCCCAATAACAACATCGTTGATTAACTGATATTGAAATGAAGCCACGAAATATCATGAGAATGGCAGAATATGAATTGAAATCCCTTTTTGCATCTTCAATCATTTAGGAAAAACAATACATGACATCATGTCTCGGTTGGTGGAAGACCTTTTCACACCCCTGACGTTGGGAATGTAAAAGAAAGGGGAGAATTATCCCACTAGATTTGTCTCTGACTCTCTGTCTCTTTGTTGGGTTTTTTTTTTTTCAGGTTTGAAACGCCTGTCTGGATGAATGGGGCACCAAACTCTAATCTTTTGGAGGTAAATGTTTTATTTATTATTTTATTATATTCTAATGGTAATCATCCTTAATGTACCTAATGGTTCCTCCACCTTCGTTTGACAGATATGGTGTCCGAGTTTCAAATTGCAAGAATCCAAGCAGACTGCTGGAAGAACGTTCATTTCACAATTGAATATGAACCCAAAGAAAAATGTTTAATGTTTTCGAATGTTTGATTAATATTTATGCTTGGCTTACAATTATTTAATTCTTAAATTACCATAGAAAGAATAAAGGGAGGGTGGTGGAGTGTTAGAGGTAGGTCGTTCCCAAGACCCACCCACGCCCCTCATCCCGCCCGCTCCCCTTCCCGTGTCGTGTGTGTTGGGAAGGGTGGGGGGTGGATGACGGAGTTGTTGCGTGGGTCAAATTGGCGGGCGCACAAGGGGAAGGGTGGGGCTCAAGGGTGGGCTTGTGTGTTTGGCTGTGGTGTGGCCTGGTGTGGGCGTGGCTCCTGGGCGTGGCTCCCCGTGGCGTCGGCTCCGTGGGCGTGGCTCCGTGGGCGTGGCTCGCGTGGGTGGCTGTGTGGCGTGGCTTGTGTTGGGCGTGCTTCCAGTGGGCGTGGCTTGATGTGGTGGAAACAAAAGAAGGGTGGAGCAATATTTTAATTAAATAACATTTGTGTTGGGGAACTAACACTAATCATGGAGTGGTGGATGTGTCTTGTGTGGCTGAGCATTTTTCAAGTTTTTTTTTTCAATTTATTATCTTTTTCTTTTGTTATTCCTAGTGAATAAAATGACGTAAAATCTCTTGCCCCATCTAAATCATATAATTTAGTAATTCCTCTCTGAAACTATGATTTTGGTTTGTGTATTCATCAGCTTAATTGCTCTTCAATCTAAAATTGACATCAATGATCATTAGAGCCTCTAAGTTTTTTGAATTTCCAAGTCCAAGTTTCAATTTAGCACTGATCATCTTCTTCATGATGAACCTATCAGCTTTTTCTCTCAAGGTTGGATTTTGTATCAGAGA
>CM068960.1:60565728-60579087 GCA_035128595.1 Eptatretus atami | reverse complement strand
ATGACTCATATTTAATTAGTAGAAAAAACATTACCATCTATATCTATATACTTTTTTTCCTTAACAGATTCAACAACTACATTTTTTATATTAAAGGTAATTTTAAAATGATCCTTAACGACTATCGAACGAAATGTCATTTCACTTGATATATGAACATCCTTTATTTCATCAGGATTTACATCTTTAGGGTTGTTGAAAAAAATACAAATTTCTAGGAGGTTGTCTCCTAAAACCTATTTTACTTCCCTTCCCTGATATCTTGTCGCAAGAACCAACTCATAGGAAAAAAACTTATACACATGGGCTCAGATCATCAAGTAAATCACCGATTGGAAATAGAGATGTGTCAAGGACGATGTCATCCGCGTCTTCATGTATGACGTCAGTAATTCCACAAGCTGCAACACTCTTGACTTGAATAAGTAATGCTGAAAAAATTTATTTGTAACTGTTGGTCCAATAAGGTGACACTTAAATTTTGACTATAGAGTGGCCTCCCTCTTGTAGGAATTTATATTGATAATCTATAATGTCATAGAATTCACATCTGGTACAACCCCCCCATGGTGCCATACTTTGAAAAACCAAAAAAAAATTTCCACCTCTTTATCTCTGAACTGCCTCCATAATTTTTTTACACCTTTATCCCTCTGTTAAGTCTCCCCATGCGGAATAAGAACGTTCACAATGGATGATGTCATCGTTGCCTTCATGTATAGGACGTTTCATATACTTATGAACAGAGTGGTAACGCTTCAAGTCCGGTCAGCAATAAAACAAAAAAATCTTAAATTGTTGGGTCCAACTCGGAGACACAATTTTACCACCATATGGAGCGCCGCCCTTCCCTGCCAGAATTTTTCAATAAATCAAATTCTAATGGATTAGTCACGTAGCGTACACAGGAGCCCCATCATGGAAAAAAACGAAAAAACTATTGACCCCTTGAACATACTCCCGCAACACCACTCCATGGAAAAAAATTGCGAAAAACTCAGCTCTTTGCAATTGCTACTCCCCATTGGGGAATAAATATTTTAATGATTGATGCCATCAGTGTCTTCATTGAACCTGTGACGTTTCAGCAGTTATTCGACTCAAGTGCACTATGTCTTGATCTGTTTTCGCTGTCAGTATTGAAAATACTTTCTTAACTACCTAGCCTCAGCGTTGATAACTGTCTAACCAATCAAATTACAAATACAATTAAACTAATTGATACAATTCTCCCCTATGGCGGAAGATATAGTTTTTGATTAAAAGTGGCATCATCAGGTCACTGCGATGTCACGGTATATACTGGACTCCATAAGAAAAATGACCTGGAAAAATAAACAAGAGAGTTGGATTAGCACCAAATGTCTCCTCTCACTCTGCGCACAGCCAGGTAAGTATTCCATGAATACCATCTAGTTAAGTTGTAACAAATGACTGAACATATTTACAACTTCACAATGAGGAGATCGGCCGAAGAGGAGGTGTTTATGGGGACCACTTACGCATAGAGACGGATTCAGGATCTGAAGACCACGCCCCAGATGTGAGGGTCTTGTGCATATTGGACAGCTGCCGTCATTAGCAATTTCCAAATGCTTCCTCTGATTCGCTGTACCCAGGTATTGTTGTGAAGATAAGCAGTAGGGAGACTAAAACTGTGGCTTCTCAGGGCATCCATGCAAAAATGAATTAGGAGAAAAATGGGGGAAAACTCTCTGAAATCAACCCCGAAAAAGCCCAAATAACAGCAGAGACTGATTCCTCCCCCTTCCCATACAAATAGATTGGAACCTTCTGACTCATAGCGCCATTCAAGGGTCAAAGCAGGGAGGAATGATTTTTCTCCCACCTCCGTACCATCGCCTCCCCTCTCTGACTCTCTGACTCAAGGCCTCATTCAGGTCAAAAGAGGAGAGTCCGATCTCTGCCGGCCATTGTGAAGTAACTATAGTTAGAGACTGAGACTTACGTGATTCGCTTTTTCTCCTCTCTTCACTCCACTCAAAAGTGCATCAATAAATATTTGTACCAATGTTCTATTCGAAGGTAATAACATTAATATTTCCGATTACATCAGCACCAATCGAGTATATTCACAAATATTATATTTAGAAACTTAGTTATGGTTCTATCGCTCGTCTTATGTTTGAGAACATTAAACTGAGTAACCTTCTCTTAATTGCTTCTTAGGGATTTGACCACGCTCGCGATGATCCCACAATATCATTTTTGAGATTGTAGTAAATTGATTTTTCCATTGTTCAATTGATAACCATCAAATTCTAGCTGCCATTTCAAGGATATTAATTTATTTTTCTTGCAAACATCCTCCAACGTTATTTGTAATAAATTTATTCCGTATTGTGTTTATTTGTACTTTACCCCGCGTGTAATTTCTTTAATAAGACTTGTTAATCTTCACATCGTTTATGTTTCCATTAAATTACAACGTCGCTTGGTTTGTTCCATTTTAAATACCCCCTTAACTCTCTACTTCGGGGGGGTCGTACCTTTATAACCAGAACGGCATACCTCTTGATTCCATTCCTCTAAAATCATATCGTATTTATCATCAAAAACTTCCTAATGCTTTCTTATTATTCTCTTCTGTATTATAATTTGATGTTCTCATCACCTCGTCTTTATTGATTTCATTTTCTGTTACTCTTCCTTCTTTAAAGGTTAAATCAGTATGTAGAGATTAAGTGTTCAACGTCTTATCTGTTTCCCTGCTATTATATTTTTCTTTATTACCCTTTAGCTCTCTTATTTTTAACTTGTTATTATTTATCAACATACGTAAAAGCATAAGACTTTTTGATCTCAAACCCACAAATATTCTACTCATTGACCTTATCCACCCACTTCATCCTTAAATCTCTACAATACTCTTTTCTATCTTTATTGTAAAACAACCATCATCTATCAGAACTTATTAATTAAACTTGTATCCCCTACAATCAATATAATCAATAATTCCTCAGCTTTATACATTCATTGTTCTTGTTACAACTATCTAAATATAAAGACTCAGTTTGGCATATCCCCCACTCACCATATACAATGACCCACCCATCCTAAACTCCTCTATACTTTAATTTTAACATTATATCACAGTCCCAATAGTCCATACCATTACACGACGCCTTAACAAGAAGATTTGTGTATTATAAATCGGTTTATTCCATTTTCCAATACTTCTCTTTTTTCCACAATGAATAGCACAAACATTCTCTTGAAAACACCATACCCCAGTCAAAACTTGATCTATTAACTTAACTCTAAGACCTGTTTCCAAGATGTAGAACAGCTACTCATATTTTGTCGATTCCTAACATTCTTCATAGTCTTTCCAAATACACGCATTATTCATTAATTTAAAAACAGTCCTCTCCACAAATCTGTTCTGTTGCTTTCTGCTCTCCCTTTTTGTATTACAATCAATATAATATTTCTTTCGAGCAAATGACTTTGCTGTGGAATTTCCCAAAACTCATCGATGGAAAAAAAAAAAAACTTTGTGTTCCTCACTCTCCAAACCCCAAGGCAGATAAATACTTGTTAAAGCTTACTTTGATGTAAAACAAACTTTCTTTATATTTTAATTAGTAAATAGTTTTATCTGTAGATTTACCTTTTATATAAAATGACTGTTGGTAATCACTAACCATTTCTTTTCTTGACTTCTTCTATAGGGGTTTAAGGTAGGTCTTTATGCTTGTTATGAAGTTCTTCTGAATTATTTTTAAATCAACTCTCAAAATAATACCAACTTCAGCTTCATCCAATTCTTTTTTGAAGGAGATTACAAGGTCAAATAACTTTTTCATAATGTTTCTTCTCTTACAATCCATTTTAATTTCTCATAAGTAAAGATTGAGACCATAGCCCACTCCATACAATATGTTAGGCCATTCATAATACATCAGGTAAGAGTTGTCCTCATTCTTTATTATTAAGGGAAGATATTTATTTATTTGCTTTAGCATATCATTCTTGGAACATACTTGACTCATTCTTCTCTTTTAGCCTTCTCTATCATTAAAAGCATATTATATCTCACTTCGCCATTAAATTCCAAATTTTGTTTGTCATATTTTAACATAGAACTCCAAGACAAGCCAGGGCGCTGAACTGACAATAGTGCACACCGGGCCATGTCCTCAATCCATACACCGACTTTTCTTATTATAACAGAGACTGTTTCTAAAAAGTTTCAAACACTATACCAAACCAGATAACAGGATACCAATCAATTTTAAGATACAAATCATAGATATTCTCCAGCATTCTTTATATTAAACATTCTCCCAAACCTTTTTAGCTTGCTCGCTCATATAATCCTCTATTTCACTGAAATATGAGTTTCTATTTAACTTTACCATAGAAACTTTCCTTTGACGTGAAGCTTTTGTTTTTACACACTTCTCCAAATGCGATCCATACTCCCATAACGTTATATTCCCTCTTTGTCTATAAGCGACTAGATCAAATCTTCGATACTTGATTTGCAGGAAATATGATTTAAGACCCGGGAATTTTTTAATATTTGATACTAGTTCGATAATGGACTTGACATAAACTGTATCGGTGTCAAGAATCTAGATATGGGTATGGGGAATGGTACCGTCGATAAGACGCGGTCACTATGGTGTGCAACAATCCTGAAGGTTCGCATTTTTGGTCTTGCCCAACTGTTGTTTATATACATTTTCTGTATCCCTTGGATTAAGTATGAAAGATGTTGGGAAGTTTTCAATTTGCTCAGTGTATCGCGCCCTCCTCCTAATGAACAACACACATTATACGTCCAAAACACACATGTGACGAAAATAAAATACGCGTGATTCTCGATCCACTTCTACTCAACATCAGTACCCTCGGCCTGTGATCTCTGGCTTAAAGAAGTAGAAGCGTGGATTATGTGACAATGACTTCAAATATGATTGGGAAATGATGAGCTAACAATTTGCCTTTTTTATTTAGTACCATAACACTTCTGGCTACTCTTCCAAAAATATGGCAACACCTATATCTACTTCATGCACCAACGAATGATATACTCTCATCTCTCTCAGCCCTAATATATTAGCAGCACTGAATTTATTAACAATGTAACACTCGACAGTCCGGAAGTGAGAACAATCCATCATAACTGTAATATCAATTATAATTAGTATCGTCAATATAGCATACTAAGATACGAACCACTACTTTGAGTCCCGAGCAGAGCCTCATACCTCACTTGCTCATCTACACTTGTTATGAACATGTCAACATCTTTTCTCGATCCCATGGCATTACTAAAACAAAATTAGAACACAAACAAAACTAATTCTGAAAACAATCTTCGTGCTTAGAATTCCATTGTTTTTCAAGGTTAATGCAGAATTGCTTGGTGGAGATGTGTGACAAAAACTAAGATGAGGAACAAATACAATTACCTCTCATATATCGAGGTATTTATTTCTTCAGATAAGACGTGATCCAGGACTGTAGGATATAATATGAAGTATTATTACGAATTATAGAATGTATCTAACTGCTATCGGGCGGGTGGGTGTTGAACGATCGTAAATGCGCTTCGGTGTGTTTGTAGAGAAATTGGCAGAGCCACCACAAGAGAGAACTGCAGTGCATTGATAATGTAAAACATCAACGTGAGTTGATTAATCAAAACTGCCATTTAGGGCAAAATCGCAAGCTGGGTTTAACAAACCTGACGAATGAGTCTTATGAAACCGCTTCGAACCATATAAGAAGAGCGGGGCCGATTTGAAAGAAACAAATCCATTTACTTTGCCTAATGGCAGTGACCTAGTCAACTTTGTGACCAAATCCTAGTAATTCCAGACCAAGCGGAAGACTGACATTTCTTCGACACGAGGAAGCAGGGAGAGAGCCGTACAATAATTTTGTACAAGACGCAATTTAGGAGAAACCAGTCTCTGGACAGCGAAAAATGGACACAAAAACTGAAGCTTAAGATGGTGTGTGTTCTGCCTCGCACAAAAACAGTCAATAAGTCAAGGGTGCAGATAAAGTTGATGAAGCTGAAGGAGAAACCGGATCCCTGGTTTTGCAGAATGACTATTGCAGCCAGGATTGTCGCCGGCCAGCACATTGACATTCAGGAAAGGCAGGATGGCCACCTATGTGAGTTTTTCCGAGCATTCTTACGATCACTTCTTCTCCCCGAGGTGTCAGTTCTACCTATTTGTTAATGCGACAAGTGAGGGCAGAATTGACTGAGATGCGGGATGTAGAAAGATGTTGCTACCAGAGTACATTGCAGTACCAGAGCATTCCACGTCCAGATTCAAGGAAGTGCTCTCCGATGCGACTCTCTATGCAACTCGGGTAATTTAGATTCAGATGCAGACATGCACTAGCTGCAAGACATAGAACACCAGCATACTCCTCAAAACATGTGCGCTTGACTTTGCCAGGAATATCATGTCAGTAATACTGAGAGAGAATCAACTTCTCCGTCCTCAGACGTGGAGCGACTAGTACATCTTGTAGTGTCGGGCACTATCTCACTCTCTTATTTATACCTCTGACAACATGCGGACAGCACATATGAGCGCAATCGGCGGCCTATTCGCAGTAACTTCTTACAACGGCATTGCACGGAGCATCTGTATCGCGTCGCCTGTATATCTGGCACCCATAAACACCATCGACCGAGAAGCGTGTGACGTATCATCACTTCACCCTCGAGCAGCCGGGGCAATTCTCCGTACTGTTAACAACAAATAGAAGCAGCCTACTACAACAGAGTTACACTCGTTTCATATGAAGGTTACTTAATATTATCACCTGCGCATTAATGAGACTCCGCATGGCGTATGTCGTCTGCAAAGAATATGCTCGTGTTTTACACTTCTACTCAAGCAGCAACCTGTGATGCATTCTGACCATAACCCAGGACGCACAGCAGACACAATCCTTCGACTACCCTGCATGCTCCACTCGAAAAGCTGTCAACCAAGGTCGGTTCAGAGAGTGTAATACCACATCACTCTCACACTGACACAAACGTGGTTCCTAGTTCTCTGCCTAGGCGTCGGGTTTCCCTCGGAAGCGTTGCTAGGGCAGCAGACATGCAATGATAATGAGGCAGCAGGAGATACACACACCGCCCGGCCTTTCCATCAGAAGTACCACAGATGGCCAATCTATGAAGCCAGGCCCTGGGAAGATCTCCGGCCGGCAGCCAGCCTTGGTGAATTGCCGATAGCGTGGATTTCACAGTTATTACAGGCTGATGATACAACAGCGAAAAGTATCTGCTGAGAAAGGTGATCCAAACTGACCTGCCTGGCTGACAACAGTTATGCAGAAGGCTTTCTCCAAACATGCTCATACTGCGCTTGGCAAAAAACCTTGCGACTCATACCATAAACACTCCACTAATAGAAGACAGAAGCTGCCTTAGCAAGAATGTTTGTCAGGCTGTTCCACGCGAGCGAAGACAAAAAAAAGGATTGTGTGGTACAGCTTCGTTTGGAGATAGGTTAAGAGGTCACAGCGGGAGTCTGAAAGGTACCACCAACTGCCAGCTGTGTTTAAAACAGCATACCCTACGTGCCCCACTATCCAGTTGCGATGATTTGGTGTAATTGACCGCAAGTCCACAACCCAACTTGCACACACACCAGAAAAGATATGGCTGGAGGTATGGATGTAGGATCGCACGGCACTACCTACTGTTTACCAATCATAACCAACTCTGAAACCATAGCATCCCAGATGCTCTGTGATAGAGCTTCACCAGATGATGTATGTGGAACTATGTAAATGCATAGGGGACTACGAATGCTTCATGCACAAAACCAGCCTGGTCTACCATTGCACAGAGATGTGTGCCTTGTGACGCATCACCTGAGAAACTGCATTGAACACAAACCTGCTCAAATTTTGGATGATGACGAGTGGATAGATGAAACAAAGTGATGATGATGATGTTGAACTACTGAACTACTACAAAGTAATATAAGAACTGAAATAACTTTGTGATTTACTTATAAACTGATAACCAAGGTTATGTTATTCATTTCACTGTATAGACCTAAATGTTAGCAAGTTATGTGTAAATCGTCTAGTCTAGTAGAGTCTCTCAATTAGTATGACCCATTATATTAGAGGGTAGCTAATTAGAGTAGAAATGTGTATGCTATAGTAGTCAGGCTATAGGAATGCGTGTAATACATAGTTACATTGTCTTAACACAATTTCAACAAACTGGCGATCGCACACTACTACTTGCACCGCAATATGTGTAATTTCTGTAATAACACCTTGCTTTAAGCACTGCATCGCTTCCTTCTAACTCAGTACTTGTCCATTATACGATGGAGATATAGAACAAACCCAACCCCCTTCCTGAACTAAATGGGAGCAAGTGATTTTTAACCTGGGATCCGCCCCCCCCCTCTGTGACCAACCAGCCAACATCACCCACCCACCATAAGAAAGTACTTTAGGGAAAGCGACTGCAGACTTTATATATGACCCTATATAACATCATTTTAGGTTCATTTCCTGGTGTGTATGTTATGCTTAATTGTGATTATTGTTGTCATATTTATAATTTATATTAAAAAGTGTGCGCCATAATAGTTGTCTTAATCGAAACCACCTGGATCTATGTTATGGCAATTGTCCCCAAACTATTTTATGTTTCAGGATCACGGTAAGCAAGAGTTATCGATATTTAATGCTCCTGGAAATATACCACTGCAAAACAATGAGCCAACTATAGATTATCATGTAAGCGTTGATATATGTATACTGATTCACATCTATACAGCTTTATTGTTAGTGATGTCAGTAAGTCAATTACACCATCCCATCACAAGCAAGCATATACTCCTATGCCTATGGCTCAAACAATGCCTTAACAATCTATACCCTGCGAGAGAGCTCCACCAATACTATGCTCCATGTCGTTCTTGTCGCTCATCTGAGAGTGCTCATTTTGAGTGTCACATGCTATTATTATGTTACTCAAAATAAAAAAATAGTTTACGTTTTTTTATGCTACTCTCTAGGGTCATATATCTCACAAGTTGCTGGGCTTAATAATTCATAAAAACGAGCCGAAGCCCGTCATGACGGATCCGTTCATTAACCACCCTCACCAGCTCACCCCCACCACTCGAGGGACATGGAACTGGAAAAGGGCGTGCTTGCCCCCGCCTACTCATCCCCCGCCCAATGCCCCATATTGCCCCGCTCTCCACGCTTCAAGTTGTTACTGCCCAAAAATTGTAATTACCCCGCCGTGCCTTCGCCTCTCACTCCCCGGACCCCGTCTCTTGATTCGCCCGTCCCACTTGGGGGCGTCACTCACCCCAACAACCTCCCGTACCTGAATGTCCTCGGTTCAAGCCCCCAGACCCCGCTCCGCATTCCCCCATTTCCCGCTTCAATCTTGCTTACCCCCGCCCAAACAGATTGAGTGTTCTTACCGCCCGCGCGCGCGTTCACTTCCCGCCCGTCGTCTCTCACTTCCCCTGCCCTCCGCTCTGTCACACTCTCGCTCCCCAGTCTCAACGAAAGTGTTTAATAATACAACATATACAAGTGAAAGTGACTAATGCCACTATGTAACGCATGGCACTTTACAGGTACGGAATTTCTTTCAGTCCAGGCTCACGGAGCTACCGAGACAGAAAAACCGATGTGATCGTCTGTGGACGCGTAGTGAGCACAAAATTGGTCTCCATGGGTTTCTCAGTATTAATATATAGAAGATACAATGTTTCTGTTACATTTTTTCGTGTCAAATTCACATTCTGAGTAGTCAGCAGTGTGCAAAGAGGTTCACAATTGCAGAGCCGCTATTTTCGAGGAGTGGAATTACACCTCGTGCTCAGTTGTGTAACGGTCTGCCTCGACGGCAGACCGAATGTAATGACGTCAACCGGACCCCATGGATCCTGATGAATGTCATGACGTCCTGACGCCTTCTCAGCGGTGATGTCCAACACGGTCGACCATGTAAACGAAAGAAAACAAAAAGTTTTATTCTGCATATCAGATATTGAAAAGTTGGACTATGCCACGATGGTGCGATGCAGCTCTTACAGGTACGAAGTCTCTTTCCAGTCCAGGTCACAGAGCCGGCAGTACCGAGGAAAAAACGTGATGCGGACCGCTAGGGGGGCACAAAAATTGGCCCTTCAGTATTATATATAGATAATAAAATGTAAAACTTCCCAATACATCGATTGTTTTGTTAGCAGAAGGAGTCGCATTACGAACATTGAAAAACATTACGAAAAACAACAGTTATGGCAAAGAAAAAATACAGGATTACACATGGCCCTACACTAAATTTATGAATTTGTTTTTGTGAATGAGATGTATTTTTGATCTGTGTTAGGAATGGCAGAAATATCTCCAGATGTCTTTTGAAAGTTCATTTAATAAATAGATGTGTTGTCATAGTGAGTGTTGTTGCTGAAGAAAGACAGGAATAAAATCTGGATGCTTGTAATTTCAGATTACAACGGAATGAGCTGGACCTCCTCTATTTACCAGTAGATGACAGCGATCCGTAACTTTGACGTCCTCCCTCAATTTTTCTCCCTCACAAAATATGACAGATACTGTTTTTCTAAATTCCTTTTCTCTTCCCTCTTGTTAATGACATTGGTTTAATAGGTTTTCACCCATTATTTCTTCTTTAGTCTTATACAGCTTTTTCCAATCGTCTTTACAAACTCCTCTGAGGCATCTTCTCCCTCTAAAAGTTCTTACTTGCTTGTATTCATCACCAACAGCTGATTTGATATAATAACATTAAACCACAAGGAGTATGGGTTTGATTTTGTGAATTTGTGTGATGAGTTTAGTTGGATTGAGGAACAAGTGTCTATCTTTTTCACATAAGGATACTTTCAAAATCAACATATATGCACAATTGAGTTTTAAGATTTGTTAAAATCTTTTGAGATGGGATATGTCTCTGAACCTGCTTTTGGTAATTGATTACGGTTGATTTATGATACATAGCAAATATTTTATAGAAGTACCTGTTGATGAAAATCGCTTCTTTTGTGTGAAAAGAGTTCGGGAACATCTCTTTACCAGGAGTACAGTTCCTCTACATTTCTCTTATATAGGTGTGTGGTTGGTTAAATCTGAGAAATTTTGATGAAAGCATAATGTGATTTTCCTTTGAAGTTAAAGAGAGAAGGTCAATGTGTTTTCATAATTTTTTTATAGTTACTTTGAAACTTAGGTATCATATATACTTACGATAGCGTTGTGTTTGTACTCGTAATCCCACTATACATAAAAGTAGATTATTCATTTCTTCAAATTTAGGATATCTCTCACGGACATTGGAAACTTTAAATCTTAACATTTAATGATTCTCGTATTTCTTTAATGTTCAACCCTTATTCAGGATTCAAATAATCGTGGAGTGTTAAGTTCGAGCAAGAACAGGGACCAGAGAAAAACATATTAATACTTTGTTTCTGAATATAACAACCGCTTATCGTTAAGTATTTTATCTCTTTGGGTAAATTCAACTATAAGAAGAAGCTTGAAGAGGATCTGATTTACAGATGTGTATGCTAAAACAAGATGTATTTTGTGATAGTAATCCACAACCTAACTACAGTGTTATCAACATCTTGTTATTTCTCTGGAGATTCATCGTAAACCATCACATCTTACGAAATTCCTTTGAAATGATGAGAGAAAGGTCTGAGGCGTTTGTCCTCATATAGGGCAGTAGTTTCATCGTCTGTGTCTTACTCTATTTCTAAATTTTACTACCATATAAAACTGTAAAACTTTTGCATTTCACCTAGTGTGTTGGCTTTAGATTATAGTTTCAATACTTTGTTTTAACCATATCAACAGCTTCCATGATTGAAAGATGGTCCAGGATCTTGAAAAACGAAAACACATCTATACTCTCTCTTATAATGGCCCTTTAAATCAGCCTCATCAGTTGTTTCAATAAGAATTTAAGCTTCCCTTTTTTCATCTGTTCTGTGTGTTTGACTGACATATTGAAGGTGTTTATTATAAAAAAATTTTTAAAATATCATATCACATCTATCACAATGTTTTCTTGGTCAAGTGGAGAATATTTGAGCTGAAAATATTGAATGTGTGTTTGTTGCGCTTTGAAGGTGTTTTAAATATTTATATTCAATTGGATTACAAACATCGCAGTATGTTTATTTCACCGAGTATTCTCATAATAAAACTTTGCTTAAAATAACATGGGTTGCTGTGATAAAAATTGTGCGGTTTAATATGTATAGGTGAGAGTCTAGTGCAAAACCATTTTATCCTCCAACTTTTTAAGAACTTAATGAAATATACCCTGTGATGCATTATCACAAAAGGCACAGGTTTCAATCAAATCTCTTCATATTGTAAAAGATACTGAGAAATATGTCAAGATTAAATGAACCAAAGATAAATATCAACAACTATTGGATTAAAAAACGAGAGTTATGGTGAATTTAATATGAGTCTCCTTCAGATTTCCTTCAGTGGAAAGCGGCTTTTAGTTATTCTGGTAAAGAACATACACATTTAACAGTGTATCTGCGAAACAAAGTTTGCGTGCCGTCCTCCTTCTGGGTAAATATATATCAAAGACTAGAAAAAGCAATTTGAAACATAGAAAAGTATCAAATAATATACAGAGATCCTTATGGGATGAAGCTTTAGAAAGAAAAGGAATATACCCAATCAGAGATGGGGAATCCCCCGCCATTGAATTGGAAAGAAGGTCATACATATTCAGATTAATGAGGGAGGTGAACTGGAACAAGACACCAATTGGGTCATCATCTCGAAAAAGTTACCCAGGAGTGGAGTGAGGAACGTTCGGCTCAGTAACCCAATAAATAAGTTGAAATCAGATAAGCGGGTTTTCCATTTATTACTAAATAGACATTTTTTTCAAGTATGGCCGCCCCAGGTCGGGGCAATCTAGGATCCGACAGCCCGCCCAAGAGGATTCAAATTAGGGTTTCTTCCTTTTCAGGTTGGTACATGTGGACTCAATTTCGATCGATTATTGGCGAAAAACATTTTTTTCAAGTGGCCGCCCAAGTCGGCCATCTTGGATCCGGCCACGCCCCAAAATCAAAGAGGGTCCTATCCATTTCAGGTGTGTACATGGATGACCCAAAATTTCTAATCGGACTATCGGCAAACAGTTTATGGAGTATATCACTCACAGCTATAAATGTTGACGCCCAGCCAGCCAGCCCGGACGACGGACAGCCGGAACGGACGACCCAGTGTGAAACAATATTAATTCCCCCTTCGCCACATGGTGGGGATAATAAAACCACCTGTAATATGCAAGGA
>CM068960.1:60479368-60489790 GCA_035128595.1 Eptatretus atami | reverse complement strand
CAGAGATGACGATGAGGTGGATTGTATGAAAGCATGGTACTCGTATGCATTTCAATATTATTTCTCTGCGCCAATGCAGCGGTAAGTGTCAGTCTTTCTGGCATTGCTTTGAAGGCAGTAATGTCATTATCTTGCAGGCTACTGTAGAACTGGGGATGACGGAGAGATAAACATGGTTAAAAGTTATCAAGGCATGGCGCGACAATCTTGATTTTTCTTTCGAATTGAGCTTGGGGTAACAATTCAGTGGGGAATGACATGGAAAATGCCATCTTATTTCATGACTTGGAATAAATGACTGTCTGCATCTCATGATTTTATTTTGTTTTCTCTACAGAAAGACCAAGACATGGTGTCTTTGAAATAAGGAGGGGTATTGGGGAGGGGAGAAGGATAGTGAGAGAAGGAAGCTGACAGATGGGGGTGGGTTGGAGTTGTGGGGGAGGAACACGAGATTCCGATTTTTTTTCCTCTGTAGTGACGGGTCAAGCCTATGTCAGTCATTTACAATTCCGTTTTCTAGGCGAAAGTCAACAAGATTGAGCCTGCAATGGTTTCCTTGCCTTCAGCCAAGCAGGATGATCGAGAGAAATCCATAGAGTCACACTATACAGTAGTGGGCTTTGGTGGACATGAAGTGAATTACTTTCCCAAAGTAATATAATGCACACTCACGTGCTCACTTATTGTTGGGAAAGAATTGAAGGGAATTTTATAAAATACTAGTTTGAAATCCTTCTGCAAGCAGAGTTATAGGTTAACAGACACTTAGAGCTGCTTCTGTTTTGTTCTTCTCCAAGTTTAAAACTTCCTGCTGCAATTTTTCGAAGATTACAATAGAAAATAAAAAATTGAGCTTAATTTTTCGTCCTCAATGCATTCATTCGCCAATGCCGATGCTGTAAAATGACTAACCATTAATGAGTTATAGATGTAATTATAAGGATATAAAATGAGTTTAAAATTATTATTAAAATACTTTGTTTTTTTTTTTGTTGCTTTATGTAACAGATTTTAGAATTGATGACATATATATTTATATATATATATATATATATATATATATTATAGTTATAATTCCTATCCTTTGTGTTAAGAGGCGACCAGGGTTTTGCGTCAGGAAGGGCACGGCGTAAAACTATGTGGCCAATCATATGCGGATTAAAGGATGATTGTGTGGCGACCCTAACGGAGCAGCGAAAAAGAGTAAGAGAGAAGATATATATTATATAATATATATATATATATATAAAGTATGTTTATATATACGAGGTGTGTTTCAAAAAGTATAAACTTAATTTTCGTGCGTAAACAGATGAAGCTAAGGGAGGCTGGTTTGGTGCACGTATGTAGGCGATGCCTAATTCTGTATGTGTGAATATTTTCCGCTGCAAACGTGTCAGTTCGCCGACGACGCCGTGAGTGGGAAGTGTAAGTGAGCGCCGTGGATTTTGTTTTTTGACAATGAGGATACTGTGTCTATCGCAGTGATACTGTGTTGAAGAAGTTTTGGATCCGCTGTTCAAGTCTCAGAATGTCCTGTGCGATTCCAAGGGTTTGCTTTGGCTTCCATGTTAGCAGCTTTGGCACGCAACTTTCGCTGAGAATTCTCCTTAAGCCTCAATCCCAGTCAAATGGAATGACGGATCAATGCTGACGCGCTCGTCTGGCAAGTTCTCTGATGTGATTCGATGATCTGCATCAGAGGGTCTCAATTGGACAATGACGATCTCATTTCGGATGTTGAGGGCCTACGAAGTGTTCAACTTCGCATTGATGTGCGACATCTTTGAAGCGGTTGTACCACTTTTTTATCTGTGTGGTGCCATTTGTTCGTTCTGCAGGCGCTGTTGATCCTGCGGATACGTTTCCACTTGGGAATGCCAAGCTTTACACAAAATTTGATGCAGTAGGTTGTTTCAAGTTTTTCCGTCATTTTGTCAAAGAAATCCCGACGGGCTCATTTACACTTCCTCATCAATTGGCGTCTGTCAGGCGATGACAGCTTCTGTCAGGGGGAAAATATTCACGCATACGAATTAGGATCGTAACATAGTGCCCAAAACCACGCTCCCGAGCTTTCATTGTTTACGCACAGAAAAATTAAGGTTGATTACTTTTTGAACACACCTCGTATATATCTATATTTATACGTAGATCTTATATTTTTTGTAAACCTGACAATATGCTGGCATAGTTTAGCTCTTGAATCACATTCAAGCATCCACACCATCTATCCCCATATTTTTTTTTGATCGCAGCATAGAACAAAAATTTTTTATCCATGAATTAAAGCCTCACACTTGTAATTTTCAACTGGTGTATTGTATGTAATGGACACCAAAAAAAAATTCATCAACATTTACCCTTAGCTGAAGGGTTTCTGATTGCCTAAGGCCTCGAAACTGTTGCATGCACTTATCAGATACAATTTGCTAAGCCATGTTTTTAGTCTTCATGCAAACAAACGGGCAGTGACCAACGACGCAATCTGGTGTTATATGCTCAATAACACATTTGAAAGATCCATCTACATGGCCAAAAGGGTAAAATACGACATGTGGCTCGTGAAAGTGTTGAAGGATTGGGCAGTGTGTGGATACTTCTAATGGATCGTCAATTCCTTGCACTAGAATCTTGAAGCCTGATAAGCTGCTGCCAGAGGTTACCAGTTTCTCCTCATACTGTGTTTCTTGCTAATCTGACGCATCAATTAGTAGTTATCCAGGGTGGAAAAAGAGGATAATAGTGTGAAGAAGGCTAGGGTTTACAATAACTTTTCTGAAGGAAATCTACTGGTGATTACTGTATTTGAAAGGTATTTGCCAATAAATGTAGCCGTGTTTCTATTTTCTTTACAGGAGCAAGCTCTTAAGAGCAACGTAGAACTAACAGTGGGACAAACTCAAGGGAAATGAACAATAGGAAAGAAGGAAGAGGAAGCCACGGGAGAAATCGAAAAATAAGCAAAGTCAAACATCGGTTTGAGCTTGGAAACGTTAATGGGCGTAACAAAGATCATCCGGACTCACGACATCTGGGAATGACTCAGTGGAAACTCGTTCTCGACATGCTTGAAGCCTGAAGGGCAAGAGGGGAGAACAGAGATAGAGATATATATATGATAAGAAAGAATTAGATAGAGATATATAGAGATAGATAGACAGTCAGTGGTTTTGGAAGTTTAAAGTCAGGAGGGGGTTTTACTGGAAGCAATGTTTGCAAATATCCTGGAGTAGACCTAGTGACTGTCCACAAATAATTGAGCAGACGCATGAGGGCCCGAAATGTTGGAAGCAAGAGACAGCAGAAACCAGAGAGATCCACCGACTGCCTGGATGTCGAGAATCAGCAGTTCATAGTGCTCTCGGCTCATATGAGAGATTCCAATAATTTTGAGAACCTCTTGCATTCCACAGAAATTCAGGGGGGAGATGTAATTTGGGGAAGGCGGGCACGCAGAGAGGAAAAGCATTAAAACATTGAGAGAGAAGATATAATAGAGGCTTGGATCAACAGAGTGATGCCAGTTGTGGCTAGCTTTTTGCAGGGCAGCCTTGGCTAGTGGTATAGAGAAAGATTATGGTGATGTGAGCTAGAAGTTCATGTGGACTGAATTCATAAGGTAGATAGAGAGAATAACAGATAGCTTGGCTTAATTTGAGATATTCTGGAATGATAGGGTGGACTGTGAGAGGGCACTCTATGATAATAGTAGATATACTACAAAAGGAAGAGGGAGAGATAGATATATATAGAGATAGATATATAATATGGATGGGGAATAGGGGGGCCCAAAATTGCTTGGGGATCAGCTTCCACTGGGAGAGAAGAGGAGAGCAGTTGCATTGATGGCCACAAGTTGACTAGAGATGAGATAGAGAGAGAATAGATACCAGGGATGAAGATGGTTCTCTGCCACAGGGCAGAAAGCTTGCAAACAAAGCAGGATGCCAACTGTGTTGATGCCTGAGATATGTCCAGGGAGACAGTCTAGTTATTTTTTTGAGCATTGGTGGTTTCATAGATATAGATAGATATATATAGATTGAAATGCAATAATAAAAACAGATATATAACTTTTGTTTTAGTTGGCCTTTGGCCTTCTTATCTGAGCAACCGTTCATTATGTGGGGGATCAGATTCAAAAAACAAATATATAGAGATAGAGATAGAATCGGTGTAAAGAGATAAGATATATATAGATATCAGGAGGTGAATTGATCAATCATGGTGAGTTTATATATATATATCAAAGATATCTGCTGTTCTCTCTTGACACTCAATATTTCACGAGGAAATAATACAAACACACCCTGGAATCCATGGAGAAATATTGGGGTCAGGGGCCGGGAGAGAGGAAGAGATTACCTCCTTAATTGCTTGGGTCAGCTACACGAAGAATAAAGCAATGCACAAGTGTGGTCACTGGTAACCTCAAAGTCTTCAATTGCTGTGATTGTCTGAATTATTTCAGACTGATTGTCCATAAATTTCAGACTGATTATTTAGATTGATTATGTGATTGTCTGATTATTGGTCTGATTTTTTACTAAAGCTGGAGCGTCTCCAAGCGCCATCAACTTCGAGACACTGGTCTCTCATCGCACGTTCCCAACATATTCATCTGGGAATTATTCAAAGAAACATGCTCTTCTCATGCACAAATTTATCCCTGCTATCTTCAGTGTCTACCTCTCCCGCCTTGGTTACGTGAGCTTTGTGGCGAGGCGTTGGCTGAAGCAACTTGCTTTTGCTCATGGAAAGAAAACCCAACTGAGGGGTATTCAGTTCCTTCCATAAAGCTCAGAACAAGTGTGTATCTACTCGGAAAGCCAGAAAACAACAATTTCTCAGTTCAAAGTCTGGACTTCAAACCGCTTCTCCTCGTCAATCTGGTGGTTGCCTAATCAATTGTTCAGTGTATGTTCCCCTCCATCCTCCTTAGCTAATGGCTGCACTGCTGATAACGGCACGTGAAAGGTTGAATGCTAAACTCGGTGCTTGCATCAAAATTTGTGTCCAAAACCATCGCTTTACTGTACCCCTTACCCGTACCCAACTGTCCTGGACTCTGTGTCCTTTTTTCTGACAAGTGGAGCTTGCTGTAAATCGGACTGACAGATTTGCAACGGTCAGACGGCATCAGCCCGTCTCTATATTTAATCTGCTCCTCTGCGCTTGCTCAACCCTCTTCTTCTGTTCTATTCACAACTGCGCATCTTGCTCCAAGGTCATTCTGCATCTGCTTGAAATCAGCAACATTTACTGCCCTGCTAAAAGGGCAAAGCAGATCCTCAACTCCAGACCAACTCAGCCTTCTCCAATCATAAGCAAGGTTATGGAATCACATCGCTTCAGACATTAAATCCGTCCTTTCTCCAATGGCCTGATTTTCGATATCATTTAGTTTAGATTTGTCAAATCTACCATGGATATGCTGCTTTGCTCTCTAAACTGCTTTGCATGGAGGGGAAATGCGTTAAAATGCTTGTTGTTTTTGGTGTGTGTGCTCTCCCTCCAAAATGGGTGAAGGTCTCAAGCCAAGAATGAAATCAGAACGCATATCGCCAACCTTGATATCTTTTGACATGGTCTGGCCCTGCCTGCTCAGACAAATCCTCTTCGTATGGTATCCAAGGCATCTCACTCATGGTCGCAGACTTCCTCTCCTGTCGCAGTCAACGTGTGGCGCTAATGGAGTTTTTCATCTCTTCCTGTGCAGGCTGGAGTTCCTTAAGCGCAGCGATCTGGCTGTTCTTTTTCATGTTTGTCATCAACGATTCTCGACTCACTCTCTGGAAAAATCCTCTTTATTCTATTTGCTGATGCTCCGCCTCTGCTGCCCGTAATGTCATCCCTCCAGACCGGAAAGCAGCAGCTTCTTCGTCAATTGCAGATCTGGGTAAAATTACAAACTGGTCCAACACGTGGAACGTGTCTTTCAATCTGGACAAATCTCACACTCTCACGATGTTTCTCCGAAAGAACATTTGGCAACCCCCCATCCAGTTTCTCAACAATCCTCTGGAAGAAGTCCTTTCTTTCAAGCTTCTGGTCTCACTATCTGCCATGATCTTTCCTGGGAAAGCTAGATTTCCAAGCTGGCTCCAAAGCAGTCGCAAATGGGACCTTCGTCGTGCAAAGTCCTTTCGGCCACCTGAGCTCCTGACGACATACAAGCTTTCGTCCGGCAGCATGATCAAGTACTGCTTCCCTCTGGGCTGTTGCCCTGCCTCCCACCTTTCTCAGCTTCAGCCTGTGGAAACCAAGGTATTTCAGATCATTGGCATCTCCCCGCGATGAGGCTGAGTCTTTGGCTCTCACTCTCTCACCGCAGGCAGGTCGGTGCTCTCTTTCTGTTTCCTAGCCTCCTCTCCGGTCTCGCCATCCCTGCTTTGTTTGTGATTTGTCCCACGATATTTCGCAGGCGCTCAAGGTCCGCAACAACCCCTATATGGTAAAACTACCAAAATCACGAATCACTGCTCACCTTATCCCTCTTTCATTCTCTTTTTTCCCCACCTTGGAATAAACTCCCTCACTCTGTTCAATCCCATTCTTCTTCCAGGCCTTCAAAACGATGTTCACACCATCTCTATCGTCCCCCATCCAAATCCTCGATCTTTTCTACCCGTTATCACCCCAATCCACCCCTTCAAATTCCTGTTTCCTTCTGAAAGTCCTGTAATGTCATCTTGTTACACGTGTTCCACCCTTCTTCCACTTCTACAAATCTCCGATGTCTCTGTTCCCACTGTTTTGTCCTTCCACTCTGCCTTTGTCTAATGCCCTGCCTTACTGTTTCGACCTTCTCGGTCACACTATACTACGAATTCAATGCCCATTTCCGTTTGCCGTTAGTTAATCGTGTGGCATGTTGTTACTCTTACGAGTTCACAAGGTTTATAATAAAAAAGAAAAAATCTGTTGCTCCTGATTTTGCCTGCAATTTTATGACTCTGCTGACAAAATCGCTGGTGGATTTGTTTTTGGTTGTCCGTCCGTCATATGTCTGTATGCTAATTTTCTCTGTTTTGTCTGCAACTGCTTATCCATTGACACAAAAATTTCACCAATTGACTACTCGTGTTGAATATTGAAATGATAATTATGACGTCATATGTCCAGTGTGTGGCAGCCATGTAGGAAAAAAGGAAAAACTTTGGACCTCTGTATCTTCTGAAATCACTTCATGGAAAAAATTAAAACTTGGCACATGTGAAGTACTCCCATGAGAAACAAGAGTGATTTTTTTGATGATATCATGGTGACTTCATTATGACGTCTATATTGCATATGTCAAATGCTTTATCCAATCAGTATGAAAATATTGAGGGTCATCCAGGTAAATTGTAATGGGGAAAATAATTGATGATGTCATTAGTCACGTTGTTTGGAGCCATAATTGTTTTTAACTTTAAAACTTTTTGTTCTTCATCAATCTCTTCTCTGAAATGGCTGAACAGATTGAGGTGAATCTTTACAGGTATGATCGGCTGATCGCCTATCCATGAGGAACAAAAAGTTGTCCATTGTATGATGTCACATGGTTTGGCAGCCATATTGTGATTTACACGAAAATATTTAAAATCATCATCTCAATAATGAATGGCTGACAGATTGAGGGGAAACTTCACCCACATGTTTCCCAAGGTTTGGGGATACCAGGGTGTTCACGAACAATTAATAGATCACATGATCTGGCAGCATATTGCAATGAATGAAATCTTAAAAAACGATTTCTCTTGACGTCTCACGTCAAGAGAAGAATCATCAATCGACGTGAGATGTTCACATTTACATATGATCTAGTGGTCATGGGGAATATATTATAAATTCAACACTGATCTGATGCATGGTCTGGCAGCCAGAATTATGTAATATTTTGAATTTGGGTTCAAGCATTTAAATCAAACTTGGCAGTAGTATGTATAATGATGTACTAATTTGGGCAGAAGCATATCTGGCGATGTCACGACGTCGATGAGTGCCCTGCTAGTTCTGCATGCTTAATGTGTGCAGCTACTCCACAAGCCTTAGCCAAAATTCACGAGTTATTGTCGTGACTCCATCAACGCTATTCGGATATTGTGAAGCAATCCATGAAATGCTATGAAGAAGAAAATCAACACATGATCTTACATATAGAAATGTCCCAAAGGTATTAGGTTCAGCACTAGACTTTTCCAGTGGGTTCAACTCAATTATATTAACATCTTAGATGTGAGAGGATCTCTAGGTCGCTCCTGGGAAATCGATTAAGCCTGTATCTCACTGGGCTGCGACAGCTCGCGATCGAGACACCAAATTGCGATAAAACAGCGATAATTTGCACTTGGAATCACACTGAATTTATACTAAAACCATTTGCGTATGTCTCACGAATATCGCACGAATGTCCCACGAACTCCGGGCGAAATTTGGGATGAACTTGCTGGAGTTCGTATACATGTCGCACGACATTGCCGCGACGTTCAGGTAACAAAACTGAGATTTTTTTGGCACATGCAAATGTCGTGCAACAGTCGTACGACAACTGTGCGTGACAATTGAGAAATCGGACCACTATATATATGTATAATAAGGCCTCTCCCTTCCAGCAATCATAGTCAGTTGGGAAACGAGTAAGAGAGTACCTGACTGAGTACTACAATGGTGTGGGAGTGTGCCTGGAAGAACAGGATGGTGGGATTTCAGGAGAAGCTGACCAAGCCTGATTGTTCAAAGTGTTCTGTTACTTGTCAACGTTGCACCACAAACATTGTGTGTGACCCAATTGTTATCTGCCTTGATAGGGGCTTGTGGGTGTGACCATATTTTGTGTGACTAATTTATGTAAAATATGTGACGTGATTTATGAATGATGAGAAGGTGAAAGGAATGATGGGAAAGTGAAAAGTTTGCATTGAAGGCTTCTACTCAGAACAGGAGAGAGAGGAAGAACATGCTGGTTTTACAATATGGACTATGAGTTTTTTTTTTTTTTTATGTCATATCTGGATTGAACTATTGTGAATCTATCTACATTACATTGCATGTCACATTTGTCGCACCTTCTGACTCACGGAAACTAAATTGAGAAGGGTTGAGACAACCGACAACTCTGTGACTATTTGAGATAAAATTTGTCGCACGAATTTTTTGAACATGTTCAAAATTCCAGCGACACAGAGCGAGTCCTGCGACTCACGCGAGGAAATTGAAGAACCACCGCGAACGTTTCCAGACATTTTGGAGAATCCGTTCGCATTTTTGTCGCGAGCTGTCGCGAGCCCAGTGAGATACAGTTCAGGCTACCTCCATGCCATGGGCCAGTTTGAGCAGAACTGACAGTGGCTAATAGACAACAACAACAACAACAACAACTCGAGTGTAACAACTCGAGTGTATTGCAGACTGAGTGAGACAGCCTCAAATACAGTATATGAAAAGCGATGATGAAGAAAAGTTCATTTGCCGAAATGAACAGCTGAAAAGTAGAATTCTTTCCCCCCTCTCTTCATTTTCCTTGTTAAAGGACCAAAGTACTGTATCTACCAAAACACTATCAATCTTCATAAAACTGTGCACATTTATTCAGTCTGTTTTGAGTAAGAGATTTCACAAGAGATAATAAATATTATTTGATGATGGCAATGCAGACCTAATTAAATTGTTATCATATGCAAGATGTTTAATGAAACCCTTTTTCTGTGCTATGATGATTGAGATTACATCAAAAAGGCACAATGTAATAAAATTGGTTACATACAAGCCTTTATTTATTTATTTTATTTACAAAATTGAAGCTCATGAAAAAATATGAGAGTTGCATTTTAATTGAAAATCTAATTTTTTTTCTTTAAATTTTTTTGTTTTTATTTAAGACAAAATTCTGCACTCTGGAATCCTGTCACTTAATTTGCTTTACTAGAGCATCTATTTGTGGTTTGTGAGTTGGGAAAGACTGGTTAACAAGGCACAGCTAATGAAGAGAGAATCTAGAGGATGAACAATGACTTGTTTATTGGGGACCATCAATGGAACCTTAAATGCAGCTCTGCTAGAGGCCATTCACTTAACCTCCTAGTGCCACTCAAGAAGTGTGTGGTTATGTTTCTCGGCTAATTAATGCCCTATTAAAATGCATGTTAAATGGGAATTTATATTGTGGGCATCAAACTACCTTTTAATGAGAACAACATTCTTCTGGTACAGAAATTTTGGGTATATAACCCATTATTTAGGAGGAAATCAACACCGAAGTCCCACAAGTGCATGCTTGTGTATGGAAAATACACCATGTTATCTTTCCAAAAAGAAGACACGTATGCTGTTATCTTACTTAATTTTTCTCAGTGTATTGATATTGCAAATAAAACTTTCAAATTTGGGGAGATGCACAAATATGACATTGTAAATGTGAACAAGTCTGAAGAC
>CM068960.1:60457431-60479343 GCA_035128595.1 Eptatretus atami | reverse complement strand
GACGAGGTTCACGAGCGGTATTGACGATGTAGATTGTTTCAGAAGTCAAGGATGAGACAATGTGATAATGTTTGACCAAGTTATAAAAATGATCAACATGATGTGGTACGAGTGACAGGTTATTAGCTGCAAAATGTCGAAAACCCGGTTTCGTTCAACAACTTTAAAAATTTGACCTTTGCATAACCTTTAAAGGTCACAAAACAATGTTGTGGGCATTAAAATAAGGAAGCAGGATACGTGCTATAGCTTATTGGAGTTAGTTCGGCGAAGAAGGTCGAAAACCCGGTTTGATTCCACAACTTTGAAATTTGACCTTTGTGAACTTTAAAGGTAAAGGTCAAGGATTATGACCTTTGGTGCAAAACTTCCTCTGAACATTTCAGGAACAATATAACGTCATATAGGCTATATGGCATTTTCGCACTCCTCGGATTAATTATATATCCATACTTGATGAAATCAGCATAAAAACAAACTTGAAGGGCGCCACGGGCAAGGTGTTCAAGATAGAGCAAAATGGTTTCAAGACTTTAGGTGGGAATGACCTCAAGATTATGCATAAAAATATTGTCATCCTAGCTCTCAAAGTTTAGGCGGTCGTATGATTTTATATGTCAAAATTAGAAATTTTCTAAGTTCGTGACCTTGTGACCTTGACCTTGGGACGAAATGAAAAATCGAGTCCGTGGGGCTATGCAGGTGCCATTGGGCTAACCAAATACCGAAACCCCTGCCAGATTCGACAAACCCCTCGGAGAAGATGGATTTTTATGTCAAAATTCGCAATTTTCTAAGTTCGTGACCTTGTGACTTGACCTTGGGACGAAAATGAAAAATCGAGCTCCGTGGGGCTATGCAGGTCCATTGGGCTCCCAAATACCGAATCCCCTGCCAGATTCGACAAACCCCTCGGAGAAGATGCAAATTGAAATCGGCTTCCCCTAAAAACACAATTCGCAATTTTCTAAGTTCGTGACCTTGTGACCTTGACCTTGGGACGAAAAATGAAAAATCGAGCTCCTTGGGGCTATGCAGGTGCCATTGGCTAACCAAATACCGAAACCCTGCCAGATTCGACAAACCCCTCAGAGAAGATTTTATATGTCATAATTCGCAATTTTCTAAGTTTGTGACCTTGTGACCTTGACTTGGGACGAAAATGAAAAATCGAGCTCTGTGGGGCTATGCAGGTGCCATTGGCTAACCAAATACCAAAACCCTGTCAGATTCGACAACCCCTAGGAGAAGATGCAAATGAAATCGGCTACCCCTAAAACACATGTTTTTGGGGCGTGGCTCCACCCATAATGGGCGCACCATGCCCATTCTCAGGAAAACACAACTAGATCATAATATAAACCTCCACCAAAATTTCAGGATCGGATCAAAACCCACGGACTATGCTCGGGACAACAGACAGACAGACATATACTAGACAGACAGACAGACAGACAGACACACAACAATAACAGAATATAGTGGTCACTTATTTTTTTCGGAAAATAATTTTTCGTGAACCAATTATTTTTTTCGTGAAAATATTTTTTCGTGAACCAATAAGAATCCTGTTGCAAACCTTTTAGTTTGATTCCTATTAGAATCAGATTTCATGTAAAGTATGGTTTTAAAAGTGGAGGAATCGCAATCATCATATATAGGCATTGTGTATATATTGAAAATAATTTTTTAATTTAAACAGTGTATACTTATATACATTTCTTTCTGAACAATACACATGATGTTTAAGCAGAAAAATATCACAAAGTTTAAGATCAAGACATTGTCTTAAGATTAACAAACTATGTAAGTTCAGTGTTGTGAAAAAGATGTTCCTCTGCAGGATACACTGCATCATCAATGAAATACTGTATGAAAAGCAGATAGTAGGTTGGAGGGAAATACATCTTGTTTATGGGCTTGTGAATGAAATTAGGACCTCATATAGACATTACGTGTCATTAAAAGATGAGAAGAGAAGACAAAACATGATTGATTCAAAGACAGATATAAAATATACATGTGTAGGAAGAAAAGATGGAAAGATGAGGTTGACAAAGGGAGGTACAGACAATGCTGTACAACCACACAGAAAACAAACCACAGCAGAAGAAAAAAAAGAAATGAAAGAGAAAGAGAACAATGCAAGGAAAATGAAGCAGAACAAAAATATAAGTACTGAAGAAATATGATAACAAGGAGAATTGAAAATAAATAAAAGACTGCTAAACTGGCCAATGTTTGCATATGTTACAAATATGTAAAGAGCTCAAAAGAAATGACATAAGGTTAAGTCAGAGTATGTTCAAGATATTTTTGAAATGATGAATGAGGCAGGTGAAATAAAACCTCTAAACCTCTGAAAGAAAACTCCTCTGAATTCTCCACCTCTGAAAACCTCCTCTAGAACGGGACTCGGTAGAGCACATACCCGCCAGTTTACATTTATCCCACCGATAGGCCGGATCTGGATCCCGACATTCAAAAAAATCTAATCAGCTTGTTCTTGTAACATACCCAACTCATCCACCAAGTTTTGTCATAATCTGTCCATAACGTTTTGAAATATCATACTATATATAATTTTCAGCCCCATTTCTCAATGGTGAAGAATCACTTAGAAATTATAAAATTCTTCTCTCTGGATTCACATCCAGATCTTAATCAAATTGAAACAATGCATTCTTGTCAATCAACAATGAATCAACACCCAACCTGTACACAGCGTTTGGTCTGAATACGTCTAAACCTTTGAGAAATCATGCAATATATCTTTTTGGCCGATCTCTCAACGGTGAAAAAATCACACTGAATATTCAATATTTGGATCCGGATCTGGACTTCACAAAAATCTAATCATTTTGTCCTTGTCACACATCCAATCTGTCCATCAAGTTTCGTCTAAATCTGTCCACAAATGTTTGAGATATCCTGCTCACAGACAAAACAAACAAGAAAGACGTCCTGCAGAGCACGATCCTTGTGAAATCCCTAAAATAAATTTGACTTTAAAAATAATTGGTGGTTGAATTCTTTATTTTTATCTGTGTGCAAAGTTTGAAAACAGTCGGTAAATGCACATCCGAGAAATGCTTGAGGACATATTCAACATTGGGTTTTTTACAACTAAAATGGCCGCCAGTCAGCCATCTTGATATGATCTCAAAAAAAATGACATGCATATGTAAGCCATCATTCGTTATCTTTGTGCAAGTTCGAAGAAGATCGGTAAAGCATGTCCGAGAAATGGTTGAGGATGTATTCGATATGGTTTTTTAAAACTAAAATGGCCGCCAGTCGCCATCTTTGATCGCATCAGAAACAAAATGATGTGCATATGTGTACCATCATGTGTTTCTTTTTGCCAAATACGAATTAAATTGGTCCACACATGTCTGAGATATGGTTGCGGACACATGCACGCAAGCACTGCCACACACACACGCACAGACACGAAATCGAGACCAAATCCATAAGCCTCCTTTTTCAACTAAGTCCAATGGGGCTAATAATATAATAAATATGAGTTCCCCCACAAGGAACTTTGATGCTGGAGGATGCATTAGGCCCATCGAAGGCTGTTACTACTATAACCAAACATGGTTGTTGTCCGTGCTCAATCTTTTTAAATCTCAGTGTCAAGTAAGGAAAGCATATACCATTTTTAAAGTATTTGGTATGACTCGGACAGAATTTGAACACCAACCCCAGACTCTGAGCGGATGCTCTAACCATACCTGGTTGAAAAAAAAATGGTATCCCCACGTTCAGCAAAAACCATCCAGCACCCTCGACGGTGGATAAAAACAATATTTACCATCTTCCTTTATATGTCTCTTACAAGTACATCACATAAACCATGAGTAATATGTTGTAAAACTAACTTGTAACGTGATTAATGATCTAAAATCTTTCAATAAGGCCCCCCCCAAAAAAAATGTTGGTTCTGGTAAAATGCGCTCAATGAATGGGGCAGGCAGGCAACATGCTTCAAAAGGTAGGGATGTTTTTTTTTTGGGGGGGGGGGGGTAGGGAATTTTTTTTTTTGGACGTGTTCAAATGGAAGCAATACAGTGTTTTCAGATTCGACATTTTTCCAACCAGTATGTTTAGTTTGATAGTTGAAAAGATGTAGAATCATGAACTTTAACATGTCCATCATGAAATACAAAATTAGGGGAAAATCAATATTGTGTACAAAGTTAGAGGATGAAATAACACCAATTTAGTATCTCTGCAAGGTTTCTTAAAACAGTGAACCTGGTCTTAGCAGCGATAAAGACAGCATAGCATTAACATGGCTCACAGGACATATAAAGGAATGGAAGCACACTAATCTCCCATTCACCATCCCTAAAAATCTTGTACATTCAGATATCGAGACCATTTCCAGTTGATAAAAATCCTTGATTACACCATTTTGGGGCACCATGAAGTACATACTCTTCAAAATAAGAAACTTTAACCCACCCCTCACCCCCAACTAATGCCACTTAAATTTAAATAAGGGGGGAGCGAGAGAGAGGAGACAGTGGAACAGAAAGACCACCGACCTGCCTGCGGTGAGAGAGTGAGAGCCCAAAGACTCAGCCTTATCATGGGAGATACCAATGATCCAAATGCCTTGGTTTCCACAGCGTGAAGTCGAGAAAGGTGAGGCAGGAGCACCAGCCCTTTGATAATTGATAGCCCATAATGATAAGATCTTGCAATTTTTCTTACTTTGTAACAAAACTTGCTTAAAATAATTTTCAAGAAATTCAGTTCTGTATTTTAAAATATTTAATTTACACTTATGTTTCTTCTTCATCTTCACTTCAACTTCTTCATCATCTTCTTCACAGCATACCTTTTAGTTTTTTTTTGTGGTAACCGTTTTTCACCAGACATAGGTATGTCAAATGCAGATCTCATGGGTCTGACATCTTGTGTGTCTTGGTGACCACATCGAAACACTAAGTGAAAAAAACGAACAACCAAATATCTGCACGGCAGCCATGACTTCTGTCAAAGTCAGGAATGCCTATCCAGCTCCATTTTGACTTTGAACAATACACCATCGATGTGTCCCAGGTGGGATGTGCAATGTTTTTAAAATGTCGATGAAACTTTCTGACCCTATAACTGAAATAAAGAGCGCGTGATTTCCCCATTGAGACAACAGCGGTCAACAATGCACAGGGTATGTCATGCACAGCGGACATAAAATGGCAGCCCAGAAGTCGACCCTCGCAAAAAAATGAAAATAAATAAAAATTGGGGGTCGGCAGGAATTATTGGGGTAGGTCAGGTTACCGAAAACTTAGCTTTATTTTTTTAGGCCTAACTGTTACCAATACCAAATGGCCATTAGCATAATTTGAATTGGTCATCACAAGTAGTTGTCAAAACTTACTAAAATAAGTGTAAACTTAGAAAAAAAAATGTAGAATAAGTTCAGAACTCAGGCTCATCACCATCATAAATTTGATTTGAAGCATCGCTGAAGCATAAGGATTCCGAAATAGGATTGGAAGGAGGTTGCATGTACAATGTTTTAGAGGAGTAAAACAAGTTTGTACATCATGCAAAACAAAGTTTAGTATTGTTTTCTTATCTTAGTCTCAGATTTTTAAAAAGTCAACCTAATGAAAAGATCAAGGTTGTGTAAAGCTGCATTATAAGTTATGGAAGCTTAAGAACAAATGATATACAGGAAGGAGCATATTGAATGGGGTACAAACATTTGAATAAAATAGGGATAACATGAGGGATAACATAACACAGTATGTTTAAAAACTAGAGTGAAAAAAGACAGAAGAAAGGATAACATAAGCAAGTGAAAAGATGGAAACAAAGGATGGAAGAAATATAAAACTTGGGTTTAGGTAAACTATATTGCCAAAGACAAGAGGTGAATAAATTAATTGGCCTCGCAGGGCCTGGAGAGGGGCAGATGTCCAATGAGAGATCAGTAAAAGACCATCAAACTTTTCAAGGTATGAAAGCAAGAACTCCTAATCCTTGGCTTTTTGAATGGGAGGTTCAATATTCCTATATATCACAACTCAATATGTATCCTAACTTGTTTACATTGTATTTTAGCTCGTTTATAGATACAGTATGTGGCGACTAAGCCATCACAAATGGAACATTTAAAATCATACAGTATTGACAAAGAAAACATAACACCATAAAATTCAAACTTATGTGATAAATAAATTGGCTGTGGATGCTTATTTATTGGATTAGAGCAGGAAAAGGAGTGAAAATGATCCCAGGATCTGGCAACAACATCTTATGCACCATGTTATATAAAATGTTTGCCGAGGTGGAAAGTACGATTTCAAATGAATGAAGGTTCATTTAATTACTCACTGTAAATTTCCGTGTATAAACCACACTTGTGTACAAGCCACACACGCTAATTTTGCTCCTTCCCATGGCGCAAAAAAATAAATAAATTGCGATGATTAACATGTTTCAGCAATTTAAAAACGTCAAACATATCTCAATTAACAAATGCTATTTTGATGGTGCGATATTTAAAAAAAAAGCAGTTTGTGAAACCCCTAGATATTATAGAAATACCAGCTCAATCAATCCACTTTAATATGCTGTTTATAAATATACATAGAGAGGAAGAAAGCAGGATGGGCATTTAGTTTCTTTAAATATTCATTCTTACCATTTTTCTTCATCCTTTTCTTTCCATCGAAAAACATTATTTTCTTTCTTGCGCTCTCTTAGTTCCTGAGTTGCCTCCAGCCAGGTCCTCCTAGAGCACATCATCCTCCGTCCCATTAAGCAGTTGGATATACAGCACTGCAGTGCATGCTAGCATGACAGGGAAACGTTGTTGTGTTCTGTAGTGGTGATGCTCATCATCTTGACGCCCTTTGCGGACACAGTGTGCTTCTCGGGACATTGACGGTAAGTCCTGGTTGGTCGGTGTTCAGATGCAACTCAGGGGATAGCATACCCCGGCAAAGTTGGACGATGATTTTTTGAAACCTTGTTTAGTATAAAAGCAATTGTGCTCTAGTTGACAAGATTGGGATATGGCCTTATCATAATTGCTTGTTCGTATTGGGATTTATCTTCAAATAAGATTTAAAAGGGAAATATTTTATAAATAAATGGTTATTGATGTGATGAATGCCCTGTAATCTGTATTACGTATATACCGATTGGTGTTCGACACTTCTTCAAAGACTGCTTAGTTTATATGTGGGTCTTTCAAGGAACAGCAATTTACAGTTCCCTGATTAAACACAATCACCTCACATATTATAAGTTCTTCCAATGTACATTTGAGTGAAAGAAATGACATCAGCATTGTAAAATAGGTAATTTTGTCATGTCATTGTCCAAAATTGCCTATTGCCATGTATTAGCCGCATCCCCGACTTTTGATGAAATAAATGCGGCTATACACGACAATTTATGGTAATTCATTGTTCACATGAGTATATTTCACACACACAGCCATAGAAAAGCAAACCCTTGGCAACATATAATGTGACTACAAGATGCATCCCCAGATTTCTGACAATGGACCAGAAGAGGTGATGACAGCAAATCTCTGAATATATGATCAAGAGATATATGAAAGATGGAAAAAGTATTTTGAAATATTTCTTCCAAGGTTATAACTAAGGTTGAATGTTCATTCACCTTTAAATCCCGAATCCAACAATACAGTAGTCTGAAAACCCATATACCCTTCACTGTCAATTTCCGAGTCATAGCCTCAACTGGAAAAGTTATGGCTTTTATTTTTTTTGGAATTCCAAGAGAATAACTATGTATCGACTATTTATAAGAAAGAAGTACAAAACTTGGTATATTATTCTTCTTTAGAAGAAATAATGAAGTCAATCTAAAAGAGAAACAGCATCAAAGCTCAGTTTGGAATTTTTTCAATAAGACATTGCTTGAGCCCAGACTTCATGTGCACCTGCAAAGCAGCAGAAATTGGGTTCAAAAAACCCTCCTCTCCCATTATTTGGTTTGACATATTTGACATCATGAATATTCGTTTCTAAACCTGAGCAAAACATCTATGGACAGGTTCTTTGAGGGTATGATAAAGATATAAATGCTGGGGAAGTATTTAAGTACCAGAAAAAAGATAAAACTATAGTCTCTGAAAGAGGTTTTAAAATGTCAAAGTAGTTCTCAGATAAAGGGACATTAAACGAAACAATTCCATCTTCTCTATGCTATTATATTGTTCAGGCTCAAGCTATATTTGCCAACCTTATGTATTGTTAGATTTCTAAAAGTGTAAACCAAAATCCGCATGAGCATAAATGTATGGACTTGCTTACATCCTTGTTCTATTGCTTCTCCATTCTGTGTCTTTCACCCTCAAAGAAGTAGAGAAAAGTTGTGTTCAGCCTTCACTCTTCATCGGCATAACCCAGGTTCTAATAAGTCCAGCGTTGGTGTCAATCTCTAATCCAACTCTTCAGCCTAGCTTCTTTGTTTGCTCTCTTCAGCCTATCAATGGAACCATCTTCCTCTCCTAATGTATTTCTATGAATGGACCCTCTCTTCTCCTCTCCTATGGAGGCTAGAGTTGCCCAACACAGTCTCTTGTGCCCATTCTTGTTTCTTGTCTACGTAAACAAACTTTTCCGATACTTTGGAAACACCCTCTTCCTTTTTGGCATGTGACTCAACATTGTGTTGTGCACACCCCCATCACACTACTAAGAGGCAGACACCATCTGTGTCACTCATTGATCTGGAACTGATTAAATGTTGGTCTAACAAATAAAATGTGATCTTTCAATCCAGGAAAAGATCACAGTCTCACCCTGTTTGTTCCAGAAGGATTGTAAAATCAACCACATACTAACAGTCAGCCATGGAAGATATTCAGTCTGTTGAACTTCTTTGCCTCACCATCAGCACGACCTCTCCGCGGCTGACTATAGAGCAAATTAGAGGTCCAAAGTCAAAATTGGGCATCCTTTGTCATTCGATAAAAATCAGTACTCAGTCTACAAGGCTCTTGTCCATAGCTCTATGAACTACTGCTTCTCTACAGGCTGGCACCAAGCATCAATATCTGACTCCCTGGATTATATGGATTTTAAAGCTCTCAGCATTACTGGCATTTCCATGATGAGGATGAGTCACAAGGTCTGCTTCTCTCATGTCGCACATAGTTGGTGGCATCTGTTTTTTAATTCCTTCTCCCCTAATCCGCTGCTGTCCCTTGGATGGATGTTAAACATGGGTGACCCATCTGCTGCATTAGTTGTGAATATAAAGATCCCATGGTTTCCTTTACGAAGAAGTTGGCGAGGCATCACCTGCAACCCTGGTGGAAATTCCACATTCCTGCTCTAAAGGCGCTGTCACACCTTGACGATTTAGCCAGCAATGGCAACGTATAAAAATGTATGTAAAACGTTGGCGTACGCTGAAATTTTGATGTTTTTGAAAAAAGTTTTGGTCGTATTCTTAACGTGTTCGTATGCATAACATATTAGTAACGGGCACAGAACGTTCGTTTGTCTTTAAGCTAACTTATACCAACGAACTGCCTTAGCCTGTTTTGGTCGGCATTTCCAACCTATGCCCAACGATCGTTTAACTTAGGCATAGCCGCGCACGTATGCCGACCGACAGTGGCGATAGCCTATTAAAAACCTGCGCACGCCATTTAAATCATAACCGCCTAGAAATTGGAAGTGTCAACATCCAGTCATACACGTTGGACGATTTAGCGAGGTATCCGCCTATGAAAACCATGTGTCTAAAACCTGGACACGTCGAATCACGGTATGGTAGTTGTGTATACGTTAAGAGCCACGCTGAAATAACGATGAAGTACGCTTCATATTTCGTGTACGTTATACGTCGTGAAATTTCAAGCATGCTGAAAATTTCCGACGAAACCGCCGAGGCCACACTCAACGCACGCGAATACCATGTAGCAAACCGAAATAGTGGAGAGCGTGCGTCTGGCCCCTTCGGCATAGTCGGCATGCTCGAGCCAAGTGACACAGTTCTTTAAGATTTACCAAAAGTCAAACACGTCAGGTAATGCTTTAAGCATACCCGAAACTTATTTCTCCGTCAAGGCACATTTTCTTTTTCTTCCTTGGCTCCGTAGCAAACACGTGACGAAAATATCTGAAGTTGTTTTGTGTTGTTGTTTTTTGTTTGTTTTGTTTTTTAGTCTATCACGAATTTTAAAATATATTCGACATTTGCTTTTAAGTTTGCGACCGTCGCGTACAATATCCTCAAACAGAAAATATTCACAGAAGAGGAACTATAGAATAAGACATGAGCAACACTGAAGAGGCAATCGACCGTACGTAACGGCACGTGACAAATATCGGAATTATACCAGATTTAAATTTTTTTTTAAACGCTGCAATACGCATTATTACTTAGCTGAAATTTACAAACACGTTCAAGAAGTTCTGTGTCGTCCGAGACGTCAATCAAATACGTACACATACATCAATACGCGTGGAGGTACGTTACACAAGTTCAAAGCACGTTACTCATAGTTAGAAATAAGTTTTGGTACGCTAAGCATTTACTCACGTGTTTCGACTTATGAGTAAAACTTACAATAACATGCCTCGAGTGTGCAACGATCGCATAACTGCCTCGACGTCGTTGCAACTATCTGTAATGCCTACAATACGTTACTCATATATAAATAATTCTCTCTGTGTTCCTCTGGAACATTTCAGGAACAATATAACGTCATATAGGCTATATGGCATTTCGCACTCCTCGGATTAATTATATATCCATACTTTGATGAAATCAGCATAAAAACAAACTTGAAGGGGGCGCCACGGGCAAGGGTCAAGAAATAAGAAGCAAAATGGTTTCAAGACTTAGGTGGGAATGACCTCAAGATTATGCATAAAAATATTGTCATCTAGCTCTCAAAGTTTAGGCGCGTCGTATGATTTTATGTCAAAATTAGAAATTTTCTAAGTTCGTGACCTTGTGACCTTGACCTTGGGACGAAAATGAAAAATCGAGCTCCGTGGGGTATGCAGGTGCCATTGGGCTAACCAAATACCGAACCCCTGCCAGATTCGACAACCCCTCGGAGAAGATGGATTTTTATGTCAAAATTCGCAATTTTCTAAGTTCGTGACCTTGTGACCTTGACCTTGGACGAAAATGAAAAATCGAGCTCCGTGGGCTATGCAGGTGCCATTGGGCTCACCAAATACCGAATCCCCTGCCAGATTCGACAACCCCCTCGGAGAAGATGCAAATTGAAATCGGCTTCCCCCTAAAAACACAATTCGCAATTTTCTAAGTTCGTGACCTTGTGACCTTGACCTTGGGACGAAAAATGAAAATCGAGCTCCTTGGGGCTATGCAGGTGCCATGGCTAACCAAATACCGAAACCCCTGCCAAGATTCGACAAACCCCTCAGAGAAGATTTTATATGTCATAATTCGCAATTTTCTAAATTTGTGACCTTGTGACCTTGACCTTGGGACAAAATGAAAAATCGAGCTCTGTGGGGCTATGCAGGTGCCATTGGGCTAACCAAATACCAAACCCCTGTCAGATTCGACAAACCCCCTAGGAGAAGATGCAAATTGAAATCGGCTACCCCCTAAAAACACATGTTTTTGGGGCGTGGCTCCACCCATAATGGGCGCACCATGCCCATTCTCAGGAAAACACAACTAGATCATAATATAAACCTCCCACCAAAAATTTTCAGGATCGTCAAAACCCACGGAAGCTAAACTGCTCGGACAGACAGACAGACAGACACACAACAATAACGAATATAGTGGTCACTTATTTTTTTCGTGAAAATAATTTTTCGTGAACCAATTATTTTTTTCGTGAAAATATTTTTTCGTGAACCAATAAGAATCCTGTTGCAAACCTTTTAGTTTGATTCCTATTAGAATCAGATTTCATGTAAAGTATGGTTTTAAAAGTGGAGGAATCGCAATCATCATATATAGGCATTGTGTATATATTGAAAATACATTTTTTAATTTAAACAGTGTATACTTAGATATACATTTCTTCTGAACAATACACATGATGTTTAAGCAGAAAAATATTTCACAAAGTTTAAGATCAAGACATTGTCTTAAGATTAACAAACTATGTAAGTTCAGTGTTGTGAAAAGAATGTTCCTCTGCAGGATACACTGCATCATCAATGGAAATACTGTATGAAAAGCAGAATAGTAGGTTGGAGGGAAATACATCTTGTTTATGGGCTTGTGAATGAAATATTAAGGACCTCATATAGACATTACGTGTCATTAAAAGATGAGAAGAGAAGACAAAACATGATTGATTCAAAGACAGATATGAAAATATACATGTGTAGGAAGGAAAAGATGGAAAGATGAGGTTGACAAAGGGAGGTACAGACAATGCTGTACAACCACATCAGAAAACAAACCACAGCAGAAGAAAAAAAAGAAATGAAAGAAGAAAGAGAACAATGCAAGGAAAATGAAGCAGAACAAAAATATAGTACTGAGAAATATGATAACAAGGAGAATTGAAAATTAAATAAAAGACTGCTAAACTGGCCAATGTTTGCATATGTTACTAAATATGTAAAGAGCTCAAAAGAAATGACATAAGGTTAAGTCAGAGTATGTTCAAGATATTTTTGAAATGATGAATGAGGCAGGTGAAATTAAAACCTCTAAACCTCTGAAAGACAAACTCCTCTGAATTCTCCACCTCTGAAAACCTCCTCTAGAACGGGACTCGGTAGAGCACATACCTCCGCCAGTTTACATTTTGTATCCCACCGATAGGCCGGATCTGGATCCCGACATTCAAAAAAATCTAATCAGCTTGTTCTTGTAACATACCCAACTCATCCACCAAGTTTTGTCATAATCTGTCCATAACGTTTTGAAATATCATACTATATATAATTTTCAGCCCCATTTCTCAATGGTGAAGAATCACTTAGAAATTATAAAATTCTTCTCTCTGGATTCGCATCCAGATCTTAATCAAAATTGAAACAATGCATTCTTGTCAATCAACAATGAATCAACACCCAACCTGTACACAGCGTTTGGTCTGAATACGTCTATAACCTTTTGAGAAATCATGCAATATATCGTTTTTGGCCCGATCTCTCAACGGTGAAAAAATCACACTGAATATTCCAATATTTGGATCCGGATCTGGATCTTCACAAAAATCTAATCATTTTGTCCTTGTCACACATCCAATCTGTCCATCAAGTTTCGTCTAAATCTGTCCACAAATGTTTGAGATATCCTGCTCACAGACAAACAAACAAGAAAGACGTCCTGCAGAGCACGATCCTTGTGAAATCCCTAAAATAAATTTGACTTTAAAAATAATTGGTGGTTGAATTCTTTATTCTTTATCTGTGTGCAAAGTTTGAACAACATCGGTAAATGCACATCCGAGAAATGCTTGAGGACATATTCAACATTGGGTTTTTTACAACTAAAATGGCCGCCAGTCAGCCATCTTGAATATGATCTCAAAAAAAATGACATGCATATGTAAGCCATCATTCGTTATCTTTGTGCAAAGTTCGAAGAAGATCGGTAAATGCATGTCCGAGAAATGGTTGAGGATGTATTCGATATAGGGTTTTTGAAAACTAAAATGGCCGCCAGTCGGCCATCTTTGATCGCATCATGAAACAAAATGATGTGCATATGTGTACCATCATGTGTTGTCTTTTTGCCAAATACGAATTAAATTGGTCCACACATGTCTGAGATATGGTTGCGGACACATGCACGCAAGCACGCGCACACACACACGCACGGACACGAAAATCGAGACCAAATCCATAAGCCTCCTTTTTCAACTAAGTCCAATGGGGACTAATAATATAATAATATGAGTTCCCCCACAAGGAACTTTGATGCTGGAGGATGCCATTAGGCCCATCAAAGGCTGTACTACTATAACCAAACATGGTTGTTTGTCCGTGCTCAATCTTTTTAAATGCTCAGTGTCAAGTAAGGAAGCAGCATATACCATTTTTAAAGTATTTGGTATGACTCGGACAGAATTTGAACCACCAACCTCCCAGACTCTGAGCGGATGCTCTAACCATAACCTGGTTGAAAAAAAAATGGTATCCCCACGTTCAGCAAAAAAACCATCCAGCACCCTCGACGGTGGATAAAAACTAATATTTACTCATCTTGTCCTTTATATTGTCTCGTTTACAAGTACATCACATAAACCATGAGTAATGATGTTGTAAAACTAACTTTGTAACGTGATTAATGATCTAAAATCTTTCAATAAGGCCCCCCCCAAAAAAAAATGTGGGTTTCTGGTAAAATGCTGCTCAATGAATGGGGCAGGCAGGCAACATGCTTCAAAAAGGTAGGGATGTTTTTTTTTTGGGGGGGGGGGTAGGGAATTTTTTTTTTTGGACGTGTTCAAATGGAAGCAATACAGTGTTTCAGATTCGACATTTTTCCAACCATTATGTTATGTTGATAGTTGAAAAGATGTAGAATCATGAACTTTAACATGTCCATCATGAGATACAAAATTAGGGGAAAATCAATATTGTGTACACAAGTTAGAGGATGAAATAACACCAATTTAGTATCTCTGCAAGGTTTCCTTAAAACAGTGAACCTGGTCTTAGCAGCGATAAAGACAGCATAGCATTAACATGGCTCAACAGGACATATAAAGGAATGGAAGCACACTAATCTCCCATTCACCATCCCTGAAAAATCTTGTACATTCAGATATGAGACCATTTCCAGTTGATAAAAATCCTTGATTACACCATTTGGGGGCATCCATGAAGTACATACTCTTCAAAATAAGAAACTTTAACCCACCCCTCACCCCCAACTAATGCACTTTAAATTTAAATAAGGGGGGGGGAGGCGAGAGAGAGGAGACAGTGGAAGACAGAAAGACCACCGACCTGCCTGCGGTGAGAGAGTGAGAGGCCCAAAGACTCAGCCTTATCGTGGGAGATACCAATGATCCGAAATGCCTTGGTTTCCACAGCGTGAAGTCGAGAAAGGTGAGGCAGGAGCACCAGCCCTTTGATAATTGATAGCCCATAATGATAAGATCTTGCAATTTTTCTTACTTTGTAACAAAACTTGCTTAAAATAATTTTCAAGAAATTCAGTTCTGTATTTTAAAATATTAATTTACACTTATGTTTCTTCTTCATCTTCAACTTCAACTTCTTCATCATCTTCTTCACAGCATACCTTTTAGGTTTTTTTTGTGGTAACCGTTTTTCACCAGACATAGGTATGTCAAATGCAGATCTCATGGGTCTGACATCTTGTGTGTCTTGGTGACCACATCGAAACACTAAGTGAACAAAACGAACACCAAATATCTGCACGGCAGCCATGACTTCTGTCAAAGTCAGGAATGCCTATCCAGCGTCCATTTTCTGACTTTGAACAATACACCATCGATGTGTCCCAGGTGGGATGTGCAATGTTTTTAAAATGTCGATGAAACTTTCTGACCCTATAACTGAAATAAAGAGCCGCTGATTTCCCCATTGAGACAACAGCGGTCAACAATGGCACAGGGTATGTCATGCACAGCGGACATAAAATGGCAGCCCAGAAGTCGACCCTCGCAAAAAAAATGAAAATAAAAAAATTGGGGTCGGCAGGAATTATTGGGGTAGGTCAGGTAACCGAAAACTTAGCTTTATTTTTTTAGGCCTAACTGTTACCAATACCAAATGGCCCATTTAGCATAATTTGAATTTGGGTCATCACAAGTAGTGTTCAAAACTTACTAAAATTAAGTGTAAACTTAGAAAAAAAAATGTAGAATAAGTTCAGAACTCAGGCTCATCACCATCATAAAATTTGATTTGAGCGTATGCCTGAAGCATAAGGATTCCGAAATAGGATTGGAGAGGAGGTTGCATGTACAGATTGTTTTAGAGGAGTAAAACAAAGTTTGTACATCATGCAAAACAAAGTTTAGTATTGTTTTCTTATCTTAGGTCTCAGATTTTAAAAAGTCAAACCTAATGAAAAGATCAAGGTTTGTGGTAAAGCTGCATTATAAGTTATGGAAGCTTAAGATACAAATGATATGACAGGAAGGAGCATGATTGAATGGGGTACAAACATTTGAATAAAATAGGGGATAACAATGAGGGATAACATATGACACAGTATGTTTAAAAACTAGAGTGAAAAAGACAGAAGAAAAGGATAACATAAGCAAGTGAAAAGGATGGACAAAAGGATGGAAGAAAATATAAAACTTGGGTTTAGGTAAACTATATTGCCAAAGACAAGATGGCTGAATAAATTAATGTGGCCTCGCAGGGGCCTGGGAGAGGGGCAGATGTCCAGATGAGAGACAGTAAAAGACCATCAAACTTTTCAAGGTATGAAAGCAAGAACTCCTAATCCTTGGCTTTTTGATGGGAGGTTCCAATATTCCTCAATATATCACACTCAATAGTATCCTAACTTGTTTACATTGTATTTTAGCTCGGTTTATAGATACAGTATGTGGCGGACTAAGCCATCACAAATGGAACATTTAAAATCATTCAGTATTTGACAAAGAAAGCCATAACACCTTAAAAATTCAAACTTATGTGATAAATAAATTGGCTGTGGATGCTTATTTATAGGGATTAGAGCAGGAAAAGGAGTGAAAATGATCCCAGGACTTGGCAACCAACATCTTATGCACCATGTTATAAAAATGTTGCCGAGGTGGAAAGTACGATTTCAAATGAATGAAGGTTCATTTAATTACTCACTGTAAATTTCCGTGTATAAACCACACTTGTGTACAAGCCACACGCTAATTTTGCGTCCCTTCCCATGGGCGCAAAAAAATAAATAAAATTGCGATGATTTAACATGTTTCAGCAATTTAAAAACGGTCAAACATATCTCAATTAAACAAATGCTATTTTGATGGTGCGATATTTAAAAAAAAAAGCAGTTTGTGGAAACCCCTAGATATTATAGAATACCAGCTCAATCAATCCACTTTAAATATGCCTGTTTATAAAGTATACATAGAGAGGAAGAAAGCAGGATGGGGATTTAGTTTCTTTAAATATTCATTCTTACCATTTTTCTTTCATCCTTTTCTTTCCATCGAAAAACATTATTTTCTTTCTTGCCGCTCTCTTTAGTTCCTGAGTTGCCTCCAGCCAGGTCCTCCTAGAGCACATCATCCTCCGTCCCATTAAGGCAGTTGGATATACAGCACTGCAGTGCATGCTAGCATGACAGGGAAACGGTTGTTGTGTCTGGTAGTGGTGATGCTCATCATCTTGACGCCCTTTGCGGACACAGTGGTGCTTCTCGGGACATTGACGGTAAGTCTGGTTTGGTCGGTGTTCCAGATGCAACTCAGGGGATAGCCATACCCCCGGCAAAGTTGGACGATGATTTTTTGAAACCTTGTTTAGTATAAAAGCAATTGTGGCTCTAGTTGACAGATTGGGATATGGCCTTTGATCATAATTGCGCTTGTTTCGTGTATTGGGATTTATCTTCAAATTAAGATTTAAAAGGGAAATATTTTTTATCAAATAAATGGTTATTGATTGTGATGAATGCCCTGTAATCTGCTATTACCGTATATACCGGATTGGTGTTCGACACATTCTTTCAAAAGACTGCCTTAGTTTATATGTGGGTCTTTCAAGGAACAGCAATTTACAGTTCCCTGATTAAAACACAATCACCTCACATATTATAAGTTCTTCCAATGTACATTTGAGTGAAAGAAATGACATTCAGCATTGTAAATAGGTAATTTTGTCATGTCATATGTCCAAAATTGCCTATTGCCATGTATTAGCCGCATCCCCGACTTTTGATGAAATAAATGCGGCTTATACACGACAATTTATGGTAATTCATTGTTCACATGATGTATATTTCACACACACAGCCATAGAAAAGCAAACCCTTGGCAACATATAATGTGACTACAAGATGCATCCCCAGATTTCTGACAATGGACCAGAAGAGGTGATGACAGCAAATCTCTGAATATATGATCAAGAGATATATGAAAGATGGAAAAAGTATTTTGAAATATTTCTTCCAAAGGTTATAACTAAGGTTGAATGTTCATTCACCATTTAAATCCCGAATCCAAACAATACAGTACGGTCTGAAAGAACCCATATACCCTTCCACTGTGCAATTTCCGAGTCATAGCCTCAACTGGAAAAGTTATGGCTTTTATTTTTTTTGGAATTCCAAGAGAATAACTATGTATCGACTATTTATAAGAAAGAAGTACAATAACTTGGGTATATTATTCTTCTTTAGAAGAAATAATGAAAGTCAATCTAAAAGAGAAACAGCATCAAAAGCTCAGTTATGGAATTTTTTCAATAAGACATTGCTTGAGCCCAGACTCTCATGTTGCACCTGCAAAAGCAGCAGAAATTGGGTTCAAAAACCCTCCTCGTGCCATTTATTTGGTTTGACATATTTGACATCCATGAATATTGATCGTTTCTAAACCTGAAGCAAAACATCTATGGACAGGTCTTTGAGGGTGATGATAAAGATATAAATGCTGTGGGAAAGTATTTTAAGTACCAGGAGAAAAGCATACTATAGTCTCTGAAAGAGGTTTTAAAATGTCAAAGTAGTTCTCAGATAAAGGGACATTAAAACGAAAACAATTCCATCTTCTCTATGGCTATTATATTGTTCAGGCTCAAGCTATATTTGCCAACCTTTGTATTGTTAGATTTCTAAAGTGTAAACCAAATCCCATGAGCATAAATGTATGGACTTGCTTACATCCTTGTTCCTATTGCCTTCTCCATTCTGTGTCTTTCACCCTCAAGAAGGTAGAGAAAGTTGTGTTCAGCCTTCGCTCTTCATCGGCAATAAGCCCAGGTTCTAATAAGTCCAGCGTTGGTGTCAATGTTCTCTAATCCAACTCTTCAGCTCTAGCTTCTTTGTTTGCTCTCTTCAGCCTATCAATGGAACCATCTCCTCTCCTAATGTATTTCTATGAATGGAACCCTCTCTTCTCCTCTCCTAGTGGAGGCTAGAGTTGCCCAACACAGTCTCTTGTGCCCATTCTTGTTTCTTGTCTACGTAAACAACTTTTCCGATACTTTGGAAAACACCCTCTTCCTTTTTGCATGTGACTCAACATTGTGTTGTGCACACCCCCATCACACTACTAAGAGGCAGACACCATCTGTGTCACTCATTGATCTGGAACTGATTAAATGTTGGTCTAACAAATAAAATGTGATCTTTCAATCCAGGCAAAGATCACAGTCTCACCCTGTTGTTCCAGAAGGATTGTCAAAATCAACCACATACTTATACAGTCAGCCATGGAAGATATTCAGTCTGTTGAACTTCTTTGCCTCACCATCAGTCACGACCTCTCCGCGGCTGACTATAGAGCAAAGTTGAGGTCCAAAGTCAAAATTGGGCATCCTTTGTCATTCCGATAAAAAATCAGTACTCAGTCTACAAGGCTCTTGTCCATAGCTCTATGAACTACTGCTTTTCTCTACAGGCTGGCACCTAAGCATCATATCTGACTCCCCTGGATTATATGGATTTTAAAGCTCTCAGCATTACTGGCATTTCCCATGATGAGGATGAGTCACAAGGTCTGCTTCTCTCATGTCGCACATAGTTTGGTGGCATCTGTTTTTTTATTCCTTCTCCCCTAATGCGCTGCTGTCCCTTGGATGGATGTTAAACTGGGTGACCCATCTGCTGGCATTAGTTGGTGAATATTAAAGATCCCATGGTGTCCTTTACGAAGAGTTGGCGAGGCATCACCTGCACCCTGGTGAAATTCCACATTCCTGCTCTAAAGGCGCTGTCACACCTTGACGATTTAGCCAGCAATGGCAACGTATAAAAATGTATGTAAACGTTGGCGTACGCTGAAATTTTGATGTTTTTGAAAAAAGTTTTGGTCGTATTCTTAACGTGTTGGTCGTATGCATAACATATTAGTAACGGGCACAGAACGTTTCGTTGTCTTATAGATAACTTATACCAACGAATGCTTAGCCTGTTGTCGGCATTCACAACCTATGCCCAACGATAGTTTAACTTAGGCATAGCGCGCTGCACGTATCGCCGACGAACACGTGGCGTAGCCTATTAAAAACCTGCCGCACGCCGATTTAAATCATAACCGCTGAGAATTGGAAGTGTCAACATCGCAGTCACACCTTGACGATTTAGCGAGCGTATGCCGACCTATGAAAAATGTGTCTAAAACGCTGGGACACGTCGAATACGGTATGGGTAAGTTGTGTATACGTTAAGAGCACGCTGAAAAACGATGAAGTACGCTGTCATATTTCGTGGTACGTTTAGTACGTCGTGAAATTTCAAGCATGCTGAAAATTTCCGACGTACTCGCCGTATGGCTCACACGTTCCGCTACGCTGGAATAAGTTGTAGGCACGATATGGGATCGTTGACCACACGTCGACACAAGTTCCTTGTAAGTTACTCATAAGTCGAAACACGTCGAGGTAATGCTTAGCATACCCGAAACTTATTTTTCCTCGTCAAGGCACATTTTCTTTTTCTCCTTGGCTCCGTGAAGACACGTGACGAAATATCTGAAGTTGTTGTTTTGTTGTTGTTTTTTTTTTGTTTGTTTGTTTTTTAGTCTATCACGAATTTTAAAATATATTCGGACATTTGCTTTTAAGTTTCGACGTCGACGTGACAATATCCTCAAACAGAAATATTCACAGAAGAGGAACTAAGAATAAGACATGAGCAAACTGAAGAGGCAATCGGACGTGACGTAACGGCACGTGACGAAATACACTGAACAACAAATTTCAAAAAATTTTTTTTACTGGAGATGTGTAAAGTGATTAAGACTAATTTGGGTACGCTGATTTCAAAAATCATAACCGTTTTGCTGTATCACGTCAGGATTTTCAGGAACAGAAATATTCCATTGCCTAGAAGTCAGGATTTCAATGAAATTTACATATGTCTTTAACATGTCTATTTCGTACAATTGTTGTTAACTTGTGTTATATTTCTTTCTTTCAGATAAAGATGAGTAGGCGTTCCTCTACCAATCATCCTGACAACTTCTGTTATGTCTGTGGTCGGTATACCAAAAAAGATCAACAGCGAAGTATATCTACAGCAGTGAAAATGAAGGCCGCCTACTTTCACTACTTCGGGTGTAAGTGGGGGACCAAGAACAGAGCTGGGCACCACACATCTGCTGCACAAGCTGTCACACAACCTTGACTCAGTGGTTGGTGGGCAAGCGCGCGAGCATGCCATTTGCGGTGCCATGATATGGCGTGAGCCGCAGAATCATCATGATGATTGTTATTTCTGCTGCACAAGCATCGCCGGCTTCAACAAGAAGAATAAAGGTCACATCAAGTACGCTGACTGCGTCTCTGCTCGTAAACCTGTGCCTCATGATGACGAGAACCCCGTTCCAACACCTCCAGCTGATCAGAACATAGCTGTAAGCAGTGGTGAAGAGGATGGTGATGATGAACCTTTTGAACCCGAATGACCTTTTTGAATCCATTTCCTACACAGCACCTGAACTTCTTCCCTGACAACTTGGGAGCAGTCTCGGACGAGCACGGCGAGCGATTCCACCAAGAGATTTCACGGAGACGCGTTACAGGGCGGCACAACCCGAACATGATGGGCGATTTCTGCTGGTTCCTGCATTGTGAAACTGACACAGAGCAGCACAAACGCAAAGCCAAATGCCTAAAGCATTTTTAATTACATTCTAGTGGAGTTTTTCTGTAATTTCTATATATTTTGAAGCATTCATGATGAAATACATGAATAAATGAATTTTTGTAAATTTCATTGAAATCCTGACTTCTAGGCAATGGGAATATTTCTGTTACTGAAAATCCTGACGTGATACAGCAAAACGGTTAT
>CM068960.1:60428039-60450539 GCA_035128595.1 Eptatretus atami | reverse complement strand
GAGGGGGTGATAGAGAGAGATGGAGGGAGAGTGAGGAGATAGAGGGGGAAATAGAGAAGGAGAGTGGGAAAGAGAGAAGGAAGGAGGGGGAAGAGAGAGGGGGGGAGGAGAGAGGAGGGAGGTGGGAAGAGAGAGGGAGGGAGGGGGAAAGAGAGAGGGAGGGGGAGGAGAGAGGAGGGAGGCGGGAAGAGAGAGGGAGGAGGGGAAATATAGAAGGAGGAGTGGGAAAGAGAGAAGGAGGAGTGGGGAAGAGAGAGGGAGGGGGAGGAGAGAGGAGGAGGCGGGAAGAGAGAGGGAGGGAGGGGGAAGAGAGAGGAGGGAGGCGGAAGAGAGAGGGAGGAGGGGAAAGAGAAGAGGAGGGAGGGAAAGAAGAGAGGGGGAGAAGAGAGGAGGGAGGGGGAACGACAGAGGAGGGAGGGAAAGACAGAGGAGGGAGGGGAAAGACAGAGGAGGAGGACAGAGAGAGAGGAGGGAGGGGAAAGAGAGGAGGGAGGGAGAGTAAGGTTGGGGAGCAGTGAGGGAAGTCTGTGAGAAGTGAGAGGAAGGGAAGGCAGATGTGTGGTGGGAGTGTCAATTACGATTCATACTGCCTCATCAAAATGATTTGGCATGAATAACAGTGAAGATGAAACAAAATCACGTCTGAAATCCATTTTCTACCAGTTATACTATAATTACCACCAAGAGACAAAAACCGCCTGGCCATATCCGGAGATAAACACAGTCCAGTGACAAACAACGCTCAGACCGCGTCCGCAGCCAAGCTGTCCGGAAACAAACACAGCACGGACACGTCTGGAGACAAACTCAAGTCCAGACATAAACATCGCCCAGCACAAACCCCAATCCGGACATAAACACCGCCTGGACACGTCCGGAGACAAACTCACATCCAGACACATCTGGAGACAAACCCTGACTGGACATAACCACTGTCCAGACACATATGGAGATAACCATCATCCATACATAATGACGAGAGAGAGAGAGAGAGAGAGAGAGAGAGAGAGAGAGAGAGAGAGAGAGAGAGAGAGAGAGAGAGAGAGAGAGAGAGAGAGAGAGAGAGAGAGAGGAGAGAGAAGAGAGAGAGAGATGGAATAGGGAGTAGCAGAAAGAAATGTTATGCTTTTGAACAACACACACACCACACACACCTTTTTATTGTATACATTGTCGAGGCTCATATGAGAGCTAACACAGAACGCACAGCAAGGGGAGCATGAGACAAGAGGAGCGGGAGTGGGAGGGACAAAAACATGTGGAACAGCGACATAGGAATCTGGAAGGGAGAGGGATGGGTGGGGAATATGGGTATACAAGATGGACATTACAGGGACTTTAAGGAAGGAAAGCAGGGAATTTGAAGGAGGTGGGGTTGGGGTGGATTAACGGGGGGGGGGGGGTAGAAAAGATCGAGATTTGGGTGGGGGGGGGGGAGATAAGAGGTGGTTGTGAACAGCAGTTTTGAAGGCCTGGAGGAAGAATGGGGTGTGAAGAGAGTTGTGGAGTTTATTCAAAAGGCGGGAAAAAAAGAGGAATAAAAAAGTGAAGGTGAGCAGTGATTCATGATTTTGGGATTTTTACCAGAACGGGGTTGTTGGCAGACCTTGAGCGCCCTACGGAAGTATGTGTGGACAAATGACACACAGAGCAGGGGGGGGGGGGGCGAGACTGGAGAGGAGACGGTAGAAGACAGAAAGACCACCGACCTGCCTGCGGTGAGAGAGTGAGAGGCCCAAAGACTCAGCCTCATCGTGGGAGAATACCAATGATCCTAAATGCCTTGGTGCTTGGCCGATATCGGCAATTTTTCGGAATCGGCAGGTTGGAGTCAGGTTCGGTGTGATTATTAACTGCAGTGTGTACTGTATACAACCCAGAAACCTTGAGTAGCTTTCACCGAAAAACGACGTTACGTTTATATGGACGTTTCAGGGAGATGTTCACCAACATTATTCTTTGTAAACAGCTGCGTGTGATGGGTGGAAAAAACATTTGGCTCGGTAATTTAGAAAATACGTTAATACAGCAAATAGCTCAGAAAGCAGGCGTTATCAAATATATTTTGCTTTGAAACTCACAAAGAGAAACATATTACCTTTGTAAAACAAATCCGATAAACAAATGCTTTAGAAACAGGTGCGAGGACAAAGGAAAACCTGATTAAATCTCCATAAGATACGGGATGAAACTTTACCACCATGGCACCTGGAGCAGGCATGGCATGGCATGTGCACACACCCACGGAGAGTCCGTACAGATCCAAATCTATGTCCGTGTGTGCTGTATACGTACTTCTACCTTGGAGTAACTGTTAACTGGACATCCCGATCAGGGCACGGACTGGACTGTACAGCTCGGTCAGGGGCTCAAGCACTCAAGCAAGAACTCCATCGGAACGCCTGGCTTGGTAAGCGATTACCAGTTGTTGTCGATACAACTATGCACCTGGAAACGCCCGTGCAATTTCCGAATTGGCCAAATCAACACTTCTTTAAGAGTCGGAACTGCTGATACTTTAAAATCTGGAGTATACATTTTGTAATAATGCTTAGGTTAAGAAATTATCTCGGTTATTAATATACGCATATTAAATAAAGCCACGAAAGCTGATGTCTCCAGGTGTTTATAAGCACTGCAACATACCCAGCGATTTATAGCTATGATGAACAGGCATTCGATAATATAAGTGAGGAATGTGAACAAAAAAAGCTTTATTGTTAAGAAATCGTTGCGGACTGTTCCAAATCAAAGCATGGTCGAGCAGGCAAAAAAAAAAGCAGCTTCAGAAGTGCCGGATTAAGCCTCGGCTGGCCTAAGGCACATTTTGAATTTTAGACAATGGCCTGAAAATTTTTTATTACATTCGGGCTCATGGAAATGGACCCCAGACAAAAGATGAACTGATTCAAGAACAAAATATTTAATACAAAAAAGACAAATATTTAATGTGAAAAGAATTTTTGGCCCGAATTTTTGGCTGGTCCTAAGGCACATGCCTTGTCTGCCTAATGGTTAATCCAGCACTGCTTCAGCCGCCCAGCAAGGTTACCCAGGAAACGCCTGAAGACCCCAGACAGCAAGGTGGCCGAGGATCGCCTGATGAGGGATATAATTAAATAAAGGGCATTACTTATCTTCAAAAGGGGTGTTTAAATTCACCCAAGCATCCAATTTTAACTCTTGCACTTCCTTGGCGTTTTCTTTGTACGCATGCAAGGTTTCAGGCTGATCAATCTTATGGTTTTGGAGGAGACAGACACACTAACACACTCACACACTGACACACACACAGCTTTTTATTTGTGTGTGTGTGTGTGTGTATATATATATATATATATATATATATATATATATATATATATATATATATATATATATATATATATATATATATTTTTATGGTTGCGGGGGTAGATGGGGAATTTCATAGCAAAGTTAGGATTGTATTGAGTTGCTTGGTCTGTGGACATGTGGGAGACGTCATAATGTAAATTAATAAGTGAAACTGTGATCTTAAGTGTTACTTTTCACCACACGGCGGGGGGGGGGGGGGGGGGGGGGTGGTGCTGTGTTAATTATATAGGGATTAAGACCAATTTCCCCCAGTATGTAATTTCCCCCTGTGACCTTTTCCCTATGTTTTTGTGTTTCAAGACAAGCAACAAAGGGGGATCACATCCATAAAACAACTCCAACCATGCCGCACATCCAAGCAGGCAAGAAGCCCCACCTTCCTGGCTTCGTACCATCAAGTCACAGCCCCAAGGTTTATGATTGGTGAGTGTGACGTGAGAGGGAGGGAAGGGGCATGATGAAAGAGGAGACAGGAGTTGTGAGAGGACACGGTTGGTGAGAAACATAGCTGGGACAGAGGATCTCGCTTTGCTCTCCCCTGGGCATGATGAAATGGCTGTGCGATTCCCGTGTCGTACTGTAAATTTTCCCATGTGCTGGGCAAGATGCTAGTCATTGACTGTTCGGCTGAACCGTGAAGTGTGTACGTTTCTGAGGAGGGAAGCAGAGTGTGCCTCGAGGTTTTGTGGACTATTGCAGTCTAATTTTCAGGTTTGCAGAAAAGGCCAAGCCATGGTGTGGCAGAATGTTTACAACCACAAAGGAAACTTTTCCCTTGAAAATGACAGTGTTAGAGATAAAGTTTGGGGTATTGTTGAGCACCTTCATAAAATCATTCCCTCAATGGTGTTTCCAACAATGCACGATAACCTTCCACTCATTGATCATACATGCGACACACTTGGACAACAAATTCCAAGAAGGGAGTGGAACAGAAATTTATTTGAAGCACTTGGGACCTTGCAGCTCTCACGATCACACCCAGCCATGAGCCATCATCGGTTTAACAAACAGCTTAAATGGTCCTGGTCAATGTCATTTACAAAGAAGCAGATGCAAAGACAGGTAGGAGTTATTCTGATTGACCGATTGCAGTTTCTTAGTGAGTGAACATGGTATATTAGCTTTGAAATTGGCTGCAAAAGTAAGTTTACCGTTTTGGATCTGTCTTGTCTGTTATAGTTTGTTCCCTGTGCTGATGATTGTATTATGAATGTTTCCATGTCTTCTTGTCCATTCTCACTTGGAACTGTTGGATTGATTTTGAGTTTGTTTTTGTCTCTGGCTTGACTAGGATGCAAATTTGTGAGGCTCAAGCTTTTGCAGATTGTTTATATCCCTTTCTTCTTTGCATCCTCTCATCAGGCTCAGGTCGGAGAATTAATCGGGCTCAGAGAAGGTGGAGTGTCAAATGGTGCAGGAACTCCACCTTTTCCTCAATGCTCTTGGAAGCTTAAAAACGGACCAAGATCAACACCCCGGTTTTATCTCAGGATGTCAACCTCCAGACACTGAATGAGGAAATCCAATCCTCAACATCTGTTAGTATTCTCTGAGCCAATTTGACTCTCCATACCACCAATATACACAGATTTAACCGTGCTCATAATTTGCAATTTACACTCCTGCAAAAGGTAGATGTCCAGTTGGAATTTTGCAATTCCTCAGAGACAGCAGACTGTCAGACACTGGTACAGACTCCAAATATGTTCAGTGATGTTGTAATATGGAACATGAATGATCATTAGTAAGTAAACACCAAACAAAGCCACGTAAACTGTGTTCAAGGAGCCATGAGGACTTTGAGTACTACTCCTTTCTTCTTCCTCAAACACCATTCCCACTGAAGTTTCTCTTTTGTTTGCTCCCGCAGCTGAGGAATGTCAAACTGCATTTGATCCAAACCATCGATAACCACATTTTCTCCTAACAACTGAGTAATGTTCCTCATAAGTGGTCATACTGCCTTCCACATACTGCCTTGGGAGGATAGGCCCAGGTCTTCCCCCAAAAGGGACTCATCCAATCACATTGTTTCCATACATCTTGCAAGGATACAAGTTCCAGGGGTGGTGAATGAGGAGGAATGGAAAAGGAGGTTCCCACCCTTCCTCTTTTGGGGAGTCAGCCACCCACCCCCCCCCCCCCACCTCCTCTAGGGCTGCCTCCTGCCTCCACCAGCTGTTCAGACATTACACCCAAGCATATTCTATGCTCCCTTTAGATGGGCCAATGGATTGGGTGGTATTTCCGATTCCTCGGGTTATTTGTCCTTCAGGCCTCTTTTCCCTTTCTTTTGGGGGTCAATACGATTGGTGATTGCATGTCCAAAGGTCCCTCTCCTGAAGCCAAAGGGCCTGGCTTCATTTCCACTGCATTCTCCTATTCTTCCCTTGCTCCACCACATTCTGGCTTGCTCTGTCTTCCACTCACCCATTCTTCTTCCAAGTGCCTTTTACCTTGCTTTAGGTGTGTTTCCTTAGCTTTCCACTGTACAATTTCTGTTATGTCTGTTTCTGTGTTCTAATTCTTCTGCAGACCTCAGCTTTGTTTAAAAATGAAAACTTTCAGACTCACTAATACCATACTATGGCAGCATTGTCAAAGCTGACACTGTGTTTTGCAATGGACGGTTTTGTGTTTTTCACAGATTGCAACTCAGCCGGAAGTTGCATTTTAACCTTTAATAATACTAAATATAATATAAGTTCTTCCAAGGAACTTCAAGGCAGGATGGGGCCATTAAGCCCAATAAAGCCTGCACTATGATTGCCAACGTATGATTGACCATGCTTTATCCTGTTTAAATGATCAGCATCAAGCAAGGAAACATCACATACCATTTTAAAAGTCTTTGGTATGACTTTGTCGGGATTTGAACCACCGAGCTCCCAGACTCAGAGTGAACACTCAAACCATTACACCACCGAGGCTGGTTAATGTTACCAGTTAAAAGGTTAAAATTATTAAAAACGGCAGAATCAAATATGAATATCCGTAGAAGAATAGTTTGATCAATCTCAGTCATTTATGGATCTGGCCATCGAGTTGGTGATCACCTTCATGCCTGTATCAAATGTTTTATTTTGAAAATGCATGGAGACCAGGTGGTGACCTAAAGCAAGCAATGTGGTGTAACCAAATAATTTAATATACACAGAATATGATTTATTATTTTCTGGAATGCTACTGTATGCTCATGAAATTACTTGGGAATATGATGTTTTATGAGGATAATAAGTAAAGGGAATTTGTAAAATTTACACTCCAAATATGCTTCACTTGTGGGGAAGTCTGTTTTATTATTTGACAGTCATCTTGCACATCCACACATTTCCACTACTATTTCACAAGGTTATGGATGCCCTCATAATGAAATTATGTGAGCCAGTCTCTGATCCAATTCTGTATTGCTACTTGAACCTTGTTGTAATCTCTGAAGTTCTGACCTAGTAGAGCTTCCTTCATTGGCCCAAAATATTAAAATCCGACAGTGTGAGATTCCGACTGTTCGGTGGGTGGGATGACAGTTCAAAACCAAGTTTCTCATCTCAATGCAATGGACTTTAGCCCTCACCATGTGTGGGAAAGCATTGTCCTGTTGCAGAATGACACTGGTGGTGAGTGCCATGTGATACTTTGTCCACATTGCAAGCTTCAATTTTTAATTTGCAGAAGTGTGGGGCATGTTGCACTTGTTAATATTTCAAGCTACACATTCTTCTTCTTCTTGCGTATGGCAGATTAGCTTCCGGGTAAGCTATCATTTCTTGGAAGCGCGACTGTGTCGCTGATGCAGTGCCCCTCTACCAATACACACTGGTACTCATTTTGCCGACCTCGGAAGGATGACAGGCTGAGTCAACCCCCTGGTGTATTAATTCAGCAGCCAACGGGGCTTGAACTCAGGACCGAAGGATCCCAAGCCACCACCATAACAACTAAGCCAACACCAGGCTTTAAGCTACACATTGAAGGCCAAGAACACCATTCTGGTACCAGAATATTGTAATCATCACTTTCCTGACACTTGGACATGACTTGTATGTTTTTGGTGTCGGTCTTGATGGATGCTTCCATTGCATGGATGCGTGTTTACGCTCGGATTTATAATTGTGAACAAATATTTTGTATTTGGTAATGGTATATTCCAAAAATGTATCGACATCTGCTTCGTATTGCCGGAGAAGACTGGCTGATTCACAAACGGGTCTGTTTGCGTTAATCAGTAAGCACTTTTGGGGCCTACCAATACACGCTTTGCCGAAATCCAAACTTTTGGAAATACAGCATATACTGTACCACGAGACAGATCTGCAATGCCATATAATGATAGGTGTTTATATTCACATATCAGTCAGTCAATTCTGGCCACATTGTCCTCTGTCATAGCAGATACTGGTCACCCAGGCTATTGTTCATTGCACACAATTGTCTGCCATTTTAGAAACCATTCCTACACATATTTTCCATAACATAGACTTAGTACCATATTGTGCTGTCATTCTATGAAGAATGTCACATGGTTTGACAGCTTCACTAAGCAAAGACCGAATGACTTCACTGCTCCATAATGGTGCATTCTTCTGGAGGGGCAACCATTTTTACAGCATGACGACCACCACTCGTGGGGAAGTTGGGTATTTTATTATTTAATATGCAGCCTGTGGCTGCTGGCTGCATCAATGCTGGGAGCACAACTGTGCCACTGATGCAGTGCCCCCCTGGTCCCAGTAAGCTGTTACTCATTTTGCCAACCTCAAAAGGATGACAGGCTGAGTTAACTTACCTGTTGTTATTTATCGGCACAACAGGGGCTCCAACTCAAGACCCTAAGATCTTAAGGCAGCCACCTTAACTGTTAAGCCAATATCAGGCTGGGGAAGTTGGGTACTAAGTGGTCAAAAAATGATTTGAACTTGTCTCTGCAATACTGCACATAATACAGTTGTATTACACAGATGTGCTATTAGTGACAGTAAAATTCACCATATTTATTGACTTACCCGAGCATGTGGTACTCAAGAGAACCATAAAATAGCTGGCCACTTTGTTGGAATTATTTTCCTCATATTGTCTTGTTTTTTGGTTTTTTTAATGCGACACACCAGAACACAATGCTACTCCAGAGTATTGTGTAATACATCATATAGCATATGCAGCATGAGAAAATTAACAAGCATCACTACAATTGAACATGAATCTTTCAAGACGAGCATTGGGAAACAAAAAAGCAACAACACAGTGTATGAGTATATTAGGTATGAACCTGACGTCAACATCATGAGGCAAGTGCTCATACAAGATCACAAAATAGATCAGACTCGGTGGCATCCCAAAAATTCCTGTGAACAAGAAAACGGTGGGATCATTACTCCCCATATCTGAATGCAAGCAGATGGGATAGCCAGCTTCACACCTTATTCCAAATAAATATGGTGTACGCTTCATGGTGCCGTTTTACCAACTCCTGATGAGATCTGATTTATCTTACCTGACTCTCTTGGAGATTGAAAGCAGAAACATAAGCAAGCTAGCACGCACACACACACACACACACACACACACACACACACACACACACACACACACACACACACACACACACACACACACACACACACACACGCAAAAATGTGCAATGGCCAATATTAGATTTGACATCGGACATAATTTCTGACTGCTGATGAGGGTGCAACATATCCAGCTTTCATGCTCAGCATGGTGGGATAATATATGTCCACACTCCAAAATGTCAAGCACTGTAAAGCATTAAGAATTTAAGGATTATATATTGTCGCTATGACTAATGGCTACATCAATACAAAACATCATTACTGGCCGAATATTGTTACAAGGATATAATGTACTCTCATTCATTTCATAGTTTGTTGTGTCAGCTCACATGGAAAGTGTAAAAGCAAGCTTTCAGCGATTGTTGAGTAACCTTTTGCCTCTGCATCGAGAATTAAAATTTTGTTTGTAAACCATTCTTTTCGCTGAATTATTTTTTTCCATGGAAGAAAAACAAATGTAGTTTCTTTTTAACATTTGGCATTTATACATCCAATGTCTTTTTAGCTGCGATATGCCACAGGTTTACAAGATCTACTCATTGCTGCTGTTGTTGTTGTGATTCTTGCTGGGGTTCGATTTTTCAAATATGCACCCATTGGTCGGACAGCTGATGGACCACACCTACATTGGTCATTTGACTGCATCCACCATAGCACACAGACCAAATTATATGGCTGCCATCCTGGTTTTCTGGTGGGCCGAACACATGAGACCTGTAGGCCTCTGCCGATTATACATCATACGGATTTGTTGCGTCAGATTTCATTTGGCTTTGTTTGGATTGAGTGTTACGATGAGGGATCGCAAAAAATCGAATCATATGTCAAATAAAAATTATTAGTATGATTTAATAAAGCCCTTATGCAGCTCCCCAAAAAAATAGTGTTACATAATTATATATATGTATATATATATATATATATATATATATATATATATATACACATAAATATATAAATATTGTTACGGCCATGGGTACCGAGTGTATTATGAGGGGGTTAATCCCCGTTTGGCCTCGGAAGAGCCGGACCGAGGGCCACTGCTCACAATTAACTTCGTGGTACGGTGGGTTGCTTTAGAACCACAAACGCCAATCAGTTAACCACTAGTTCCAGTGTCCACTGTCTAATTTTGCCGTTTAACTGGAGGTTACGTGATTTCCTGAATGGGGAGTGTGGCCTCGGCAAAGCACCAATCTTATCTTGATTAGATCTTAATTAGGGCGGCCGAGCATTTAACCGCTGGTGGTGCAGACTGTGACAGGTCAATTAGTTTGGTAATTACCTCCCAGTCTATCTATGTAGGTTCAGACAATGCTGGATCAATGCAAGGAAAGGACAAGCACAGACAGGTTGGAACGTCAACAAGGAATTTATTAATAAGGAAAAAATAAATAAATAAACTTTTTATTTCATTGTGGTGAAAATAAGTAAATTCAAATCAATCAAAATAATCGCAAGCAAATAAAGAATGAATCAGGCATTGATAGAAAAAGAGACAAAGAGCAGAGGCTTATCACTATGCCTAACTTAACAATTAAACACGAGACAAGGGTACCCAGCAGATCATTCACGGGGGAAGAGAAATCCAGTCTCGCTCACCAAATAGAAGTCGTCATAGGTCAAATAAAACATCCTGAAATGTGTGAGCGTGCCTCGTCCGTTGCCAGCGGCCCTACCTTGCCATGCACCCACTCGCAAACAGGCTTGAACGCCAATCGACGTCACGTCGTCACCCCAGGAACCAGGGATGCCAGAATTCAGGTACGCCAAGAGCAGGTCTCGAGCAGAACCAGCATTAGCGGTCCAAGCGTCACCCACCATCAGGAGCCACCAGGAGCCACAACCGACGGACAGCTGTTAGGAGCTGTGAAAAGCTGAGGCGCTGTGAGAAACTGCAAGGCTGCAAGGCCTTCACCAACTGTCATAAACTCAACTGTCACCAGCTCACCAACCGTCTGACTGGAAATGACGAAGCAACCATCTGCCTGGAACTGACGAAGCAACAGTCAGACTGGAACTGACGAAGCAACCGTCTGACTGTAACTGACAAAACAACCATCTGACTGGAACTGACGAAGCAACCGTCTGACTGGAACTGACGAAGCAACCTTTGACTGAAACTGACCAAGCAACCGTATGACTGAAACTGACCAAGCAACCGTATGACTGAAACTGACCAAGCAACCGTCTGACTGGAACTGAAAAAAGCTGTTGCCCAGCTGTCACCAACTGACACAAGCTGTCACAAAACTCTCAGAGCTGTCAGAACCGCAACCAGCTGTCACCAACTGACTGACAAAAATGGTCCACTCATCCTTTTTATAGGCAGCCCGTCTGGGCGGAGCCTCAAGCAGACTTCAGCCAAATCCAACTTGCCTATTGGCGCATCGTTGCATGTGACAAACCACCCATCTTGCAATCATTCCTGGCCTACGATGCCATGTTTGTGGTGTTGGACAAACGGCAGAAAGCAGCCATTTGCCAGAATTACTGAGCAAAAACGTGAAGCGCTCATAAAACACCAACAACAGTTATCACCTCAATGTTCAGACTGTTACGAAAAAGAGCCAGTTAGCGTCCACAGAGCTGCTGAACGGGGTGTCAAACATCGAAGGAAAGAGGTGGGTGTCGATGTCGATGTAAAGAGGTTAGACGAGCCTCTGGTGGGCTAACGGCTATCTCACATGCATGAATGTGTCTGTCGAAAAGAGAAAAAGGTCATCCCATAAGAAAGGGAATCTATTCTTTACCCTTCTCAACGCATCAAAGTTAGAATCCCACCAGACATGGGGATGGGTCTATCCTGGATATGCATTCAGGTAAATAACTGTCTGAGGACCTAAATGTTTGAATGCATTCATCGGATCCGATTCTGAAATCCAAAACAATATATGCACCACTGGTCTAAAGATTTAGAACACCCCCATGTTTCCAGTTTTTACTGAAATTTAAGCAGTTCAAGTCCAGTGAATAAACTGAAATACAAAGCTAAGTGGAAAGCTAAGTGGTAAACTGCCAGAGGTTAAAAAAAAAAGTTTAGGTTACCAAAAACTGAAAAATAATGTAAATTTCAGAGTTGTTAAAAAAAGGCCCTTTTCAGGGAACAAGTAATGGGTTGCAACTGCAGCTGTTCTGCCACAATGTAAGTAAATTAAGCCTTGAAAGTTGATGCAAACAATTCCTACAGGTGTCCAAACTTTTGTTGATTAGTTACAAACCCTCTGTCTGTATAAAAGCAATGCTGTCTGTATAAAAGCACATGTATATACATGTGTTTGTGTGTGTATATATATGTATTATATTATAATATATATAATATATATTTATATATATATATATACAGTATATATATACAGATGTTTGATACGACAGAACTTTAATATAGATACAAACAAACACGACATAATAGCCGAAAGACGAACAACAACAACAACATACATATATAATATATATTATACATATATATATATATATATATATATATATTGTTACGGCTGTGGAAATTCGCAATCACCATTCAGGTCCCGTAGGTGAGATATTTTTTAAGTACATGTATAGTTAGCCCAAACCCATTGTTTAGAGGGAATTAATGTGATTCATTCGGGCTGCGACACTTTGAGTCAGGCGTTTTTCTGTTCTTTCGTTATTTTTCGAACCAACCACATTTCAACCCAACCACGCCACCACTTCAACAATGCCAGCACCGCCATCACACGACAACCACCAACACACACGCCGCTTTCTACAACCACGCCAACCCACCTCTTCGCCCCTCGCCGTTCACCAGGCTCCGTGCGGTGACGATCTCCGCAGAGCTGGCGGGAGGATGCGCAAGGTTTCTGCCTGTTTCCTTCCCGCCATTCTTCCCTGGCAAGGCGCCAGGCCTGATTTTCCTCGCCCCCGCATGGCGCGGGGAGGGGGGAACGAGAGGAACGCCCCTTTTCTCGAAGCGCCTCGAAGGGGGGTGGAGCCAAAGGCGGGGCGGAGAAACAGGGCGTGGCGCCGGCAGTATAAGAGACGGTGGCGCAGGAGGATCCTGTCTTCGTGACTGGTGGTCTCTTCTCGTCCTGCTTCTTCTCGTCCTTGGTCTTCTTGTTTTCGGAGTTGGTCTGGGGTCTCTTCTCTCTTGTTCTCGCTTGTCTTCTTGTCCTGTTCGGGTGCTCTTGGTTCGGTGGACTCAGTCGGTGCTCGGTCCGTGGCGTCGGGGACCAACACGAGCAGGCACGAGCACGCCGGAGAGGCCTCGCCGACCACGCTCGAGCGGGGAGTCACGGCAGACGGGACCACGTCGGCGGACGGTCGCCAAGGACTCAACACACCAGGGAAGTCGCGACTTCCATTTTATTTTGGGTTTTGTGTGAACGTGTGTGTGTGGCGCCGAGTCCCGTCAAGTAGAACTGTGTAAGTGTGGCCGTGTGTACGCGTATTCGGTTTTAACTCTTTCTTTGCTTTTGTGCATTTCTGACTGTAAATACATGCTTTATGTGTGCTCTCCGTGTGTCGTGTAAATAAAGTGCTTGTGTTGAATTGTTCCCCGTTTCGCTGCGTCCTTTCCTTTGTTGGGTCTTCATCTTGCTTCACGTAAAGGTTTGAGTGGGCGCGGGACGCCCGAGAATTAATTGGAACCGTCAAGGCCGACGATAACACCGCTCGGTTATCTCTGTAGCACGGAACGGACTGCTTGCGGTTCGTGTTCGGAGTCGGCCTGTGGCGAGGTACAACCCCTCGGTAGGTTACCCGTGGCGGGTATTTAGGTATATCGACTTTCGGCGATTCACCCTATTCCGCGCGGGTAGAATGCGGACTGGGTTGTGGTGAGGCCGAAAGGTCCACCCGTGACTAGATCCGGCGTTAGTCCGAGAGGGTCACGACGGAATTGTCCGTCCGGTGGGCGAGGCGGTCGCGATTCGAGTCACGTGGCCGATCGCACGCCGGCGGGCGTGAATTCGCAACAATATATATATATATATATCATATATATATATATATATATATATATATATATATATATATATATATATAATATATATATATTATATATCAATACGGGTAGTGGCGTGCGCCTGTAATCCAGCTACTCGGAGGCTTGGGTTGGAGGATCGCTTGAGGACGGGAGCTCTGCGCTGGGCCACGCTATGAGAGAGTGTAGGGCACCCGGAATCATGGCGAACCCCAATCCTTATCCCTGTGTCGTAAGAGGCGACCAGCGTTGCGTCAGGAGGGCATCTGGCGTAAAACCTATGCCAAATCAGTATGCGGATCATAACGGATGATCCGCTGTGGTGACCCCTAACGGGAGCAGCCGAAAGACGAACAACACACTATATATATATATATATATATTATATATATATATATATACATACATACATACAAGCCGGTAGGGACATGGGTTGTATGCAATATAATTGGCGACATGCAATATAATAGCATACTAGTCATACAGTTTTCGACGGATCGGGCTGAAATTTTTTGACAAAGTGGTTGATTATAGTGCGCATAAAACCGCGGAAGCAGGTCTTTGATTTTCGAAAAAATATATATATAAATATTTTCGGATTTTTTTCAAAAATTTCAAAGTCCCGTTGCTAGGCAACGGTGCCGTCCATAGCAACGGTGCTCAAAAGCATACAACTCGTCCTGGTATGAACCTACCAGTCAAGTTTCATCAAAATCGGTTGACTCCTCTGGCCTCCAGAGCTGTCCATTACATACATACAGACTGACGGAAAACCTGAGATAACGGTACTCGAGCGATCACCCATAATATATACAGTTATATATATATAATATATATATATATATATATATATATATATAATATATATATATACATATCCTGTCCTATATATTATTTCTGTTAACGTCTGCGCGTAATTTGACGTTTCTCCTCCGAAACTGCCGACGTTTTGTCGCCACTTTCGGCATGCGGGTGCTCTGTGGTCTAATGACAGCATGGGCTTTGTGAGATCGCGCCAGACGGACAGGTTTGGGAATTTTTGGCGATTTTCTAATTTTTACATTCGTTTGCATGGCGACGTGTGACGTCACCGCTGAGAGGCGTAATGACGTCATGACATCGGTCATTCGCTGACGTCATTACGTCTATCGTCGACAGATCGTCACCGCTGAGAGGCGTAATGCCACTCCGAGAAAACAGCGTCTGCAATGTAAACCCTCTTCTGCACATGCTGACTACCTCAGAAGGTGAATTTGACACAAAAAATGTAACAAGAAACATTGTATATAAAGAATATTGGATATATTGACGTCCTAACGAACCCTTACTTTCGAAACTTCGCGCAGAGCATGAGTTTGGCTTGTATATATATATATATATATATATATATATATTATATATATATATATATACTGTATATATATATATTTATATATACATATATATATATATCTATATGTAAATGTTTGTGTCGAATGTTGTGCCCATTCTTTTTTTTCTTTTCTTTTTTTAATAAACATCTTAACATCTTATTTTTAATATCTCCTGTCTATAAATGTAGGAAGTGCCCATCCAAATTCCAGGCTTTACAAATAGAATCTGCAATGCCTGGAAGGAATCATCAACAAACGCTCCCATCAACGACTGCTTCATCCACAACTCCCTCGATCTACTTTATAATGCTTACATCTCTGTTGCATTCAGCTCTTGTAGTCAGACATCAAACTTCTACACAATTTAAATGTTTCTTTCATGCTATGCTCGCAAAGGCTTTTACTCCTACAAAGTGAAAGTTCCCTCAAATATAGTTTTATGTAAAACTGCACAACAGACAGCACACTGTGGATCAACTTTGAATACTCCTATTTCATGTCAATGCTGACTCTTGACAGCGTGCTTGAGGTGTTAAAGCTTCGCTCTCATTGGTAATTGAGAGTCAGCCATGAAACAGAATGGTTGGGTATAGATGGAATAAAAACAAGCAAACAGATTTATCTATTCTTTCTGCACACCCAAATGGATACACAGGTGCACCAGCATTATGAAATTAATATGAGTTCCCTTTTTTAAATACAGTACATGCTCTGGGCTCATGTAAGAGCTATGACACACAACAAAATCAGGACACAGCACAACAAAGGGAACAGCAGGAGAAAAGGGAAACACCAACAGCATGGAGTAGGGAAAAGTAGATGGAGATGGACAAGCAAGGGGTGCAGGTAATGACGAGGGGTAAGGATGAATGAAAAAGGGTGGACAATGTGGATACACAAGCAAAATTTGGGGAGAGGTGCGGGGTTGTTTAATGGGTGTAGAAAAGATGATGATTTTGGATGAGGGATGACTTGAGATGGTGGTGAACAATTGTCTTGAAGACCTAGAATGAGATTGAAGAGTATGGAAGGTGGTCCCACAGGGGGGAAAAAATAGGAAGAAATGAATGGATGTGGGCAGTGATTCTGGATTTACACAGTTTCATTAGGAAGGGGCTGCTGATGGACCACGTGCATCCTGCAGATACCTGGGGTGGGGGTGGAGGGAAACAAAGCATGGAGAGGGTAGAAGGTGCAAGTCTAGAAATGCGGCAGAAGGAGAAACAGAGAGACCACCGACTTGTCGGCGATGGTGAAGTGCTAGGTCCATAGACTCAGTTTCATCACAAGAAATTCCAATGATATTGAAGGGCTTGGTTTCCACAGCATCGAGCTGAGCAAAATGGGAAGCCAGCCCAGAGGGGAGAGCAGTACTCCACCGAGCTGCAGATGAAAGCCTTGCAAGTGGTTAGAAGCTCAGGTGTGCCAAGGAAGGACTTTGCACGATGTAGGATGCCCGGTCTGGCTTTGGAAGCCAATTTTGAAATGTGTCTTACCCAAGAGAGATCATGGCAGAGAAGGAGAACCAAGAGTATGAGTGACTGAACCTCTTTGAGAGGGTTGTTGAGAAAGTAGATGGGAGGGTTTGCGGCACTCCCTTCCGGAACATGGAAGAGGAGAGAGAGAGAGGAAGAGAAGAAGAGGGAAGAGAAGACGAGGAGGGAGAGAAGAGAGAGGGAGACAATTTAAGAGGAGAGAAAGGGCAGAGAAGAGAGGAAGAGAGAAAGGGAAGGAAAAGATAGAGAGAGAGAGAGAGAGAGAGAGAGGAGAGAGGAGCGGGGTGGAAAGAGAGGAAGAGAGAGAGAAGAGGGAAGGAAAAGAGAGAGAGAGAGAGGAGTGAATCACGAAAAGAGAGCGAGAGGAAGAGAGAAGAGAGCGAAGAGAGGGAGAGAATAGAGAGAGGAAAGAGGGAAAGAGAGAGAAAAGAAGAAGGAGAGGAGGGGGAGAAAGAAATGACGGAAATGAGGGAAAAGAGAGAGAGGAGAAGTGTTGCAGGAGGACGAGAGAGAGGACAAAAAGAGGCGGGAGAGAAGCGAGAGACGAGAGATTGAAAGAGAGAAAGGAGAAGCAGAAAGAGAGAGAGAAGAGAGAGAGGGACCGAGAGGAGAGAGAGAAGAGAAAGAGGAAGGAGAGAAGAGAGACGACAGGGAAAGGAAGGAGGAGAAGTGAGAGAGAGAATGAAGAAATAGATACAGAAAGGAAGACACGAGAGAGAAGGGAGAGAGAGAGAGAGCGAAAATGAGGGAAGGAGAGGAAATCAGATGAACAGATAGAGAGGAGAGAGGAGATGGGGAGAGAAAGAGAAATGGAGAAGAGGGAAGAGAAGAGTGGGCGGGACGCTAGAGGAAATATAGCGGGTGGGTGACGGGCGGGTCGAGAGATGAGTGAAGGTGGAGAGAGAGGGTAGAGCAGAGAGAAAGGAGAGGGGAAAGGAGAGGGAGAGAAATAGAGAGAGAGAGAGGGGGAGAGGCAGGAGAAAGAAGAAGAAGAAAGGGAGAGAAAAAGAGGGAGAGAAAGAGGGGAAGAGAAAGGTGGGAGAGAAAGAAGGGGAGAAGAGGGAAGAAAGAGAGGAGAGAAAGGGTGAAGTAGAGAGATGAGGGAAGAGAGACGAGGAAAGAAAGGGAGAGAAAGGAGGGGAAGAGAGGCGAGAGGAGGACGGATCCTGAGAGAGGGGAGAGAGGGAGAGGAGAGAGAGAGGAGGAGAGAGAGAGGGGGGAGAGAGAGAAGGAGAGGAGAGAGAAGAGGGAGAGAGGAGAGAAGGCAAGAGAAGAGGAGAGAGAGAGAGACGGGGAAAGGGAGAGGGGGGAGAAGAGGAGAGAGAGGGGAGAGGAGTGGAGAGGAAGAGAGAGATGGAAGAGGGGAAGAAGAGGAGAGAAGAGAGAGAGGGGAGAGAGAGAGAGAGAGGAGAGAGAGGGAGAGAGAGAGGAGAGAGAGAAGACGAGAGAGATGAGAGAGAAAGAGGAGAGAGAGAGAGGGAGGAGAGAAGGGAGGGGAGAGAGAGTGAGAGAGAGAGAGGGGGAGGAGAGGAAAGGAGAGGGAGAGAGAGGAGAGAGGGAGGGGAGAGGAGGTGGGAGAGAGGGGAGGAGAAGGGGAGAGAGGGAGGAGAGAGAGAGGGGAGAGAGAGAGAGGGAGGGTGAGAGTGAGGGGAGAGAGAGAAAGAGAAGGAGAGAGAGAGAGGGAAGAGAGAGGTTGAGAAAGAGTGAAGGGGAGAGAGAGAGGAGGGAAAGGGAGAGGGGAGAAAAGAGGAGGAGAGAAGGGGGGAGAGAGGGAAGAGAGAGGAGGAAGAGAAGGGGGAGAGAGAGGGGGGAGAAAGAGGGAGAGAGAGAGAGGAGGAAGAGAGAAGGGGGAAAGAGGAGGAGCGAGATGTGAAGAGAGTAGTGAAAGTGAGTGAGGGGGAGAAGAGGGGAGAGAGGGGAAAGGAGAGGGGAGAGAAAGAGGAGAGAGAGGAGAGAGAGGGGAGAGAGCGTAGGGGAAGAGCGAGGGGGGAGAGAAGGGGGAGAGAAGAGGGGAGAGAAGAGAGGAGAGAGAGAAGGGGAGGGGAGAGAGAGGGAGGGAGAGAGAGAGGGAGAAGAGAGAAGAGAGAGAGAGAGAAGGGGAGAAGAGAGGAGAAGAGAAGAGGGGAGAGAAGGAGAGAGAGAGAGAGAGGAGAGAGTGCGAGAGAGAGGGGGGAGAGAGAGGAGAGAGGGGCGAGAGAGGGGAGAGAGAGAGGGGGAAGAGAAGAGGGAGAGAGAGAGAGAGAGAGAGAGGGGGAGAGAGAGAGAGAGAGAGAGAGAGAGAGAGAGAGAGAGAGAAGAAGAGAGATAGAGAGAGAGAGAGGAAAGAGAGAAGAGGGGGAGAGAGAAGAGAGAGAGAGGGAGAGAGAGAGGGGGAGAGAAAGAGGAGAAGAAGAGAAGAGAGAGAGAGGGGAAGGTGAGAGAGAGAGTGAGGGAGAGAGAGAGGGAGAGAGGGGAAAGGAGAGGGGGAAGAAAGAGGAGAGAGAGGAGAGGTGAGAGAGAGTGAGGGAGAGAAAGGAGAGAGCGGGGAGAGAAGGGGGAGAGAGAGAGAGAGGAGAGGGAGAGAGAGAGAGGGAGGGAGGAGAGTGAGGGAGAGAGAAAGAAAGAGAGGGAGAGAGAGAGGAGAGGGAGAGAGAGAGAGGTGAGGAAAGATAAGGGAGAGAGAGGAGGAAAGAGAGGGGGAGAGGAAAGAGAGAAGAGGGAAGAAGAGGGAGAGAGAGAGGAGGAGAGAGAAGGGGGAGAGAGAGAGGGGGGGAGAAAGATGGGAGAAGAGAAGAGAGGGAGAGAGAGAGAGGGGGGGGAAAAGAGAGAGCGAGATGGTAGAGAGTGAGGGTGAAAGCGAGTGAGGGGGGAGAGAGAGGGGAGAGAGGGGAAGGAGAGGGGAAGAAAGAGGAGGAGAGAGAGGGGGAGAGAGAGGGAGAGAGTAGGGAGAGACGAAGGGGAGAGAGAGAGGGAAGAGAGAGAGGGAGAAGAGAGAGGGGGAGAGAGAAGAGGGAGGGAGAGAGAGGGGAGGAGAGAGAGGGAGAGAGAGAGAGAGGGGAGGAGAGAAGAAGAGGGGGAGAGAAGAGAGAGGGGGAGAGAAGAGAAGGGGAGAGAAAGGAGAGAGAGGGGGAGAGAGAGAGGGAGAGAGAAGAGGGGAGAGAGGAGAGAAGGGGAGAGAGAGGGGGAAGAAGGGGGAGGAAGAGGGAGAGAGAGGGGAGAGAGAGGGGAAGAGAGAGAGGAGAGAAGAAGAGAGAGAGAAAGAGGGAGAAGAGGGGGAGAGAGAGAGAAGAGAGGGGGGAGAGAGAGAGGGGGAGAGAAGGAGAGGAGAGAAGGAAGAGGGCAAGAGAGAGGGGAGAGAGAGAGAGAGAGAAGAGAGGGAGAGAGAGGGGGGAAGAGAGAGAGAGAGGAGAGAGAGAGTGGGGGAGAAAAGAGGAGAGAGGAGAGAGAGAGAGAGGGAGGAGAAGAAGGGGAGAGAGAAGAGGGGGAGAGAGAGAAGAGAAGAAGAGAAGAGAGAGAGAGAAGAGAGAGAAGAGAGAGAGAGAGGGAGAGAGAGGAAGAGAGAGTGGGAGAGAGAGGGAGAGAAAGAGGGAAGAGAGAGAGGGAGAGAGAGAGTGGGGGGGGGGGAGAGTGAGGGGAGAGAGAGAGGGGAGAGAGAAGAGTGAGGGGAGAAGAGTGAGGGTGAGAGAGAGTGAGGGTGAGAGAGAGTGAGGTAGAGAGAGGGGAGAGAAGACAGAGGGGGAGATGGAGAGGGAGGGGGAGAGAGAGGGGAAGAGAGATGGAGATAGAGATAGCGATAGATTGATTGATTTCTCAGGATTGAAAGACATGTTTCAAGTGTTTGAAGTTTATGATTTTGTCAAGGTCTGAGGAGAAGGAAGAGGCTGCTGCCTGTCTCTCAGAATGATGAGGGATATAATGGCAGAGAGTCGAGTCATCGGAAAAGGGAAAGAGAGGATTTTCCAGAGTCAGTGAGATTATTGATGAAAATTAGGAATAAGATAGCCTGGAACACTACCTTGTGGTACACCAGCCTTGACATCGAGAGAAGAAAGGGTTCCATTGAGAGCCACACTTTGGATACGAGAATGGAGGAAGTCTGTAATCCAAGAGTGGAGTTAGCCTTGGATTCCATAGACAGTGCTTGGAAAGCAAAGCAGGATGCCAGACTGTATCAAAAGCTTGAGATATGTCCAGAGAGACGGCCCTAATCTCATTTGTGACATTGAGAGCCTCCATCCATTGTTTGGAGAGTTGAAGCAGCATGTCCAAGGTAGAATGATCAGGTCTGAATCCAAATTGATGATCTGAGATGAGGCTGTGGGAGAAAAGGAATGATTTATGTGAACTGTGATGATGGATTCCATGGCCTTGCTGATGATTGGAAGTAAGCTAATTGGTCTGCAGTTAAGAGCATCTGGTTTTGCATCTTTTTATGTAATGCTGTGATGTTTGCTTATTTCCAAGCAGATGGAAGATGACCGATGGTAAATGACAGGGTGAAAAGGGCAGAAAGAGAAAGTGCAAGAGCAGCAGAGCATGTTTTTAGGACACGTGAGCTGATGCCATCCGGTCAAGTTGCAGAGTCATAGTTGAGAGTTGCCAGAAACTTTTCTACATTTTCAGATGCAAAAGACAGAATTCAGGAGCAGACCGACTTGAAAAGGCACCACCAGGTTTGAGAGGAGGGCGACAAGTTTGAAAGCTCATTCTTGACATTTGGCAGATGTTGTTTTCTGGCTCTCTTGAGAGTAGACACACTTGTTGAGGGCTTTGTCAAATGATCGGAAGTTGCCTTCAGTTGGATTTGCTTTCCAGGAGAATGCAAGTTGTTTTAGAGTAACTGCCTCACGACAGGATTCACAGTACCAAGAGCGGGATGGATAAGATAACTGAAGACTGGATGGGGTGAATCTGTGCATAAGAGAGAGCAGGTTTTCTGTGGAAGAATTCCCAGGCTGAATTAATGTTTGTGGCAGTGTATATGGAGTCATGACAGAAGTAAATAGACACCATGAGTTTTTAAAGAATTTCTTTATTTAACATTTGAAGAATATTTGATCCACTTTAATACATACACTTGTATTTGGTAGACTTGCCATTTGCAGATTTCAATTCTTTTACTCTTTCAGGCATAGAACTGACGAGTTCCGAAATTTTCTCTTGTGGGATTTCTGCCCAGGCTTCACGCAAAAGGTTTAGCAATTCTGCCCGTGATGTTGGTTTCCTGGACTTTTTCCGCACAGCTCGATACAAATATGGCCCAGAGGTGTTCAATGGGATTCATGTCAGGAGACCGACTTGGCCATGGAAGTTGCTTGATCCCATTTCTCTCCTGCCATTCTTTGGTCTTTTTTGCAGTGTGGCATGGAGCTCCATCTCCCATGAACAGTGTTGTTTTTGACCATCTGACCAGTGGAGAAGACAGGGAGAAGTCCATCCTCAAGGATAGAAATGTATATCGTCGAGTTGATGTTGCCAAACACACTCCACAAGCTCTGACCAACCAGCACTCCAGATTGCTCCCCACACCATCACTGAAAAAAACACCTTGTTTGAAAGTTGGCTGCAATCGATTCAAAGAGCACTCTTGATTGGGAAGTCTCCGGACCCATACGCATCCACTGTCAGAAAATTGAGCAAATTGGGACTCATCTGAAAAAAATGACAGTTTTTCCAAAACTCCAAGGGTCTGTTGGCCATCTTGGCAGCCCACTTCATTCTCCTTTGAATGTTGGCTGGTCTAAGAAGAGGTTTTC
>CM068960.1:60356562-60367171 GCA_035128595.1 Eptatretus atami | reverse complement strand
CTCTATGCCACACACGGGGACACACTCCACACCTTGCGTGCCGCAAAGCACGCATGTCCGCACACTCGCAAACGCACACCCCTGCACCACCACACTGGGGATTCGTGTCCCCACAAGGTTCCCGGGGCCTCTATGCCCCCAAGCTGCACGTGCACCTATCCACAGCACTCGTCCCTTCAACTCCGCTTGGCATGACCGAACCCACCTGGTCGTGATTCGCCTCAAGGGGCATACTTCCTCCCCTCGTTCCTGGAGGCGGCCATCCAGCTGCTCACACCGGTCTCTACCCAGTCCACGAGCTCACCCCATTATCCTCCACTACCTCTGTGTGTGTGTGTTCTGTTCCTTTAACCCCGTCATTATCATGCAGTCTCTCCTCTATTTTCTCTATCTCCCTGGTCCTATACATCTATTAGTTTCTGTTTCTTTCTGGAGTTTTTCCATCTCTCTGGATTTCAATTTTACTCTCTCCTTCAGTTCATTAATTTCAAACTCGTATAGTTTTTGTTTTCTCTCCACTCTTCCTCATGCTTCTCACTTTCCAATCTCATCGTTTCTTTCAATTGGCCCATTCCTTCCTGTGCTTCATTCGCTGTTCTCTCATTACCCTTCCTTGCTTCCTCTCCTGTCCTTCCTTCTCCAGTTTCATGGTTTGCTTCATTTGGTTAATCTCCTTCTTGTGTTTCATTGCTGCTGTCTCATTACTCTTCCTTGTTTCTTCTCCTGTCTTTCCTTCTGCAGTTTCATGGTTTTCTTCATGTGGTTAATTTCCTTTTTGTGTTTCATTCGCTGTTCTTTGTCTACCTCTTCGCACTCCAGCCTTGCCTTTTCTTTCAATTGGTCAACCTCGCTTCATGTTCTTTTGTTTTCTATCCATTGTTCCTCTCGTTCTTCCCTCTCCAATCTCGTTGTGTCCTTCAATCTCCTGATTTCTCCTTCCTGCTTCTTCAACTTCTCCTCGTATTCCAGCCTATTTTTTTCTTTTGTCGTTCAATTTCAAATTCATACTCTTTCAGTTTTTTATTCCACTGTCTTTCTTGTTCCATTCTGTAATCTCGTCATTTCTTTCAACTGACAGATTTCTTTCTCCTGTTCTCATTCCTTGTTCTTCCAGTACTCTTTCTTGTTCCTCATTCTGCAATCTCGTGGTTTCCTTCCATTGATCGATTTCCTTCTTCTGTCTCATTCGTTCTTCCATCATTACTCTTTCTTGCATCTCATTCCCCAATCTGGCCTTTGCTTCCAGCTGTTCGATCTGTACAGCGTGGTTCCTTAACTCTCATTCTCCGTTCTCGTTCTTTCCTCTCTCACCATCCTCAACTCGTTTTGTGAATTCCGTCTCTTCGTTCTGGTGTTTCTGTAACTCAGTTTTCTTTTCCAATTCCTTTCTCATCTCCGTACCTCCGACCTTACTTTGGCTCTAACTGTCCTTCCGGCTTCCCCTTGTGTTTGTCTATCCGTCTTCCCAGTTCCTCTGTCTCCGTTTTTACCTCCCGTCCCAGCTTATCAACTCTCTTCGTCATGTCTTGAAGTCTTTTCTCACACTCCACTATTTTTATTTTCCTTCGTGCACGTCTCCGTCACCCCAATTAATTTTTCCCTCTCGGTTACCGTCACTTTTTCCGTCACCTCCACGCTTCTCGCCCAACACGTCTCCCGAATTATTTTTTTCTCACCGCCTTCACCGCGGGCCTGACAACCGTGCCCCCCTCCCAGCTCGTTCGCTCCCACACGTGGCGTCGCCATTACGCACTTCGCTGTTGTTGCCTTCATGGCCGCCTGCAGGCTCCGGCCCATTTGCTGCGTTTCACCCCGCATTTCTTTATTTCTTCCTTCATTTCGTTTTTGTTTGTTTCCATCCTGAGTGCGTTTCCATCCATTTTTTTGTTCAATTCGTTATTCATTCCTTCCATTTTGTTTGTGTTTGTTTCCATCTGCTGTTTCACTCCTTCTATTTTGCGTGCGTTTCCATCCATTTTTTCGTTCATTTCGTTTTTCATTTGTTGCATCATCCGCATCAACATTTCCCCCACTCTGTTGATTTCAGCCGACTCCGACGAAGCCGAATCGCCTCGGTCGGTCGTGGTTTCACTGGGGGCCGGGGAGGGAACTTGACGGAGGTGGGGAGGGGGGGGTGTCATACACCGCGGCCGCTGCCGCGCCCATTTCGGGCTCTGGGTTCAGTTGGGGGGAAACTGTTCCTGCACACCAATGTCCTGCATGGGGATTCCATCCTGGGCCATGGATTCTACATCACTACACATAAACATTCCTAATACCCCCAGCTCCCGCTCGCCTTGAGACGCCATCTTATTCCACGTAAGGGGTTAATTTTACTCGCTCGTAATTTAGAGGGAATCGGGGGTCGCTCCCCTCACCCCTGGACGATTCCCTGTGAATTTAGCTTGGAGACGGGAGGGATTAGAATCACACTCCTGTACACCAGTGTTGCGAATTTCGCGCCCGTCGGCGTGCGATCGGCCACGCCGACTCGAACCGCGACCGCCTCGCCCACCGGACGGACAATTCAGTCGTGACCCTCCCGGCTAAAGGCCCAGTCACACTTTGACGTTTTAGCCAGCGATGGCAACGTATTAAAATGTATGAAACGCTGGCTTACGTTGAACTTTTGATGTTTTTTTTAAAGATTCGGACGTATTCATAACGACTTGGTCTTATGCATAACGTATTAGTAACGGACACAGAACGTTTCGTTGTGTTATTAGATAACTTATACCAACGAATGCTGAACCTGTTGTCGGCGTTCACACCTATGCCCAACGATAGTCTAACTCATGCATAGCACGCTGCACGCATCGCCGACGATCACGTGGCGTAGCCTATTAAAAGGCTTCCGCACAACGATTCAAATCATAACCGCCGCAGAAATGGAAGTGTCAACATCGCAGTCACACCTTGGCGATCTTGCCAGCGTATGCCGACCTCTGAAAAATGCGTCTAAAACGCGTCGCACGTCGAATACGGTATGGGTAAGTTTGGTATGCGTGAATAAAACGCTAAAGTACGCTATCATACGTCGTAGTAAGTGGAGTACGTCTTGTAATTTTAAGCATGTTGAAAATTTTACGACGATCGCCGTATGACACACGTTCCGTATGTGATGGGAATAAGTTGTACGCACGATATGCGATCGTTGACACACATCGACACACGTTACTTGAAAGGTGCTCATAAGTCGAAACACGTCAAGGTAATGGTTCGCGTCAGTGTTCCAGACTCCCGGTTTTTTTTTTCTTCGGTATGACGGTGTTCAGTGTACAGTGCGGTTATGATTTAAATCGTTGACGGCAGTCTATTAATTATATTATATTATAACCGCACTAGAAATCGAAGTGTCAACATCACCATCATTACCGAAGGAAGGAAGAAAAAAAATTAAAAAAAATAAAACAGGGAGTCTGGAACACTGACGCTAACCATTACCTTGACGTGTTTCGACTTATGAGCACCTTTCAAGTAACGTGTGTCGATGTGTGTCAACGATCGCGTAACGTTAGTACAACACGTAACTCATAGCTTAGAAATAAGTTTCGGGTACGCTAAACATTACCTCGACGTGTTTCGACTTATGAGTAACTTGCAAGTAACGTGTGTCAACGATCGCGTGACGTGCCTACAACTTATGGCGAGCGTTATGTGGAACGTGTGAGTCATACGCTGGCATAAGTCGTAAAATTTCAAGCATGGAAAGCTTTGAGGACAACCGAAAAGTACAACGTTTAAAGCCAGCGTGCAACGACGTATGGCAGTGTTTTTCAGCGTGCCTCTCAATGTTATCAAAACTTACCCATAACGTATTCGACGTGTACCAGCGTTTTAGACAATTTTTTACAAAAATCGGCAATACGTTGGCTAAAACGTCAAGGTGTGACTGGGCCTTAACGCCGGGATCCAGTCACGGGTGGGCCTTTCGACCTCACCACAATCGTGCCAATCGGCCAACCGCGTAGGATAGGGTTGTTCGCCAAACTCGACCTACCTAAGTACCCACGCGGATGGTAAACCGGGCGATCGTACCTCGCCGCAGGTCGACTCCGGACACGAGCCGCTTGGGCGGGCCGTTCCGTACTATCGGGATAACCGAGCGGTGTTATCGTCGACCTCGACGGTTCAGATTATTTACCGGGCGTTTTGCACCCACTACGAACCCTTTACGTAAGCAGGATGGAGGTTCAATTAAAGAAAAGACGAAGCGAAACGGGAAAACAGTTCACACAATGCACATTTATTCCGTGGCACACGGAGCACACATATAGCACGTATTTACAGCCACAATTAGCGAATGCACATATATCACATAAGAACAAAAGAAATGCACATATAAAAGAAGGAGTTAAAACCGACTACACGACACACGGACCACTTATACAGTTACTACCTTACAAGACACGCGCCACAACACGCATTCACACCGAAGCAAAGAAAAGACCCCCTCACAGGCAAGGGAGTCAGACTGGGCCCGTGGGCCTAATGCGCGTGGAACCTGGATGAGCGGCCAGGTCCACGAGACCGAAGGGTCCTACCCGCGCCCTCGTGGCGAGCCGCAGAATGTCGCTGCACGGCGGTTTCGTGGGCACCTGCTGGTGTAATGGGAACGGGGCCCCTTGTCGCACTCTCTCAGCGCGGGGGAAAGGGGAATTGTTGATGCTCTGGGGAGGGAGTATGGCTGGCTTGCTCGAGTCCCGCGACGCGCGACTCAACGCGACCTCGTTCGTCTCCGGACCCGAGCCTCCAGGTCTCCTCAGCCGATCGCCCTCCGCTGGCCGTTCGCCCCCGTAGCCGTCTGCCCCACCTCTGCTTCGAGCTCCGTCTCCCGACTTCCGCCCCACCGACACTGCTCGAGCTCCGTCTCCCGAATCTGCCCCACCGATCTCCCAACTCGACTCACTCGCTCGCTTTTTATCGGCTTCAGGAAACCACCATATGCAAATTCTCGCGATCCAAACGACCTCAGGGGCGGAGCCACGCTCGCCGATTGGACGGAGAAAAAGGGGGCGTGTATCATTCCTGATCCTCAAATTTGCATATGCCGATTTTCGTCACGCGTCTGGAGCGGGGCCAAGCCGCCCCGCCGCTTCCTGATTGGGTGGATCAGATGTGGGCGTGTAGCATTCCTGATCCGAATCTCCTCAGAAAACCCGCCATCTGCACTCGCGTCTCGCGTGTATCGCTGAAGACAGCCCGACGCTCGGCGTCCACAGGTGGTGCGGGAATGGCCGTAGGAGAAGGTGGTGGAGGGTTTTCGGCGGTGTCCGATGGCCATGGAGCTGCTTGAATGGCGGTGATGTGAGGTTTGCGGTAGCGAGTGGTGAAGGTAGGTTGTTGCGCTGCGCGTTGTTGTTGTTGTATCAAAACAAAGGTAGAACAGAAAAACGCCTAACTCAAAGGATCGCAGCCGAATGAATCACATTAATTCCCTCTATACAATGGGTTTGGGCTAACTACACATGTACTTAAGAAATATATCTCACCTACGGGACCTTTATGGTGTTTGCGAATTTCCAGAGCCGTAACAATAATATATATATATATATTATATATATATATATATTATATATATATATATATATACATACATAACAATAAAGATATATATATATATATATATATTCATACATATATAATGTATACACATACACATACAAACATATACATATTGTTGCGGTTCTGGGAATCTCATCCCTCCATAGCAATAGCAACCATCATACAGCGGTCCCAAGACAGTTATTCCATTAATGTACGTTCAGATAGTCCCTTCCTTCTTGTCTAATGGGACAAATGGAACAGTGTGTTGTGTAAATGTCATAGTTAAGTCTGATTAAATCTCTGCACTCATTCCTATTCTTTTTTCTACTCTTCTACTCTTATTCCTGAGGTCAATCGCAGCCACATGCACCCTTCGCTGTGAGATGGGTCCTCAGCGAAGGCAAAGCAGACATTATGCCGGACACCCCTCTTCAGAAATCACAGCCTGCCAAACACACGTGCAGCGGTAATTTCCACCCACTGGACAGAAAGCGCACCCAACACGACGCTCACGCTGCATGGTACACGTACCGAGGAGATGAAAGAAACGGCACCCTAAATGCTGGCAACTTGCAAAGCGCACACGGCCATGCCCTTTTCAACCCATTTCCAAATCTCCATCTAATAATTATATGGCCAATCCTTTCCCTCAATTCCCTGACACAGATCAGGGCTGGCACCGCACATCCCACCACCTCTGATAACAGCGAACACCATGCTCGATGGCGGATGGATCCGAGCGCTGACCACGTGTACAATGGCGGACTCGCGCGCACTGTACGGGGCATGCTCGATGGCGGGCGGACCTGCGCTAACCACGTGTACAATAGCGGAGTCGCGTGCAGCCCATGATACTTTATCATCCTACAGAACAGGGCACGAATAACCCACATCTTTGGTCAGGTCTGCGCATGGGGTTACAATAACATCTTACCGTCGGTCTTCGCTCATCACGACGGCCACAAATGTCTCCCGCGGATGGCAGACATCCTCCCGCACCTCCGCCTCGATGCAGCTGCTACCAGGCAGAGGCATGCTGTGCGGCCGGATCACTGGGGCCACGCGGTGCACCATGGAGCAGGCACATTGAACAGCGCCAACCGCGGGTCACCGGGGCATGGCACGGGGTTCGGTGCAAAGTGATTCATATCACGGGGTTTGGTGCAAGGCAATTCATGTCACGGCTGTTCGGAGCGAGACGATCCCGCAGCTTGGAATCATCTGGCTGGAAGTGAAGTGGAGCCGCTTCCGGTCATGGCGGCCAGCCCGTTTTCTGGCCGGGGCCCAACCAGAGTGCCCGATTCGGGTGACGACACTTCGCTTCGGGTTGTCTCCCCCGCCCCGCACTACCGGATCTATAAAAGGACGGGTCAGGGTGGTGAGAGAGTTATCGTCGTTCCAGAGTCGTCATTCCTGAATCATTCAAGTGTCGTTCGTGTGTCGTCGTTCCTGCTCATCGCTCCTGTCTGATAGTTCCTGAGTGTCGTTCCTGTGCACCATTCCTGCTCGCTCAGTCCTGTCGATTCGTCTTGCTCGTCCTGGCCTGGAAATCATCTTCAACCATTCACCTGCTGACTTCACCTTTCTTCACCAACTCGTTGCTGACTCCACCTTATTCACTACCTCGCTGGCCTTCTCCGCCCACTTGCTTTGGACTCCGCCTCTCTCCACCCATTGGCTTCTGGCTCCACCCAAGTCCCTCCCTTCATGTGCGATGGTTGCATCTCTTTCTCTGGAACGACGTTTGCTGCACGAAGTTCCACGAAGCAAGAGACAACGCACCAGCTGTCAGAGAGGTATCGCCCAGCAGAGCATCCCCCCAAAACGTATTGGTGGTGTGGTCGGGCAATCGTGCAAGGTAATGAGAGACCGTTAGCCTCATCTCCTCTCCTTTTTCTCATCATTAACTCCGCTTCCTCGGGTTTTGTGTGTGTGTGTGTGTGTGTGTGTGTGTGTGTGTGTGTGTGTGTGTGTGTGTGTGTGTGTGTGTGTGTGTGTGTGTGTGTGTGTGTGTGTGTGTGTGTGTGTGTGTGTGTGTGTGTGCGTGTGTGTGCGTGCATGCGTGCGTGTGTGCATGTCCTGGCGCCTGTCCTCGTTTAAGTTAAGAGTGTACAAGAATTACATCGGGATAACTCTGCTCTGTGTCTGCTTTTGTAAGTTGCTTGTATATTGCCGTGCCTTTCACATTTCTTCCTATTCCTGCTACAGACAACAATAAACAATATTCACTGTGCCACGTGTCTTTCCTCGCCTGCCTGTAATAAATCCTTTATATTAATGTTCCCAGCTCGTTTTCGTCCTTTCTTTCATTGATCCAGCATGGTCCGTATAATAACTTAGCCGGGACTTTATTCCCAACGATCCGTTCCTTTTAGCCGGTACGTCCTTGGCAGTGCTTGGCTGCATCGGATCTGGAAAAGTGATCCGGTTCGGACAAGCATACCGAGGGTGTGTCCCCCAGTAATTTGATCACGGGGTTATTTTTAGGTAATCGGATTAACTAGACGGAGGACCCTAAGTCACGTGGTTGAGTTATTGGCGTTCACGGTCGGTTAGCGATCCTCCGCGTCACGGAATTATCCGTGTGCGATGACCTGCAATTCCGGGGAGTCTGGTGGGAGTCCTAGATAGCTCCCCCAACGCCCCCCCCCCCCCCCCCCCGTCGTCTTATCACCCAACACCCGGCCCGCAACTATGTTTATATATACTAGTACGTGCCCGTAAAAAAAATAAAAAATAAAAAATTAATAAATAGATATTCCAACCGCGAGCAACAAACAACAACCACACAGGCCGTTTCCTCGCTCTCGCGTGCCCGTACGTGCGTGGCGCAGAAGTTCGCATATCACAGTTACGATGATTCGCAATTTAGGTTTTAATGGGCAATTATTCAATTAGCGCCAACGTATTTTGCCTTTTCGCAATGTCATCGCAAGGAAAAACAAAAAGAGAAGAGAAGAGAGAAAAAAAATTACTTCCTGGTTCGGAGCATACCAGCACTCTGATGTTACCGAAATTTATGCACCGTCTCATATGAAAACGATCATAACTTGCGGCATTGTGTTTATACTATAAATGCGCATAAGAAATCGAGAAATTATTAGAATACACGAAGTCATCACTCTCCGGAAGCCCGTACGTTGTAACCCGTAATGGGGAACGCGGCTGAGCTTCACTTCCCCATCGGCCACGCCCACGCAACAACGTGTCTTGTCATTGGTTTGGTAAATAAATGGCCATAACTTGGGAAGCACTTGTCCGATTAATATCAAACCTTGAAAGGCACATCCTCAGGTCCCAGAAATATATCTGGCAAGTTTCAATTAGATCGGACCAGCGGTTGTCGAGAAACAGCGGTCACAGACCACACACACACACACACACACACACACACACACACACACCACACACACCACACACACAACACACACAGATTGCTGGAATTATATAATATATATATATATATATATACATATATATGTATAAGCATATATTATACACATATATATATATATATATATATATATGTATATGCACATATATACATATATACAGTATATATAATATATATATATATATTATATATATATATTATATACATATACATATATATAATAATATATTTATATGTATATATATCTATTTATATACATATTTATATGTATAACTATATTATATGTATATTGTATATATAATGTATATATATATAAATATAATAATGTATTTATATTTCCAGACATATATATATATATATATATATATATATATATATATCATGTATATGCATTAAAAAAGCAGAAAACATGGAGCTGACACGATAGCCTAGAGCAGTGGTCGGCAACCCAAATAACAAGAAGAGCCATTTTTTCAAATTTTGTCAGAAACTCATATCAAAAGAGCCGCAATGCACATAAACCTATTTCAATAATTGAATAACAGGACAAAGACACAAACATTGATTTTTAATGCAATACACGTTAATTGAGTTGGTATCATTGAAAGGGGCCATTAAATTTTCTTCAGTAGAACAAGTCAGCTTACCCATATTTATCTCCAACACCAAAGGTGGAAGGAGGTTATGTTTTCACCCCTTTCTGTCTGTTTGTTTGTCTGGCTGTGTGCAGGATATCTCAAAAAGTTGTGGTCGGATCCGGATGAAATTTTGTGGACAGGTTCGGTGTGTGACATTGAAGAATTGATTAGATTTTGGTGAAGATCCGGATCTGGATCCGCCTACTGGAATTTTTGAGTGATTCTTCATCATTGAGATATTGGGCCAAAAATTATATATAGCATGATATCTCAAAAAGTTGTGGATGGATTCTGCAGAAACTTGGTGGACAGGTTAGGTATGTGAAAAGAACAAATTGATTCAGTTTTGGTGAAGATCCAAATCCACATCCAGATAACAGAATTTTTCAATTAATAAAGTGATTCTTCACCATTGAGAGATGAGGCCAAAAACTACATCGATCTATCTATCTATCTATCTATCTATATATATATATATATATATATATATATATATATATATATATATATATATATATATATACATATATATACATATATACATACATAAATAAATATATACACACATATACATGATAATTCGAAAATTTATTGGACCCGATATGTTCTACTGGATCAGGCATTGTGTGGCAGATGTATGTGCTCTACCGAGTGCCCTTCTTGTTCCGTGTGATTTCTCCTGTTGAGTTTATTTGAAGAGTCGTTCGCTGTTTGGACAGTATGCTGTCGTTTTCGTTTTCAAGCCGGACTTTAAACTCACCTCGTTCAATTGGCTTCTCCGTGTGATTTTCATGAAATTCATACTTGAAAACACTTGCTCGCACAGGTAAGTCGATCTGAAGATGGACAGAATGCCAAATGCATATCTCTTCATGTTACTGTATGTTTGTGGTAAATAATTCCAAACTTCAAATGCAATTTGGTCTTGGTTTTGTAAGATCATGCATTTCAGTCTATCTGTGCTGAACTGCCAGGGTAAATATGTGCATTTCTAAATTTTCGAGTTTGGTCACTAAGCCTCTGAATTTAG
>CM068960.1:60312617-60356552 GCA_035128595.1 Eptatretus atami | reverse complement strand
GTCCTTGTCCTGCAAATTGGCCAGTTCAAGTTCTAGTTATGCTCGGTCTACTCCTGTAAATGCTGAAAAGTTGAGTGCAGAAGTGACCGCTTCAAGTGGTTTCAACACAAATTATAAAATTGCATTTTCCTTTCTGAATTCCTGAAATCTCCCTGCGAAGGCTTCTTGCATTTCCAGTATCACATTTTTTAGGTTCTCGGTGTCAAGTTCATAGTTTGTCTCCTGTTTGAATTGTTTCAGTGATGGGAAATGAGCCAGCAAACCTCTGTCCGTGTCTCTCGCAAACAATTCGAGTTTTCACTCAAATGATAGCACCTCTTCTAAAGCAAGTGAGTTGTGTTTCCCTTTCCCTGCAGCTTTCTGTTAAGGCAATGTAAAAGTGAGGTGATGTCCACCATGAAGTGAAATCTCTACACACACAACACACACACACACACACACACACACACACACACACACACACACACACACACACACACACACCACACTTCAGGAATGAAGTGAAAATATTGGAAGAGAAGAGTTCCGAAGCTGAAGAGTACTAATTGTAATTGGAGCAATGGAATGATAAAGAAGAAGCTCACAATGATATTACAAACCATCCTTCGGAACATCACCACAAGCGAATTGCAGTTTGAGGCTGTGGGGGCTCAAGGAGAAATCCTTGAAAAAGAGCCCTCGGGACAAAACTCTGAGAACAAGAAAACTTCACAACTTGGTCCATGAATCACGATTCTTCACCGAAACGAAGGTGGATACTCCAAGTCCTGGGAGGACTATTCCCTCCATCGGAACCGGAAATGAAACCCTAAATTATAGAGCCGATTGCCTGTCTGTAATGGTTGCAAATCTCCACAGTCGATTTCTACTTTGCCTTATCTCACTTCGTCCATCGAGAATCCATTTGTTGGTTCAGCAAATTATACATGTATTTGGATGATGGTTATCTACTCATGTATCTGAACGGTGGTTATCTCTGCACCTATCCAAACAGTGGTTATGTCCGGATGGTGGTTATCTCCATATGTGTCTGGACAGTGGTCATTTCCAGATGGTGATTATCTCCGGACATGTCCAGTAGTGGTTAGTCCAGATGGACCCTCCCTCACACTGCCTTACCTTGACCTTCCTCACGCTGCTTCCTTTGCCTCCTCTGCCCCCCCCTATGCGACTTCCCTTGCCTCCCCTCATGCTGCCTCCCTTCCCCATACTCCTTCTCTCCCCTCCTTCTTGCTCGCTCACCCTCCTCGGTCTTGCCCCCCTCCTCCTCACTCCCCTCCCTCCTCGGTCCTCACTCCCCTCCCTCCTCACTCCCCTCCATCGTCGGTCTTGCTCCCCTCCCTCCTCACTCCCTCCCTCCTCTGTCCACTGTATCCCACCTCTCTCTCCCCTCCTTCTTACTCCCCCCTCCCTTAATATTCCGCAGTGAAGCGACGGGTTGTATTTGCTCGTAAGTTGTTTCTCTTTGTTTTCTCTGCATAACTGAAGATGGATGGAGGTTATGTTTTCACCCGTTTGTCTGTGTGCAGGATATCTCAAAAAGTTATGGACGGATTCAGGCTAAACTAGTTGAGCAGGTTGTGTGTGTTACAAGGACGAATTGATTTGATTTTGGTGAAGAATTGATTCCTTTCGGAATTGAGACAGTAGTTCAGAATTGGAATCGATTCTCAAAGTTAAAGAGTCGCCCAAGCCTAGTGTCTTGTCCACTAACTTGAATTTGTGGATGTTAAAGATTCCACTGTGTCCTTTGTGAAGAGTCGGTGAGATATTGCCATCACCCTGGCCAAATTCCAAATTCCTGCTCCAACTTACGGGGGGAACTGCATCAGCGGCACAGCCGCGCCCCCAGCAAATGATGCAGCAAGCAGCCATGTGCTACATACGAGGGGAAAGAAAAGCAGAAAACGTGTGATTATGGGTTTCAGTTACCAACACTGTAAAGACAATCCATCAAAAATGATTTATCTATTAACATTACTCTCCATTTCATAAGCAAAAGCCAAGGTCAATTTGACTACCCTCTTCCTTCCTCTGTTTTGGTTTTGCTCCAGCTCATTCAAATTTCAGTTTTAAAGAACAGAAACAAATTCTGATGAGAAATCTTTTGAAAGCTTCATCATGATGATGTGTTGGGTTAAGGAAATATGGCATTTGTTCAAAGTACCCTTTCTGTTATGTGGTGTCACATAACCCAGCCAAGCCAAGTTTGCTGTTGAAGCTTATTTTTGTTTTGCTGATTTAGCCTGAATCCAGACAGAGCATGCATTTCTTGTACACAATGTGTTTTGGCCTTCAGGGTGGGGTGCATCTGTTTAATTATACACCATGCGTTTTGGCCTTCGGGCCAAGGAATATCCAGTGTATGCATTTGACAAGGTTTGCATGACAATGTTGGCCGGTCTTTGGGGGTGAGGGCTGAGTATATGTGCTTTGCTTAGCCTTAATGTTTGGATTTTTTTTTTTAAACATTTTGTATAAAAGGGTGTTTCTCAAGAAAGAAAACGTGAGTGTAGCTTCTTGGCCTTTGGGCCAGGATGCACATCTTTTGTATGTTGTACGATCATGCATTTTGTCCTCCGTTCCAAAGGGTTTGGGTATTGTTTGGTCAAGTTTTGCTGTGCACTCTTTATGCTAAAGTGCATGTTTTGGGTTTTGTCATAATGCTTGGATTTTCCACCTTTTCATTTAAAAAGGCATTTCTCAATTTAAAAACAGCAAGGGCTCTTGTATGAATATGACTTTTGGCCTCAGGAGCAGGATGCTTGTGTTTATTGCATGACTTTGCATTGTGGCCTTAGGATTAAGGTGTATGTGTATTGTTTAGATAAGCTTTCCTATGTTTAGCTTGAGGATAATGTTTTGAATTTTTGACGTTTTTATATTAAAAAAAACGGCTTTCGAAAAATAGCAAAGTATAGCTTGCTTGTAAGACAATGCCTTTCGGCTTTAAGATAAGGATCCACATCTTTGCATGATTGCACATTTGGGCATTACAGTCAGGCTGCATGTGTATTGCTTCGAAAAGCTTTGCCATGATTTCCTATACAAGATCTAGTTTGATGGAAGAAAAAGGGAACAGGGCTTGAAGAGGCAATGTAATGACAGTGTAGCAAGTGGGGCCACAGTTGGACTAAGCAAGCAAGCAAATGAATGAATGAAACAGAAAAGAGGAGTGAGAGGAATGGAGGCAACACAGTGACCTGCAAAGTAAGAGGGTTGGATAAAACGTGGTTAATGAGGGTAAAATTTTCACAAGTATGGATGGGGGATGATATAAGATGGTGGTGTACCACTTGCTTGAAGGCATGGAGGGGAGAGTGCGATTGAACCTACTTTGATCTTTGTGTACAGTTTTAGTTTTACCACAATGTTTTTGGGTTTTTTTTTTTTACTGTTTTGCATGACATCTTTACAGAAGGGAGAGATTGTATGACAATATGTTTGGCCAAGGGGTTAAAGAGCATGAGGAGTGGTTTGAAAAGCTCGATCACGCTTTTCGTATGACTATGTACTTTGGTCTTCGGGGCTAAGGTAAATGCGTTCAGCTTTGTTGCAATGTTTTTATAATCTTGTTAAATAAAAAGGGCATTTCTCTAAAGGCATATATGAAAAGTACTTCACAAAAGAATGATGGTTAAAATGCTGCCATGCATACTCCCCTTGAGCAGAAGGAGGTTGTTGTTGTAATCTCTCATCCACTTTCTATATTGATCTGAGTTAAATATGGATTGGGATTACTAATTGCAAGCTTGCAAGTCTTGTATCAAATGAACAGCCAATGTTGAATTTGAAATGACAATCTCTGAGGATCTCTTTTGAATTATGTTTCAATCGAAGACTTTATTAATTACCTCCGCTACCGAAGGTGGACCTTTTCCTGCAAGTAAACCGAAGGTGGACGGAGGTTATGTTTTCACCCTGTTTGTCTGATTGTGAGTGGGATATTTCAAAACGTTGTGGACGGATTATGACAGAACTTGGTTGATGAGTTGGGTCGGTAACAAGAACAAGCCGATTGTATCAGCGGGATACAAAATTTAAACTGTTCAGCCTGATGGAGGTAAGCGCTCTACCAAGTGCCATTCTAGTTCATTGAGTTATGGATAAAGGCATGGTAGGCTGTGAGTAGTTCTGATTTATCAGGCAATGATGTGGAACGATGAAGGATCGAAGCTGGTTGTGCAGCCAGCTTTGTGATATGGTCAGCCCAGGAGAGGTCATGACTGAAGATGAGGTCTAGAAGTTCAAAATGAACCTCTTTCAGTGGCTGTCCATTGAAATAGAAAAGTGGGTACATTTGACGATTCTTCTGGAGCTACGGTGAGTGTGAAATTTAGTAGGATTGAGAGACATGTTCGATTTATCAGACCAGCATCTAATCAATTCCAGATCAGTATAGAGTGATGTAGCTGCTGTCTACCCATCAGTGGAATGGGGGTACTAAAAACATAATGTCATGTCATCTACAAAAAGGAAGACAGTGTTTCCCAGGGAATCTGAGAGGTCATTTATGTAGATCAAGGCTGGTCTGCAGGCACTGCCTGGGGGCACTTTAGCCTCCACGGGTAGAGGGTTGCACTGATAGCAATGTTTAACTGTACAAGTGAAGAAATCATGAAGCCATGCAGAAAGGGGGGCTTGTATGTCACAGACCTGACATCATCCGCAATGATGGATTGTCAGACTGTGATATAATTGGAAGTAAGCTTATTGTTGTTCTCTAATTACCCCGCAAGTACTAAACGAAAGGTGGGGTTAAGCAATCGGTCACGTACGTGTCTGCATTTTGTTATTCAATTTTAAATGTATTTTCTCTGCAGCCACTTATTGGATTGACAAAATTTTCACCATAGATGTGACTACTCGTGTAAAATGTTTTGATGATAATTATGACACCATAGATCATGTGGTGTGGCAGCCATGTTGGAAAAAGGAAAAACTTTGGACCTCTGTATCTCTGAAACTACTCCATGGGAAAAAATTGAATGATGTTGCTGCTGTCTGCCCATCAGTGGAATGGGGGGGAATAGAACATAATGTCATTACAACATGCTATACAACATACTGTCAAGTACTCACCATGGGGAATAAGTGTGATTTTTTTTTGATGTTATGGCGTCATAATTGCATACATAGAACGCAGCATTTGATCAGTATGAAAATTTTTGAGGGTCATCTGGGGATTTGAGGGATCGACAGAAAAAAATGATGACATCATTGGTCATGTAGTTTTGCAGATATATATTTTAAACCTTCAAAAATCTTCTTCTCCGAAACAGCTGAACAGATCGAGGCGAAACTTTACAGGTATAACTGCCTATCCATGAGGATCAAAAAGTTCCTCACCTGTGACGTCATAGGTCATGTAGTTTGGAGCCATCTTGGATTGAAATATGCACCTTATCCGATTAACACGAAACTTCACAAACATGATCCCCTACCCAATTAGAAGCAGAGTTTAAATTTATAATATTGTACATCATGTAGTTCGGCAGCCATTTTGGAATTGAAAATAAAAACCTTTAAAAATCACCTGCTCCAGAACAGAACGGCTTACCAGGTCGATCCAAACTCGGCACACATGATCTACAGCCTTGGGGAATAACATAGTCCATTTGCCGTTATTATGTGTTCCATTGTCAACTTGTTGATGTGGAAAGTGTATGGTTTTATGATTGTTTTGGACAACATGGTCCATTAATAAAATTCAGGTTGGTTGCCGGGTGGCTACCTTGGGAACTCCTGTAATTTGCATAAATTCAAGATGGCCGCTACAGGTCAGACGATGGGGCTAAGTTTTTAATCAGTCAACATATAATCCTGTGTAATACCTCTTTTCCATATGATTTTGACATGAGGAATTCAATTTTGGGGTTATTTTTACGTTCAGGAATAAACAGAGGTTCACATGAAAAGTCCATGACTTTTTCTGCTGAAAATTATGCAACACCAATGCAAAAGTGAAGTCATGAATGGTTCACAACAGTATGTTGATAATCAGAAAGCATACACATTGTCATGTCATCATATTGGACATCTTAGGAACAGAGGACATAGAGCCTAGTAGACAACTTACGTATTGTTCATTCCCGTTCATTGTACTCGTCCCCTTCCGTATCCTCGTCTCTTTCAGTTCTGCTTCGACACTCCCTTCTTCCACTTCACTTTCACTGTCCTCCACAGTCTTGTGTGGGTTGAAGCACTTGTCACTGCAACCACAAGTGCAGTATAGCGTGCAGGAGACTTTGCATGGTGACAACTGCAACTTGCAGTACTGCAGGCCTTCCCCTCTGCTTTGCATCCACACCGCACAACATCCATGAGGTCCAAAGGGCTGGTGGAGTAGCAGAATTGCTGGCACTGGGATTCCATCTCTGATGTCCCATCCATATTTTGTAATGTCAAGTTCAGGTGGGGCCTGCTGATCAGCTGATTTTGCAAGTACTGTCTGTAGATGTGCACGCAAAATATGTAGGAAGAGATTGATCTCAGTTGGAGGTAATGCCATGAGCTTGAGGGGCTTGCCAGACTTCCTTGTGTACATATAGTACCTCATCTCACTCATCGTGGTACCTTCTGGCTGACCATACAGGGCACAGAAGAATGTCCGCCCTGCTTCCATGAGCTGTTCATGGCTTGCGTTCAGCTCGCCAAGTGCGGAGTACAAACCAGGGAAGTTGCCAGCTCTCAGTGTCTTCAGGGCTGACACTTTGCCCTTGCCGTATGGGTATGACGTGGTATCTGAGCCAGTGATGTAGTGCATTCCCAAAAGCTGCAGACACTTGGGCCAAGCTGGTCACAGGTGGTGTTGATATCCAAATTGCTCCATCCCACCTTTCCATCTGCACTGGGCCTGGATGTTGCGTTGGTAAACCCAGTAAACCATCAATACAAAAACATCAGTGTCATCAGAGAGGATACGTATCACTCTTGCATTACATTCAGCAGCCATGAGCAGGTGTGAGATCATTGTAATGTCTGCTTCATCATGGTTGAACGCACCATGGCTACGGCTCTCCACAGTAACTCCTTCACCAAAGTTATAGGTACTCAAAACCTTGGACAGCTGCAACTTGTTCTGCTTGTTTTTCAGGATGGCGTCTCGACTAGGCAGGGGTGTGTTTATTGTGAGGTCATAGTTGATGGAACCAATGCCAGCATGCCTCACTCGTTCATGGTCCTTTGCAGAAACATCATAATATTTGTCAAAGACCAAGATCTTCTGACCAGCAATGGTAGACAGCCTTGTCTTGATGGACTCAACTAAGACTGAAACAGTTCCCCTGAAAGGCCAGACAATATGATAGAGAAGTTGGCTCGCGTCAACAATGGTAACATCTGGTTGCAGAGGCTGTTGTGCCTGAACACAGAGTTTGTGTGCCAGTGGTGCTTTGTTGCCTTTCCTTAAGAACCCATATTCATCAATCAGTGAGGGGGGTACTGCGCAGAGCTCAAACTGGAAGACAGGTCCTAGCTCCATTTGTCTTTGCTGTCCAATAGTCAGCAGCCTGAGGAAGATGGTTTCTAGATCAAAGACGTCTTGTCCCAATTTTCACTCCTTTCTGTAAGTGCTCCATTGTCTTGATGGGGCATGAGATGGTTGCATGGAATCCACCTGGAAGGGATGCATGGAACTCTGCAACCATTTTCTGACCTATAACCACGGAATCCTCAACATTCACTTCAGCTTCTCGGGGAGCAATTCGACCATTGGCAATGTTGTACAGATGTGGTGAGTGATTCTCAAGAGGATGAGACACATTCGACAATTCAAGTAAAATCCGGCGCCTATCATCTGCATCAAGTTCTCTCCTCTTCTTCCCCTCCTCCTTGTGACGTGGTCCGATTCTTGTGTCCTTTTCTCTCACTTGGTCTTCATTGTCCTTGTTTGAGGAGTCAGGGTAGATGTGCTCCATTGTATGTTAGATGTAGGCAGTGACAGGAAAGGAATCGATCCACCATGCTTCCATCTCTGGAGAAAGAGTCATACCCTTGAGGCCACCCTTGCCAATTCTAATAGCAGTTTGTTCACCGAACTGATCAGAGCTCACACCATTCCAAATGCCTTCCTGGTGACGACACACAAAAGCACCTGATATGAGCTCTGACTTGGCATCTGGTGGCAGCAGATAGCGCATCTCCAGAAGGTGATGGGTGATGTAACGGGCATAGTGATGGTGACCAGCAACAAAGAAGTAGGGAAGCATGCATTCAAGTGTTAGCTGTTGCAGCAGGAAGTCTGCCTCCCTCTCACTATGCAGAAGTTGATGAACAAGCAGAGTAGGCTTGATGAAGTTATCAACCCAGTGCTTCCCAGTTGGGTGCTGTCTGCATGTCTCAAGGTAGCTGCACAACTCCTGGAATGTCTTGGGGCCGGTGGTGAGGAAGGAAATGAGAAGGGCAGTCAAAACCATCCGGAACGCTCTCATTGATCGAACCCAGGACTTGCCACTCATGATTCCTGCCAGGCCCCGAATGCTGAACTGATGAGTCTCAACACCAGACCCATGCATGAGTTTGCCAATGCAACCACAGAAGGACTGCACAGTGTGCGTTATCCCAGGCCTCAGAATCACATTTTTAAAGCGATCAACGTCATGCACTTGATTTGGCAAGCCACCATGTAGAGCTGGAGATCCACAGAGATGTGGACATAAGTCATTCTCATATCAGTCAATGACTTCTGAAGATACTCCAGTGAAGTCACTACAGTGTCTGGATGAGAAGCTTTGGCATCAATAAGGGGTCCGAACATGTAGGTACTTGCTGGCTTTTTTTCTGCATGACTGGTGAATGCTTCTTGGTTGTTGAACCCACCCCATTCCATGGCGTTCACCTGTGTGCTGACTGTGTTTAGCCACTTCATGTCCTTTTCCTGTGCAGCAGCTAAACTAGCTTGCCGGGCACACACTTCTTGGTAGGAGAATCCAGAGGTTGCATCCACAGCCGGGGGTTCACTTTGGATGGCCCAGTGTAGTGCTCCAGAGGAAGGCTCCCTGATGAGCTGCTGCTTTCCTAGACTGGGCAGCTTTCTTAGACAGTCGTGGGATAATAAGGTCGCTCTTCCCTGGGTGAGCATGCCCATACTCAAGAATGCCTGCAGGATGGGGTTGCTGAAATTCATGCGAGAGGACATGAGTAGTGCGCCGACCATTAGGCGTGAACACTTGCAGATCAAGATTATCAAACCAGGCAAAATCACGCCAACAGTTCTACTCAAACCCATGAATTGGTGGAGAAGCTGAGCATTGTCACCGAGAAAATGAGCAGTGGATTTCCTGAATCTCAGGACCTCATCATATGACGTTGTGAACCCATGTTCATGAAGGAGCTTTAGAAGATCAGAACTGCCATGGCGGTGCAGTAGTTTGACAGCCAGTCCTAATTTGTCTGATTTCTGGTACCTGTAACATGACTTTGAATTGAGTGGCTCAGGCTTAGAGATTTCTTGGTCATTTCACCACCAGACACTAAGTCTGAAATCAACCTCAGTAAAGTTGGGCTTGTTTCCTTGAATGTGTTGGCTTGTGTAAATTCTGAGAGGTCATAATTGGCACTGTTGTACTTGACTGAGCGTGCCTCCTTCTTGATCTGCCTTACCACAGAATCAATACTCCTCTCATCTGCATCATCCACTTTAACCATTTTCAGATGGTTAGCAATGGACTCACGGAAACCAACAATGGTAGCACATCCATCTACCCGAACTAACATAACGTCCTTACTCATGCAGTCTGTTAGTTTGCTAAACATATCACGTCGAGTGAGTTTGCCACCAAGATCACAGTACAGGGAATGCAGTTCACCGCTATTCCACATCTTTGACCTGTCACAATTCATGCGCTCTATGACGTTCTTTAGGGCACTTTCTTCTGCAACACCAGTTGGCAAATCAGCTATTTAGGGACTGTCATGAAACTGTTATAACAGCGTACATGGTATTTGCACTCATCCGCAGGGAGATCAACCAAATATCCACATGTAACTTGATTGTTCTGGCTACTTCATCATTACGTTGCTCAGCAGCATTAATGATGGCATCTTTCATAGTTGGGATGGGATTACCTTCCTTGTCAAAACGTTCTTTAGTCATGCACTGACGAACATGATCCATCTTTCTGGATGTTTGTCATCAACAGGTAACATTCTTTGCCACAAAAATGCAGTCACGTTTGTAAACAAACGCACCACTGCCTGTTGCCTGTGTGCGAGATCTTGTTGTCACTGTAACACAATCATCTTCAGCTTTCTTTTCTGTGATTTACGAAGTCTCTCAATTTTTTGTTTTGATGTGCAAGTACAGTAGCATCCTTTGTGACATTCTATGCGAACAGCATCACCACCACCATCAACAATGTCCTGTAGTTTTGCACGTAGCTCTTCATCTCCACGGGCTTTGGCACAGGAGATCAATGTCTTGATCCCTTGATCAGCGAATTTCTTCAATTCCCCTCCACCATGACACACGGGAAGAATGCACCTTGAATCGGCCATATCTGTAAAAACAAAACAATGAATTAGTAACTCGCATTAATGTCGTATGTGAGCGTCCAGTTGTCAGAATAGTGACCTTGTTGTCATTCAAAATGTATCTCACACGGCAAACAATTGCCAGGAACTCGAACATTGACCTCAAATTTACTTCTAATCACAAAAATAAGGTTAAATATCGATTCCTCGTGCCAAAATTATGGAAAAGATGTCTCATGTGTAATTTTAAGTTCATTACCTAAAAAGTTATATTTCAGCCCGGTCGATGACGGCCATCTTGTATTTGCGCAAAAATAACAGATTTCCCCATGGTTGCCATCCGGGCAACCAAGCTTAATTTTGTCTATGCTGCCTGTGAACAAGAAACCACCATAAAACCATACACTTTTGAGGACAACAAGGTTACTTCTCTGGCAAATGGACTAATATGGGGTGCACACTTTAACGTCATAGGTCACGTGGTCTGGCAGCTATTTTTTCAAAAATAAACCTTTAAAAATCCTCTTCTCCAGAATAGTTTGACAGATCGAGGGAAACTTCAACCCACATGTTCCCCAAGCGTTGGAATACCAGGGTATTCACGAATAATTAATAGGTCACATGGTCTGGCAACCATTTTGGATTGAATAAAACGTTTAAAAAAAAAATTCTTTCTCTTCAACCTCTGCATCAATCGACATGAAACTTCCAAATTATGATCTAATAGTGATGGGGAATATATGTTTTAAATCGGAACCTGATTGGATGCATGGTCTAGCATTCAGATTTATTGAATTTTTTGAATCTGGGTTCTTTTTTGATTTTTATTTTTGAATAAGGCTCACTTGGCTGTTCCTGATGGGTTTGAGGGTAGAAGAGTGGCAGTTGAAACCTGAATCCTGTGCAGGTTCCTCCTGATGATTTCATCTTTGCTTTTTGCTTGTTTGAGTTCCTTCTGATGACTCCAATGCAGTACCTATTTATTTGGTCTTCTGTTTGATTTGAATTGAATTTTTTTTAATCCCATTCTGAATTCAATTGAATAAAGAGGATATAATGGGTCAGGTGTCCAATCAAAGTGGCGTTGTAGCAAAGCGGGAATTATTGGTTCCCGGTCATCACTGCCAGCAGTTATAAAGTGGTATTTCGAGTGTTAAGACCAGACACATCAAAAAACGTTTAACGGAGGAAAATGAAACTTTATCACATGTTTTACATGACCATTTGATGTAGTGCATATTACTTGGATGATGCCCACCCCCTCAGAACTTACATGATGAATTAAACAAAGCCTAATGCCCAGAGATAATGTCACTTCCTTGTGTTAGAAATTAGAATCATTGTAAATCGCTTCAGCCTTTATTGTGCTTGGCTGGTGAAAAACGCGAAGAAGAATAAGCACAATTTGGCGTTTGAACGACCCCCTGATTTATACTTTAGCTTTCTATTCTGGCATGTTTATCAGCCTTGGTAGTTATGAAAACACTCGAACGAGAATAACCAGAGTTGGTGTCAAAGCCACCCGCGTGCTCGCCTGTTTATACATTTATCGTTTTTAAAAGACTCGTCTAATAATTAATATTTTTTTAAAGCATTGCAGTGAAGTCTGATCCAAATAATTTTAAAGCAATATATGTATTGTTATACTGTAATCAGTAACAAGAGCGCAGTGAGCACAATATACGCCCGACAAGAAGGTAAAAAACAGAATTGTGCTACTACATGGAAAACAGCATCCTGGTTGCCATGGCAACCACTTTAGATGACGAACGTATGTCAGGACACACCGTCTCCACAGTCTGTACCTATGTACCAAATATGAAACGTGAAAGTTGAAAACTTTGGGAGGTAGAGTGCGGACAGGAACGGATGGAAAACAGCATCCTGGTTGCCATGGCAACCACTTTAGATGACGAGCGTATGTCGCGACACACCGTCTCCACAGTCTGTACCTATGTACCAAATATGAAACGTGAAAGTTGAAAACTTTGGGAGTTAGAGTGCGGACAGGAACGGACGCGGACGGACAGACAGACAGACGGACGGACGGATGACCGGTATCACATAATATGCCCGATATATATATATATATATATCGGGCGTATAAAAAATAGTATGATAGATAAAAACATTAGAAAGGAAAATATAACTTGCACCAAAAACTTTAACATTTTCACGCTCACGCCGGGGGTATCGCTATAGCTCTCTGTTCTTTGAACAGGCGAGCTAAAAACTGCTTTGTAAAGGCTTATGAATGTACTCTGTAGCAGACTTTGCAAAGTATAATTTGTGCACATTTGCCACCAGAAGTGTTGGCTCACACCAAGTCCTTCTCAAGACTCCGTGGGATAAGTATTCTATTAATACCATCTCGTTGAGAGGATCCGTTTTTGAACGCTTCTTGTAGACAAAGTCTAAACTCATAGAAGAACAGGAAAATCAACATGATGGAGGGAGTAAAGGCAATGCACAGGAAGTGGGACATGTGAATGTTACAAGGGAATTAATAAATGAATGAATAAAGAAAAAGAGTAAAAGTAGAGGGGTGGACAAAGAAACCTGTAAGGAAAAGAGTTTGGATTGGGAAAGGTCCATGGAGGGTAGAAAATATCACAGGTAGAGATGGAAGATAATATAAGATGGTGATTCACTGCCACCTTGAAGCCCTTGAGGGAATAGTGGGATTGAACTGCCTTTGGCATGCCTTTCCACAAACAGGAGAAAAGAGGAACGATGACCCACTTCCATGAGCCCCATGCATGCATTTTTTCATTTTTTTTGTATACCTTGTCGAGGCTCGCATGAGAGCTAACACACAACGCACGTCAAGGGGGGCATGAGACAGGAGGGGAGGGAGTGGGAAGGACAAAATAGTGGGGAACAGAGATATTGGAGATCTGTGGAAGGGAGAGGGATGGGACAGGAACATGGGGAATAGAAGATGGACATTACAGGGACTTTCAGGAAGGAAAGCAGGGAATTTGAAGGAGGTGGGGTGGACTATCGGGGTAGAAAAGATCGAGGATTTGGATGGGGATGATAAGAGGTGGTGGTGAACAGCTGTTTTGAAGGCCTGGAGGGAAGAATGGGAATGAATAGAGTGAGGGAGTTTATTCCAAAGGCGGGAAAAAAGAGGAATGAAAGAGTGAAGGTGAGCAGTGATTCGTGATTTTGGTGCTTTTACCAGAAGGGGGTTGTTGGCGGACCTTGAGCGCCCTGCGGAAATGTGGTGGGGACAAATCACAGAAAGAGCAGGGGGGGCGAGGCTGGAGAGGTGACGGTAGAAGAGAGAAAGACCACCGACCAACCTGCGGTGATTGAGTGAGAGGCCCAAAGACTCAGCCTCATTGCGGGAGATGCCAATGATCCGAAATGCCTTGGTTTCTACAGCGGGAAGCCGAGAAAGGTGGAGGCAGGAGCACCAGCCCAGAGGGGAGAGCAGTACTCCATCAGGCTGCGGACAAAAGCTTTGTAAGTGGTCAGGAGCTCAGGTGGGCCGAGGAAGGACTTTTCACGACGGAGGATTCCCAGTCGTGACTGGCTTTGGAGGCGAGGTTTGAAATGTGGCTTTCCCAGGAAAGGTCATGGCAGATAGTGAGACCCAGAAGCTTGAAAGAAAGGTCTTCTTCCAGAGGATTGTTGAGAAAGTGGATGGGGGGGTTTCTAAACGGTCCTTTCGAAGAGACATAGTGAGAGTGTGAGATTTGTCCGGATTGAAAGACATGTTCCACGTGTTGGACCAGTTTGTGATTTTATCCAGATCAGCAGTGAGCGAAGAAGCTGCTGCTTGCGGTCTGATGGATGACCGATGGTACGGCAGAGGGTGGAGATCAGCAAAGAGATAAAGAGGTTTTCCAGAGAGTCGGAGAGATCATTGATGAAAACCAGAAAAAGAACAGGGCCCAGAACGCAACCTTGAGGAACTCCAGCCTGGACAGGAAGGGGGGGGGGATGAAAGAACTCCATTTAGGGCCACACTTTGACTGCGACAGGAGAGGAAGTCTGCGAGCCATGAGTGGAGATGGCCTTGGATACCATAGGAAGAGAGTTTGGTGAGAGGCAGGGCGGTGCCAGACTGTGTCAAAAGCACGCGATATATCCAGGGATACGGCTCGGATTTCCTGTCTGGCATTGAGGACTTCCATCCATTGTTGGAGAGGCAGAAGCAGCATATCCAGGGTAGAGTGACCTGGTCTGAAACCAAATTGATGATCAGAAATCAAGCCATTGGAGAAGAGGAAGGATTTGATGTCTGAAGCGATGATGGATTCCATAACCTTGCTGATGATTGGGAAAGGCTGATTGGTCTGTAGTTGCAGGGATCTGTTTTTGCACCTTTTATTGCAGGGCAGTGATGTTTGCTGATTTCCAAGCAGATGGCAGATGGCCTTGTGCAAATGAGAGGGTGAATAGAACAGAGAGAGGTGAGCAAGAGCAGAAGAGCAGGTTTTGAGGACACGTGGCTGATGCCATCTGGACCGTTGCAGAATCTGAGTCGAGGTTTGACAGCAATCTCGCCACCTTGTCAGGAGAAAAGGACACAGAGTCCAGGGACAGTTGGGTGTGACTGGGTAAGGTGGGTAGAGAAAGTGATGGGTTTTGGACACAAGATTTAGCTGCAAACACCGAGTTTAGGCATTCAGCTTTTTCACGTGCGGTATCAGCAGTGCTGCCATTTGAGGTAAGGGAGGGGATGGAGGAGGAACATACACCAGAAACAGATTTGATTAGACGCCACCAGGATTTTGAGGAGGGAGAGAGGTTTGAGAGTTCAGACTTGAGATGAGAAAGATGTTGTTTTCTGGCTCTCCTCAGGGTAGATACACACTTGTTCCGAGCTTTATGGAAGGAACTGAGATTGCCCTCAGTTGGGTTTGCTTTACATGAGGCAAAGGCAAGTTGTTTCAGGACAACTGCCTCACCACAAGCTTCAGTGAACCAAGGGCGGGAGGAAGGGTAGGACAACTGAAGACGAGAGAGGATAAATCTGGCATGAGGAGAGCAAGTTTCTTTGAAAGAATTCCCAGGATGAGTTGATGTTGGAGAAAGCAGAGATAGGAGACCAGTCTATAAGTTTGAGGGCTGCTTGGAGACCCTGCCAGTCGCTTGAGTGAAATGCCAGACTCGACGGCGGTGAGGTGGTTTCTGATAATAGCCAGAGAGATGTCCACTTTGACAAGGACGTGCTCAGAAGAACCGATTGGAGCGGAGAGAAGAGCAGCAGATATTGTCAGGGAAATTTGTCAAAATCAGATCCAGAAGAGATGGAGTACCATTGGTTGAGATCCGGGTAGGGAAGTGACCGATTGAGTTCGTCCCAATGAGTCGCAGAAAGCTTTTGCTGAGGTGCCATGACAGGTGAGAGAGGTACCCACACCTAGCCAACTGGCATGATGACAATTGAAGTCGCCACATATGAGGAAGAGAGAGTTTGGATGAGAAGATAGAAGTTGATCCATGTTTTCAGATAGTGAGGTGTAGATGGAGTCATCACTGTTAGGTGGACGGTACAGTACACTTATAAAATGAGGTGGGAGTGAGGGGAAGCCGTAGCCAGAGGTATTCCTGGGGGTGTGAGGGCAGTGCATGGAGAGTGAGGAATAGTCTTTGATGAAGAGAGCAACTCCTCCTCCAGGACGAGGCTCAGGTCTGTCAAACCGGAGGAGGGAGTAACCAGGGAGAGATACTTGGGAGCCAGACACGTCTTGGGGGAGGAAAGTTTCTGTTAGGCAGATTATGTCTGGTTTGTCAGTGGCAACCTGTATGGAAAGATCTGAAATGTTTGAGCGAAGACCCTGGATATTTGAGGTCCATACTTTTAATGAAGAGGTAGGGAGGAGGCTTTGGGTGCAGGGGGGGGGGGGAGGGGGAGGGTAGGACAAGGGACGAGGGCGGGAGGTAAAGAGTGTTGTTGAAAGAGTGTGGGGGATTGCAAATAGCTAGGGGAGGGGCCGATGAGGAGGAGAAAAGGCTCTGTGGTGCTGGGGGAGAGGGGGAACAAGAGAGGGGAAGAAGGCAGTTGAGAATTTGAGGAGGTGGAGTGAAGAGATGGAGGTGAGAGGGCAGTGGAAGGAGGCAGCTTTGTGGATGAGAGGGGGGGTGGCAACTTTGGGAAGGATGAGTGAGGGGGATGAATGGTGGGAGAAAGGTGAGGGGGAGTTTTTGAGAGAGGTGAGAGGGAGGCTTGGATAGAAGAGTGGGATGGTTGCTTTGAGAGTGAGGGGTGAGAGGAGTGAGTTGGCACTGAAGTTGGAAAAAAAGAATGGTTGATGGAAAGCGAACATTCATAGCAAACTGGGGTTTTTAAAAGTTTTAGGTCAGTTATGCGATGAAACACATTTCTTGAGGGATGCAATAAAGGCGAATTCAGAGAATGGAGAGAAGAAACGCTGTAACATTTGGATTTTTTAGGCAAGGTATGAAGAAAGGTCGAATTGAGAGCAGTCTGTTTAAATAGAAGAAGAGTAGTGCATTATGAAACAGTAAAGAGTACCACACGTGTGAAAGAGGAAGATGAAGCATTATAAGAGATCGTTTTTGTCATTATTATTAATGTTTGAGAGAGTTTTCAACAGATTAGGTCATGGAAGTGTTGTAGAAAAATATCGAGGAAGAAGAAGAGGAGGAAGAAGAAGAGGAGACGAAGAAGAAGAAGAAGAAGAAGAAGAAGAAGAAGAAGAATCGGAGAAAGGTAGCGCTTTTTTATTTTTTTTTTTCTAGATAAGAAATAGAGTGATTAGTTCGGATGGGGGTCATTAAGAAAGTGGAAAGGTAGAAATTGAAGATAATGGGGAGAAAAAACAAATAAACACGATCGTACACCGAGGAGAACAAAGGGTAGGCCTCAAGCCTCAAGGATAGGCCTCAAGCACCCAGTAAGACAAGTTCGACGAAATCTCACAAAATAGCACGATTTTTGAAACAAAACCGAACTAGTAACATGTCGGTGAGAAAATAACAGTTAAAACGGGACAGATAACGACGAACTTTAACTTTGAGATCGTCAGCAGGGAGCCCCCAAGGAGACCTGCCAATGCTCCAAACCCAGAACCGGAAGTCAAAGATTATGCATCAAAGATGCATTGAAAACAAACGACAGCAAAAAGTAGTGGAGGTAAGAAAGAGTTTGGAATGTTTATGGTTTAAACAGGGAGAGTGATACGGCAAGAACACGAGCATCCTTGAGGAATTGGGGAGGGTCAGAGAGTTGAAAAAGCAGAGGGAGACAGGAATAGAGAAGGTAAAAATAAAAAAAGAGAGGCTCCAAACTTGTCTGCAGTCTGAGAGCAGCACACCTTGTATTCCAGCTTCTTAGTGAGAGACACCAACGTTGCTGAGAGCTTTGAATTCCACATAATCAAGGAGAAAGAAGTGAGAAGGGGGAGTGCTGGTCCATCTGGAAGAGTAGTACGCTATCGAGCTATAGGCAAAGAAAGGCCTTATTAGTCATTGGAAGTTCAGAATTTTCAAATAAGGACATAGCTCAGGGGAGGGTTGGTCTGTCCATGAGAAGTGAATGATGATGAGGCCCAGAAGCTCAACAGACTGACATTTTTTTTCCGTAATTAATTGTGAAAATATACCAGTGACAAAAAAGTAACAAAAACTTTGAGGATTGCAGTACCGTTTGATCGTTCAAAAGTGTTCATATTCTGGTTAAAGGACTATAGTGGGGCAACTTAGCATAACAATTGTGCATTTTGTGAGGAAAGCACCAAATTTGGCACACTAGTAGCCTATCATATTATGAACAGATTTGGATATTGGGCCATCTCAAAATTTTTGATGGCAGTGGAAAATGACTGCCACGGCCATCAGCGGCTGAATTTGAGATGGCCCAATATCCAAATCTGTTAATAATATGTTAGGCTACTAGTGTGCAAAATTTGGTGCTTTCCTCACAAAATGCACAATTGTTATGCTATATTTAGCTAAGTTGCCCCACTACTAGCACATTGATCTGTACATTGAATGAACAAACATGACATCAATGGAAGCCAAAGTTAAGTAGTTATGTGAAAACAACATGGCTCTTTGAAAAGAGCATGCAAATGGACAATGATGCCAGTCAACAAATGATCATAGACAAGTTTACATTTGCAAATAGGTCTTAAATAACATATTGTTATGTTTGTGTGTGGGGGGAGGGGGAGTACATATTCCAATAGAGCAGATAGGAATGTAGAGAGTAGCATGGTCTGAGTACGGGTAGTTAGCCAATCTTAATGTAATAAGTAGGGAAATGTTAGCTTAAGAGTTGTCTTGTTTGAATGTGCATCATACAGGGGGTGGTGCATGGTAATAGTTAGTTAGAGATTATGTGAACCTCTACCGGGGGGCAACGGGAGACTTGGCAAGAGAGGGGCGGAGTTATAGACACCTCCCAAGGGGCGGAGTGTTGCCCAGGGAGAAGAGGGAGGAGCCGAATCGGGCGGTTGGGCATGTGAGGAGAGGACCATCTGAGTGTGAGAGATTTGGAAGCTCTGAGGTAAAATGGGAGTTCATAGAGTCTGAGGTAAAAACAGAGGAAAAAGAGAGTTAGTGAGAAGAATTGTCTCTGAGGAGAGGAGGTCATCCTGCCTGCCTGCCTCTGCCCATTTTCGTCTGCCTGCTGCTTCATCTCCCCATCATCTGCTCGCCTCTCCTTATCGCCTGCTCGTGGCTGCCCCGTGCCCATGCTTCTACCCGCTACCACCAGAGCTGGGTCCCCCAGTTTTTGTCCCTTTCACCGTCAGTGACCGAGTCTGGTGTGTGGCGCCTTAGATTTATTTAGATTCATTTATATTCTCAGCCTGGTGTTGGCTTAGTGGTTAGGGTGGCGGCTTGGGATCCTAGGGTCCTGAGTTCAAGCCCCGTTGGCTGCTGAATTAATATACACCAGGAGGTTGACTCAGCCTGTCATCCTTCCGAGCTCGGCAAAATGAGTACCAGTGTACTGGTAAGGGGGACACTGCATCAGCGGCGTAGCCGCGTCCCAACCAATGATGCAACCAGCAGCCACAGGCTGCACTCGATAGAGAGATTTATATTCTCGTTGTACATAATTATTTATTATCGACTCCATGTCCCCCTTTCTTCCCCACCACTACCCACCGTCGTATCCCTCTGCCGGTCAATCATCCCTGAGTTCTTGTTTATGGTTTTGGGAATAAACCCGTTGGTTTTCAAAGCCATAAGGTTCTTGTGTTTCTCCTCATGACCAACATGCACATTGTCCGTCATTAATTCGGAACGTCACCTGAGGAAGTAAATATCCAGTTCAGCTCATCCGTCCAGCGTCGGTGTTAATTTACCTGGACACGACAGTATGTGTATACCTGGTGTTGGCTTAATGGTTAAGGTGGTGGGCTTGGGATCCGAGGATCCTGAGTTCAAATCCCCCTCAGCTGTTGAATTAATACCAGGTGGGGTTGACTCTGCCTGTCAAACTTCTGAGGTTGGCAAAATAAGTGCCAGCTTGCTGGTATCCTGTATCTGAGTGGTGACCTGTCCAGGATTGTGCCCAATAACCAAGGAGACTGCTTCGGCAGCACCAATGCTCTGCAGAGTATGGTCTCAATGGATGGATGGACAGTATGTAACTGACTCCAATACAAGCTTACACACGTCTTATTATTAACTAAATCAGATAGCCCAGCTCTTCCTGTGGGAAATTGCACCATTCTTCGACCAGGGCCAATTCATGTTGATCAAGAGACTGTGTGTACTTGGTGACCACAATCGCAATGCTATAGAATGTCCCAAGCATGGTCAATGAGATGCAAGTCTGGAAAGCGTGCAAGCCAGTCCATGTAAGTAACGCTGCAGTTCAAAAGTGCAGCAATGACTTTCCCATTGTGTGGACAGGCATTGCCACCCACAAATTAAAGTTGGAATATTGTTGTAGGGCCTGTGGAATGACTGCAGACATAATGATCTCATTCCTGTACCTGATATCAATCAAAGCATCCCTCTGAATGATGGCAAGATGAGATCTTCAACCATCTTTAATGCCAGTCCACATCATTAGGTTGTCTCTACCAAATATTGCTCTGCAGCACAATTTGCAATGTGCTTCCAGCCTATTCTACAAAATGTAGCACGTCCATCATAGAAGTCTTGGCAAAGTCCTGATACATTGGTAAAAATTGCACCCACCAATGGTTCATCCTCCAGATTGTATGCATTGCTGTTGATGGTGCTGTGTTCTGTCGGTAGATTTGGAAGCCAGGTTTTCTCGACTCCGTACCACTGGCATGAAGTGTTTTCCAAAATGTCTGAGTCAAAATATGATCTTTCATCGATTTTATGGTCAATGTGGAGAAACTGTGCTCTTGAAAAGTGATTACTGCTGGCAAGGGTGACAAGTGATGAACATTGTACTGGGAAGCAATGACAGTCTGGTTCATACACCTTGAACCATCCCCGTGCAGTGAGCCAACGAAGTTGGTTTTGAAACACACTAAACCATTGTTAAACACACTTACACGACATGAGTGGCCAATTTATAGAAGGTAGTGACATTGGTACTGTACAGATATTGACACAGATTTTGTGGGAGATGTAATTTTCACTTAAGTTTCCAGGATTGCTCAGTTCAAGTGAGAATAAGTGTAACATTACATGTTGCATATCCAATTCACTGAATAGATTTCTTTCCTCATTAGTGATGGTTTGCATCCACATGAATAAGTAATTTTTGAACTTTGAATTCATAGTTTGTTTCATAGTTTAAAGGCTGTTGCTTAATATTTTGAGGGGTATATGTAGATAGTTTGAACCGGGCGTAGTGGCGTGCGCCTGTAATCCGGCTACTCGGAGGCTTGGGTTGGAGGATCGCTTGAGGACGGGAGCTCTGCACTGTGCCACGCTATGAGAGGGTGTAGGGCAGCCCGGAATCATGGCGAAACCCAATCCTTATCCCTGTGTCGTAAGAGGCGACCAGGGTTGCATCAGGAAGGGCATCCGGCGTAAAACCTATGCCAAATCAGTATGCGGATCATAACGGATGATCCGCTGTGGCGACCCCTAACGGGAGCAGCCGAAAGAAGAAGAAGAAGATGTAGATAGCTTGAGACTATACTTCTGCAGAGAGAATGGAAGTGTATGAGAATTCTCGAGATTGAACTTTGTATTCCATTTGCCAGACCAGCATGTGATCCTCTTGTCAGTATATAGGTACAGTCTTCTTGTCGTTCCGTTAAGATACAGTATGGCAAAGTGGAATAATCTACAAAGATACAAAGAAGGTTAACCAGGACAATAAGGGGATCATTTAAGTTTCTGAGGAACAATATTGCGTCCATCACGTTGCCTTCGGGAGCTCCACACTCTATTGGAAGGAGGACAGGATTAAATTAAGTCTACGAGCTGCCTGCATGAGTGGAGGATGTCAATGAAACAGAGATGAATGTCACCTCCAGAAAGCTTGGCAAGCAGAGCATGGAGTCAGACTGTGTTGAATGCCATGGAGACAACCATGACATCATGTTTAAGATTCAGGGCCTCCATTATTGGTTGAGAGAGAAGCAGCAGCACATCATATCTGAGTGACTGAGAGGGGGTCTAAATTACAGTGCTGGTATTCCAACAAAGCTGTGCAATTATAGAGTGGCAACAATTGGAGATCAACAATTTAGACACCAAAATTAGGAAACTTAACTATTCACAAGATATTTTATAAAAACCAGTGCATACCGAGGTTGTACTTACCGAGGCGAGAGGGTGGAGGTAGTTTAATGGAGCTTAACCAAGTGCACAGAACATCATGTGTCCGACTAGCGGAGTATGTGAAAAGCTCAACAGACTACCAGATGACATTTGTACACGAGCAAGAAAACAAAAGACCAGAAAAGGGATCATTAATCCTTTCAGCAGCAAATTTCCAGAAAAGGGATCATTAATCCATTTAGCAGCAAATTTCCAAAGACAGGTGCAAATTATGGATACTACACAGGAAAACGAAACAAAACAAACACAGCCCCAATGATTGCAAAGAGAAAAAAAGAAAAACGACAAAAAAAGTATCAGCAGATATACTCTGAAAAATGGGAGAATGACAAAAGAGCAGGAGGATTAAAAAAAGAGCTTGACAGGATAGGGATCGACAAGGAAGGCTCATCATAAATACGGGATTGAGCCAATCGGACAAATACAGGCTTTGTCGGGAAGAAACAGAAAGTACCAGCTACCTCCTTTTGGGATATAAAAAAACTCATGTTGGAACAGCTGTACACAGAAAGACATAACAGTGTCTGTAGAGTAATCCACTGGGACATCTGTAAACATTTCAACATCCCAGTCCCAGAACAATCATGGAAACTCAAACCAAATCCGATCCTTGAAAATGAACATATAATGCTCACGTGTGACAAGATGACCCCATGAAGTGTGGACATTGCAAACAAAGCATTGTGTCTCGACATCTTGCTTAAACACAAAAAGGAAAAGTCATCATTGTTGATCGAGGTTTCAGTTCCCAATGACTTTTAACTAAATGCTACAGAAATTCGGAAAATGACCAAATACCAGGATCTGAAAAATGAGGTCTGAAAAATCTGAAAAAATGGAAATTGAAGAAAGCTGAAATTGTACCAGTGATAGATGGAGCGACAGGAATGATGAAGAAAATCCTTCATGAGTACTTAAAAATCATTCCGGGGAACATCACTACAAACGAGCTTCAAATGGAGGCTGTCAGAGGTTCAGTGACGATTCTGAAAACAGCCTTTGGAATGAGTCCTTGAGAACAAAATGTCAACAGTTTGGTTTGTGAATCACGATTCTTTACCAAGAAATAGGTGTAGATTTTGAGTTCTGGGAGAATTCCCTCTCACCTCCTGAAACCCAAATGGAGATGGCAATCAATGATCAGAGATTTGGCTGTTTGAGAAGAGGAAAGATGACTGCTTAAATTTTAGAGTAGGCATGTTGGTCTGCAGTTGAAGAGATCCCTTTTTGTGGATGTAAGTGATGTTGGCAGTCTTCCATGTGAACAGTAGGCTTATTTGGAATGAAGGACTGGCTGAATCAAGCAGACAAAGGAAAAGTAAGACTAGAACTGTGGGATTGGAAAAATGGCACTGATAATGTCAGAAACTCATCGCCGAGGCTGAGTTCAGTCTGTTCAGAACTTTTTCTACTTTTACAGATGGAAAAGTCACAGGCTGTGGGAATTAAGAGGGAAGGTTGGGACAGCAATGGATGGGTTGGGCACACAAGCTTTTGTTTTTTTTTTCTCTCCATGGCTCAGGGAGGAGCTATAACACAAAAAATATAAACATGCTGTCCTGTGAACATGAGACACCAGACTTGATTTCAAAAAAACTTGGCCACTGACACCTTGGGGGAGGGGACATTACCTCCCAGAGCACTCTGGGAAGCAGTAACACCATCTTTCTGATGTCGCTTTTGTCTCCGCACTCACAGGGGGGAATTAAGGAGGAATTTGCTTCTCCCCATCGATGCCATCCAAAGAGGTTTGCATGTGCTTTATCACTTAAATGCTTAGCGTTAAGAAAGGAAGAAGTACATACCATTTACAAAGTGTGCTGTATGCTACAGACAGGGTCAGAATCGAACTGGTAACTTCCCAGACTCACAGCGGACACTCTAACCATTATGCCTCTGAGTCTGGTGGGAGGCAACCACAGAGTTAAGACATCTGCAATGTCTAGAGCAAAGTTGAGGTGGTGGAAGGGGTGCAGAGAGAGCACACACCAGAGACAGACTTCACAAGGTGCCACAGGAACTTTAAGGAAGGAGATAGGTTGAAGGAGTTCATTGTTAAGATTTGCCCGATTATGGTTTCTGACCTGCCTAAGGATGGAAACACATTTATCGCGAGCGTTGCAAAATGATCTTAGGTTTTCCTTCAGTTAGGTTAACTTTCCATGGTGAGAAAAACACTGCTTGATTGCAACTGCTTCACTCCAAGATTTAGCATACCAGGGTCCAGAGGATGGATATGATATGGTATTGGCAGATGAGATGGGTAAACTTGTGCATTAAAGGGAGCAGGTTTTAGTGAAGGAATTTCCAGGCATTCATATCATATTGCAGAGTAGATGGAAAAGGGAAGACTAATCCTTTTTGCGAGAGGGTAGTTTGTATTCCGTACCAGTCAGCTTGATTGAAGCCTGGTGTTGGTTTAGTGGATAGGGTGGCGGCTTGGGATCCTTGGGTCCTGAGTTTAAGCCCCGTTGGCTGCTGAATTAAAATACACCAGGAGGTTGACTCAGCCTGTCATCCTTTTGAGGTCGGCAAAATGAGTACCAGTGTACTGGTAAGGGGGACACTGCATCAGCGGCATTGCCGCGTCCCAACCAATGATGCAACCAGCAGCCACAGGCTGCACTCGATAGAGAGAGAGCTTGATTGAACACCTAAACTCTGTCATGCCGTGGTAGTTTCCTAACAACAGCAAGGGAGAGTGGATTTTATAACAAGAACATTGTATGAGGATTCAAGTGGGGCAGGGGAGGTACGTGAGAGGTTTTTGGAAAGTTAGTCATTATCGGGTTGAGAGGGAGAATCAAGCAGTTGCAGAGGTCTGGGTTGGAAAGTTTACACATCGAGTTATACCCAAAGAGTCACAGAACTTACTCCATTTATCTCCACTACTAAGTGTCATTGCTATCTAGTAAAATGTAAATTCTACACTACATGGGAAGCACTTGCTCCATTTGTCCTTCAAACTGTCTATGCCCATAAAATATAAATTTTCAGATTGCTCCTTCATATTGATGGCTTGTCAGTGCCTGTTTTTTTTTCCACAAAAACTTAACATTTGTTCATCAAAAGCTTCACCAAAGCCCTGAGGTCTCCATCGAATTTCTACATATTTGGACCTTGATTATTAGTCCAATTCCATGAACATATTGACTTGAGTCCGAAACGACTGAATGCCATTGCTTTGTATAATACAAGAAAAAATAAAGAAAATCTTGCACATTCAATTTCAGTCAGACTTGCATCACAAACCCACTGAAACAAAACTCCAGTTATGCTGCACAAAAGATGATTAAAGGCAAAAAAAAAAAAGTGCAAAAGCCACACATGTGTGAACGGAGACTGATGGTTCAGCGGTGGAAATTGCACTTGTCACACTGGAAACCACAGAGCATTCCTGCAATCAATGCAGAAGAAAGCATCAAGGAGGAGGGTAGCTCAGTTATACTTTACTTGCATATGGCCTACAGCAAATGACTGTCTGTTATCAACTGACCCAAGCCATTTCGTCCACAGCTGAATCACATTTTAAATTAAAAAAAAAAAATGGTCCGGGCAGAGCGGAGGGGAAATTCAAAACAGGATCAGGCCAAGGAGTGGCATTGTCATTATATCACATTTAATCATAGAATTTGTGCCTTTTTTTTTTACATTTGAGGAGAAAAAAACTGTTAGAGCTGCAGATGGTAAAACTTTATCAACAATCAATTTTGCTGATGCTCAGTTAAAACTGGATGCCTTGACATCATGCACAGCTTTCACACACCGCAACCTGATGAAGTCCCATTGTAAACTGCTGGTTGGCTAAACCAAGAATGCAAAGCAATTGTGAACAGGGTGACATCACAATTATACAAACATCCTACATCATCACCTGGCTTTTCGAGAAGCCAGCCAAACACGGTGTGATTATGACAAGTTCATTTTAAGAATGTAGTTCAGGTCAGGACAGATCTAACTCTATGAAAAAGCAGCTTTGGCTCCTCCAAGATGTCTCCTTTTGGATTAAGTTTACAATTTTGCAAATCAGACTAAAACTACCATTTTTATATGATGTCAGGCAGGAGGAAGTGAATGGTGGACTATGCCATCTTCTGGTAGGAATGTTAAGCTGGCTGTCGACCTTTAATAAAGAAAGATAGCGAAAAGATAAAGTAGTGGATAGTGAAGAGAGCTGCACCACAGAGGACTGGGCCATTCAATGTGTAGCATGTTCACCAATGAGCTTAATCTGTGTTCACTTCCTGATGGTGGCAGATTCAACTACTGAAAACTGCAGTTTTGGTGTAGTGCTAAGGAAGGGTGCTAAATCTCAGCAGACATTGTCTGCATTTATTTTGTGGACATTCATGGTCCCATGCTATCGTTCGAAAAATAAATGGACTATTATGCTGCTACCTTGGCTAAAGTTTCTGCTTTAATCATGGAGTACGATCGTACTCCATATGTATGGATATCACGGGGGAAAAAAATGGCTGTACATTCAAATGTATACACCACAAAATGCACCGAAGCAATGCCGTCATGTTGGCATGACAACACATGGCCTGGTTTTACACCGGCGGAGAATATACCATCGAACTGTATTTCAGACTGAAAAGATTATGAGCAGTGTGAATTTGTCGCCACCAAGCGCCATCTTGGGAGGCCCACTCATAGCAGATATATTTTGACTCACGTGATCAATTATAGGGATATCTTGGATATTGAATGTTAATTTTGAGTTGAAAGTCAAAGTCGATGTGACCACTTTCTCACGTAAACAGAATGTGAGCAACATGGTGGCGTGTGTAGAGAAGTTGCTGTGCAGTGGTGACACAATGATGTGTGCAGCTTTGTGAAGACTGTACAGTGTTCCTTTCCAGATTATATTCACCACAGAGTTATTCCTGCAGTACTTATTGTTTTCTGAAGGAAACAAGTGTTAAGCAACAGTGGATTGACCAAAATAAGGTGATTTACCACTTTTATACTTGGTCTTCTGTCTCTTCCTGTGCTGTAGTCCTGAATAAATGCACGTAAACGGCATTGACCCACATGTTTTTTCAGCACCTAGGCATTGATTCACTTAATTTTTTTTTTTTCCAATAGATTGTTGATAAACGTCCAAATCAAATGCAAGAACTTTAAAAAAATTATTTTAAGAAATGACGGGCCTGGGCGGGTCCGTAGTCAGACCCAACCACGACAGAGGAATAATATATCAAGAGTTCATCAAAGTGCCCTCGGGTCCATTATTGGTTGAGGGCAGTTTTTTGTCTCTTGTAAGAATCGGCCTTTCGCTTGCTTTACAATTGCTGGGGAAAAAAATCTGTGCTCACAGGAAAAAGCACATCTAATGTGCACTCAAAGCACTCAAACAGATCTTTGAGCTTCGTGGTGCTTATGGATGTCTTGTGGTATCCACTCTTCTTCCCATATGGTACTAACAGCTTTCACATCTACTTGACAAGAATTAATGGCCACAAGATCGCAATGCTGCAGTACTACAGCTACCAACCCCATCATGGTGTGTGATGGTAACTACCTCCTCTATGGTGAATGCCTCTTCCAGCAGTTCCTGGTTGATGCATACTGCAAGAATGAGACTGAACGACTTCCATTTCCTATGGCATGAAGAGAAGACCCTCTGTGCAGACAATGTCAGCCGTCGTGATGCCCTTTTGCTTGGGGATGGAGATCCTCACAACATTGGCCAGTGTGTAGTGCTGTCTGCCTCTTACACGGGTTGGCCATGCTACATGCATGAGATGCAGAGTGATGCCATGGCATATATGTGATGCTTTGAGTGGCCAGACCTTTTCATCACGATGACTGGCAACCCAAAGTGGCCAGAGATAGTTGGCAATCTGCTTCCAGCACAAGAGCCACAAGGCCGGCCAGACCTCATTGCCTGCGTCTTTTGTCAGAAGCACAAGAAGCTCATGGAGCTCATAAAGAAAGGTGCCTTTGGTGTGGTGAGGGCCTGGCTGTACTCCATTGAAGATCAAAAAAGAGGCCTTCCACATGCTCACATTCTCAAATGGCCCACTCCAAATAACAGCATCAGGTCAGCAGAGATTGACCTGGTCATCTCTGCAGAGATCCCCAACATGGAGGCAGACCTTGAGTTGCACAGCATTGTCATGGTGGTCCACATGATCCATGGCCCATGTGGCCCAGATGATCAATGGAATTGGCCCCACCGGGAGTGACCCCATCATATTAAAATACTTCAAATGGTGGTTGATCCGCCTTGAATAAAAGAGGAGTTAACGTTTCGGGCTTAACCCTTTTCCGGAACAAAGAATGAAGGGTTACAACAACAACAAAAAACCTTTTTTCTTTATTCCAACAAGGGGTTAAGCCCGAAACGTCAACTCCTCTTTTATTCACGGCAGATCAACTACCATTTGAGGTATTTTAAAAGGTTAGTGGTATTTGTTTTGTATTCCTTTGCCGCTCACAAAGACCACTAATTTTGTGCTGAATTTAGCGAGCATATTCACTCCATCATATTGCCCACACAAGGCATGGGTACCTCTGTTAGTGCCTTTTTAAGGGGTGAAATCCAACAGTACCAAGCTTCTGCCCTGCTTTCACCATGATACTCCTCCACTCCCCCCTGTCCTCAGCCAACTCTCTCCAATCTCCAACCACCCCCATGTTATTGATATCACTCTTCACACAATCCTCCCATCTCAACAGTTTTTTTTTTCTCAGGGATTTGGGGTCTTTTGCATCTTTTTGGTCCTGTATGTATGTATGTACGTATATATGTATGTAGTGCCGAAAGAAAGTCTACACCCCCTTTCAAAATTTTCAACTTTTGTTGCCTTATAGCCTGGAATTAAATTTCATTACATCAGATTTTTCCACCTTTATTTACACATCATAACCCTCAACTTCCAAGTGAAAAACAGATTCCACAAATTTCAGAAAATTAATGAGAATGTCTTGGTTGGATAAGTGTCCACCTCCCATTCAATAGCAATTGTAATTTAGATCAGGTGTAACCAATCAGATTCAAAATCACACACCAAGTTAATTGGCCTCCACCTGTGTTAAATTGTAGTGATTCTGATTATTTCAGAATAAAATCAGCTGTTCCTGTAGGTTTCCTCTGCTGTGTAGTGCATTTCACAGCAAAGACTGAACCATTAGCACCACGGAGCTTACAAAAGACCTCCGGGATAAAGTTGCGGAAATGCACAGATCGGAAAATGGGTATAAAAATATTTCAAAGCCTTGAATATCCCTTGGAGCACAGTCAAGACAATCATTAAGAAGTAGAAGGCATATGGAACCATGAAGACCGCGCAAAAGGTGCTGTCACACCTTGACGATTTAGCCAGCGTATGCCGACTTATGAAAAATTTGTCTAAAACGCTAGCACCGTCGAATACGTTATGGGTAAGTTTTGTATACGTTAAGACACGCTGAAAAACACTGCCATACGTCGTAGTACGCTGGCTTTCATCGTTGTACTTTGCGGTTGTCCTCAAATTTTTGCATGCTTGAAATTTTACGACTATGCCAGCTGTAGACTCACACGTTCCGCTACCGTGGCCATAAGTTGTAGGCACGTTATGCGATCGTTGCACACCGTCGACACACCTTACTTGCAAGTTACTCATAAGTCGAAACACGTCGAGGTAATGATTAGCGTACCCGAAACTTATTTATAACCTATGAGTAACGTGTTGTAGGCAGCTTACACGATCGTTGACACACGTCGAGGCACGTTATGCGATCGTTGACACACGTCGAGGCACGTTACTTGTAAGTTACCCATAAGTCGAAACACGTCGAGGTAATGCTAGCGTACCCAAACTTATTCTAACCTATGAGTAACGTGCTTTGACCTATGTGTAACGTACCTCCAACGCATTTGATTGACGTCTTCCGCGCCACAGAACTTACTGAACGTGTTTCTAATTTACAGCTACCGTATAATGGCGTATTGGCAGCGTTTAAAAAAAAAACAAAACAACAATAACTTCCGATATTTCGTCACATGCCGTTACGTCACGTCCGATTGCCTCTTCAGTTTGCTCATGTCTTATTCTTAGTTCCTCCTCTGTGAATATTTTCTGTTTGAGGATATTGTCACGTCGACGTCGAAACTTAAAAGCAAATGTCCGAATATATTTTAAAATTCGTAATAGACTAAAAAAAAAAAAACAAAAAAAAACAACAACAACAACTTCAGATATTTCGTCACGTGCCTCATGGAGCCAAGGAGAAAAAAGAAAATGTGCCTTGACGGAGAAATAAGTTTCGGTATGCTAAACCTTACCTCGACGTGTTTCGACTTATGAGTAACTTACCAGGAACTTGTGTCGACGTGTGTCAACGATCGCATATCGTGCCTACAACTTATTCCCAGCATAGCGGAACGTGTGAGCCATACGGCGAGTACGTCGTAAAATTTTCAGCATGCTTGAAATTCCACGACGTACCACGAAATAGACAGCGTACTCATCGTTTTCAGCGTGCTCCTAACGTATACACAACTTACCCATAACGTATTCGACGTGTGCCAGCGTTTTAGCACATTTTTCATAGGTCGGCATACGCTGGCTAAATCGTCAAGGTGTGACTGCGTGTTGACACTTTCAATTCTCAGGCGGTTATGATTTAAATCGGCGTGCGGCAGGTTTTTAACAGGCTACGCCACGAGTTCGTCGGCGATACGTGCACGGCTAAATGCTAAGTTAAACTATCGTTGGGCATAGGTTGTGAACGCCGACAACAGGCTAAGCATTCATTCGTTAGTATAAGTTATCTACAAGACAATGAAACGTTCTGTGCCCTTTACTAATATGTTATGCATACGACTAACACGTTATGAATATGACCAAAACTTAAAAAAAAAAAACATCAAAATTTCAGCGTACACCAACGTTTTACATACATTTTTATACGTTGCCATTGCTGGCTAAATCGTCAAGGTGTGACAGCGCCTTCAGATCAGGCAGCTCCTCCAAACTGGATGACCAAGCAATGAGGACACTGATCAGAGAAGCCACCAAAAGGCCAATGGCAACTTTGAAAGAGATTCAGGCCTTTATGTTAAAGATTGGTCACTGTGTGTATGTGACACCAACATCCCAAGCACTCAAGTCTGGCCTGTACGGTGGGGGAAGAAAGAAGGAAGCCATTACTCAAAAAAGCCCACCTTGAGTCCCAATTGAGGTATGCCAACAACCACTCCAGAGATTCTGAAGCCATGTGGCAAAAGGTTTTGTGGTCTGACAAAACCAAGATGGAACATTTTGGCTGAAATGCAAAACGTTACATTTGGTGCAAACCCAACACAGCACATCACCCAAAGAACACCATCCCCACTGTGAAGCATGGTTGTGGCAGCATCATTTTATGGGGATGTTTCTCTTCAGCAGGGATTGGGGCACTTATCAGGATGGAAGGGAAAATGGATGGAGAAAAATACAGAAAAGTCCAAGAGGAAAACCTGCTGCCCTCTTCAAGAAAGCTGAAATTGGGACGGAAGTTCACCTTTCAGCATGACAACGACCCGATGCACACAGCCATATATATATATATATATATATATACACCTGAAGACAATATGCCTATTAATCACGTCCTGTTTGAACGTTAATTCTCCAAGACACTTAAGACCTTGAGGACAAATTAGGTCTGGTCCCTAATTGACAATCTGGTCCCGAATGGTCCTTGCGTGCATTTCAATTGTCTTGTGACTAAGTGACACCTTTCATAAGAGGATACCTTTCAGACATTTTTACAACCACACAAATGCTGCTAAAAGGTTAATTATGTTAACAAGAGGTCAAGTAAAATGAGATATAGATATGATATGCTTGTGATAGACAACTAGCCTCTTATTCTGTTCATGCATGCAAGCTGTCTTGTGCATATGCTTGTTCACATAAAACCAGAAAAAAGGCACAGGTATAAAGAAAAAGAAGACAACGAGAGTTGTGGAGACAGACACCTTATTTTAGATGCATCAGAATGAACTTTCAGTTTTCAGTGTTGCGAAAGAGCAAAACATCGATACATATAAAAACTAAAAGTTTGGTGAGGCATTGAGGCGGTGAGGCGGTGAGGGGGTGAGGGGGTGAAGCCGTGAGTCAGTCCGGGAAGCCGTGAAGACTATATGCCTATTAATCACATCATGTTTGAATGTTAATTCTCCAAGACCCTTAAGACCCTGAGGACCCAAATGACCCAGAGGACCAAAAGACCCAGATAACCCAATAGTCCCCGAGGACTCAAAACACCCCGAACGCCCAAAAGACCCTGAAGATTCAGAAGACCCAAAAGACACTGAAGACCCAAAAGGCCCCAAATACTCAAAAGACCCTGAAGACTTAGAAGATCCAATAAACCCTGAAGACCCAAAAGACCCCAAAGACCCAAAAAGACCCTGAAAACCCCAAAAGCCCCCTTAGACCTCAACACCATTTAGACACCTTACACCCCTTCAGACAAATTAGCTGAGAACCATGACAATTTCGACCACTTGGTCCTTCTTGTATCACAAATAAATTTCAAATAAATATAATATCACCAATATTATAAACAAGCCGGTAGGCGACATGGCTGCTCGCTCTAGGTGGAAAGCTGGCCGACGCGACTCGCCGATATTCATGTACATGCTATCAATCAATTTAGCACAATAAATATGATTATCACAGCCCTCTTAATTGGCGCCCAGAAACCTGCCTTGTGAAATTTCAGGCATGTTTCCAAAGAGAACTCTAACAAATGGCAGCCCTGGTAATTCCATTTATCTATTCGCTAAAGATTTTATTTTTTATATGATGCTGTAAGACATTCTCCTTGGCACAAAAAAACAGGTCCCTCGGAGGTCCAGTTTCGGAGGTATTGATTTTTTTGTACAGTCCACAATAAGTGTACGATGTACTAAAGTATTTTAGCTGTTGCTAAAGGCCCAGTCACCCCTTGACGTTTTAGCCAGCTTATGCCGATTTTTGAAAAATTTGTCTGAAACGCTGGCACACGTCGAATACGTTATGGGTAAGTTTTGGAACATTGAGAGCACGCTGAAAAACACTGCCATCGTCGTAGTACGCTGGCTTTCATCGTTGTACTTTGCGGTTGTCCTCAATTTTAGCATGCTTGATTTACGACTTATGCCAGCGTATGACTCACAGTTCCGTTACGCTGGCCATAAGTTGTAGGCACGTTATGCGATGTTGACACACGTCGACACACGTTACTTGTAAGTTAATCATAAGTCGAAACACGTCGAGGTAATGTTTAGCGTACCCGAAACTTATTTCTAACCTATGAGTAACGTGTTGTAGCACACGTACGATCGTTGACACACACCGTTACTTGTAAGTTACTCATAAGTCGAAACACGTCAAGGTAATGGTTGCGTCGGTGTTCCAGACTCCCTGGTTTTTTGTTTTTTTTCTTCTTCGGTATGAGGTGATGTTGACACTTCGATTTCTAGTGCGGTTATGATTTAAATCGTTGAGCGGCAGCCTATTAATTATATTATATTATAACCACACTAGGAATGAAGTGTCAACGTCACCGTCATACCGAAGAAAAAAACAAAAAAACAGGGAGTCTGGAACACTGACGCTAACCATTACCTCGACGTGTTTCGACTTATGAGTAACTTACAAGTAACTTTTGGCGACGTGTGCCAACGATCACATATCGTGCGTACAACTTATTCCCATCGCATGCGGAACTTGTGAGGCATACGGCAAGTACGTCGTAAAATTTTTAACACGTTTAAAATTTCAAGACGTACTCCACTTACTACGACGTATGATAGCGTACTTTAGCGTTCTATTCACGTATACCAAACTTTCCCATACCGTATTCGACGTGCGCCAGCGTTTTAACGCATTTTTCAGAGGTCGACATACGCTGGCAAGATCGCCAAGGTGTGACTGCGATGTTGACACTTCCATTCTCTGGCGGTTATGATTTGAATCTTGTGCGGCAGCCTTTTAATAGGCTACGCCACGTATCGTCGGCGATACGTGCAGCGCGCTAATGCATAAGTTAGACTATCGTCGGGCATAGGTTGTGAACGCCGACAACAGGCTAAGCATTCGTTGGTATAAGTTATCTATAGACAACGAAACGTTCTGTGTCCGTTACTAATATGTTATGCATACGACCAACTCGTTATGAATACGTCCGAATCTTTAAAAAAAACATCAAAAGTTCAGCGTTAGCCAGCGTTTCACATAACTTTTGATACGTTGCCATTGCTGGCTAAAACATCAAGGTGTGACTGGGCCTTAAGCAACGGAGGTGTGCATTGCAACCATTCATTTTTGTGTACATGCTAGCCACATTGTACACATTTCACCCAAGTTTCATCAAAATCAGACTCTTTCTCTTAGAGATATTCGCAATTAACCGTTTCTGAAATGTTCGACATGTACTCGCCCAAAACCTATCTCCTCCTACAAATATTTTTTTTAGGGCTGCAAATTGGCATGAAGGGAGCTAGATAGATTGCGCACAGAATCTAAGCTTCGATTTTTCAGATTTTTTTTTGATTTTTTTGACCACTTTAAGGCCGTTGCTATGCCTTGCTAGGGCCCGGGGTCCCATATTTGAAAGCAACGATTCCCAAAATATTGGTCCTACCTACCAAATTTCATTGGAATCGGTTGAGTGGTTTAGCCCTAGGCTTGACCAAAGTTTCGCGGACAGACAGACAGATGGAAATGTCCAGAACAAGCCGGTAGGTGACATGGCTGCTCGCTCTTGATGGAAAGCTGGCCGACGGACTAGCCGATATTCATGTACATGCTATCAATCAATTTAGCACAATAAATATGATTATCACAGCCCTCTTAGTTTGCGCCCAGAAACCGCCTTGTGAATTGCAGGCATGTTTCCAAAGAGACTCTAACAAATGGCAGCCCTGGTAATCTCATTTATCTATTCGCTAAAGATTTTATTTTTTATATGATGCTGTAAGACATTCTCCTTGGGCACAAAAAAACAGGTCCCTGGAGGTCCAGTTTCGGAGGTATGATTTTTTTTGTACAGTCCACAATAAGTGTACGATGTACGATAAAGTATTTTAGCTGTTGCTAAGCAACGAGGTGTGCATAGCAACCATTCATTTTTGTGTACATGCTAGCCACATTGTACACATTTCACCCAAGTTTCATCAAAATCAGACTCTTTCTCTTAGAGATATTCGCAATTAACCGTTTCTGAAATGTTCGACATGTACTCGCCCAAAACCTATCTCCTCCTACAAATATTTTTGTTAGGGCTGCAAATTGGCATGAAGGGAGCAGATAGATTGCGCACCAGAACTCTAAGCTTCGATTTTTCGATTTTTTTGACCATAAAAGGCCGTTGCTATGCCGTTGCTAGGGCCTGGGGTCCATATTCGAAAGCACAGATTCCCAGAAATATTGGTCCTACCTACCAAATTCATTGGAATCGGTTGAGTGGTTTAGCCCCAGGCTTGACCAAAGTTTCGCGGTCAGACAGACGATGGAAATGTCCAGAATAAGGGTCTCCTAAGAGCAGCCAATAAGGGTGCTCTAAGACCAGCCAATAAATTTGTAGAAAAGAAATGTTTGCATTATGATTGGTGTAAATCATGACAACACAGCAAATCTGTGATGCTAATCTCTGCATCGACTATGGAGAGGCAAGTGTAGCAAGCCGAACCACGCTCGTAAATCAATGAAAAAATTGGTCAAATCCGCGTATTAAACGTATTGGTAATAAGAAGTAGTTTTTAAAAAACAATTTGATACTGATGTTATAATTTCGTGAAATATTCTCTCAATGGTCCAATTGCTTCTTGTTGACCATTCATCTTAACCACTGATTATTTATTGGACTTCTCCATAGGGAAATCTTACAATGTTTCCACTTCAATCCGTTTGTTTATCTTCTGTTTGTGAAATGTCTCGAGGTGGAAATCCGACACTCATTTTGAATCCTTTTTTTGAAACGCATATTGCATATTACATTACACCACAGCCGAAGAACCTGCTTTTATTGAGAACAGAATAAATAAAAAAACATGATGTATGCAAAATTAATAGAATTTGTGACCCCCTTCCTTCCTCACACTTTGAATAACGTCTACATCCTGCTTTTCCTCTTCGCTTATCCTAACACCATTATCCTTGGAGGTAATGCTTGAAGGTGACACAAAGCTTGGATGTAAGGTGGAAAAAGAGAAGGGGGTGATAAGATTCAGGAAAATCTAGATACTTACATAGATCCACAAATGCAGTTTAAGATAAGGAAATGTAAGGTGCTGGAGATGGGTAAGAATGATGAAAATAGAGACGACATAATGCAAGGGGCTGTCTTGGAGAATGTGACACAAAGGATGTCGTCGTGGTATTAGATTTGGGGGTTAAGCAGGCAGCACCGTGCCAGGCAGCTGCACATAAAGCTAACAGCGGTTTAGGATGTATTCTTAGGGGGGTAAATAATAAATAAAAAGAGGTAGTGTGAATACTGTCAAGGAATTTACTGAGGCCTGACTGAAAATATTGTGTACAGTTTTGGTGATCACATCTGAATAATTAGGCAGGGCTTCAAAGAGAGGGTTCATAGTAGAGCGATTAGATTGATTCCAGGGCTAGTTAGACGAAGTGATGAAGAGTGGTTCAGGAGATGGGACTTTATATTATTTGTTACAAAGGATACGATTACAAAGGTATTTGATTGAGATGTTTAGGATAATGAAGTATACAAACAAAACAAGGATAGGAGAGATTTTCAGCAGAATTGACAGCGGCAGGACTGGGGGACACAGCCTGAGAGAAAAGGAGAGGAGAGTTAGGACAGTAGCAAGGAAGGGGCCTTTCATTCAGAGGCAGTGGTAGCAGAAACAGCAGATGGGTTTAAACTGCCATTATATAGATATCGTGAGTTATTGGGGATTTAGGGGTACCATAGATACTGCCAGGACTGGATGGGAGCTGAGGTATGGATGGATGATTGTATACGTGTCAAAAAAATGCATGTGCTGTCGTTGTTTGTTCACTGTTCACCATAAACCCCTTGACCCCTCAAAAAAAAAGAAAACCCCACAGAGTTCATAGAACACGATGGGGGAGGGGCAGGGGTGCATGGAAAGGGTTTAAGTGGTAAAATAAATAAATCATCCTGGAGTTAAGGGTGGGGGGAGCACCCCAATTCTCTCTATGTAAAGGTGTCATATAGCGCCGCTCCTGGTGGGGTTGGGGATTACAAGTCAACCCGTTCGTAATCCTGGGAGAATTAAACTGTCCGTTCTCAATTTTCTCCTTTCATTTCATGCTTCCACTAATCCCAACCCTCAATTGCATATGTAATGTGCAGACAGCACGTCATATGCAGTGAGGAAGTCATTAATTTATTGGCAATTCAAACTCAAAAAACAACAACAATACAAAACGGTATCAAAATCATTATTTTTAAATGCAATATTATCACTCCCAATTGCAATTATGTTTTTTGAAAACCTCAAATGCTCAACACCCCTGGTCATTACAGTTGTGCTTGGGATTACAGAGTTTTCATACACAGTTATGCACTAGCACAATTTAAAGATGAACATTGGTGAAGACAGACTTTGTTGTGATCATTTTGTTAATTTTGCTTTTATATATTTACTTTCAGGTGTTTGAGCAGAGGTGAAGTAGGACATATGGAAAATGAGGAGGAAGCTATTGGGAATGGGGGTTGGTGAGAGTGGAAGTCAATGAGAGTAGGAGAGGAGTGAGGAAAAGTGGAAAGGTGTTGAATTAATGTGTGTGAGAGAAATGAGCAGAGTTGATGAAAAATGGGAGGGAGAAAGGGGATGTTTGGAACAGAGAAAAAATGGGAGGGGGCAGCCAGTTACAGGAAAGAAAAAAACAAAGATAGACTTATTTGCACGAACATTAGCATATTTCACAAGTTGATGAAAATCAGTATGATTATTGTTGATGCAACACAACATTGATGCATTCTTACAAGCAATATGTCAACATTAAAACGAAGCGAAAACACCTAATCTTTCACACATCATCCTAATAGTCACAGAAAGCTACCGTTTTGCAAATTGGCTGTCATCACGTCTGTTATAATTGATTTCGATATGTTCATCTTCATGAAAACGTCACAAAGAATGACATGAATTTTATTGATGATCATACATATATAATACATGTATACAAAGCCACAATAACCCTAAATGTACAAGAATCGTGCACTCAGTCTTTCACTTGTCTTTATGTTTTATCGAGTGAATAGAAGTAAAAATTCAAAAAAATCTCAACATCGGATCAGCCTTTCCAAATGTTACTTCAATTACTTGTTACTTACTTTCAGACAGATCCACAAGACCATCATTAAGGTATGACTGGTTGTTACAAAAATAATTTCAACTAGAAGGGCACTCGGTAGAGCGCATACCTCCGCCACATAATGCCTGATCCACGAGAACATATTGGGCCCAATACATTTTTGAAATATCATGCTATACAGTACTATATCGTTTTTGGCCCTATCTCTGAATAGTGAAGAATCACTTTAAAAGTTAAATAATGATTGTATCCACATCCGGATTTGGATCTTCACCAAAATCGAATCAATTCGTCCTTGTGACACACCCAACCTGTCCAAGTTCCATCCAAATCCGTCCACAACTTTTTGAGATATAGTGCTATATATCGTTTTTGGCCCTATCTCTCAATGGTGAAGAATCACTTTAAAAATTCTAGTAGTTGGATCCCGATCTGGATCTTCACCAAAACCGAATCAATTCTTCCTTGTCACACACTGAACCTGTCCACAAAATTTCATCCGGATCCGTCTCCAACTTTTTGAGATATCCTGTACACAAACAGACAGACAAGCCGGTAGGCGACATGGGTGGTCGCTACATAATTGCATACTAGTCGTGCAGTTTTTGACGGATCGGGCTGAAATTTTTTGACAAAGAGGTTGATTATAGTGCGCATAAAAGCCTGGATGCCGATTTTGGATTTCGAAAAATATTATTTTTTAGGATTTTTCAAAAATTTCAAAGTCCCGTTGCTAGGCAACGGTGGTGTCCATAGCAACGGTGCTCAAAAGCATAGAACTAGATCCTGGTATGAACCTACCTGTCAAGTTCATCAAAATCGGTTGATTCTTCTGGCCTCCAGAGCCATTACAAACCAAACACGCAAACAAACAAACATACATACATACAGACAGACGGGAAAAGTGAAAATAAGGGTACTCTAGCGACCACCCAACAGACAGACAGACAGACAGACAGACAGACAGACAGAAAGGGGTGAAAACATAACTACCTTCAGTTTCGGTGGCGGAGGTAACAATAAGGTTCATAGAGTAACTTTCAAACATTTCAAATGTTGGTGGTAATAAATCGAGTAGGGAAGCAGCAGCATCATCATTTCTGCAATTATTGTCACTATTATCCAAAGTTAGTAAAAATTAAACAGTTTGGCTACAAAGAAGTTTGGAAGTCATTTCATCAAAAAGTTAAGGACGAGTTGGCCATATACTCTCACAAGTTGAACACGTCACAAAATCTAGAATTTGCTTCTTGATTTTTTTTTTTTGCGTTCATCATCTTACAGCCAATTGACACGCACAACAAACAAATGTCACAAAGCCAACTGTCAAAAGTCTGGGTACATACATTTCAATGATACAAGTTACAAAAAGGATAACTTTGAACATTGCTTAATGTTGAGTATGTAAAAGAAGGTCATGGATTGTTACATGTAGCAACACGTTACAAAGGCAAGCATCGCTTTTCCATCCATTATGGAAACATTCAATCGACTTGTTTCAGTTACTAGTGCTGTTTGTCATACTTAATGAACCCGAGGACAAATTTCTCTTTACCTGTTGAAACCTCTGATTGATTCAACAACGATAGATTGACAAAGGGAGTATGCCATCTCAGAAATGGTCGATTCAAACACACTCCCAGGTATGGTGTAACTAACAAATGACTCCCTTGTAAATGCAGTACGGAAAAGGATTATTAAACAAGACAAGGGAGAGATAAAGTGAGTAAAGAAATAACGCCACTGCAGATGAAATAACAGAGCACAAGACGGATCTGGTAAAATGAGGATAGTGCCTGCAGAGCTTACAAAAGCACTTCTCACTCGAGGCATTAAGAATCATTGCAAGGTCTCAGCAGCCATACAACAGGAAATTAGCTGCCCCGCAGGCACAAAGCCCTGAAATATAATTACACAAATGATGCAGAGCTTTAATTTGGAAAATGAGATATTAATCTTTTATTTCCTGCCAAACGGAGCAGATAAAGAGCTGCAATGAAAATAAGAAAATCTCCAACCAACATTATCCATCCCGTCAACCTCAACACTTCACGCCCCCCTCTTGGCAGACAAAATTTTTTTTTTTAAACCAGGCCGAACAGCGAAGGGTTCGTACAGATACGAGGGAATGGGTAAGGTTCGCCACACCCCTGCATGGAGATAGCGACGGTTCAAATTGCCTGCTCTCCGCCGGCGCGCAGTCTGAATATTCAAACGGGTCCCTGTCGTGAAAGGCGAGCGGGGTGCTGGCGATGGTGAGGGGGCTTCCCCCTGCCGGTCTGATGGACGAGGGCACGAGCCGACGCCCTTCCTTGGAAGCGGTTGCACGCACCACGTGACAACACCACCTCTTTTGGTGATGGGAAAACGGCGTGAGCACCATCGCTGTCGATTGAAAATAAACGATAAAAATCCTGCGTGTGCTTCATTAATCTTGGTAAATACCGATTCATAAATATTGTCGCCCTGATTAAAGGAAAGGTAGTCCCCACACATTATGGATGGTTGCAGTCGCTTTTAATTTAGTCAAATGAAAATTGTCTTAATCCCCAAAGTGTGTGCGTGTGTGTGTGTGTGTGTATATATATATATATATATATATAATATATATTATATTATCTAATATATATGTGTGTGTGTTGTCTGTGTGTGTGTGTATATATATATAATATTATATATGTTGTGTGTGTTGTGTGTGTGTATATATATATATGTGTGTGTGATTATAATGTGGTGTTATATATTATATATATATTAATATAATATATATAGTATATAGATATATATATGTGTATGTGTGTCTGTGGTGTGTGTATATATATATATATATGTTTGTATATATATATATTATAATATTTTGTATATATATATATATATATATAATATATATATATATATATACATATATATTATTATATGTGTGTGTGCGTTCTGTGTGTGTGTATATATATATATATATATATATATATATATATATATATATATATATATAATATTTATATTATATTTATAGTATTATATGTGTGTAAATATATGTATATAATAATGTGTGTGTGTATATATATATATATAATTTTATATATATATATATGTGTGTGTGTATATATATAATATTAAATTATGTGTGTGTTACTAGTGTGTGTTATATATATATATATATATATGTGTGTGGTATATATATATATATATATATATTATATAATATATGTATGTATGTGTGTGTATGTATGTATGTATATGTGTGTGTGTGTGTATATATGTTGGTGTTGTGATTATTATGTTGTATGTGTATGTGTATGTGTATATGTATGTGTACATGTATGTGTGTATGTGCGTATATGTATGTGCATGTGTATATGTGTGTGTATGTGTATGTGTATATGTATGTGTACATGTATGTGTGTATGTGCGTACATGTATGTGGATATGTGGATATCTGTGTGTATATGTGTATGTGTGTGTGTATGTATGGGCATGTGTGTATTGGGTGGTCACTAGACTACCCTTAGTCTCAGGTTTTCCGTCTGTCTGTTTGTTTGTATGTAATGGAACTGTGGAGGCCAGAGGAGTCACTGATTTTGATGAAACTTGACTGGTAGGTTCATACCAGGATCTAGTTGTATGCTTTTGAGCACCGTTGCTATGGACGCACTGTTGCCTAGCACGGGACTTTGAAAATTTTGAAAAAAATCCGAAAAATATTTTTATGTACTTTTTTTTCGAAAAGCAAAAATCGGCTTCCGCGCTTTTATGCGCACTATAATCAACCTCTTTGTCAAATTTTTTTAGCCGATCCGTCAAAAACTGTATGACTAGTATGCAATTATATTACTATATGCTTTCACCCCAACGTTCGCGTTGGGATTCCTTAACGTAGGGTTAGGGAATCGAACACAAATGATGAATGGACAGTTGCTCGTCGTGTTCCTATATGGAACAACGAAGGCAAAAATGCCATCTGATGTGTTCTCTTATCTACATATTTCAAATTCGCCTTAGTCTAGCGACCACCCATGTCCCCTACCGGCTTGTGTATGTGCATGTGTGTATGTATATACACAGTACTGTGCAAAAGTTTGGGTTATTCCAATAATATTCATACTGAAGGGTAGATTCATCAAATTATCAGTGATGACAGTCATGTGTGTTTATTATTGTAAATGAACAGCCTCTATAAATGCGCATGAAACAAACTGCTTAAGTAAACAAGAAAAAGCAATTAGAGATTGCAGACCCTGCCAGGACTTGTTTTGTGTTGTGTTTCTTTAGTTTTGTGAAGTGTATTTTGTGTGGTGTTTGTGTACTGGTGTGTTACATAATTAAGAAGCAAAAATCAAAGGTGGAGTCATCAGGAGGAACCTGGACAGGATTCAGGTTTCAGCTGCTACTCCTCTACCCTCAAATCCATCCAAACCCATCAATTTAAATTTTAAAACATATATTCCCCATCACTACTGGATGATATTTGTAAAGTTCATGTCAAATGATGACGCGGTTCAAGAGAAATAATTCTTTTAAGATTTTCACTCAACCCAATACGTACCACACCATGTGACATCATTTATTCGTGAATACGCTGGTATCTCCAAGTCTTGGGGAACATTTGTGTGAAGTTTCCCCTCGATCTGTCCAGCCGTTCTGGAGAAGATTTTTTATTTTGATAGCTTTTAGGGTAAATCCAATAGGGCTGCCAAACCATGTGACCTATGACATCATATGTGTGAACATTTTGTTCCTCATGGATAGGCAGTTATACGTGTAAAGCTTTGCCTCAATCTGTTCAGCCATTTCAGAATAGATTTTTGAAGTCTTTTTGTTTTTTTTAAACAATGTGACTGCCGAATCACGTGACTGATGACGTCATCATTTTCTTTTTCTGTGGACCAATTTATCTCCAGATGACCCTCAAAATTGTCAGTGATCGGATGTGGCATTCTACAAAATGCAATTATGACGTCATAACAAAGGCAGCCATGACATCACAAAAAACATCGCGCCTATTCCCCATGAGGAGTACTTGCCATGTGCCAAGTTTCCATTTTTTCCTTTGTGCAGTTTCAGATACAGAGGTCCAATTTTTTCCCAGTTTTTTCCAAAATGGCTGCCACACCATGTAACCGATGATGTCACAATTGTTACTAAAACATTCTACATGAGTCGGTGCTCCTATGGTGAAAATTTTGTCTCAATCCGACAAGCAGTTGTGGAGAAAAACATTATTAATTTCTGTGCAGACAAACAGACAGACAAACGGGCCCAAATGCAATACCCTCTCCTCTGGCAAGGGTAATAACAAGAACAGTCTCATTATATAGTAGCAGTCAATAATTTGTGTCCACGCTTTGCTTTTTATTGAGTGACATCAATCTTTTACCCATGCTTCCTGTGTACGACTGAAGCACTCTTAAAGGAACATTGTGCCAAATATCCTGTGGTACATTCTGCAGTTCTGCAAGCTAAGTTTGGTTCT
>CM068960.1:60290358-60302626 GCA_035128595.1 Eptatretus atami | reverse complement strand
GATAATCATACCTATGAATCGCTGGATACATTGTAATGCTTATAAACGCCTGAAGACATGTGTCCATGGCTTTATTTCATTTCTGAAGATGCGGTAACCTCTGGAATCTCTTAACCTGTGACAAATTTCAAAATTTAAAACTGTCGAATTAACCTTCGCAAAAGTTCTGACTGCTAAAGAAAGTGTTTGTTTGTACAATTCGGACATTGTTTGGAGATTATCACATTTTGGTTGTAAAATGTGTGCTGAAATTAAATAAAGGCACGAAACACTGACGCTTCCAGGTGTTTATAGGCATTGCAGCTAGGGTGTGATGGACTCGAGGGTCTCTTGGGTTGAGCGGGGTTTCGAGGTTTCGACTGTGGTTTTGGGGTTGGCGGCAGGTCCGGCCGCTGGAGGGGTGTTCATTTGTCTAGTTCGCGTGTTCTTTGGCATTCTGGGCATCTCCAGGTGGTGTGTGACCCCCCCAGAGATGTCCACTTCCAGAGTGGGTAAACAGGGTGGCAGCCGCAGTTGAGTCGCAGACCTCAAGGTCTGTAGGTGTGGTTGTAATCTGTTGTAAGTTTGTAATCTCTTAAAATTGTACGTGTGGTTTGAAAGTGATGGGTGGTTTTGCTATCCTGTTTAAACGTGCTGTTTTTAACATACCCCATTTCAATCAATCCTGTACTAATGCTGGCAGAGGACCATACCCCCCCCCCCACCCTCCTCGCAATGCAAGTTGAACCCCTTCCCTTCCCTTCAAGTCTCACTTCCAAATGCAAGTCCAGAACACCCCTTCAGGTCAGGTCAGGTATGGGAGCATGCACCAGAGTAGCGCATCGCTGCGTCCATGACACCTCAGCACCACTCCGACACACTCTCCCGCAATCTGACCCGGGAATATTACCCCGTGGTTTCCCTCCTATCATCAAAGATTGGGGGTCCCAAAGGCTTTGCCCAATCCATCATCCGGTGAGCTGCCCTGCGAAGGGAAGCTGCACAGGAGGTACTCCCACGGAGTGGGTTTTCAGATTACATGTCAGGCCAGGCACATTAGATCTGTGACTTGCTACAGGTATCATGTTACCTGTACTAACCTGTTCCATGGTCGGGTTGGCGGAGACTAAACATCTCCCTCACCAGGTTTCCTGGTTAGGGGAGGGTGTATGGACATGGACCCCAGCAGGATTAAGAACAAAACCTGTCAAGGGGCAGAGGAGCTCCTTGTGAGCCAAAGGCCATCCATATCTAGTACCCCACTGTGTCTGTGGATGTCCTCCTGCAGTTGGGTTACTTCTTATTAGGAGGTTGGTGGCAGGATTTGCACTCCGGCCACCGTAAACCCTTCATTCTGCAAAACACCCCTTCCCAGGGGTTTCCTTAGAAGCCGATTACCGGCGACCCGCAGCCGTCTACTCAGAGAAAAAATGTCAAAGGTCGCCGCCTACTTCAGCGCCCATTTTTTCGATTTTTTTTTTTTTTTGTCACCACGAAATCTTCTACACCCCTGTTTTGAAATCCGAGACGAAAACACATTGTATTTCGATAAAAGCGGGCTTACTTTTACTGTTAGTACTCTCGCCAGGTCTAGCACAACACTGACCTAAAAATAACACAAGCAGCTAAAACACGCCTCCTGCAAAACAGAGTTTCTCTGCTTTAGCCTCGTTTTGGACTGTTGGCCTGATACCCTGATACCGTACAGCAATGACCTCAAGAAAATAAACTTTGTAGGCCTCGCAGTTTCGGTGCCGAAAGATGGCATCGAAACGAAAATCCCTGTTTGACTTTGGATTTTCGAAGAAGTCCAAAGACATGGGAGGTAAGCTTCTGGCCATCAGTAATGGGTCTAAACTTGCACTCGCAAGTGCGACGTTGTTGTTGTTTCTCGAAACACAGTGTTTCCCTCGTCCATTTTTAGCTTTTGTCAAGTGATGCGGCTCCAAAATACACGGTCACCCGTTGTGCCTTTTAATTTATAAAGTAATTAGCCTATAAGCTTAAAGCAGCTTTTGTACATGTTATTATTCGTGGTTTTTTGCACTGAAAATCGCCGTTTATTCACTGAAGTGAAGCCAAGTATGAGCAGCTGTGAACTGGCCAACTGAATACTGGTACCGCAGGTACATGCATGTACCATAGACTTGAACTAACTATACAGTATAGCTGAATTTCAGTCAACCAGTCATTCAGTCAGTATGTTAATGCAACTACATCCAGTATAGGCCTAACCATCTGTTTTTGTGGAGTTTTCCACCCCAACAGCATGATAATATGAGAACTATTTCATGTCAGAAATCATGCTGGAATGCATCTCCAGCCATCTAGGATCCTCCGGCTTCCAGGGCCCGCCTAGGGCCCTGGACCCCGGCAATACAGCTGCGCTCGCTTCGCTCGCGGTGATGGTAACCTGCTACTTTTTAATGGTAGCCTCCGACTCCAAAAATAAGAAAACCCTGCCTTCCCTCACCACTTCCCCACCTTGACCCCTCCCATTCTTTTCGTTCCCTCCCCCTCCTTGCACCCCTAACTCCAGAGTGTATAGTGACATGTTGTGAAGCATCGCACTCCCCCCCCTCCCTTCATCACCCCCCTCCTCCCTCATCACTCCCCCCCTTCCTCGCCCTCTCTTCTGTCTCTTCCCCTCCCTTCTCCCTCCTCCATTTTCACTCTCCCCTTCGCTCCACCTCCTTGCTCCCCAATTCCAGCCACATACAGAGATAATGAACGTCCGGACATGTCCGGAGTATCGAATTGTGTACAGGTACAACTCTCTGGATGTTTATAAGCATTATAGCTGAAATGTGGTAAGTTCGAGAATCTCTTAATCTGAACCAAATTTCAAAATTTAAACTGCGGAATTGACCTCAGCAGTTGATGTGACTGCTAATTTTTAAAAAAATGTTCATTTGCCCAATTGCGACATTGTTTGACACACACACACCGTTCTCGATGATATCTCGATGATATCAGTGAAGAAAGTGGAAAAACATTTTTTAGCACTTTATCATTAAGAATTCCTTGCGGCCTGCTCCAAGTCAGGCATTGTTGAGCACCCCCCCCCCCCCCAAAAAAAAAGGAAAAGAAAAGAAAAAAAATGGCGAATTAAGCCCAAGCGAGGGAGAGCTAGGTGACGAAGGATGATGCCTTGATAAAAGATAATTAAATCAGGCCATAAATTATCTTCAAAATGGGTGTTTTATTAACCCAAACGCCAATTTTCATTCATGCATTCCCTTGGAGTTCCCTTTGTTTGCAGGCAAATTTGGGGGCTGCTAGGTTTCATAGTTTTGGAGTTATGGAAGAGACACACTGACACACACACACACACACACACACACACACACACACACACACACGTGTGTGGCTGGTGCGTGCGCTATATTCAAAAGGTCTCGGCGGTTTCTTCATTTCAAACGATCTGGGTATTCACGCCCATGCGGCAGTCCATGAATTTATTGAAAGAATAAAGAGATGGTTAAACCGTTATGCTCGTGTGTATGTGCAGTTGTTTTTTTTGTTCGACGCGTGTTGGCGACGCAACGCATGATGGAGCCGCGTGCTGGGGCGCAGGATGGGGGTTGGGGGTTGGGGGTTGGGGGTGGTATTGGAACGAGGACGAGGAGGAGGAGGGGTGGATGGGTGGGTGCTGTGTGGTGAATTAAGGTATCTCTTTTAACTGCGTTACATTGATCCGAACCGCTTGTTGCCGATGTGGGGGAGCGAATCTCCTTTGTCCGTCTGTCCACCTCTTTTTGTTTTTAATCACCCGATGTGTTGCGTTTGTATCTCCATCCACCACAATTCCCACCTCCTTATATTTTGACGTTGTGTCTTGTCTCCTGAATTGTCTCGATACCTAACCCTTTCAAAAACGAATGTTCGGTGTGTCCCATGGGTGTCACTTTGCACCTTCGGGTCTGAGGCCTGGTTCGGGTCATGGTGCATCCTTCTCGCACGGCATCGGGTAGAGGGGGAGGAGACGACGGAGGAGTGTGGGCTGGTGTCAGGGCAGCCGACAGAGTGAAGGGTGAATGGGGGAGGATTCGTACTGTCCTTGGGAAGAAAGGGGGATGACGGAAGAGGAGGACCCTGAAAAAGATGAGTGGTGTTGAGGGCAACGAGAGAGAAGAGGATATAAAATGTTCAAAAGACGACGAGGGATGAGTACAAATGTGATGAAATACAACACACATATCAACGGCTCTATATACACAAACATCGAAATGTATAAAAATAAATAAAACACCAAAATAACGCATAAAATTATGTCGCTCGATGTATTCGTTAACAGGAAAATGGATTTTTTTTGTTACTCGTCATGTGTGCGCGTGGAGAATACGCAAAAGGGACGTCGGCGCAGGAGGCACTGCATTGAAGTAAGAAAGCAGGTTTCTGAAGGCCCGACGCCATTACATCTGCCCTGCGGGCGATTAAGCCCATGTGTGCGGGCGCAGATTCGGGGCGCACGTGCAGCAGCAGCGGCGGCGGCAGCGGCGGGCACGCGGAGAGACATCCGTCACGTCACGCGGGACGAGTGCTGGACGTTTAATGAAGGAGCGCGCCGCTATTTGACACGCCTGCACGCGTGCCGATTCGCCTTTTTATTTTTATTTTTTGGTGCAGTCACTGTATACTTGTCAACTCTTTGCTGCCATCAACATGATGCAATCTTTCCTTGATTTTTCTTGCACTGCCGTTCTGACATGTGTATCTTGCCATGCCAGATCTCACTCTGTTCTCTTCACTGACAACATACACTGTGGATGCACGCACGCCGCAATGCCAACCATATCCCGTTTCAGCTTTCATTTCCTGCTTCCCCCGATGAGATTCTTGCCAATTACATGACAGAAAATATCATGAACATGGAACTCCTCGCTGCTGGGAATTTTTCACCTCACAGCTTCAATCAAACTGAGCTCTCATAACGTCGTGCCAGGTACGGCCAGACAATATACGGTGCAGACACCAACATGACAACATCCTCATGTAGTTGTGATAGCTCCTTGAAAAAAACTACACAGGATTCCCAGGCAGCAGATCTCCTTCTTTTGTATAGAGCACAAGGCTCATTGGCTGAGGATACATAGCTGTGCTGCTGACACAGTCCGCTTAGTAGGTAAGTGCAGGAATTTGGAGTGGGTGCCGGCGATAGCTCACTGACGCTTTGTAAATGACAACGTGGCATCTTTAATATCCACCAACTAATGCCAGCAGACAGGATGGCCAGTTTAACGTCCATCCGACGGACAACACACACACACCGACGAATCCTGCCTGTTAAACACCAGGATGACAGTTTGTAGCGAAACCAGGATTCGAACCACTCGGAGGACGAGTGTCCGTACCTCTCAGCCATCCTGCAGGCCATGCATTTGAATGATCAGATAAATATATATATATATATATATATATATATATATATATATATATATATTATTGCATTCTTTATCAGTTTCCTGATAATATATATATATATATATATATATATATATATACACATCTATCTATAATTCCAGCAATCTCTGTGTGTGTCTGTCTGTCTGTCTGTGTGTCTGTCTGTATGCAACCGCCGTTTCTCGACGACCGCCGGTCCGATCTGATTGAAACTTGCCAGGAATATTGCTGGGGACCCGCGGATGTGCCTTTTCGAGGTTTGATATCGATCGGACGAGCGGTTCCCAAGTTACGGCCATTTATCTGTCGACACCAATGACAAGACACGGTGCTATGACATCACGAATGACGTCACAATTTATGTTTATTTATTTATTTAACCACGATTGACGTCACAATTCTTCTTCTTCGTTTGGTATGACGTCACAATCGATGCTGAGGACCTGAGTATGTGCCCCTTTTCAAGGTTTGATATTAATCGGCAAGCGGTGCCAAGTTTTGGCCATTTATTTACCAAACAATGACAGGACACGGTGCTATGACATCACGAATGACGTCACAATTAATGTTTACTTATTTATTTGTTTTTTGTTTTTTGTGAATACATTTGTGAATAATTTACAGAGAGAAGGGCGAGAGAGGAGAGAGGAGGCGAGAGAGGAGGGCGAGAGAGGGGGGAAGAGAGAGGGGCGGAGAGAGGGGGGTAGAGAGAGGGGGCATCACAATTCAAGAGAGGGGGAGACAGGAGGGGCGAGAGGGGGGGTGAGAGTGGGGGCGAGAGAGAGGGGAGAGAGAGGGGGGAGAAAGAGGGGCGGAGAGAGGGGGGCAAGAGAGGGGAGGGAGGAGGGGGTGAGAGAGAGGGGGCGTCACAATTCAAGAGAGGGGGAGAGAGGAGGGGCGAGAGAGGGGGGTGAGAGTGGGGGCGAGAGAGAGGGGCGAGAGAGGAGGGGCGAGACTAGGGAGAGCGAGGGGGCGAGAGAGAGGGGGCATCACAATTCTTCTTCATTTGATATGACGTCACAATTGACGCTGGGACCTGAGTATGTTTCCCAGGTGTTTTCCACAATATAGCCATTTATGATACGGTTGGTCCGATCTAATTGAAAAAAGCCCAATCCAGTCGTCGTTTACGAGAGTAAGGAACGAAGCTGCACATACTGCACGCCTCACCCACGAGAGAGGGTACTGGCACGAGAGAGGGGAGAGAGGAGGGGGTGAGGGGGGTGGTGAAAAATGCCCCAATCCAGTCGTCGTTACGCACCTACGGCCCGCACCTACGGGCCCACACTAGTATACATAAATATATATATGTATATATATACATACATGTATATGTATATAATATACACATATACATAAGGATATATAGATATATATATATATATATATATATAATATATATATATATAATATATTGCATTTCTTTATCAGTTTCCTGATATATGTGTTATATATATATATATATATATTATATAATATATATATATACTATATATATATATATATATATGTATATATACATATATATACAGTATATATATATATATATCTATATCTATAATTCCAGCAAATTCTGTGTGTGCGTGTGTGTCTGTCTGTCCGTCTGATTGTTTGTCTGCGACCGCCGTTTCTCGAAACACAGCCGCGGTCCGATCTGATTGAAACTTGCCAGGAATATTGCCGGGCCCCGCAGATGTGCCTTTTCGAGGTTTTTATGTCAATCGGACGAGCGGTTCCCAATTACGGCCATTTATCTGTCAACCAATGACAAGACACGGTGCTATGACATCACGAATGACGTCAAACTAATGTTTATTTATTTATTTTTTGCACGATTGACGGTCCGATCTGATTGAAACTTGCCAGGAATATTGCTGGGACTCACGGATGTGCCTTTTCAAGGTTTGATATTAATCGGGCAAGCGGTTCCCAAGTTACGGCCATTTATCTGTCGACCAATGACAAGACACGGTGCTATGACATCACGAATGACGTCCACAATTAATGTTATTTAATTTATTTATTTTTTTATATATTTTTTTTTGCACGATTGACAGTCCGATCTGATTGAAACTTGCCAGGAAATTGCTGGGGACCCGCAGATGTGCCTTTTCGGGTTTGATATTAATCGGACGAGCGGTTCCCAAGTTACGGCCATTTATCTGTCGACCAATATCTGCGAGAGAGGGGACGGGAGAGGGGGGATGAGAGTGGGGGCGAGAGAGAGGGGCGAGGAAGAGGGGGGGAGAGAGAAGGGCGAGACTAGGGGGAGAGAGGGGGCAAGAGAGGGGAGAGGGAGGGGGGAGAGAGAGGGGGGCGAGAGAGGGGGCGAGAGAGAGGGGGCGAGAGATGGCTGCACATACTGGCACTCACCAAGGGCAAGCACCTACGGCCAGCCCCTACGGGCCCGTACTAGTATATATAACGGGCGTAGTAGCGTGCGCCTGTAATCCGGTACTCGGAGGCTTGGGTTGGAGGATCGCTGAGGACGGGAGCTCTGCACTGGGCCACGCTACGAGAGGGTGTAGGGCAGCCCGGAATCATGGCGAAACCAATCCTTATTCCCTGTGTCGTAAGAGGCGACCAGGGTTGCGTCAGGAAGGGCATCCGGTGTAAAACCTATTCCAAATCAGTATACGGATCATAATATATAAATAATATATATATATATATATTATAAATGCTATAATATACATATATATACATATATACACATATATACATATATAAATATACATATATCAATATATACATCATAATACATATATATATATATAATACATTTAAACATACATATATTTTGTTGTTCGTCTTTCGGCTGCTCCCGTTAGGGGTCGCCACAGCGGATCATCCGTTATGATCCGCATACTGATTTGGCACAGGTTTTACGCCGGATGCCCTTTCCTGACGCAACCCTGGTCGCCTTTACGACACAGGATAGGATTGGGTTTCGCCATGACTCCGGGCTGCCCTACACCCTCTCATAGCGCGGCCAATGCAGAGCTCCCGTCCTCAAGCGATCCTCCAACCCAAGCCTCCGAGTAGCCGGATTACAGGCGCAGCCACTACGCCCGGTATTAAACATACATATTATATATACATATCTGTACATTTATATATATACACATATATATATATATATACTATATATATATATATATTCATAAATATATACATATATACCATATATATATGCATATATATACATATATATATATATATATATATCTAATCTAATCTATAATTCAGCAATCTTGTGTGTGTGTGTTGTGTGTCTGTCTGTCTGTCTGCGACCGCCGTTTCTCGACGACCGCCGGTCGATCTGAATTGAAACTTCCAGGAATTTGCCGGGGCCCCGCAGATGTGCCTTTTCGGGTTTGATGTCAATTGGACGAGCGGTTCCCAGTTATGGCCATTTTACTGCTTTTTCAGTGTTGAAAGATGTTATATATGGCAGCTGAAGGTGTCATTCCACTTCTCACCTGTCATGCCAATTTTTCCCAAATTATTAATAAGACGATCACCGGTCCGATCGGATTGAAACTTGCCAGGATATTGCGGGACCCGCGGATGTGCCTTTTCAAGGTTTCATATTATCGGATAAGCGGTTCCCAAGTTACGGCCATTTATCTGTCGACCAATGACAGACACGGTGCTATGACATCACGAATGACGTCACAATTAATGTTTATTTTTATTTATTTATTTTTATTTATTTTTTTGCACGATTGACGGTCCGATCTGATTGAAACTTGCCAGGAATATTGCTGGGGACCCCGGATTGCCTTTTCAAGGTTTGATATTAATCGGCGAGCAGTTCCCAAGTTACGGCCATTTATCTGTCGACAATGACAAGACACGGTGCTATGACGTCACAATTAATGTTTATTTATGTTATTATTTTTTTTTGCGACGAATGACGGTCGATCTGATTGAAAACTTGCCAGGAATATTGCTGGGGACCCGCGATGTGCCTTTTCGAGGTTTGATATTAATCGGACGAGCGGTTCCAAGTTACGGCATTTATCTGTCGACCAATATCTGCGAGAGAGGGGACGGGGAGAGGGGGGCGGAGAGAGGGGCGAGAGAGGAGGGAGAGAGGAAGGGCGAGACTAGGGGGGAGAGGGGCAAGAGAGGAGGGTGGAGTGGGACGAGAGAGAGGCGAGAGAGAGGAGACGGCGAGAGGGGTGAAGGGGGGTGTGAGAGAGGGGTGGGAGTGGGGGCGAGAGAGAGGGGCGAGAGAGAAGGGCGAGAGAGAGGGCGGAGAGAGAAGGCAGAAAGGAGGGGAGAGAGGAGGTGGGAGAGAGGAGGGGCGAGACTAGGGGTGAGAGAGGGGGGAGAGAGAGGGGAGAGAAAGAGGGGGAGAGAGAGGGGAATAGAGGAGGGGTGAGAGCTAGGGTGAGATAGGGGGGAGAAAGGGGGAGAGAGAGGGGGAGAAAGGGGGGGCAAGAGAGGGGGGAGAGAGGGGAGAGAGGGGAGGGAGAAGGGGGGAAAGAGGGGGGTGAGAGAGAGAGGGGGCGTCACAATTCAGAGAGGGGAGAGAGGAGGGGCGATGAGAGGGGGGGTGAGAGTGGGGCGAGAGAGAAGGGCGAGAGAGGAGGGGGGAGAGAGGAGGGGGAGAGGAGGGGGAGCGAGAGAGAGGGGGCGTCACAATTCTTCTTCATTTGATATGATGTCACAATTGACGCTGGGGACCTGAATATGTTTCCCAGGTGTTTCCCAAGTTATGGCCATTTATGATACGTTGGTCCGATCTAATTGAAATAATGCCCCAATCCAGTCATCGTCTACGCACCTACGGGCCCGCCCTACGGGCCCGTACTAGTATCTATAATTCCAGCAATCTGTGTGTGTGTGTGTGTTGCTGTCTGTCTGCGACCGTCGGTTTCTCGACGACCGCCGTCCGATCTGATCGAAACTTGCCGGAATATTGCCGGGGACCCGCGGATGTGCCTTTTCAAGGTTTGATATCAATCGGACGAGTCCCAACCCCATTTTATTGCTTTTTTCAGTGTTGGAAAGGTGTATATATCGTAGCTGAAGTGTCGTTCCACTCTTATCATGCCATTTTTGTATGTATATACATGTATATATATTGCATTCTTTATCAGTTTCCTGTATATATATAATAAAATATAAAATAAAATATAAAATATATTATATATATACATATATACTGTATATATAAATATATTGTATATATACATATATACATATAAATAACATAATATAACATATATACATATATACTACATATATATATATTTAAACATACATATATATACATATATGTACATATATATACACATATATATATATTATACATATACATATATATACATATCTATATACACATATCCATAAATATACATTATATTTTATATATTATTATATATATTATATATATGAATATAATATACATAAATACATCTATATATACATATATACACAAATATATATATATATATGTTTCCATATATATACCTATATATACAGAAATATAACATATATATGTATATATACAATACATATATACATATACATATATATACATACATATATACTATATATATAGTATAGTATTATACATATCATAAGTATATATACATATTTATATATATGTATATCGCATTCTTTCTCAGTTCCTGATTGTATATATATATATATATATATATATTATATATATATATATTATATATATATATTTATATATGTTTATTTATATATGTGTATGTGTTTATATATATATATATATATATGTGTGTATACATATATATATTGTTACGAATCTACCGCCGCCCAGCGTGCGAACAGCCGCTTTAGCCAATGGCGGCCGTCTCGCCCACCGGACGGACAATTCAGTCGCGACTTTTCGGAACAACGCCGAAAAACAGTCACGGGTGTGCTTCAAGCGCACACCACGACCTAGTCAATATTCTACCGCGGCGAGGCAGGGTCAATCACCAAATTAATCGATATACCTAAGTATTCGCGCGGGCAGCTACCGAGAGACCGTACTCAGCGAGGCCTGCACGGATACGAACCGCCTAAGCGGTTATAAAAAAAAAAATGTATATATGATATACATATATCTATATGTATTATGTATACATATATATGTATATATGTATTATTATATATTATATATATATATATATATTATATATTATATATATATCTCTATTATAATACCAAGCTTGCACACTAAAAACTCCGGCTCGCCGTCACACGATGAAATTGCTGTGGCACTTAGCGGACATGCCGACAATGGTTGGGAAGTCTTGGCGTTCCATAGTACCACTTGCATTTGCACAATGCGTATTTTTTGTCATTCCCCGTGTAGGTCTGTCGTCTGCTACCAGCTATGTTGTACTGCTATCCATGGGTCACGGGTATCGCTAGTTATATATAGTGTTACGGCTGTGGAAATTCGCAAACATCATTCAGTCCCGTAGATGAGGTATTTCTGAAGTACATGTGTAGTTAGCCCAAACCCATTTTAGAGGGAATTAATGTGATTCATTCGGGCTGCGATACTTTGAGTTAGGCGTTTTTCTGTTCTTGCTTTATTTTCGAACCAACCACACTTCAACGCCAACAACGAACAACAACAACGCCAACCAAGCCACACTCCAACCAGCCAGCACCGCCACCTCACAACCACCACCACCATCTTCGCCACTACTCCACAGCAACGAACGCCATCCTCAGCGGTCTACGTACGACGGTTTGCGCGTTGAAGACCGTCGAACGCGAGAAGGGAAGGGAGAAGTCCCACAGCGAGCGAGGGCCGCGCGTGCTCCTGTGCGCCAGAACGTAGTCATCCGACCCATCGCCCCCACAAGGACGCGAAGTGACAAAGTTTGTTTGCGAACTCGAATATTTC
>CM068960.1:60240696-60252676 GCA_035128595.1 Eptatretus atami | reverse complement strand
AAGATTCCCTTTAGGTTGCATTTTAAATTCGGGTGGCCCTTCTCCAGGGAAATGGCATCCTGGGAGGCACTAGATGAGGGTATTCTGGGCACAGTATATACATAAGTAACAGGAACCCACGGAAATTCTGCAAATGTAAATCTGGCTTGAAAGTCCGCTCCACCCTCACATACCCTTAAACCAACACAAGCTTGTCCCATCTGCCACCCCAACCCATCTTTTTGTCATCACCCTCGCCCCTTTTCCTTCAAGTTCTCAACTCCCCCTCCCCACAAACCCCAAGTTCTCAATCACCCCTCCCAACTGCCTCAAACTCATCTCCAAAAACTCCTCTGCCCACTACACCAAACCCAACCAACTCTCTGTACTCCCTCCCTTTATTCATGTTCTTAACAACGTCCCATTCATCAAGAACAATGTTAAAATTTAAAAAAACTATGCAACAACGGTTTAATTCACACTCTTCTCTTTTTCCAGTTCTTAACAACATTGCTGTTCATTATTAGAATCAGGTTAAAAAGTAAACAATGAGGAACAACGTTCAATTCACAATCTTCTCTAGATTCTATCGATCTCACGAATCTCAGGAAAAAAAATAGTGATACATTAGCTGAATAACAACACCGCCCCCCCAAAAAAAAAGCAGTCATGTAATTTGGAGAGAATTACATACAGCCGGAGGAAATTCTCGGCCGAAAGACCTTTGTAAGCATTTGGGCTTCATGTCCTGGTCGAGTAGTTTCAAGAGAAACATCATTTAGGAATGACAAAGAAACAAACAAAAGAAGGATTTTATTACGAGGATATAGTTATCTTCAAACACCAAATGTTATTGTTCCTCTACTGTTGGCAATCTGGGGTTCGGGAAGACCACAAGGGAAGCACTTGGGTTCCTCCCAAAACGGCCTGGCCCTGTAGGCTGACCTGCCAACAAGATAACTCCCATGGTCCAGCAGGTGCTAAGCAGGCCATAAATGTTGATTAGCACAGTCAAATCTGGCAGGTTCACCATTGTTACGTTACTCTGTCCATCGAGTTGGCTTTAACTAATTGAGGTTCTACCCTCAGTAACGTACGCATCCCATCTAAGTATGGCCAGGCGAAAAGAACCGTGGTACGTAATGGTTAAAAGAGCAAATAAGGTGGGTGAAAACTTCCCGTCTAACAATAAATGTGGACTGTGCTGGAGCCAAAATGAAGAAAGATGCTACAAGCAAGTCTAGATGGAACATTAACAGTGGTTTACATATAAGAGGGGAGTGAGGAAAGCATGTGCTACATTAGAAACAGGGGTTTATTCAACAAGTATCCGATACAGCAAAGCGGGCAAGACATTCATTCATATGGAGTGCGACAAAAGACATACAGTGGGAGGGCAAAAGAAAAGGACAAACAGCAGAGTTAACTCAAAACATATTCTTACAGTAGCTTATACAGTCTTACTTATGTTAACATTACAGGGCCCATCAGATCCACACCACAAGGATACAGAGGAAGAAAGATAAGACAGTTCGAGAGGTTATCAGCCTCGTGTCTTACCCAGCGCAGACTATATAGCCTGTAATCATCGCTAGGAAGGGGTAATGAGAAGTAATACTGTTGGTCTTATTGCCTGGATTGGACCCACTCGGCTTGCTCTCCTTGGTCCCCTCTCTATCATGTCCCACTTTCTCTCTCCATCTCTCTCTGTTCAAAGGGCAGATCGAATACCGCTGCCTAGCGCCCCGACTAAAGGCTTCGTAAACGCCCCAGATATTAACAACTGTTCCTTTTTTTATGATCCCCTCTTCCATTATACGTCTCGAGAGGACGGAATCTGGTGGTCAGGGGTAATGCCCGCCTCTTCAGGCATGGTTGCCGGAGCAAAAGGTCACACGCTCACCACCGTTGATCTTGGTAGCTGTGCCCATTGGCCAAAATAAGCCTCCATGTGGCATGCACGCCTCTCCGCAAGCTGGTCGTGTGAAAATTTCTTCATCACTCTCGGGACATGCCACCCGTGAGCTCCCGAATTACATGGGGCTGAAGTTTATCATTTCCCCATTTGTGGTCGGTAATTTACAATTGTTATTATAAGAGCGGGTGGACACTTGTCAACGAAAGATATTTAGTTTTCTATTTTTATAATAATTTTCTGAAATTTGTGGAATATTGTTTTTCACTGGAAGTTGTGGGTTACAATGTGTAAGTAAAGGTCGAAAAAGTCTGATTTAATGCAATTAATTCTTGCCTATAAGCAACAAAAAGTGAAAACTGTTAACTCAAAGGATGATATAATTGTTTGTGATTAAATAGATTTATGATAATAAAGATGTGTGTGTGTGTGTGTGTGTGTGTGTGTGTGTGTGTGTGTGTGTGTGTGTGTGTGTGTGTGTGTGTGTGTGTGTGTGTCGTGTGTGTGTGTGTGTGTGTTGTGTGTGTGGTGGTGTGTGTGTGTGGTTGTGTGTGTGTGTGTGTGTGTTGTGTGTGTGGTGTGGTTGTGTTGTGTGTGTGTGTGTGGTGTGTGTGTGTGTGTGTGTGTGTGTGTGTGTGTGGTGTGTGTGTGTGTGTGTGTTGTGTGTGTGTGTTACTGGTTAGATGCATTTTATGACAAGGATGGGATCATCGTAAATGACATGGGCTAGTCTTTGCCACTCAGTGCCCTGAGGTCCATCATCAGACATGCCAGCATGAACTCCATCGGAATTTTTTTCAGGATGCCAGTGATAACTCACATAATATTAATGAAAGACAACATGGGATCTTTAATATCCACCTTCAATTGATGCCAATAGACATATTTCTCGTTTTTTGTCTCATTTTATGAACAGCACACTAATTGATACAACACCCTACATCTGAAACATCAGGATGACAATTTGTAGTCCGTCCGGTTATCAAACCAATACCAGACAGCAAAAAAGTAGTGTGTAATGCATCCGAACTATCCTGCCAGCCTTCTTCATGCAAGTCGTGCCAAGAGATCGGGGGTCAGAGGAGGGAAGTTTTTCCCAAGCATTACCTTATCAATGCCAATGTGTGTGCATCACTTAACGACTTACCTAAAAAAAATTTAATCCCTTTCTTCTGTCTTACTGACCTGTTTTCGTTTACATTTTCTCGATTCATTCCATCATATATCATTCGAGCAATTTTCACAGCAACGGTACAACTGTGAACTTATTACCATTAATCATAAAACCTCGGTCAGTTCCTTACATCATATCTGCTTTGTAAATCTTTAATTTTGAGCCGTGGTCATTTTTTATCATTCCGGAATCATAAAAACCAATGACACAAACAAACTTGCCATCTCACGTTTTAAAGTTGAAAATATGTGATAAATGCAAAAATGCAATTGTCGTCAATGACAAAGACAAAAAAATGTGAAGGACTACAACTGTGAAGCAAAAACTATTCGTTTCCAGTGAGGCCTACTATTCGTAAATGAAAGCTATGTGAGAGGCACTCATTTTTTGAAGGATTTCACAGCTCGGGAAAGAGGATTTTAAAAATGTATTTAAACATACTGTTCTTAAATCAGACCACAATGTTCAACCATTTTCAGAGTTTAACTACTGAGAAAGTATTGATTTATTGATCCACACACAAGCCTCGTGCTTACGTTCATCTTCCTTTAGCCACTCAATAAAAACAAAAAAAAAATCTGATTGATAAAAAGAGCAAAAAGAAAAATCCAACCTAAACCCTTTACAATTTCACCAACATTACAACAAGCAAACTTTTTTTCTTTAAAGCCAACAAAATTAAAGAGTTAAACATACAGTTTAATGCAGAAAGCATTCACACCCCTTGACTTTTTCACATTTTGTTGTGTTACAGCCTGAATTTAAAATGGATTAAATTTAATGTTTTTGTCACTGATCCACACAAAATACCCCATAATGACAAAGTGAAAACATATTTACGAATTAATTAATTTACAAATTAATTAAAAATGAAAAGCTGAAATAACTTGCATCAATCAGCATTCAACCACTTTGCTATGACACTCCAAATTGAGCTCGGATGCATCAAATTTCCTTTGATCATCCTTGAGATATCTCAACAACTTGAATGGAGTCCACCTGTGGCCAATTAAATTGATTGGACATGATTTAGAAAGAAACACACCTTTCTATATAAGGTCCCACAGTTGACATTATACGTCAGAGCAGAAACTCTACCATGAAGTCCAAGGAACTATCCGTCAAACTCCGAGATTGAATTGTGAGGAGGCATAGATCTGGGGGAGGGTATAAAACAATTTCTAGAGTGTTGAAAGTTCCCAAGAGCACAGTGAGCTCCATCATTATACACCTCTCATGACCACATGCTTCTGCTGGATCTGTTTCTATCCTCTGCATTTACCGATCCAAATTCACCATTCACCTTACAATTTTTTTCTTCAACCTTTCCTTTACCTAATCTGATGCAATCTTTCTCCAAAAAATATTTTTAAAATTGTCATAATAATAAAAACGGTCTCTTATAATGCTTCATCTTCCACTTTCACACGTGTGGTTCTCATGACCGTATCATAATTCACTACTCTTTTTTCTATCTCAACAGACTGCTCTCAATTCGACCTTTCCTTCATACTTTGTCTAAAAAATCCAACTGTTACAACGTTTCTTCTCTCCATTCACTGAATTCGTCTTTATTGCATCCCTCAAGTAATGTCTTTAGTCGCATTTCTGAACTAAAAAATTTTAAAACTAAAAAAAATTTAAAAACCCCAGTTTGCTATGCATGTTGCTTTCCATCAATCATCCTGTTTTTTCCCAAATTCAGTGCCAATTCACCCTCACCTCTCCCTCTCAAAGCAACCATCACACTCTTCCCCCTCCAAGCTTCCCTCTCACCTTCTCAAAACTCCCCCTCACCTTTCTCCCTCAACTCTGCCCACTCACCCTTCTTCCTCCATTCATCCCCTCACTCCCCTTCTCAAAGTTTCTGCCCCCCTCACATCCACAAAGCTGCCTTTTTCCCTGCTCGCTCTCCTCCATCTCATCACTCCACCTCCTCAATTACTCAACCGCCTTCTGCCCCTCTCTTATTACTCCCCATTGTACCCCAACCCACACCACAGAGCCTTTTCTCTCTCATCCGGTCCCTCCCCCTCCCCTTGCTCTTCTGCAATCCCCACACTCTTTCAACAACTCTTTACCTCCCCCCTACTCCCTTGTCCTACCCCCCCCCTCCCCTGCACCTAAAGCCTCTTCCCCTCCCTCTTCATTAACAGTGTGGAGCTCAAATATCCAGGGCCTTCACTCAAAACTGACATCTTTCATACAGGTTGGCACTGACAAACCAGACATAATCTGCCGAACAGAAACTTTCCTCCCTCAAGACGTCTCTGACTCCCTCGTATCGCTCCCTGGTTACTCCCTTCTCCGGTGTGACAGACATGAGCCTCGTCCTGGCGGCGGAGTTGCTCTCTTTATTAAAGACTCTATTCCTCACTCTATGCACTGCCCTCACTTTCCCACACCCCCCCAGGAATACCTCTGGCTACAGCTTCCCTCCACTCCCACTTTATATTTATATGTGGCTGTACCATCCACCAACAGTGATGACTCCATTTACACCTCACTATCCGAAAACATGGACCAACCTCTATCCTCTCATCCGAACTCTCTCTTCCTCATATGTGGTGACTTCAATTGTCATCATGCCATTGGCTAGGTGTGGGTACCTCTCTCCCCTGCCATGGCACTTCAGCAAAAGATTTCTGCGACTCATTGGGACTGACTCAATTGGTCAACTTCCTGACCCGGTTCTCAACCAATGGTACTCCATCTCTTCTGAATCTGATTTTGACAAATTGTACTGAAAATTTCTGCTGTTCTTCCCCGCTCCAATCGGTTCTTCTGATCACGACTTGTCAAAGTGGACATCTCTCTGGTTGTTATTAGAGAACCACCTCAGTGCCATCGACTCGTCATTTCACTCAGGCTGACTGGCAGGGTCTCCAAGCAGCCATCAAACATCTAGACTGGTCTCCAATTGCTGCTTTCTCCAACATCAACTCGTCCTGGGAATTCTTTCAAGAAACTTGCTCTCTCTCTCATGCACAGATTTATCCTCCTCATCTTCAGTTGTCCTACGTTTCCTCCCACCATGGTTCACTGAAGCTTGTGGTGACGCAGTTATCCTGAAAAAACTTGCCTTTGCCTCATGGAAAGCAAACCCAAATGAGGGTAATCTCAGTTCCTTCCATAAAGCTTGGAACAAGTGTGTGCCTACCCTCAGGAGAGCCAGAAAACAACATCTTCTAATCTCAAGTCTGAATTCTCAAACCTCTCTTCCTCCTCCAAATCCTTGTGGCATCCAATCAAATCTGTTTCTGGTGTATGTTTCCTCTCATCCCCTCCCTTACCTCAAATGGCCGCACAGCTGACACCACACATGTAAAGGATGAATGCCTAAACTCAGTGTTTGATCTAAACTTGTTTCCGAAACCCATCACTTTCTGTACCCACCTACCCAGTTGCACGCAGCTGTCCCTGGACTCTGTGTTCTTTTCTTCTGACAAAGTGGAGAGCTTGCTGTCAAACCTCGACTCAGATTCTGCAACCGGTCCAGACAGCATCAGCCCACGTGTCCTAAAAACCTGCTCCTCTGCTCTTGCTCACACTCTCTCTGTTATATTCACCCTCTCATTTACTCAAGGTCATCTGCCATCTGCTTGGAAATCAGCAAACATTACCGCTCTGCATAAAAAAGGTTCAAAAACAGATCCCTGCAACTACAGACCAATCAGTCTTATCCCAATATCAGCAAGGTTATGGAATCTATCATCGCTACAGACATTAAATCATTCCTCTTCTCCAATGGCTTGATTTCTGATCATCAATTTGTTTCAGACCAGGTCACTCACCCTGGATATGCTGCTTTGCTCTCCCAACAATGGATGGAGGTCCTCAATGCCAGATTTGAAATCAGAGCCATATCCCTAGACATCCCCCCCCCCCCCCCCCACCATCTACTTTCTCACAATCCTCTGGAAGAAGTCCTTTCATTCAAGCTTCTAGGTCTCACTATCTGCCATGAACTTTCCTGGGAAAGCCACATTCCAACCTGGCCTCCAAAGCCAGTCGCCAACTGGGAATCCTCCATCATGCAAAGTCCTTCCTCGGCCCACCTGAGCTCCTGACCACATACAAAGCTTTGGTCTGCAGCCTGATGGAGTACTGCTCTCCCCTCGGGCTGGTGCTCCTGCCTCCCACCTTTTCGGCTTCATGCTGTGGAAACCAAGGCATTTAGGATTATTGGTATCTCCCGCGGTAGGGCTGCTTTGGCCTCTAACTCTCTCACCGCAATCAGGTCGTGTCTTTCTGTCTTCTACCATCTCTTCTCTGGTCTCGCCCCCCTTGCTCTGTCTGTCTGTGATCGCTACAGACATTAAATCCCCCCCTCCCCCCCCATATTTCCGCAGGGGCTCATGGTCTGCCAGCAACCCCCTTCTGGTAAAACTCCCAAAATCACAAATCACTGCTCACCTTCACTCTTTCATTCCTCTTTTTCCCCACTTTTGGAATAAACTTCCACACTCACTTCAATCCTATTCTTTTCTGCAGGCCTTCAAAACAGCTGTTCACCACCACCTCTTATCTTCCCCCATCCAAAACCACGATCTTTACGACCCCCGTTAATGCACTCCAACCACACCTCTTTCAAATTCCCTGCTTTCCTTTCTGAAAGTCCCTGTGTCCATCTTGTATACCCCCATGTTCCCCACCCCATCCCTCTCCCTTCCACAGATCTTCTAATGTCTTTGTTCCCCACTGTTTTGTCTTTCCCTCTCCCACCCCTCTTGTCTCCTGCCACCATTGTTGTGCGTTTTGTGTTAGCTCTCATACGAGCCTCGACAATGTATACAAAAAATAAAAACAAAAAATGCAAAGAATATGGAAAAAAGATGACACAGAAAAAGAATATGGAAAGCTGGCCATCCGACCAAACTGAGCAATGGGGAAAGAAATACCAGGGCAATGGCTTCAGAACAAGAACATGAAAGTCCTTGAGTGGCCCAGCCAAACCCCCAGACTTGAATCCCATTGAGAATCTGTGGAAAGACTTGAAGATTGCTGTTCACCGACACTCCCCATCCAACTTGACAGAGCTTGAGCAAATCTACAAGGAAGAATGGGAGATAATCCCCAAATCCAGATGTTCAAAACTGATACGATGCAGACATACCCAAGAAGACTCGAAGCTGTAATCGCTGCCAAAGGCACTTCTACAAATTATTGACTCAGGGGGTTGAATACTTGTGTAAATTAGATATTTCTGGATTTCATTTTCAATAAATTTGTAAGAGTGTCTAAAAAAATTGTTTTCACTTTGTCATTATGGGGTATTTTGTGTAGATGAGTGAAAAATAATTTCATTTTAATCCATTTTATATTCAGGCTGTAACGTGACAAAAGTCAAGGGGTGTGAATACTTCCTGAAGGCACTGTACATCACACTTCAATGTCATACCGATAGAGGTAATGGTTCCCTTTTCCCCCCATTTTTGTTTGGAGTTTTTTTGGAATGGTTTTCATATTCAAGTAACCTTCATGATGTTGGGATTGCCCAAACATAGGGTCGTGAACTAAACAATGCATTAGGTCGGTATTTCTCACTCCAGTACATAACTGCCAATCTCTGCCATCGGTGTTTCACATGAACAAAAGCTAACTCCTCTCCTTTTGCGTATTGCATTCACCATGCCTTTTGACCCTTTCTATATCCACCAGTAAAAATGGCCACCCCATAGGCAGGCTATCCCTGTGCTTTTCTCTTACGATGGACAGATTAACAGTGACGAGCACAGATTCTGACAGTGTGTCGCTTTGAAAGGGATAACTTACCACATTCCCTAAGCATTTATAAATGGGTAAACTCAATATCTCTCGGATCCAGTGGTCGCTGGAATATGCCTTCAAATAAGAGCATGAGAAAAGCTTTTTATCAAGGAAATGGACACTCCAGTTTAAGCCACAGCTGAGCTGCATCTGCTTTTTCCCATTGGCCGTTTCATTGCTGTCTGCTTGCTGCATGCTCTTCATGTCCTGGAATTAATTGAGCAATTCTTTCCAGCATGTACACTCTATCTTTAAGTGTGCGGAAAAACGGGGAAAGGAAATCGGGTTAGACCGGGACGCCACGCTATTGATCCGGCGAATTGTATTAGAGAAAGTGGGAACCGCGAGTTTCCCTCTCTCAGAGAACCAGGAACTTTATGAAAGGGGAAGTGTATTGATTCTTGCCATCGATTCCCGTGTAAGAACTGGCCCCTGAAACCGCGCAGCTGTACAGGACCTGTGTGCCCAGTGTGTAGTGGGAGGTTGGTGGGTAATGTTCGCCCAGATAATGAACTTCTTTCGAACAGGGCCACAAGAAAACTCCACACTTGTGCATACGCACCCTTAGTTAAGCACCGCCACCCTGCAATTCCAAGGCCTTTCATAAAATCGCCGCGATGTGCAAGTGAGGGGTTTCATGTAGTGTCAACTAAAACTAGTCAAGAAGGCGAGTGCACTGTATGCATTGTGAATGGCATTATTGAATCGCCACAGCCACAGTGCACGATGCAGCCTTAAAGCATTAATCTGCTTCCATCAATGTCAGCCCATGCTGTGATAGCTTGGCGGTCAAGATAACAAAGAACGTTGGACAATTCTCAAGGTGCACTTGAAAGGTCTTATTGAACAAGCACTAACAAATAATACAAGGAAATAAAAGAAAAATACGGTCCAAAGAAGCACAGGAAAAAGGACATTCAACCCTCAAATTCAACCCGTTTAGTTTGTGCTACATTACTCTTAAAAATGCACAAGACATGCTGAATAATAAACATTGAAAATGCTCGGTGTTTTAAAAGTAATACACACTGATTGGTTTTCTCCTAAAATGTTCAGGAAATGCTTAAAGGGGGAACTAACTGGCTGGGGCAGGAATTTGTAATTTGTTTATGGTACAGACATTAACTCACCCACTTTTCATGAAAGACACTGCAGGATTTTTAACTTTCATCCATTAATGCTCGCAGACAGGACACCCAATTTAATTTCAATCGGAGGGACGGCGCACACATTCATGCAACACTGTGCCTGTGAAACACCAGAGTGAGAGTTTATAGCTGGGCCTCGATTTGAACTCAGGCTTGACAAATCAATCGAGTGTGCGTACCTCAGCTATCCTGCCAGCCCATTGGGTTAAATGATAAAAAAGTAAATGTGTATATATAAAATACGCGCACACACACACACACACACACACACACACACACACACACACACACTTTCTCTCTCTTCTTCTTGTATATGGCAGCTTAGCTGTCAGGTAGCTATCATTTTGTTGAGGCACAACTATGCTGCTGATGCTGTGCCCCTATACCAGTACACTGGAACTCATGCTGATCTCAGAAGGATGACAGACGGAATCAACCCCACCTGGTGTTAATTCCTCAGCCAATGGGGCTCAAACTCAGAACCCTAAGATCCCAAGCCAGCCACCCTATCCACTAAACCAACATCAGGCTTCTCTCTCTCTCTTTCTGAACACGTACAATAAATTTGAATCTCCTCCATTATCAAAAGAAAATATGAGTGCATATTACTTTTCAAAGTTGCCAAATGTGCAGAACGTTTTTGGAAATGCTTTGTGGAAACTTGTAAAATACCGTGGTTGCCGCAGCTTGCTGATTTCTTTTTAAAGTCTGACAATATATGACATCATCACAAAGATATATGTGAGGCATTTTTCAATAAAATAATCTCTTATGTCTCTAATTAATGATTTTAGTACTATAGGATGTACGTTAAAAAAAGGGTGCACAAAGTAATTGCTTTAGTTTCAAATGTTTTTAATTTTGTTTATCCATTGTTCAAGCATGGTATGTGGCTACTAGTTGCATAATTTATGTGCGACTGATGCAGTGCCCTTTATAGGTTTGAGTAAGGTTTTGGAATTTGGCCAAGATGCAAGCCTATCTACTCCCCTCCCAAAGACGCCATCGAGTATTTCATGTCCACCAGCTAATACTGCAGACAAGTCTACAGCTTAACATCCATCCGAGGGATGGCACACTCATTTTTGAAATGCCCTGCTTGTAAAACACCTGGATGACAGCTTATAGTCGGTTTGAGAATGGAACCCACACTGGAAAACTTGAAAGCGAGTACGTGTCAAATTAATGGAAGACCTTATGCTAATTAGCATCAAGAATAAGACAAAAAAAAAGAAAAGATTATACATGTCGTACAACATGATTTTCTATTTGTGCCGATGTGGCCTGAAGTACCATATAAAACAATTGTGTATATTAATTTTATACATGTTAATAATAGCAAATCAATAAAAATCGTTGCAGGTATTATTGCATACTTTAAGTGATGGAATAACTTCAAACTATTTTCAACAATTTCCGGAAATCCAAACTAGTTCTTCTTTTGCAAAGAAAAAAACGAAGTTCAACAAAATTGGCCACAATTTCCTGTTTTTGTTTTATTTTTAGGGTCAGGTGTTATGTATTGAATGAAAGAAAAGAATAAAGGGGGGGGGACAAACATCTGACATCCAAAGCAAAAGAATACACAAATTTCGCACACTCGCAACTCCTCAATGAGCCACAGAGGCAATATTGTTAAAAATGAAATTGAACCGGTTTCAGTGTCATTTTATTAAGTAAAATTAATTAAATATTACTGTAATTTACTTTTGCACTGTTCTTTTATAGAACACCTTTATTCTACACAAGTAGATGAAATCATTAAATTATGCACAGAGCCCCAATAATTGTGAAATAAAACAATGTGTGGTCTCGTGTTAACAGTTTTTATGAAATACTATTTGAGCTACCATGCCACAAGTAACCAGTAGTATTCTAACATTTTAGATGTCTAAATTTTCATGCAGGATTTCTTCATATAATTTAATGATAGTTTCATTCCACCCACAATTCCATCCATCCATTGGGACCATACTCTGTGCAGAGCGTTGGTGC
>CM068960.1:60221967-60237161 GCA_035128595.1 Eptatretus atami | reverse complement strand
TGTGCCAAAGTGTATCAACCGCATCAAAATCTGCACTCACTAAAGGGGTCTCCGGGAGGGTTTTCACCCCCAAAATCGCAATTTGCTCTCTTCTCTGAAACTACACACACAATTTCAATGAAACTTAAAAGCCCGACAACGAGCATTGCTCAAAAGCTTGGAGTAATGAATCTTCTATTTAATCAGCCTACAAATTGGTGTTTTTCTTTGTATTATGCTTGCAGGACCCTAAACTCAAAGTAGGGCTGTAAAGTTCTTTTGTTTCTCATGCGTATCGGTGATGACCCATCAGGTACACATTTATTCATCTGCGATAACTTTAATGTTCACATAAATAAACGTACATGTGGTACCCATTTGGCCTCATTCTGGTGATACACTTTCTCAAATGTATTCCAATGGCGGTCTCAAAGTTGTGACGTCATAGCCCCCAAAACATCAAAAGGACCTCTCTTGTTCGTTTACATGCATTGTCTAGCCAAATGTATCGCTGTAATCAGCATCGAGAGGGCTTCCATTCAACCAATCACGTGACCAGATTCTGCGCATGAACGAAATGTAGATATTTTATGACGTCATTGACTGTTGCTCATGATCCAGGTGAGCTTCAGGACCCATGGTCATATTTTTACTGTCATACTGGAGAGGCTGAGACTTATGAAAGAGCTGGGTGATTGAGTGTGGGGGTGGGAGGGGGTCAAAGAAGCCACTCACTGAAAATGAAGAGAAATCATGTGTGGAGAGGAGGAACAGACAAATAAGGTGAAGGACAAACACACAAATTTAAAATATATTAAATGCAAAATATACAATTTCACACCATTTGCCACTACTGTGTTTGATTTTAATGAAAACTGGAATTATTCAAAGTGAGGGCAATCGCTATAGTTTTCTGGACGATAATTATAATCCGATATGTATAAATTATAGTGGGACGAGAAAAAGTACCCAGCTGCAGTGATAGTAAAAGTTTAAGTTAATTTATCAATTAAAATTATTTCATGGACTTTAAAAAGGTTAATTGTGTTGCACTCTTGTTTCACTCAGAGCAAAAACTCTGAACGACTTATACCACTCACTGCAAAATGGTGGTGAAACATAGGGTGCTGGAGGTTGGATTTATCTAAAAAAGAGGGCAAATATATAGCGATTTTAAATTGTACGTCACTCTATGAAGATCTGTATTAAATCTACGTTAATTCAGACGTTATTGTTGATTTTAAAGATTACTGGAAGGGACAATAAAGTGACTGACTACATTGCATCAAGGAAAGTACAATGAAAATGTAAAATAACCAATCGGCAGCTTTCAAAACACAATGAGGGAAGCGGCCGCTGTAAACGGGAGACAGACAAACGCACGGGCAGACACCATGGTTCATATATATATACAGTATATTTATTATATATATATATATATATATATATATATATATATATATATATATATATATATATATATATATATATAATATTATATATATATATATATACACATTGTTACGGTCGCCGGTGCATCGGCGCCGAACGACCGCTCTGACGGAGCCGCAAGTCGAGTCGGCCCAACCGATCGCCCGGAATATAGATCGCCGCCCGGATAACTCTGAGGCCGACGGGTCCTTGTGCAAGAACCGAAATACGCCAATGGGCAGACCACGTGGGGTAGGGTCGATTGCCAATCTTCAATTTACCTAAAATACCACGTGATCCAACTAGCGGTATTCCACCCTCGACGGAACTCGTACGGAACGAGCCGCTTAAGCGAGCCTGTCCCGTGCGCGATTCGACGGCTTAATCGCCGAGAACCGTCGTCCAAATGTCCCCCTTTTACGGCAAACCAACGGCTTTCTAACTACCAACACACGAAATGCTCAGTCAATGAAAGAATCGACGCGACGAGCTGAAAACATTTAACAATTGGGGTATTTATTAATAATAATGGGGAACTAGGGAAGCACGTAAGAGCAGAACTATACCAACTATACAGAATGCAATGCAAACATTTAAAGCACACAAAGCACTTAACAATTTCCTACTTATTAGATGGCCCACGAACACACACACACACACACACACACACAACACACACACAACACACACACACACACCACAATAAATGGTGGCTGAGGCCTTAATAACGGGCTCCAGCTCGGAGGACAGGTGAGCTGAAACCAGGACCTATCTCGAACCTCTCCACCTCGTGTGGTCTTCAAGCTGTTCGGACCCGGGCTCCAGCGAGAGCGAGCTGGATCCAATTGCCTGAGCCGTGATCCTTCCCGTGCTCCAGCGAATCCTCTCGCGCTTCCGAACACGTGCTGGTGAGACGAGGCGCCGATCCTTCCCGTCGATGCGTCGCTATCTCGAAAACCGCCTCCAGGATGAGGCCGATGAGTCGCACCAAGCCGGGAACCAAGCGGAGAACAAAGAGCTCCACGAACAAGAACAAGAAGCCACCACCAGCAGCTCGAGCGAGCAACCAGCTCAACTCTCTTCCGATGAACAAAGTGAGACCAAGAACTCCGAGCCGAGCAGAACCCGAAGGCCTGCTGAAAAGCCAGGCGAAGCAAAAAGCTCCCCAAAAGCCTCAAAAGCAGAAAGCTTACTAAAAGCCAAGCCAAAGCAGAAAGCCTTTAAAAAGCCTTCAAAAGCCTCCTCCCTAACCCAAGCCAAGCCAAAGCAGAAGCCGAAGCTCTACTGAAAAGCCAGCCGAAGCAGAAAGCCTTCAAAAAGCCTTCAAAAAGCCTCCTCCCTACCCAAGCCAAGCCAAAGCAGAAGCCGAAGCTCTACTGAAAAGCCAGCCCGAACAAGCAGAGTATCCCTTTTTTATTCCTATCCGCCCTCCCCCGCTCCCGGCGTGACTCATGCCCTCGTGCTCCATCCCCGCTCAACACGGTGGGAGGAGTTGTTGACGTCATGAATCACGGGACGGAGGTCTCTCTTCCTCTTCGCAGAAGAGGGGGAGGGGCGTCTCCATTGTGTTATGATCGCTCCCTAACTATTAAATTGAATCGCAAAGCGCACTTAATCGATTTCTGCCCATTAAACAATGGAAGGTGAACTATCTTGGGAACAAGCACTTATCGACATAACTGACTAAAGGAACCTGAATGTTGTGTGCAATCGAATTCGCAAATTCATAACAATATATACATATATATATATATATTGTTGCGAATTCGTGCCCGCCGGCGTGCGGACGGCCACGTGACTCGAATCGCGGCACGTCGCCCACCGGACAGACAATTCTGTCGTGACCCTCTCGGACTAACGCCGGGAGCTAGTCACGGGTGGGCCTTTCGGCCTCACCACGATCGTGCCAATCGGCCACCCGCGTGGGATAGGGTTGTCGCCAAACTCGACCTACCTAAGTACCCACGCGGATGGTAAACGGGCGATCGCACTCGCCGCAGGTCGACTTCGGACACGAACCGCTTAAGCCGTCCGTTCCGTGCTATCGGGATAACGAGCGGTGTTATCGTGGCCTCGACGGTTCCAATTAATTATCGGGCGTATCACGCCCACTACGAACCCTTTTACGTGAAGCAAGATGGAGTTTCAACGAAGGAAAGGACGCAGCGAAACGGGGAACAATTCAACACAAAGCATTTATTTCACACGACACACGGACACAAAGCACACATATAGCATACAGTATGCACATGTAGCAATGAAACAAAGAAACAGTGACGCAGAGTACTACCGAATAACGCGTACACACGGCAACACTTATAACAGTTCTACTTGACAAGACGGCGCCACCCACAGACAATTACACAGAACCCAAAAGAAATAGAAGTAGTCACTTCCCTGTGCGCGCACACGAGTCCTTCTCCGTGCCCTCAGCTCCCCGCTCCTCCGGCGTGATCGGCGAGCTCGTGCTTCGCGCCGGCACGTGTCGCCGTTTGACGCCACGGACGGGGTTTTGAGAATGAACGGGGTTTCAGCGCTCTCTCGGTGCGGACTGGGGGGGGGGGGGAGAAATCGTCGACACTCGGGTCGAGAGAGAGAGAGAGGAAATGGCGACGCTCCGTCCCACAGCGGATTCGGCCACACAGACTCCGGCGAACCTCGGACAAGAACCCTCGAACTGGAGCTCTCTCTCTCTCTCTTCACACCGTCGTTTGTCCAAAGGTCCAGCTCGTCAGGATCAAGGGCTCCGCAGGATCACAGGCCGGCAGGAACAGGAACAAACGAGCACCCCACACCTCCACGAGCCTCCTCCGAGCCTCTTCGAGCCTTCCCCGAGCCTCCTCCGAGCCTTCTCCGAGCCTTCTCCGTCGGCGTCTTTTTATACGCCCCACGCTCCGCCCTGTTGCTCCGCCCCGTTCCTGCCTACCCCCTTCGAGAAAGGTCCCGAAGAGGGCGTTCCTCCTTCCTGGCCGCGTCACACCGCGCGTCCACCAATCGGGCGCCAGCTGCGCCTCTCCGTTTCTCTTCCCCACACCAAGCGCGGAGAAGAATGGCGGGTGGCGAAGATGCAGTGCGCAGATGGCGGAGGCGGGCGGCCGCAGCGCGGTCGGCGCTGTGTGGGGATGGCGTGGTTGTGGTTGAGACGTGGTTGGTTCAAAAATAAAGAAAGAAGAAAAACGACTGACTCAAAGCGTCGCAGCCCGAATGAATCACATTAATCCCTCTATACAACGGGTTTGGAGCTAACTATACATGTACTTAAAATACACTCACCTACGGGACCTGAATGGTGGTTGCGAATTTCCACAGCCGTAACACTACCCCTCCCTTTTTACAGACTCGTCCGAGTCGTCAAATTGTCGTTGTCCATCATGTGTAGTTCTCCCCTAGTACGTTTTACCTTCGGATCCCTGAGTGCGACCATTCATGGTATTCGTGTCCCCAAAATAAATAACCTGAGGGCTGCGTAACTAACTAAACAAACCCACTCACACGGACGACTTAAATAAATTGCCGCGCTAACACATACATGCGGGGGCGCACTCATATTTACAATACACTTAACCTTAACCTATAAATTTACACTACTCCATGGCCCAGGATCAATGGACTCTGCAGGAAAAAGAAAAGAGTCAACAGAGAACCGGCGCACGGGCGCCACTGCAGGCCCGTGTTGTAGCTGCCAACAGGACAGTTCTTGCAGCTTGCAAACTGTTGCTTTACGATGATCCTGGCGCACATGGTATTGAAAAGGGGGCAAAGCAAATTGAACGGGGCAAAATGGACGAGACCAGTAGGCATGGCATGGCAAAGGCAGGCAGGCAAGGCATGGCAAAACAAGGCCGCTGTAGCAAACAGCCGCAGATGATCGAACGGCACAGGCCTTGAAGCAAAACACAGCCAGCCGATGAAGTTGGCCGGCAAAGGCCTTGAAGCAAAACAGCCGACGGACGATCGGCCGGCACAGGCCTTGCAGTAACACAGCTGCTGACGATCCGCCGGCACAGGCCTTGCAGCAAAACAACAGCTGCTGAAGTTGGCCGGCCTCTTGCCGTGCAGTGCAGGGTTGTGAGAGGAGTGCGGTGGTGCTGGCCACTCAGAAGGCGGGCTGGACCTACCCTACGATCTACCTCCCAACTATCGCCTTTGCCTGTCACTGTCCATACCACTCCCTTAATTTCTAAAACCCAATTTAGCCCCCAACTTATTTTTTTTTGTTTTTTATTCTCCTCCCCACTATAAATCGCCCCTAACCCCCTTTACTGTCCTTGTTCGGCTAACCTATCGTCCCTTAGCCTACTCCCAACCCATACGTTCCCTTCCCGGAGGGGAATGAGGGAGAGCTAGCGTCCTGTGTCGAGGCCCAACGAAGCCTCAGGATGGCCTCCCCAGACTTCAGCGATCTAACCCAAAGTGGGTCCAGCGGCCCACAACGAGAGCGAAGGGATGGATGGTGCGGAGGTACACTTCCTAATCTACCCTATCCATTAACCTTTAATACCCCGGGGCTTTCAACAAGCGCCTCGCGCTTAAACTATCGTTCTAACAACCAAGATTCCCGTCGCCGTGTTGGTGTCCTCACAATTTCGGGCCTCGCCCCCAATTTTCTCCCGCGCCTCACACGGTCTCATGGCTGGGACGCGTGGCTCCTTGGCAGGCACGACCCTGCCGATTCCCAAACGATGGCACCCCGGGCACTACACTGCCTCCGAGCCTACAGCTCCCTAAACACCGGGGAGTGCCCTCCTGGCGACTCCCTGAAACGCTCACGTGGCAGGCTGGCTTCCCGGCCCCTTTCCGAGTGTCACCCGTGCCACAACACTGCCCACGGGCTAATGGCGCCCCGGGCCCCCGACCATGGGCGCACCCGTCCCACTACGCTATCCGGCCCCCCATGGGCCCTGGCCTACCACGGGACTAGCCTGGTCCCCGGGGTACCCACTCAGCGATACTCACCTTTCGCAGCCCGCTCCCAGCCGTCAACAGTGCTCCTGCACCCCTCCAAATGGGTATCGAGCCTACATTCCCACCAACAGCAAAACGGCTTCCATTTTGTCAATTTAACTAACCCAGCTAACTCACTCTACACTGACCCCGGGGCCCTTGGGCGGGAATCACTCCTCCCCCCAATCACTCATCGCACCATGCATTCCACATTCGCTCCATACACACAGACCCGCTGGCCTCACTCACTCACCAAGCGCATGCTTCCACTTCACAACCCACAACTCACCGCTGAATCCTGCCATCCTTCTAACTACCTCCCCTAACTAACTCGTGCTCCCACGTCGTCCCTTACACTACAGCACATTCCTTTTAACACTACGTAGCTAAGCTACGTCCCCTCTACACATCCACAGTCTGTCTCTGTCTCCAAATGTCATTATTTCCCATCCTAAAGCTCACTACAATCCCTCTAACTAATCCATTCCACGGACTCCATGAGGACTTACCCCTGCCCCATGAAGTCGGTCTAGCTAAGCTAACCCTTCCCCCTAACTAATGTCCTGTGCCCTGACAAGGGGTCTTCCACCCCTTACCCGGGAAATCCTGTTCACCCGAAAGCGAGGCTTGCTTTTGTTAATTTTTTTTAATACAAATTTTGCGCAGCACCAGCGCGGCAACTCGCAGCCTGCGCTCTTTGCACCTTGCCCGTGACGTCATGCAGCTGCACGTGTTCCTCGTCCCTCTTGGACGGTACCATCCGGCAGGGATTCACCCTCTGCCGGATTCCAACCCCACGTACAGCCATGACGTCACCGTGCGCACCACAAAAGCAAACTCACACTCCGAGGGGCTCCCCACGCGAAACATGCGCTCTGTCCGTTGGAGCCTAACACACGCTCGCGTGGAGAACCCATCTGTCCAATCCGAAATCCTGCCTAAACTTTGTCCGTCCGCGGGATCGGCAAATCCACCGCTGGCGTTTCCGGCCGGGTTCACTCCCGCAAGCGAGCACGTGGCGGCCTCGTGCGTTGCACAGCACGGACCGCGCGCTCGCCGCTGGGTGAACCCGGCGCAGTTCCCACAACAGCTACGGCCGCTACCCGGCTTTTGTCCCTTTCGCTGTCGTTGTCGCCATTCCACCACGCACACCTGCGTGTCACGACGCACAGACTCCACTCCATTACACTCACATTCACACCGGGAGACGCGGCTGCATGCTCACGCATGCGACCGTCATCTCCCTTACATACCGCTCTCTCACACACACGGTCTCCCTCACACACACGGTCTCCCTCACACTCGGCCGCTCACTCACTCGTGCCACCATCCCCTTGCACACGTGGCTCCTTACACACACGGTCGTTCACCCGCACCCGTGGTTGTTCCACACACGGTGCCTCTTGTACACACGGCGTGCTGGGAAGCACGCACTTCGGCACACTTGCCACCACACACTCACACACCGGGTCGCACTCACACCTGGGTCCATCCACACACGGGATTTTGTCATCCACCGGTCGCTCTCACACACGCCCTTGCACCCGCGCTATGCGTGCGTTGCAGCACGCATTTCGCCACACTGTAACACACACTCGACACCACACACGCCGGACCAACACGCTGGGGATTCGTGCCACCACAAGGGTTCGGGCCTCCATACCCCCCAGCTCTCCGTGCACCCGTCTATAGCACTGTCCCTCGAACTCGCTCGACACGACCGAACTCACTGGTCGTGACTCGCCTCAAGGGGCTACTCCCTCCCCTCGTTCCTGGAGGAGGCCATCCAGCTGCTCACACCGGGTCTCTAACCAGTCCGCCAGCTCCCCATCATCGTCCTCCACTAACTCCATGTGTGTGTGCTCGTTTTTACCCCGTCCAATTCACCCTCTATCTCCCGTGTCTCTATTATTAATTCTGCCATCGTCACCTCGTGTCTCGTCTCACACGTTTCGGTCACCCCAATTAGTTTTTCCCTCTCGGTCACCGTCACTGTTGCTCTCTCCGTCACCTTCACACTTCTCGCCCAACACGTCCCCCGAATTACTTTGTCCTCACCCGCCTCCACTGCGGCCTGACAACCGTTGCACCCCTCCCAGCTCGTTCGCTCCCACACGTGGCGTCGCCATTACGCACTCCCCTGTTGTTGCCTTCATGCCCGCCTGCAGGCTTCGCCCATTTGCTGCATCTCACCCCGCATTTCTTTCATTTGTTTTCCATTCCGTTCTTCACCTGTTGTAAATTCGCATTCATTTGATTATTCATCCTGCACACATTTGTTTTTATCTCGTTCATTTGTTGCGTATTTCCATCCATTTTTTCGTTCATTTGTTGCGTATTTCCATCCTTTTTTCGTTCATTTGTTGCGTCATTCCGCTTATTGCCTGCAAAATCATGTTCACCTGGCCCACGTTAAGTGGGTCTGCGGCAATCGCTTCGCCCTCAGGCGCGGGTCCGCCGGGGACTGGGGAAGACTTTGACGGAGGCGGTGGGGGGGTGTCATACACTCGGCCGCCGCCGCACCCATTTCGGGCTCTGGGTTCAGTTGGGGAAAGGTTCGTCCTGTACAACCAGCATTTCCTGCATGTGGATTCCATCCTGAGCCATGGATCCTACATTACTACACATATACATTTCTAATACCCCCGGCACCCGCTCGCCTGAGACTCCATCTTATTTCTCGTAAGAGATTAATTTTAAAAAGCTCGTAATTTGGAGGAATCGGGGTCGCTCTTCTAACCCTGGACCGATTCCCTTGAATTTAGCTGGAGACGGGAGAGTTTGTTTCCCGCTCTCTGACACCAGTGTTGCGAATTGCGCGCCCGCCGGCGTGCGGACGGCCACGTGACTCGAATCGCGGCACGTCGCCCACCGGACGGACAATTCTGTTGTGACCCTCTCGACTAACGCCGGGAGCTAGTCACGGTGGGCCCTTCGGCCTCACACGATCGTGCCAATCGGCCACCCGCGTGGATAGGGTTGTTCGCCAAACTCGACCTACCTAAGTACCCACGCGGATGGTAAACGGCGATCGCACCTCGCCGCAGGTCGACTTCGACACGAACCGCTTAAGCGGTCCGTTCCGTGCTATCGGGATAACCGAGCGGTGTTTATGGTCGGCCTCGACGGTTCCAATTAATTATCGGGCGTATCACGCCCACTACGAACCCTTTTACGTGAAGCAAGATGAGTTTCAACGAAGGAAAGGACGAAGCGAAACGGGAACAATTGAACACAAAGCACATTTATTTCACACGACACACGGACACAAAGCACACATATAGCCATACATATGCACATGTAGCAATGAAACAAAAGAAACAGTGACGTAGAGGTACTACCGAATAACGCGTACACACGGCAACACTTATAACAGTTCTACTTGACAAGACGGCCCCCACAGACATTTACACAGAACCCAAAAGAAATAGAAGTAGTCACTTCCCTGTGCGCGCACCGAGTCCTTCTCCGCGCCCTCAGCTCCCCGCTCCTCCAGCGTGATCGGCGAGCTCGTGCTTCGCGCCGGCACGTGTCGCCATTTGACGCCACGGACGGGGTTTGGGGAATGAACGGGGTTTTCAGCGCTCTCTCGGTGCGGACGGGGGGGGGGGGGGGGGGAAGAAATCGTCGACACTCGGGGTCGAGAGAGAGAGAGGAAATGGCGGACGCTCCGTCCCACCAGCGGGATCTCGGGACCACACAGACTCCGGCGAACCTTCGGACAAGAACCCTCGAACTGGAGCTCTCTCTCTCTCTCTCTTCACACCCGTCGTTTGTCCAAAGGTCCAATGCTCGTCAGGATCAAGGGCTCCGCAGGGATCACAGCCGGCAGGAACGAACAAACGAGCACCCACACCTCCACCGAGCCTCCTCCGAGCCCCTCCTCGAGCCTCTTCCGAGCCTTCTCCCGTCGGCGTCTTTTTATACGCCCCACGCTCCGCCCTGTTGCTCCGCCCCGTTCCCTGCTCTACCCCCCTTCGAGAAAGGTCCCGAAGAGGGGCGTTCCTCCTCCCTGGCCGCGTCACACCGCGCGTCCACCAATCGGGCGGCCAGCTGCGCCTCTCCGTTTCTCTTCCCCACACCAAGCGCGGAGAGAATGGCGGGTGGCGAAGATGCAGTGGCGCAGATGCAGAGGCGGCGCAGCCGCAGCGCGGTCGGCGCTGTGTGGGGATGGCGTGGTTGTGGTTGAGACGTGGTTGGTTCCAAAATAAGAAAGAAAGAAAAACGACTGACTCAAAGCGTCGCAGCCCGAATGAATCACATTAATTCCCTCTATACAACGGGTTTGGAGCTAACTATACATGTACTTAAAAGATACCTCACCTACGGGACCTGAATGGTGGTTGCGAATTTCCAGCCGTAACAATATATATATATATATATATATATATATATATATATATATATATATATGTTTCTAAATGTTCATCAAGAAAGTTCTAGTTATCTTATTACACCACACAAAAACAAAATTCACATTGAGGAATAAAGTGAATTATGAAAATGACATGATGATCTGTTGGCAGATTACATTTTTACCGACGCCACCGAAGGTGAGGGAGGTTATGTTTACACCCCTCTTTGTCTGTTTGTTACTTGCAAAATCGAAGGTTTCTCAAGTACATTGGTCAGTCGATTATAATGTTTCTCTGTCTGTTTATCGCCTACAGGTCACAATTCTAAACTAATCATCATGAAACTTTACCAATTTGTAAAGATAGTCTCAACTGAGAAGCGCATTGATTGAGGTCAATTATCATCTTGAGGTCAAATTTCTAAAATCGTCATTTTTCATCCGAATGACTTGAAATTTGAAGATTTGCTTATTGCTTCACTGAATTGGGAAACCAACTATTTTTGAGGTAAAAAGACCAATGGTCAACTCAAGGTCAAACTTCTAAAATCATCAAATTTCATCTGAAAGAGTCAATTTTCATCTGATTAACCTGAAAATAAAGCAGCAATTGCATAGTGCATCACTGAATTTGAAAACCAACTATTTTTGAGGTCAAAAGGTCAACTCGAGGTCAAACTTTGAAAATCAATTTCAATCTGAAGAATAATCAATTTTCATCCGATTCACCTGAGCTTTGATTACAATTGTCAATTTTAATCTTCATGACATGGACAATTTGATGTATCCATGGCAACCTTTGGAGAAGGGTATCGTGTAAGTACCGTGCTCTGCATGGTCTTTTTCTTGTTTGTTTGTCTGTCTGGCTGTCTGTCTCTGTGCAGGATATCTCAAAAAGTTGTGGACGGATCCGGATTAAATATGGTGGGCAGGTTGGGTGCGTGACAAGGATGAACTGATTAGATTTTGGTGAAGATCCGGATCCGGATCCGGATCCGCCTACTAGAATTAAGTGATTCTTCACCATTGAGAGATGGGGCCAAAAATGACATATAGTATGATATTTCAAAAATGTATTAGGCCCAATCTGTTCTCGTGGATCAGGCATTACGTGGCGCAGGTATGCTCTCTACCGAGTGCCCTAATAGTCACACATGTAATCGCCAATAAAAATTGAGAATCAAATTTTTCCTGGCACCTTTGATCGGTGTACCTTTCTCTTTCACATCACTCTTCAGTCTCACACTTCTTTCTACTTTTTAACATTTGTCTTTATTCATGCTAATTCTTGCTTTTTCTTTTATTTTTGTAGATTTTCCTCTATGTTATCCCTCTTTTACTTTCAGTTTCTCTCTTTTTTATCTATCTGTCAAAGGAGAATTTAATTATTACAAAAAAAACTTTAAAAAAAAATTAAGGCTCACTTGGCTGTGCCTGGATGGGTTTGAAGATGAAGAAGTTGCAGCTGAAACCCAAATCCTATCCAGGTTCCTCCTGATGACTAAATATTTGCTCTTTGCTCTTTGCTTATTTGGGTTCCTTCCGATGACTTCAATGCCAATGCAGTATTTGGTCTTTAATTTAATTGTCTTAAAATCAAGTTAATTCAAAAAAAAATTCTGGTCATGACCCATTCATAATTTTGATTCCATTCGTAATTTTTGAAGTGAAAAACAATAAGCAAATGTGATGAGGGTCAATACGAAAGCAATGCCACTTATCTTTTCAGTTTGTAATGAAAGCGTCATCGGAAAGCTATGCGAGATCACAATGAAAGGTAAAATATCCCACCCATTTTAAATTGAGCAGCACTGTGATAGGTTATGTGACAACATTGCACCACACTTTCAAAATGGCTGCCTCACGAGATGAGAATTAAAGGGGGTATAAACGGTCATGGTTTTGGATGTGGGATGATCTGAGATGGTGGTGAACAACTGTCTTGAAAACCTGGAGAGAAGAATGAGATTGAAGAGAATGTGGAAGTTGATTCCACAGGAGGGAGAAAACTGGAACTAATGAGTAGAAGTGAGCAGATATTCTGAATTTAGTGAGTTTCACCACAGAAGCGGGTTGGTGACAGACCTTGTGCACCCCGCAGAACCCTGGGGGTGGAGGGAGGGGGTCCAGATGAGACTAGCAGAGGCAGTGAAACCAGAAAGAAGGCGGTAGAAGACAGAGAGACCACCAACCTGTCTGCGATGTGGAAGTGATTGGCTTATAGACTCAGCTTTATCATGGCAGATTCCAATTATCTTGAAGGCCTATTCCAGCTAATTCCAAAACTAAAATAGTCCGTGCATACTTATACAGCTACCAGTAAATAGTGTTGACTATTAGAAGTACAGTATTGCAATGGCATTGCAACCAGCTGCACTCAGCCTGAACTGCCTTTGTGCATAAATTATTAATAAACCCAAAATATTTTACTGTATGGTGAGGTTGTTCCTAAAAATTAAAGTAAACTTGGGTTGACTTGTTTATTCATTACCATCTGAGATCATAATGCTCAAATAGTGGGTTCCAATGCCATCTATTGTGTTGATTTGTCCTTCGTCTACAGATGTCCTTGGAATTCACGTAAATGTACACCAATGTCTCCAAATATCTTTGTCCTGCATGCATTATGTGTACAAGCTCTTCTAACCCTATTCCTACCAACATATTTTACTACCTAATCTCACCAACTGTGGACTTTTCGGACCCCAACTCAAAAAGCACTCAATTTCACTAAATCTGCCAAAGTTTCACGTCAGTGACTAAACATGGTGTTTTATTGATAAAGTCAATAAACATAAGAAAAATAAGGAGACATATAAAATCTAAAATTACCCTTCCAACTGGGGACTTTTATGACCCCAACTCACAAGAAATTTAATTCAATCTGCTGAAGTTTCACATCAATGAGAAAACATAATTATCTTGATTGGATGGTGTTTTAGTGATAAAGTAAACAAACATAAGCATTAAAAAAACAAAAAAAACTGGAGGACTTGATCGATACGAATACCATTTGATATAATCATATATGCAAAAAAGTATATGATATAATCATATATATACAAATGCCTTGGATACCATAAAAGTAGCCTGGTGTTGGTGCAGTGGTTAGGGCAGCGGCTTGGGATCCAAAAGGTCCTGAGTTCAAGCCCCGTTGGGCCACTGAATTAATACACCAGGAGGTTGACTCAGCCTGTCATCCTTCTGAGGTCGGCGAAGTGAGTACCAGTGTACTGGGCCCGGTGTATACCCCGGTTAAAATAGGTGTACCATATCCCTGTGTCGCAAGAGGCGACCAGGGTTACATCAGGAAGGGCATCCGGCGTAAAACCTGTGCCAAATCAGTATGCGGATCATAACGGATGATCCGCTGTGGCGACCCCTAACGGGAGCAGCCGAAAGAAGAAGAAGATATATGCAAAAAAAGTGAAAGGAAAATAACTGGGGTATTTTTGGACCCCAAAAAGGATTTGTTTGCAACTCTGTGCAAGCTTGTAACTGTGTAAAACCTAAAAACATCATATATATTTATTACTGGCGCATATAGGTAAACAAACTAATAAAACATGAAATAAGTACATTGTGAAACTAACATAGAAATAACACTCAAAATGTATGCCTGGGGGTCAAAAAAGGCCCCTGTAGTGGGGCAACTTAGCATAACAATTGTGCATTTTGTGAGGAAAGCACCAAATTGCATCCCACTCAGTTGTTTAATTAATACCAGGTGGGGTTAACTTGGCCTGTCATCCTCCTGAGGTCGGCAAAATGAGTGCCAGCATGTTGCTATACTGTGTCGGAGTGGCGACCTGTCCAGGAATGTGCCCAATAGCCAAGGAGACTGCTGAAGCAGCACCAACGCTCTGCACAGAGTATGGTCCCAATCTCCTCTCTCCTATTTTCGTTTGGGAGTAATAATAAAATACAAAAAAAATTAAGTTGAGCTTAATTTACATGTGTTGTATTCCATATTTTGCTTCTCAAACAAAGCATGAATGTGGAATACTCTGTTCTGGGTAGATACCAGTTGAAGGCAAGTACAATAGGGTACAAGTACAAGTACAATAAGTTCCTTGACTCACGTGTTAACTTTGTTATTCTACCATTGCTCAGCTATTCCATGAGCCTTCAAAGCACATATATATATATATATATACATACATACATACATACATACATACAATGATATATACATACATACAATGATAATACATACAATGATACATACATACATACATACATACATACATACATACATACATACATAGATGGGTGTGTGTGTGCGCGTGTGTGCAAAACCTTGTCTTTGATTACTATACATTTCTATACCCCTGGACAAATCTCAACCAAATTTCGCCAAACCAGTCATTATCGGTTATTAGGCTAATTAGCATAAAATACAAAGCACAATGAATAGTTCGAAAATCATGCGAAATCACATTAATCAATAGAATTAATTACCTGGGCCTGATATAATACATAACTG
>CM068960.1:60198791-60212752 GCA_035128595.1 Eptatretus atami | reverse complement strand
GTCTTGCAGAGTGTCTTTCAAAGGATACCAAACAAGCAAGATGATAGCAACCTTCAGCTGCTATCAGGTCACTGACTCCTGACAATCTTGAACTCATCACAGGGTGAAGTTTGGAACGCTCAATCAATTCTGCAGACTTCTCCAGAGTTTCCACCCTGTGAACTTTTCTTTTGCCCTCTTCTTGGCAAAACATGCATAGGACCAATTAATTGCTCGTTGGGTGCTTCGGCGGGTGGGTACTGAAGTAGTGTTGGAGCATGGATCAAGACCATGATGGGATGCCAGCTGTGCTGATGACTGGCGCTGTTTCTTTAGTCTGCTTAACTTGCTTTCAGAGGTGAATGTGGAGTTGCAGGTTTGTGCCACCTGTGTTCCATTGCATGGAATTCTTCCTCTGAAAGCACCTCAAGTCTCTCAAGGATGTCTACATTGTGGTGTCACCCAGTTTTCGCCTCTGATCAGCGACTGTCCTTGTTCTGTTTTTTCCTTCTGTGGATGCTGTGCGGAGGTCACCTGAACTGCTCTGACAAAAAAGGCATGAGAGCTTGTTTGTGTCTTTGCTCTCTCTTTTACGCTTGATAATTGATACAGGGTCCATGGCTGGCTACTATACTACTGCTTTCAAACTGTGGAAGTTTCTAGCGATCTGAAAATACAGTGTACACAGTGGTTATAACCATGTAACAACGATCAACAAGAACACCTAGCACCACTGCTATATACACTACATCTGGTACATATTTGGCAGGAAGCCTGCCTATCTCCAACTGGAAAGAAAAATAACAACATGTTAATGGCGTGCAAGTCTTGGTAAGTACTGAGAACAAAGCGACATTGGACATGGTAAAATACCCATAAGAATAAACAGAAAAATGGAAATGTTTGCCTTTCATTCTCTTAAACCTGTATAAATTAAGGTATATTTTCAGTTTAACCATTCACAATGCAAAAATACACTTGCTACAATATACAAGCTTTGGTTTTATTGATATGTTCAATAAAATAGGCACCGGTTTCATCAAAATAGGTAACCCCAAAATCGACCGGCAATGACCTTGGTGACCTTCAAATGATTGAAATTGAAATTTGCGATGGCATCCACCCACATTCTTTTTACCTTGCCACAGTGGAATGAACCAACATGGATGCCTGCTATTAAAAGCGATGCCTCAAAAAAAATTCTAGGGACTTTTCCATTTTTGGCGTCTACTATATGGGGCGTAAACAATTTAACTATTTTCGTTTATGCCTGGTGTTGGCTTAATGGTTAGGGTGGTGGGCTTTAGATCCTAGGGTCCTGAGTTCAAATCCCGCTCAGTTGTTTAATTAATACTAGGTGGGGTTAACTCGGCCTGTCATCCTCCCGAGGTCGGCAAAATGAGTGCCAGCATGTTGCTATACTGTGTCGGAGTGGCGACCTGTCCAGGAATGTGCCTAATAGCCAAGGAGGACTGCTGAAGCAGCACCAACGCTCTGCACAGAGTATGGTCCCAATCTCCTCTCCTCTCCTATTTTCGTTTGGGAGTAATAATAAAATACAAAAAAATTAAGTTGAGCTTAATTACATGTGTTGTATTCCATATTTTGCTTCTCAAACAAAGCATGAATGTGGAATACTCTTTCTGGGTAGATACCAGTTGAAGACAAGTAGAATAGGGTACAAGTACAAGTACAATAAGTTCCTTGACTCAGTGTTAACTTTGTTATTGTACCATTGCTCAGCTATTCCATGAGCCTTCAAAGCAATATTGTGTGATTATATATATATAATATATATATATATACATGTAATATATTATATATTATGTGTATATATATGTATGTATGCGTGTATATATATATATATATACATATATATATATATATATATATATACAGTCATACATACAATGATACATACATACATACATACATAGATGTGTGTGTGCACGTGCGTGCAAAACCTTGTTTTTGATTACTATACATTTCTATACCCCTGGACAAATCTCAACAAATTTCGCATACGTGCTGGAGCAACGAGGTTCAAGTCAACGGCAAAAAAATCCCTCCGAAATCCTCCCCACAAGGAAATTCTCTACGTATGTGTGTACATCTGAAAATCATAGGAAAAAAACGGCTCCGCCAATCTCCACCAAAATTTGCAAACATGCCCAGGTTCAGGTCATTGGCAAAAAAAAAATCCCTCATCCTGCAAGTAAATTATCTGCATGTATGTGTTGAACGAACTGAAAATCTTTAATAAAACCCAAAAACGGTTGGGCCAATCTCCACCAAATTTTGCACACTTCCTGGGGGTACCATTGACATGGTGCACTCCTGGGTATATTTTTGCTCCAGCTTTAAACACCAATCTTCCTGATGATTTACTAAAGTATAAATAACCTGATCTTGATTGGGTGACCTACTTGTGTATACATACCGCATTTATCCACCTATCGGGTGTCATAAGTCCCAGGACACGGTTTTAGCTGCTTTTTAAAAAAGATTTGTTGATACCATCTCCCAGGGTGAGCCATAAGCCTCAGGATTAATACCATATTACAGTAATAACAGTAATACATAATAACAGGAGTTATAATAAAATATGACAGTAATAGAACAATCACAATACCTCCTTAGATATCGAGTGCATCCATATGACGTCCACCTTTGTCACCGCACAAGATAATGTTTCTCTTCGTGCGGTGTGAAAACCGATGCAAAATACCAAGTATTATGGTGCCAAGTACACCAGGACTGCACGGTGGCCACAGAAGTGTTGGCGAAGACATGCCGATCCAAAAGTTGCGAAAAATTGGATTGAGGTAATTTCGTACCACACATGCATGATGCACAGGTGCCTCGTCCTGCTGGAAATAATGTATTATTTGTATTAACTGAAAAAAAAGAAAACAGTATAAAGACATGGAAAAACAGCTCTTGTATAAGCAGTTAAAACCGTGTCCTGGGACTTATGACTCACCCTGTAGAAGTCGATGTCGAGTGCAAGTCGAATTGGCTAATTTCCCCATTTTCTTTTCTTCATTCATAGATAAGTCGATTTGGATTATAAGACAAAGTATAAATAAACTATGATAGAAAATCTATCAATCAGAACAATGGAGGTGAAAATTCCTCCCTGACACTCGCAACACATCGCTTCACATCGCTTCCCTCCATACTTCCAGGGTCATGAACATCACCGAGCTGTTTAGTGCATATTATTTAAATTACTTTGCAGGATGACCTTTCGGATAAATTATGACTAAATAGTTTGTCAACATGTGTGTTATCATATAGAGTTACAGTATCATAGTTACCAACATTGAGAGAAGAAAAAGTGGAAGGATGGAAAGGGTCCATGGTGTGAGCGGCTAAGCAACCGGGGTGGGGGGGGGGGGAGGGTTCAAGTGTTTGCAAGGGGGTATCCTGGAATAGCCTATGTGGCCTGATTCGTTGAAGAACAATGTTCCAGGCAGCTTACCAACACTTAGAGGTTTAATCACTTTTACTTTTATTTTAAAGCACTCCAAGTGCGACGATAAAAACTTTGCATTCTCCGTTCTCCACACAACCACACGTTCTGCCATACAGAAAGAGCCGCTCTCGCCCCCTGCCAGCGGAAGATGAGCAACACATGGTCGGAGCATAAATATGCACGAGGCAAAACATGAATATGATGAGGCAAGACATGGACAAAGCATAAATATACATTTTACATTCAAACTTGTTACATCATGGGGGGGAGGGTCCCCCCTCCCATGGTGGGGAAGTTTTGTAATTTTACTTAAATTTGTATATTCTAAGACACTTTCATGCAAAATAAACCAGAATAATCATGTTTTCCTGATTAATTTAATTTTTTTTTTTTTTTTGCTCACTTCGACTTTAGTCAGGTGAGCTTAGCATCGATCGACGTGTCCATAGGTGAGTCAGTCAGTCAGTCAGTCAGTTGGTCAGTCAGTCCGTAAACACTTTAGTCATTATCGGTTGAACGAAACAAACAATTTTTATAAACTTGGCCACAAGGTTCATATTCTGATGCCTAACAAAAGTGTATTGACCGCATCAAAATCTGCACTGATTAAGGGTATACAGGGATATTTTTTACCCCCCCCCCCCGACCCCCAAAGAGGTATTGCTCTCTTCTCCAAACCACACAAATGATTTTGATGAAACTTGACCACGACCTCTTCTAGTAATGTACCAAAGTGTATTGACTGCATCAAAATTTGCACTCATTAAGGAGTCTACAGGGGGGGGGGTATCCCCCCAAAATAGGTATTTGTTCTCTTCTCTGAAATACACACACAATTTTGATGAAACTTGACCACAACTTTCAACACCAATTATGCACAAAGTATATTGACGGCATCAAAATCTGCACTAATTAAGGGGTCTCTGGAGGGGTGTGGGGTTGAACCACCCAAAATAGGTATTTGCTCTCTTCTCAGAAACTACACACACAATTTGATAAATGAAACTTGACCACAACCGCCAATAGGTATTGCTCCTTCTCTGAAACTCACACACAATTTTGAAATGAAACTTTGACCAAATGCCAAAATAGGTATTTGCTCTTCTCTGAAACTCCACACAATTTTGATAAATGAAACTTGACACAACTTTCATCACCAATGACGTACCAAAGTGTATGACTGTCAAAATCTGCCTTCATTATGGTGTCTACAGAGGGGTTACCCCCAAATAATATTTTTCTTTCTCAGAAATGACACACAATTTCGATGAAATTTGAGCACATCCTTCATATACCGTGATCTGCCAAAGTGTATCAACCGCATCAAAATCTGCCTCATTAAAGGGGTCTCCGGAGGGTTTTCACCCCACAAAAAGTATTTGCTGTCTTCTCTGAAACTACACACACAATTCAATGAATTTACCACACCTTCATCACCCATGATGTACCAAAGCTTATCGTCTGCATAAACATCCACACTCATCAAAAGGGTCTAATAGTGGGGGGGGTTGAACCCCAAAATATGTATTTGCTCTCTTCTTGGAAACTACACACATGATTTCAATGAAACTTGACCACAACCTTCATCACCCATGATGTACCAAAGTTTATTGACTGCTTCAAAATCTGTGTACATTATGGGGCTTACTGGGGAGTTTTTGACCCCCAAAATAGGTATTTTCTCTCTTTTCCAAAACTCCACACACAATTTTGATGAACCTTGACCACAACCTTTATCACCCATCATGTACCAAAGTGTATCGACTGCATCAAAATCTGTACTCAATAAAGGAGTCTAGGGGGGGGGGGGCGGTTCTGACCTCTCAAATAGGTATTTGCTCTCTTCTCCAAATTACACACAAATTTCAATGAAATTTCCACAACCTTCATCACCTTGATTACCAAAGTTTGTTCAGGCATTTAAAAAATATTTCAAGGTCTGAGGGAGTCTGCGTGGGGTTTGAGTGACTGTTGCTCCTGATCCAGGTGAGCTTCAGGACAGGCAGTCCTATATTTTACATGCAACTCCAGAATATGTTTTGGACTTTAAATTTGAGCTTATATTTTACCCATTACAACATATGTTATACAATGTAAAGATAAATTTAGACATTTTCAGTGAGCGAGCCACTGCCCGAGGGACTGCACGCACAACAATGCGGGGCCAAACGCAGGCGAGTAGGGCCTGAACTTTGTTCAAATTGATTGATATATTCAGTGACAGTGCAAGTACTTTTGTTGTGTATGGCAAGGGTTTGGAAACGAACAACCAAGTCACTTAAGCACTCAACCAGTACTCCAACGAAATGGTTGATAAGGAACGGCTGGCTTGGAAAGTGATTAGCAATCACCAATCGGTCAGATAAACACCATGCACCTGGAGGCATGCTTGGTGTTGGCTTAATGGTTAGGGTAGTGGGCTTGGGATCCTTGGGTCCTGAGTTCAAATCCTGCCTGTCAGTTGAATTAATACCGGGTGGGGTTCACTCAGCTTGTCATCATTCTGAGGTCGGCAAAATGAGTTCCAGCTTGTTGGGATGATGGAGCCATTCAAGTATCCTGTGTTGGAGTGGTGACCCATCCAGGATTGTGTCCAATAGCCGAGGAGACTGCTTTGGCAGCACCAATGCTCTGTACAGAGTATGGTCCCAATGGATGGATGGATGGATGGATCCAGAGATGCCCAGAATGTCAAATAATGTTAGAGTTGGACAAATTAATACTTTTTTTTTATCAGTCAGAACTGCTAATAAGTTCAGTTCCTGAGTTTACATTTTGAAATTTGGCTCAGATTAAGAGATTTCTCAAGGTTATGGCAAGTGCGGAAATGAAATAAAGCAACAAACGTGACTTCTCTGGGCATTTAAAGCATAGCCAAACCTGTGCTCTGCGCGAAGTTTCTAAGCTGAGGTTCGTTCGGACATCAATGTATCCAGTGTTCACAATGTGATTATAGAATATAATATATATATATATATATATATATATTATATATATATTATTTGTATACCTGTTGAGGCTCGTATGAGAGCTAACACACAACGCACAGCAAGGGGGGCATGAGACAAGAGGGTTGGAGTGGAAGGACAAAACAGTGGGGAACAGAGACATTAGGAGATCTGTGGAAGGGAGAGGTTTCTTTAATACAATGTTTCTTTACATTTTTGTGTCAAATGCACCTTCTGAGGTAGTCAGCATGTGCAGAAGAGGGTTTTACATTGCAGACTCTGTTTTTCGTCGAGTGGCATTATCGCTCTCAGCGGTGACGGACTGTCGACGACAGACGTAATGACTCAACGAATGACCGATGATGTCATGACGTCATTACGCCTCTCAGCGGTGACGTCACACGTCGCCATGTAAACAATGTAAAAATTAGAAAATCGCCAAAAATTCCCAAACCTGTCCGTCTGGCACGATCTCACATAGCCTATGCGTTACATTAACCACAGACACCGCATGCCGAAAGTGGCGACAATCCATCCAGCAGTTTCGGAGGAGATACGTCCACAAAATATGGCTTAGCGTATTGATATAAGCATTGCACGCTGGTGTCTCCGGCATTTATAAGCATTGCAATGTACAGCGATCGTGGGTATGATGATCAGGTATTTGATGATATGAGTGAGGAAAGTTTAAAAAATGTTTATCATTAAGAAACTGTTGCAGCCTGTTCCAAGTCAAGCATTGTTTCGGCAGGCCAAAAAAATTGCACATTAAGGCCCAGTGAGGGACCAAGATGACTATATATATATATATATAATATATATATATATATACATAATATATATATAATATATATATATAATATATACTGTATATATATATATATGTAATAATTAGTCGGATCCTGATATCCGCAGGGGTTACGATCCTGAAAAATGCCGCGAATGTCGAATGTGCAAATGTCAGGGCATTGTTTCATTGGGAAAAATGGCGACAGATTCCCAGGTGGTTCATGATTCAAAACGGAGAATCAAAGATTCTAAAAAAAACATGAATACGTGAAGCACAGGGCTGTGAATGTTGAAGCAGGTTACATTTTACAGGCCGCGGTTGTCTTTTTTTCCTGGTGTATCGGCTTCGATTCCATAGGTTCTGGCGGTATGTGATTTATAAGGGGAAATTTTTAATTTTACGAACACGAATGCACAGAATTATAGTTTCATTGAAAATGCTTACTCATAAAAACAGCAGCAGCAGGAGTACTATTTCCAATTTTTATTTAAGATATGGCATAACTTTTGTTGTGATGATGATAATGATGATGATGATGATGATGATGAGTTAGAATGCAGTGAACTCCTTTGAGAGGATGCAGGTGAGGGTGCTGATGAGTCATGCACCAAAGGGTGAGGGTGCGATGTAGGTGAGGATGCGAAAGAGGATACAGGTGAGGTTAGGTTAGCAGATCAAGTCTGCAGGGCGAGAGAAGAATGAGACCCAGGACACGCTGCACACAAGTAGCCATGCAGGGTTGTAGCTAGTTGGAGAAGGACGGGTAGTGTGACCATTCTTTGTGAGGAATGGTGCTGGGGATGGTGGCTGCAAATTTTATGCGTACGTCGAGGTGCTTTATGCGTTGGTGGGAGGTGGTTTTCGAGCTGTGTTGTGCATGCAGCCGGGTGGGAGATGGTTTTTGCACTCGCAAAAACCATGAATACGTGAAGCACAGGGCTGCAAATGTAGAAAGCAGGTCACATTTATGAACCCGAATGTTGGGGTTTCACGGCATACATTGTGTAAGCATACGAACCGTGCTTCCCATGTCTCGGGTCGCTGACCTGCATTTTTTCTTTTTTTTTTCAGTTTTTTTTTTCATTTATCATATTTTCATTTGTGTATGTATGTGTATATATATATATATATTATATATATATATATATATATAATATATATATAGTTGTAGTTTTCTGCCGCGCTGGCGTGCGCGACCACTTTAGCTAATTCACGGCCGCACGCGCCCACCGGACGTTGGCAAACCTAGTCGCAGCTTTCGGATCAACGCCGAAATCCAGCTACGGGTGTGTTCTTAATCACACCGTAAATCAGCCAACTATTCTGTCGCGCGCGCAACAGGTCTGATCGCCGAATTGTCGATTTACCTAATTATGCGTGCAGACAGAATGCCGGGAATTTACACCTCAACAGGACCTGCTTGGAAACGAGCCACTTAGGCAGCTCGCTCCGTTCGCGATTTGCGAGCGGTGTATATCGCCAAGCCCCCCGGATCCGATTACTTTATCGGCTTTTTAAAGCCAGCTAATATCCGAATGCAATACGGCAGCTCAATTGAGGGAAAGGACGCAACGAACAGGTCAACATTTCACACAAGGACATTTATTTGTTACACACGTAGCAATCATCAGGAATATAGCAAGACAAAGGACTACAACCATTCTATTTATTATGTACACTTATTACAATTCTATTAAGACATGGCGCCACAACGTTCATTCAAAGAAAAACCCCAGGAAAGAAAGGGTAAGAATAGGCCGCAGGCCTTTAATGTTCCTCGGAGCCGGGATGACTGCGAGGCTCCGAGGACCGTGCAGGCTACCTTGTCGCCCTGGAGACGATTCGATGGGTTCTGGTTCGGCGACCTCAGTGTCCCTGCCCGCACTCCGCTGCACTCCCAGACTGCAACTCCCAGACTGCAACTCGACTCCGCTCCCAGCCTTCACGGCGAACCCAGACCGACTGCAACTCCACTCCGCCCCGAGCCTTCACGGCGAACCCAGACGACTGCAACTCTCTCCTTGGCGTTTCAGCCCGGCCTTTTATCGCCCGGCGCCTCGCCCCTCCCTCGCGGCGCGCGGGGGGGGGGGGGGGGGACATTCCAGGGTATTCTGCGCGGCTCCTCTTGGCGCTCTTTTGGCCCGATCACGGACATTCTTTTATTTCGCCCTTCTGAGGGAAAATTCCAACAGAGCTCGGCTGGGCTTAGTTGTTGTTTTCCAACCGTCATTTCTGTTTACCCGTTCTGATGGATATCGGGGCGGGAGTTGTTGAGATGTTGTTGTTTGCAGTGTGGTTAGCGCTGTGGTGAGGATGGCGTGGTTGTTGAGAGGCAGTTGTGGTTAGCGCTGTGGGGGGATGGCGTGTTGTGAAAGGCGGTTGTGGTTGGCGCTGTGGTGGGGATGGCGTGGTTGTGAGAGGCGGTTGTGGTTTGCGCTGTGGTTGGGATGGCGTGGTTGTTGAAAGGCGGTTGTGGTTGTTGAAGTAGTGGTTGTTCCAAAACAAAGATAGCAAAAGAATAATGGCTGACTCAAAGATCACAGCCCAGTTACACGAATAATTCCCTTTAGACCTCGGGGGAAATCTAATCTGAACACACACTTATCGACATAACTGATCTCTGGGAAGCCTGAATGGTGTCTGTGAATTTCCACAACCGTAACAAATATATATATAATATATATATATATATATATATATATAATATATATAATATATATACTGTATATCTTTTATAACCACTGACTGATATTAAAGATCGGTACCTTCCGGGTGATATAGAAAGCTGAAATTCATTGTGCTGATGGATATTGAAGCCAACACACCAGGAAAAAACAGAACTGCCAGAAAGCATCTGAAAATGAAAATAAATAAATGAAAAATCAAATGCAAGTGAGCAACCCAAGACAATACGGAAGCATGGTTCGTTATTGCTCACACACTATCTAACCATACCCCACTCGTATATGATATAGCTCATTCTCACTACTGACTGACTGACTGACTGATTATTGATGTTCGGTACCTTCTGGGTGAGTAGGAAGCTGAAATTTCACCTGCCGATGTACATCAAAGCTGATACACCAGGAAAAAAAATCACAGAACTGTCGGAAAGCATCCACAAATGAAAATATAAATAAAATAAAATAAATAAATGAAAAAAATGCAGGTGAGCGACCCGAGATGGGGGAAGCATGGTAATTTTGTATGTCGATAGATATGAAAGCCAATACACTTGAAAAAAAAACACATCACTGTTGGAAAGCGTCCGTAAATGAAAACAAAAAATGAAAATAAAATTAATGAAAAAAAACAAATACAGGTGAGCGACCGGAGACAATGGGGAAGCATGGCCCATTATTGCTTGCAATGTGTAAGCATACCCCGCTTGTGTGTGTGTATAATATATCTATATATATATAATATATATATATATATATATATATCATACATATAGTACACACACACCACACACACACACACACACCACACACACACACACACACACACACACAGAGTTGGGTCAGCTCATCAAGATCAGGTTACTTGACTTTAGTAAACCATCAATAAGATATATTCTATGGTGATCTTCAACTGAAATTTTAGCCATTTTGTTTCAAGCTCACAGTTAATACTGATATATCTATATTCTGCAGTACGGAAAGTGGGCTTTTAGCTTTATGGATGTGCAGGGAGGAACACCTGATGTTAATGATGAGGAACACCTGACAATGAGTCATCAATCAGATTTGAGTGGTAAATGTGATGGATTATTAGCCGCTACAACAACTTATATTCGCTGCTCCTGTCGAGTTTACTTTGAGATATAATTGTGATCACAAGTTTTGAAGATTCTGATCAATGTGAATTAAAGATTGCTAAATGACATTGTTGGTTTTTTCTCACGCCATTTAAGCTGAATTTATTACAATCGATGCTGTTATAATAGTAGAAAACACAGGTAGAAACTTCGAGTAAATCTTTGATGCTCAAAACATCCATACATTGTGACTCCTGATTGTACATGTAAGAGTTTTGCATAGCACACAGCAGTGCATATGTATATATATATATATACACACACATATATTTATATCCAGGAAGCCTGCTGTAAAGCAGATGAAAAATCACCTAAGACCTTGCTTATTGCTCAAATCAGCGGAGTAGATCTTGTTTACTTTTGGTTGGAAGCGCCTTCTTCTACTTCTTTTAAAATGTATAATCCCAACCGCTGTAATGTTATACCAAATACACATACATACATCAACTCTGATCATTCTCTTCGAATTGAAGAAAGCTGCATAAAGCAACCATGAAAAGCTACACAATGTTAGCCTTTTGCCATTTCAAGTCCTTCCCAGAGTTCCTCCGTGGCTGTAAAGGCATTCACAAATAGTACATTGATGGGTATCCTCACACTACGCACACCCTCAACTGCTGGAACAGTTTCATTGCTTATTTACAAATCATCAGTGACAGCGCAGACAGAAACGCGTACCATTGAGGCTCCCAAACATGTACCACGTGCAAATGTCAAAAAACAGTCAACATATAAATGATAAACAAAGACCCACTCGCATCTCTCACCAGCGAATGGAGGTAATAATCAATTAGCTCTCACCTATTCAATTACTCCAGGTGTCTAGGATTCTAGCTAATTGGTTATTCCCTCCATTCACAGGTGAGATATGAGTGGGTCTTTGATTATATATATATGTATATATATATACATATATATATATATATATATATATATATATATATATATATATATACATTGTGTATGACTTCAGCATCATGTGACATTTTGAGCCAGTGTTGCCCCTTTTGTTTAATTTTTTTTTTACGTCAAGTTCAGAGAAAATATAAATGTATGTATTATCTAACTGTCAGAATGACTTAAAATGAGAAGCTGTTGGTCAGCATGTAATGTCGGTGATGGCACAAAAGAATCTACCTCCATAATGTTTGCACATTTTTAATAAACGCTGTTTATAAAGCCTGTTAAAGGTCCGGTGTGACGATTAAGGCCAAAGTACTGCAAACGACTTGGGGGACGGTCTTATGGGCCGTGTGCGGGAAAGGATTGCAGCCAAGTCAGCAAAGACCCAATTTGTCGGCTCTAAATCACATCACTGTCACAATCCTGCAAGGCCTTATCGATTTCCTCCGCGCACTGCCTCCCTAACCTAACCATCATGCTGGCAGCAGAGGCAGAATTTCAGAGTGAGCATGTCCTCGCTTTTCGTGATGCTCATCCAAAACTCATGATAATTTAGCAAGAACAAAAGCCAAACCTTTTGTCATATTAAGCATTCAATTGAAATGTATCCATTAAATATAGGGCTCCTAATACTATGCAACAAAAATTTAAGTAAACTGCTCAGAGTAGTACACGTGCAAAAACCTTATTAGACTAATTAAAGAGGAATATATACCTGCAGTTTAAAAATGATTGCTTCTTACAAATTATATACTTTCAAACATTGTTTCAGTACGAGTTCATACATTGTGGACATTTTCCAAAATACAAAAGGTTCATGCCTCATTGAACTATACAAACATAACATCACGTGACACGTCCAGTGAAAATGCAGCGATATATAAGTGCTAACCTGAATATACTCTTCCAACTATATTTCACCACTAGCACCTTCAAAATGTGCAAACGTCTAGAGTAGGATTTCAATCTCAAAGATGTTATTTATAAAGTTATTGATTTTTTGTCTGCTGGGAATAATTGTAACTTGTCTTCTTCCGATAATTTTGAAGTTACCCCCAGAGCCGCTCATTATAGTGAAGCTTCTGGGCAGCAATTGTCTGTCGGGAAGGATGAGCGAGCTTGCACTTGTAGATTGTCCTTCATCATGTGCTGGCGCACATCTCTTGACGTGAAGACCCATTCGATCTTTGTGGATCAAGATTTCTGGGTTTCTGCCAAAAAATGAAACCAGAATGTGTTTTTTGAAGGCCCCCGTGAATTTTTTTTTACTGAAGTTAAGTTAAACTTCTTATTTTTAATCCCCCTTGAGCCTTCCACTGTAGCTTCGACACCTCCAAACCCCTCATATTCTTTATCACTCCTCTTTCTTACATTATACCTTCTCCTCATCTTACACCATTTGGTAATGACTGATAAACCCATGCTGTTAAATTCAAGAATTTCTGGAAAGGGACATCAACACTACATCTTGTGAGCCAATGCAAAACACCAACCTCTCTCAGCATGTTAACTGCAGATTGCCTGCAACTAAAAAGCGAGCTTTTGCAGAACTCATGCCGTGCCATGCCTCATTGTCACCACGAGGTCGTCTTATCTGTGACAAGCAGGCATTCCTCAGAAAATTGTCAAATTACCAGGCAAAGGGGAGCTGTCCAAAACCCGTAAAGAGGATCAGCTGGAGCGCAGCGAGTGCCAAAACTTAGGGTCTGCTCACAAGGGGCATTTCCCTCGGCATGGACCCTATTGGTTATGGAGCCCCTTGAGGTTTTATGAGTTCGGGAAGCAGTGTGGTGGAAAAGGGGTTAAATTACCCCACCAAACCACTACACATGGGCCCAGCAACGCCTCTCCGACTGTGGGTACGATTATGTGCGGACTATCGATTGGCTTGTTCCCTGCGGGTAGCAGTAAGGCTATCCATGTCAGTGGGAAGATGGCAAGCCAGCATGAGCTTCCAAGAGCAATTGAGGAATTCAGGTGGTTGAGGGAAAGGGGTGGGTCGGGATTCCCTTTTTGCACCCCACACCTCCAAAATGTCATCTG
>CM068960.1:60181167-60198781 GCA_035128595.1 Eptatretus atami | reverse complement strand
TTTCATCATATTTATATCAATTTGATGGAAGTAATGTTGATGAATTGGTCATTTACAAATGGACGTTGGTGATCCCACAAGACCGTACACCTCTCAAAAGATGTGATGCGCTATGTTGACCGGAAGTACATTTGTCTTTGTCGATACCATATCTGCCTCTCTTTCCATGAATGCCTGCCTTTCCCCTTTCTCTTCAGTTTAGTCATCCATTGGAGTTACAATCAGCTTGCGAAAGGTCACTACACGAGCATGAACTTAATTTTGGAAGCAACTATGACATCACCGAGGTGAAAACCCAACATTCTTGAAGAATTGGTTGAAAGTATAAATCCACTTATTTCTCAAAACAATAGGTTTGTGTTGACCCAAAATTAACTTTCCACCAAACCTGAGTTTGGAACTGTCCTTGTAACAAGGCTCCAAAGTTTTACTAATGTAGTTTTGCAGTACATTACATTGGAACATTATTGCTTTTTCTCTTTCCAGGAAAAATGGCAATCCACAAACTGCCTTTCTTTGGAAGTTATGACTTGAGAGATTTATTTAATCTCCCCGATGCTTCCTGTACACAATTACTAACAGAAAACAATAAGATAAAGAGAAATAAATTGCTTTGACATATTTATCCTGAACCAAGATGACCTTGGGATCAACATTCGTTGAAATGCAATTTTACACCAGCATGAGAAATTTTATCTGTACGAGGACAATTAAAATTCACATTCGCTGAAAGATTCATCAGGATTGCACAATCAGTATGAATTGCATATACGTGGCTTGCATTTGATGGTTGCATCAACAGATGGGTCATAGCTCTGTAAAACAACACCGACTGCAAAATCTTTATTTGCCAAATTTAGCACATGCTGTATAAAGGCCATGTGCTCCATTCATGGATGTGACATTTTGTTGTTTTTACCTGTACTTCCATTATACAACCGGATTTTACTTTGGACAGGATAACAAATAACCTATCTCAAAGTCTACCCCCTTTAAATGACAATCAGGGCAACCGCTACAATGGACGGTTCCCTGTGATTTACATAACGAGCCTTCATAAGAGAGTGTGAATATATAATTCATTAACTCTGCAGTTTTAATATAGAACAGGTACCTTGTAAAATATTAATGAAATATCCAGTTACTGACAAATTTATCAGCACTTCAGCCGGACATAAGTGCCATGGTGAGGAATGCCTCAACACCGTACTGAGCAAACAGAAGGTGTGCGATCCTAATTTATTACCACTTAAATGCCTCTAGTGAATCTCAATGCCACTCTTAAAGTGTCTTCGAAAAAAGTTTCGTACAACCATTAGAGGGAATTTGCTCCAATCACGCTTCATTCGATAACTGTCAAGCCAGATTGTACTTGCTTATCTGCACCGTGAAGAGTGGCATGTGGTGAGAGTGAGACAAGGGGGGCACCGGACTCACTCATAGAGTTTTTGATACAAGTTTTGTTAAATAAAGCATCTATACACATACTGTCCTGGCAGAGAAAAAGAGACCCATTCAGTGTAGCACTAGAAATGTGAGAGCGTGTTACCAAAAGGGCCACGGCAAAGAGGAAAGGATTCTGCAAGGGCAATGCTCATGAATGGAAAGGCGGGAGTGTGACCCCGTGGAAACCTTTAGCCCGTGTGCCCTGGGTAGCGTGCGGATGACCACAGAGTTGTTGCAATTACCCAGCATGACGTGCTCTGGTACAAGGCACACCAATCTGCCCTTGCGTTGCTTGTAGATAATGTTCCTTGGTAAATGGGGAATGGTACACACATCCAGCTGCTTGTAATAGCTGCAACAGCATGCAAGAAATGTTTGGCAATAAAAGAAGCAAGAGTGTCTGCATACTACCATTCCTAGATTATCCTAAATGTGAATATTTTAAATGGACTTTTATTAAAGGAATCTAATTATCACTAAGGAATCCAGATGAACCTTTTTGAAGCTTTAAAACAGTTACGTCTGACTACATTGCCAGTGTAGGGATATGGGATTTGAAAACCAGTAAGGCCCATAAATGGTAGGCAATCAGCCTTACACCAAGGTAACCTTTCCAAAAATGATTCTTCAGCCCAAGTGAATGAGACATCAGGTTTCATTTAATCGTGTGCCAACATGCTTGGCATAAATAATGAAGTTTGCTCTCTGCGTTAAGGTGTGCATTATTTTGCACCACATGTTTGTTTTGGTCAAACCAATGATTTAACATAACAATTTCATGATTATTTTTTTTTGAAAAAAACTGGTTAATTAGATGATTAATGTTGGAGGAGGAGCAATGTTGCAAGGCAAATCGAATTTTGGGTACTGGATCTGATTATATATATATATATATATATATATATATATATATATATATATACTAGTGGTGTGTGCTCACACAATGTAAGAAATAATGAACACTACTTCTCCATTGTCTCTGGTTGCTCACCTGCATTAATTTTTTTCATTTATTTGTTTTCATTTATTTATGTTTTCATCTACGGACGCTTTTCCGACAGTTCTGTGATTTTTCCCGATATATCGGCTTCGATGTCAGTCGGCACGTGAAATCGAATTTTGGGTTTTGGGGGAGCAATGTAACAAGGCAGATTGAATTTTGGGTACTGGATCTGATTATTACATTTACTGGTGGTGTAGCCTCACAAATGTAAGCAATAATGAACACTGCTTCCCCATGGTCTTGGGTCACTCACCTGCATTTATTTTTCTCATTTATTTATTTTCATTTATCTATCTATAATTCCAGCAATCTGTGTGTGTAGTGTGTTGTGTATGTGTGTGTTGTGTCTGTGACCGCTTGTTTCTCGACAACCACTGGTCCGATCTAATTTAAACTTGCCAGCTATATTGCTGGGGCCCTGTGGATGTGCCTTTTCAAGGTTTGATATTAATCAGACAAGTGCTTCCCAAGTTATGGCCATTTATTTACCAACCAATGAAAGGACACGTTGCTGCGTAAGCATGGCTGCGTAGGCCGGTGCGCGGCCGGCCGACGATGACATCACGGGCCGTGCCGGTTACGATGGGATCGGTGCCTTAGTTACCGTGGCGTAGGAGTGGCAATGGTCAATGGCAGTGAACGTCATGGCAAGCAAAGACAGGGAGGTAAACTTGATTTTAATTTGGATTTTAATTAACTCTGTGTGTGTAAGTATCACAGCAGTTGTTACTTCAATGCAAGCGATAATTCGTGGAATGTATGTGAACATTCCGTACGGGCACGCACCACTTCCGGATAGTGATGACTTAATGTATTCTAATAATTTCTCGTTTCTTATGCGCATTTATAGATAAACGCAATGCCCCAATCCAGTCGTCGTTTACGAGAGCGAAGGAACGGCCTGTGTGGTGGTTTGAAAGTTTTTTGTTGTTGTTGTTTTTTGGGGGGGGGTTGCACGTACGGGCACGCACATACGGCACGCATGTACCGACACGCGAGAGCGAAGGAACGGCCTGTGTGGTTTTTTTCTGGCTCGCAGTTTGAATTTTTATTTTTTTTTTTGGTTTGCACGTACGGCCACGCACGTACGGGCACGTACTAGTATATAATTTAATTTACGGATGCTTTCTGACAGTTCTGTGATTTTTCTGTGTATCAGCTAAGATGTCTGTTGGCACGCAACATTTCAACTTTCTATGTCACCCGAAGGCATCGAACATTAAGATCAGTCAGGAAGTTGAATCAGTAAGTGGTGAGAAGAGCCTTATATATTATACTATGGGGTGTGCTTACACATTGTATAAGCATACGAACCGTGCTTCCCATTGTCTCGGGTCACTCACCTGCATTTGATTATTTATTTATTTATTTTATATTTTTATTTGTGGATGCTTTTCAAGGGTTCTGTGATTTTTATTGGTGTATCGGCTTCAACGTCCATTGGCACACAAAATTACTGTTCTTCCCCATTGTCACAGATTCTCATCTGCATTTTTTTTCATTTATTTATATTTTCATTTTTGAATGTACAACAATTGTGTGATTTTTTTTCTGGTGTACCAGCTTCGATGACCATCAGCACAAATAATTATACGTCACACGGAAGATCCTGATCTTTAATATCAGTCAGTCAATCAGTGGTTCGAAAGAGCTTATATAATGAGACAAGTGGGCATGGTTACACATTGTGTAAGTATGAGCCATGCTCCCCCCCCCCCATTGTCTGGGTCGTTCACTTGCATTTGATTTTTCCTTTATTATATATTCATTCATTTACTGATGCTTTCCGACCGTTCTGTGATTTTCCTGGTGTATCGGCTTCAATGTCCGTTGGCACACAAAATTACCGTGCTTCAACATTGTCTCGGGTCGCTCACCTGCATTTTTTTCTATTTTTGTATGTTATCCAAATTTCAGCTTTCTATGTCACCCAGAAGATACCATTGTTAAATATCAGTCAATGGTTAGAAATATATATATAATATATATATATATTATATATATATATATATATATATATATACATATATATACATTAGTATGTATTAAAAATATTTTAGTGGCTAGCAGTGGTAAGCTTGGAGGTAGCAGGCTTACCTTTGATCCTTTTAGCCCATGTTTGATTCCCAACCTGACGATGAACTGTCACCCTGATGTTTTGAAGGCAGGGCATTGCATCATTTAGTTAACTGTCCTCTGGAGGGACATTATTCGTTGGTGGATGTTAATAATCCATTGATGTCTTTTGAAAAGAACAGGCCATTGCGTGCCAATAGCTGGCCAAATTCAAAATTCTTGCCCTAACCAACAGCACTCTGAAATAGAGTGATGATCTGTCAATGGTTAGTTCTCAGCCAAGGAAACGTTCAATCGTTTGGAGCACCCTGCTATGCTCTATAAAGGTGAATGGGCCTTAAAGCACAATTATACAGACATTTTAGAAAACAAAGAAAGATTATGTATTTTGTGCATTATATAGATTGTGAAAATAAACGAGCAGGAATTACGGCACTAAACAAGAGGGTAATGTAAATATCTGGCAAAGAAAATAAACGGTGTAAAATAGTTTGAAAGTTTGGGGAAATAGGCCAGGAAATGGCAGATGGAACTTGATGCAGGTAAGTGAAAGGTTTGTAGGAAAAGGTATAAACAATGGCGGTAAAACTGTTTTCCTATTGATGATATTTTTTGTCAGTGGGTGGCTCAAGAAACGTGTTTATAAAGTTCTGAACAAAACAATCAAGCAGATAGCATATCGTCAGGTACATTTAATAAATATCGTAAATATGATTTTAATATACCAGTACATGAAGAGGGGTATTATGCTCATGTCACGTGACAGTAGTGTGAGCATTAAACCCAATACGGATAAGCAGCATCTACATAAATATTGCATTTGGTTTGGCCATCATATTATAGAAAGGCTATAACTGCCTTATCGAGGCTTCGGTGTAGAGAAATTAGAATGGTTCCAGTACACGTAATTGATCTCATTATTTGCTCGAAAAAAACAACGTCATCACGATCAAGGAGTTGTGGCAGCACCATTCTTTTCTGATGATGACACCCTCTGCTGTAACATCCCTCATCCTTCAGATAGGCATGTATAGCAGCCGCTTCCCTCTCTGCAGAAAATAATGGGCCATAGAACTTGATAGAACCACAAACTGGTCAAACACTTAAAATATGCCTTTCAATGCTGACAAATCTCTCTGCAGAATTTGATAGAACCACAAACTGGTCAAACACTTACACTATTGCCTTTCAATGCTGACAAATCTCACACACTAACTCAGTCTCTCTGAAAGGACCATCTAACGAACCCTCCCATGTACTTTCTTAACAATCCTCTTGAAGAAGTTCAGTCACTCAAAAGTTTGGGCCTCACCTTTCAGCAATGAAATTTCTTGATCTTTGAAGAAGTTCAGCTATGATCTTTCTTTGGCAGCCAAATATCTAAGTTGGCCTCCAACGCCAGTTACTGAGTGGGCATCCATCATGCAAAGTCTTTGCTTGGCACACCTAAACTGTCAACACTAGTAGGCCGGATGGTCCGTTGGACCAAATCTTCATTGGTCTTCAAGGCCTTGTTACACACCTGCCTGCTGTACTGCTTCAGCATTTATTGCTTGCCTTTCGCCAAGCCCAGATGGACCGAGATTATGCGTTCGTTATGAGTCTTGCTAAATGATATCACGATTATTATTGTTGTAAATATTATGAGTATTAATTAATATATGCCGTGTTGCAATGTTATCATTATTTTTATTTATTTCATAATTGGAATGCCATGCCGCATGAACAGTGCTTCCCAAGGACCTATTAAGCTGCTCTACACACCTTAAAATGGCATGCATTTAAAACATGGGAATTCTTCTGAATTATTTGTAGTTAATTCGCAACCAATCAACTGAGGAGATTATGACGATCATTTTGATGTATCACATTCCACATCAGATGCTCCAGTAGAACTCACACAAAAACAAGCCACACACACAGACACACACACACAGACCACACACACACACACCACCCACACACACAACACACACACACACACACACACACACACACCTCCATTTATCGTAGATGCAAGACATTCATCCACAACTTTTATATATTTTTTTAGCTCAACTGGAACGGAGTTCCAGGGAGCTTATGGGATGGTGCGTCATCTGTCCATCAGTCCGTCCACAATTACTTTCAAATTCTTCTCAAACTACACATCGGATTTCGATGAAACTTTACGAAAACGTTCATCACCGTGAATGTCCCAAAGTTTGATTATGGCATTAAAAAAATTGGGCCCTAAGGGGGTCTACGGAGGTTGCTCCCACAATATGTATTTGCTTTTTTTTCTCCGAAACTACACACACAATATCAATAAAACTTGACCACAACCTTTATCACCAATGATGTACCAAAGTTTGTCATGCATGTGAAAAAAAAATCCACAGGTATTTACTTTCTTCTCTGTTACATATTTTGTGTGGTTGTCCAAGCCTACCAGTTGTTCATTGGTTATCTATCGAGCGGCTTCCACGGAGCGCCCAGGGTATAGCCCCTATGTTTTTGTATACTATGTTGAGGCTCGTGTGTAGATGGGAGACGATGAGAGCAGGCACGGCCGTGGCGGATGAGGAGGGGGGTGGGGAGAGGGGAAAGATGAGACTGGTTGAGGTATTGTTGAGATGGGAGACGCGGTGGGAGGCAGAACAAAAATCTAGGGGGTGGGAAGAGGGGAGTTTGATGAGGTTTGAGGGCGTGGGAAGAAGAGGAGGTAGCTTTGAGAAAGGGAAGTGAGTGAGGGGAGGGAGATTTGAAGGGGATGGGCAAGGTGGGAGATTTGAAGGGGAGGAGTGAGGGGGGACATTTAGGGGAGAAGGGCGAAGAGAGAATGAGAGAGAAGGGTGAGGGGGAGAATTGAGGGAGAAACGTTGTGGGGAAGCTTGGGGGGGGGATGAGGTGACGTTTGCTTTGAAGAGGGAGGAGGGATTGAATGAGAGGGAGGGGGGAGGGAAGCTTTGAGAGGGAGGGGAGACGATGAGGGCAGGCACGGTCATGGGGGAGAGGGAGAAGAGAGGGTTGGGAGTTGGGGAGTGATGAGGTGGGTGGTGGATGGTAGAGGTGGGAGCGGGCGGGGGGAGGAACAAGATTTGAGGTATGAGAGGGGGAGATGTGATGAGATGAAAGAGAGAGAGAGTGTGCTAGAGATATTGAGGAGTGTGCTGAACGAGTGTGAGACATTTGTTAGGTTGGAATGGAGAACACAGATGCTTGAAAACCACACAGTTTGCGATTCCAGAGGAGGAACTGTTAGCAAGGCAGAGGACAGTGGAGAGATGCTAGGATGGGGAAGCAAGATGGGAGGAGTAAGGAGGGGGTATAACAGGGAAGGAGTTAGGAGGAGGAAGATATAAGGAGGTGGGATGAATTTGCACTGAAGTTGGAAAAAAACAAAAGAATGATTAATGATGGAAGATGAACAAGCATTGCAAAATGGGATTTTAAAAATTTGTAGGTCAGAGATTCATTTAAGTACATTGGAAGATAGATGGAGCACAGAAGAATTGACAGAGTGGAGGAAGGAAGCTTTGTAACAGATGGAATTTTTAGACACAGGATGAAAGAAAGGTCGAATTGAACACAAGATTTTGAAGAAGAACCAAGTGGAGAGGGGAAGGTGAAGCATTGTAAGAGATTGCTTTTATTTTTTTGAAGATTAGGGAAGAGGACAAGTTTGAAGAAATGGTCGTGAATGTGTGTGGTGAAAACCTTCACGATCAGAGTGGGATTGGCAGGGAAGAGGGAGGAGAATGAACAAGAGTCGGTACAGGAAGTTATGTGGTGTATAAGATGAGAAGGGAAAAGGGTTTTTTTTGTTGTTGTATTTTTTAAAATATATTTTAAGACATGAAACAGAGGGTATAACTGGAAGGGATAGGAGGAGCGTGGACGGAAAAGTGGAGAAAAGAAAAACTGATGGTAATAAGGAGAAAATACAAATAAACACAATCATGCACATCGGCAGGAAGATGGGTAGGCCTCAGGGAAACCCGATATGACAACACTGATGAATATTCACCAAGTAGCACAAATTTTGAAACAAAACCAAACTAGGAACACACAGTAAACATGGAGGCAACAAATTAAAGTCAAAATGCGACAAACGACGACCAGAAACTTATCTTTGAGAAAGTCGGCAGAAACCCCTGCAGAAAACCAACCATCACTCAAAAACTGGAACCAGAAGTTGCAAGCTTGATGGAGTACAGCTTCCCATGCGCCACACCTTGCTCACCTCGACGGTCTTGAAATCAAGACCTTGAAAATCATTGCAATCTCCCATAATCAAGCTGAGTCGCTGTGCTTATCACTTTCACATCACAGACAAGTCAGTGGTATCTCTGTCTTCTACAGACTCCTTTCTGAGCTTGCACCTCTGCTATTTTTGTGCTCTGTCCCCAACATCCCACCCCCCCCCCAACCCCAAGTCTCTGCAGGGTGCGCAAGGTCTGCCAGTAATCCCCTCCTGTTGAAACTCTTATTTTGGCTTTTAGAGATGCTACCCGAGCACATATTATTTCCTGCATCAACTGATTGTGCTCCAAAACACAAGCATTAGCATCGTGTTCATTTTAATGTCTACAAATAATAATAAAAACATCATTTTAATTCTTGGGCAAACCACTTTTCAAAGTTTGCCTCCAAAGCCAGTCACCGACTGGGCATCCTCCATCGTGAAAAGTCCTTCCTTGGCACACCTGTGCTCCTATCCATCTACAAAGCCTTCATTCACAGCTTGATGGAGTACTGCTTTTCAATCCGGGCTGGCACTCCTGCCTCATACCTTGCTACGCTTGATGCCAGAGAAACCAAGGCTTTCAAGATCATTGGAATCTCTCGCTATGAAGCTGAATCTCTGAGCCTATCACTTTGCCATTGCCGGCAGGTCGTTGGCTCCCTGTCTTCTTCCACATCATTTATGGTCTTGCACCATCTGCCCTCTCCATGCTTTGTCCCCCCAGGTATCTGCAGGGAACATGCAGTCCACCAGAAACCCCCTTCTAGTGAAACTCCCAAAATCCAGACTCACTGCTCACCTCCACTCACTAGTTTCACTTTTTACCACACCTGTGGAACCAACTTCCTCAGTCTCTAATCGCTTCCTTCTCTGCAATGCTTCAAGACAGCTGTTCACCACCATCTCAGGTCATCCCCCATCTACAACCATTTTTTTTGTACCCCCACTAACCCTTATCAAACCCACCTCTTTTTGAGTTTCTAAATTTTTTTCTTCCACTTCTGTGACTGAGAGTTTGTGGCTGCTTCCATTTTATCCACCCCCTTTATCCTCCACTTGCCCTCATTCTTTCCCCACATCCCTTATTTCTCCAAGTCTTCCTCTATTTTGTCCCTCATCTATGTCATTGGTGTGTCCCTCCCACTTCTCTGCTGGTCCTTTTGTTACATCCTGATCCATTCTGTGTTCTGGCTCCTCCACAAGCCTCGACATTTCATCGAAAAAACACAAAAATAACTTTCAATATTTATCACATCTTTGGAGGTGGTGATCAAGTTCTGCTATTTTGGATCCAAAGTTACAGAAAGTCCCTCATTGGATGAGGAATTAAAAGTGCACATTGGCAATCTGGCAACTGACAAAGCTATTTATCAATACCTGTTTAATACGTGCAGGTGTACCAAGCTTGCATCCTCAGTGCAAAGCTCTATGGTGGTGAAACATAGACTACTTCCTGAAAACAAGGGAGAAGCTCCTGTTTCTTCCTACTGCAAGCTAAACAGTTTCTACCTGCTAAATAGGGACATCATATCTTCAACATTAAATGGTAGGATAAAATTTGTAATGCTGAAGTCTTTCAGAGCAAAGTTGTGAGTATGTTTGCATTTCTCAGGCACAGATGCCTTCGCTGGCTTGGACATGTTTCAAAACCTGTTCTCAATGGAGGACTACCAGATGCACCTCAGCTAATCAGCCAGCTGAAGTTCCATTTCGAAGAGGCTTGAAAAAGAGACGTTGAAGCCATATAAGTGTAAACATGCATTCATTTTAATTTACGCTCCAATTGCACTTTTAACCTGGCAAATTTCCTTTTGAATTAATGTAACATTAAAAAACATCTAAAAATCAACTCTCTCTATCGAGTGCAGCCTGTGGCTGCTGGTTGCATCATTGGTTGGGACACGGCTTTGCCGCTGATGCAGTGTCCCCCTTACCAGTACACTGGTACTCATTTTGCTGACCTCAGAAGGATGACAGGCTGAGTCAACCTCCTGGTGTATATTAATTCAGTGGCCAACAGGGCTTGAACTCAGGACCCTAGGGTCCCAAGCCACCACCCTAACCACTAAGCTTGAACTCAGGACCCTAGGATTCCAAGACACCACCCTAACCACTAAGCCAACAACAGGCCCTAAAAATCAACTAAAAGTTGATCATTCCATGTTCAACAGAAGGAAAAACAAAACAAAACAAAAAAACGCCAACAAGTTATGAGGCACATTCGTAGAAACGTACGGTTGAAGTGATTTTGCGAATAATTTTGCCAGCGATGGAACACTGAGGTTTGGATTATGTACTTTCCAGGCGAGAAATGAAGTCTGGAATTAACTCAGACTTGGAAGACTTATACCTCCTTTGAATCACAAAGTGTTCCATTCAAAGGGGTATAACTATTAGGAGGTGTTGCAAGCGTTGAGCAGAGCCGACGTCTCGACTTCCTCACGGGGCTGTGGTGACATGATTGTGTAATTGTATGTACCGGTACATATGTTGAGCTGTTTCAAAGTGGCTCCCAAGGAGAGCGTTGAGTTCCTCATAGCACCAGCTTGTTTAATGTTCAACCACACTCTTTTCCTATTGTGGTCCTTTACTTGATTGTACACAAATTTTAGCTGTTATATGTTCTCCCAATTTGCTTCACAATACATGCACGGCCCTTTGGATGATGGCCGAGCTGGAATTTCAAATGAAAACCTTTGAACGCCTTGAATTTTAAGCCAGTTCTGCCTCTGTGCGTATGTATTCTCTTCCACCCAAATAGCCAGTAACTCTTTAATCTCAAAAGAGTGACAAGGTGTGGGCTTCACTGTATCCAACATTTTGTCTTCCTCATTGTGACTTGGGGCTGGAAATGTGAGGAAAGACAATTGGGAGGATGATGATGCTGCTGTTGCTCCACTCGAGGAGTTGCGTTGAGATATTGAGATATTATTCTGGAAAGGGACACTTTCATGGTCAGGTTGGACCCACAGTTTCCTCGCAGGTGGGATTTAAATGGAAAAGGTGGCACTTATTGTTCATGGTGCAAACGAGGAATTGGAATCAATGTTACATGAAGACAATGATCTATTCACGATATCAACACCATTTTTTTGCATACAGTGTCGAGACTTGTGGAGGATGCATCAGGATGTAACAACAACAAAAAAGAAGAGAACAAGTCTGGAGACGGCGATGGTTCACGAGCAATGTACACGGTTCGCCTTTTTTAGTTTTTGACCTTCGAGGGGACGCCACGGGGAAACTGGCGGGAATCGGGAAAAACGTAAATAATGAAAGTTGTAGTACTCGAAGAGCACTACTTGCATACCAACTTTCATTCGAAACAGTTGAAAACCCTAGGAGCTCGATGCCCAATTTATTGATTTTTTGGACATTTTCTAAGTTCGTGACCTTTTGACCTTGGGACGAAAATGAAAAATCGAGCTCCATGGGGCAATGCAGGTGCCATTGGGCTAACCAAATACCGAAAACTCTGCCAGATTCGACAAACCCCCTGGAGAAAATGTAACTTGAAATCGGCTACCCCCTAAAAACATGTTTTTTGGCGTGGCTCCGCCCATAATGAGCGCAGCGCACGCCCATTCTCAGGAAACACACAACTAGATCATGATATAAACCTCCCACCCAAATTTTATCAGGATCGGATCAAAACCACGGAGCTATGCTGGCAGACAGACAGACAGACACCAATAACGAATATAGTGGTCACTTACTGACTCGTGAACCAACACAGTGGGTGTGGAAGATAGTCGCAAACTCTCAATCACAGAAGTGGAAGGAAACACTGAAAACTCGGAAATTGGTGGGCTTGTGGAGGGTTAATGGGGAGTACAAAATATCGTTGTGTATGGGGGATGACGGATGACCTGAGATGGAGGTAAACAGCTGTCTTTAAGACCGAGAGGGAAAAATTGGATTTGAAGAGAATGAGGAAGCTAGTTTCACACACAGGGATAAAGAGGAACAAGTGAGTGGAGGTGAACAGTGATTCTGGATTTTGGGAGTTTCACTAGAGGGGGGTTTCTGGTGGACTGCATGTTCCCTGCAGATACCTGGGGGGACAAAGCATGGAGAGGGCAGAAGGTGCAAGACCATAAATGCTGTGGAAGAAGACAGGGAGACCACCGACCTGCCAGCAAATGGCAAAGTGATAGGCTCATAGATTCAGTCTATAGCGAGAGATTCCAATGATCTTGAAAAGCCTTGGTTTCTCTGGCATCAAGCGGAGCAAGGTGTGAGGCAGGGTGCAGCCAGGATTGAAAAAGCAGTACTCCATCAAGCTGTGAATGAAGGCTTTTGATGGATAGGCAGCACAGGTGTGCCAAGGAAGGACTTTTCACGATGGAGGATGCCCAGTCGGTGACTGGCTTTGGAGCAAACTTTGAAAAGTGGTTTGCCCAAGAATTAAAATGATGCTTTTATTATTATTTGTCGACATTAAAATGAACACGATGCTAATGCTTGTGTTTTGGAGCACAATCAGTTGATGCAGGAAATAATATGTGCTCGGGTAGCATCTCTAAAAGCCAAAATAACAGGCTATAATTCTAATTGAGGGCTTGACGGGGTCATGGTACAAATGGCAATCACTAAGTACAGAGCATGACAATGTCACCTACTCATGGTTAGAAATATTTTTACATCGTTTTTGCAAATATTTCATTGACATTTGTTATTTTAGATTTTCAAGAACAATTGTAATTTAAATGAAGTGAAATCTATGAGCCAATTTCACTTTGCGCATCACAGACAGGTCAGTGGTCTCTTTTGTCTTCTTCAGCCTCCTTTCTGGTCTTGTACCCTCTGCCCTCACCGTGTTTTGTCCCCCCCCCTTCCGGTATCTGAAGGGCGCACGTTGTCCACCAGCAACCCCCTTCTAGTTAATCCAGGATCACTGCTCACCTCCACTCATTTGCTCCTCTTTTTTCTCGTCTGTGGAACCAACTTCCACATTCTCTTCAATGTCATTCTTCCCTCCATGTCTTCAAGTCAGCTGTTCACCACCATCTCAGATCATCGCCCATCCAAAACCATTATCTTTTCCACATGCATTCAATCATTCTCTTCCCCCTCCCTTTGCTTCTGTATCCATTTTGTTCACCATTTGCATTTTCCCTTACCCCTCATCACAACCCCGCTCCCTCACGTTTGATCAGTCTTTGTTCTTTTCTCCTCAGCCCAGCTGTTGGCATTGCCCATTTCTCTTTCTGTTGTTTTTTGTTGTTGTTTTTTATGTTGCGTCCTGATACTCTGTGTTCTAGCTTTCCACGAGCCTCGACTCCATTATATAAATTTATATATATATATTTATATATATATATTATATATATATATATATATTATAATTATCCTGTGTCGTAGGAGACGACCAGGTTGCGTCAGGAAGGGCATCCGGCGTAAAAAAAACCTGTGCCAAATCACTATGCGGATCATGGGATATCCGCCTGTGCGACCCCTAACGGAGCAGCCGAAAGAAGAAGATATATATATTATTATATAGTATTATTTTGGTCTTTTTTTCTTCGGCTCCCCTTAGGGGTCGCCACAGCATCATCCTTATGATCCGCTAATGATTTGCACAGGTTTACGCCGGATGCCCTTCCTGACGCAACCTGGTCGCCTCTTACGACACAGGATATGATACACCTATTCTAACCGGGGCATACACCGCCCAGTACACTGTACCACTTCGCCGACCTCGGAAGATGACAGGCTGAATCAACCTCCTGGTGTTATTAATTCAACGGCCACGAGGCTTGAACTCAGACCTTTTGATCCCAAGCCGCTACAGCCAACACCAGGCTTATAGTCTTATTATTTTGTGTATTCATCCTTATTCCATTGTTTCTTTTAAATCACCTTAAGGATGATGTTAGGGCTAGAGTTACTTATCAATCCTCATATCATTGCAAAGGGCCACCTACAAAGGAGGAACGCGTGGTTGGGCGAGGAGAGTTCAATTGAGAACGATAAGATTAAGAAAAGAATAGAAAAAAAAAACAAGAAGGTATGGAATGTGGAAGAATTATTTGTGGGGTCCATCCATCCATTGGGTCTATACTTTTACAGTGCGTTGGTGCTGCCTAAGCAGTCTCCTTGGTTATTGGGTACAATCCTGGACAAGACACACTCCGACACAGAATACCAGCAAGCTGGCATCATTTTGCCGACCTCAGAAGATGACAGGCAGAGTCAACCCACCTGGTATTAATTCAACTGCCAAGGGGATTTAAGTCAGATCCTAGGATCCCAAGCCCACCACCCTAACCATTAAGCCAACAACCAGGCATATGTGGGTGGGGCAGAAAGTTTGTTGGAAATATAATGGAAGAAGAGAGAGGGAATGGGGGTATTTGTAGGGTGTGCAGGGGTCGGAAGATGATGGGGGTGGGAGAAGGGATAAAGATTGCAATTTTTGTGTTTGCAATATATAGGTGGGTAATAGAGCCCCAAATCCTTCAGAGAATTAGATGAATAAAAAGGACACAAGTTACATGAAGGACACGAACATTAATGCACGACGCACAAATTAACTTCGGACACGAGATCCAGAGAGGGATTAAGGTCCAGTTCTAACTTAAAGGTGAAGAAAGAACAAATACACATATTATCTGAATCAATCTTCAGGAAAAGGATTTTTTCATGGTGCAAATTTGACGGCATTGAATAAGATATGATCAATCATCAGAGAATTATCCGAGCAATCCAGAAACATTCAGTCGTGCAGTGGAGTCGGCATACGGCCCTAAGAATAGAACTGAGGCTGGCAAACAACATGGCAACAGCTAGGACGTTTCCATGCTCTTTTTCATTCCATTTACACAACCTCAAAGACTCGTTTCTATTGCAGCACAGACCCATAGCAATATGCAGACAATCAACAGGAGCTCTTGTTCTCTGCATGCTAAAAATGTTCTCAGTTACTTTAGACAGGCATCGCTCAAGAGAGATGTGTGAAGCACACAATTTTGGGCCACCAGCCTGAGGTTATTAACAGCGAGATGTGATAATGGGCTCCGGTGCCCCCCTTTCGCCATACATTATTTATGATTGCGGCCCTGTGAGATTGAAAGCATAAAATGGCCGTGATGATGGGAGATGCGGAAAGAGGTAAAGCATGCTCCGTTAAGCCTCAAGCCTCGTACGAGTCCGTCGGTCGAGAACAATGCACGGCAGCATTGCAGATGCATTTAAGACATAACGGCATCAGGGCAAGAAACCGTTTGATAGATCTTCACAACATGGCAGCAATAAGGAAGAGGGAAAATGTTCATGCATTTTTTTTTATATATACATCTATAGCATCTCTCAAGAACTGTCAAGCACAAAAGAAAGATAACCTCGTAAATTATGTTTTGCTTTTTGAGTTATGCATATTTCAAATTGCCGCAAGGCTCGAAAATGTACAACAGCTGATCACAGTAGAGTGAAAAGCTTTCTTCACTGAGCCATATTTCCAAATAGTCATCCAAAGCAACAATAAGAAGAAGAAGAAGAAGAAGAAGAAGAAGAAGAAGAAAAAAATTTCAAATCTTTATAAAAAAAAAAATCCATTTTTTCTGCCATATCACCGTTACTTCCCAGCCTCACACTCATTATCACTGTGGTGATTGGGGTCATGCGAAAGGAAGGCCACTTCTGAATTTCAAGCAGTTCGAACTGTAACAACGGAACAAGCCAAGACAGCTTCACCACTCCGTAATCCCCAGCAGGTCAACGGCAGACCTCTAGGATTAATCTGACCAACCCGACTTCCCCATCACATTTGCCTGCTCCTATTGATTTTCTACCCACTCATTGGTCCCTGATGTAATTATACATCAAGGCAGCCTTTTCCTCCTAGCCATTTGCCCCGAAGGCTGCCATGTTTAGCTTGTTTCACTTGTTGGATGCTGTGGCTCGAGACCGAGAGACTTTTCCACTCCCCGTGACGTCTTGTTGTGCCGTTCCCATTAGTGTGTTCATAGTCCTCAAAATCTGTTGGGTACCTTCTGCCATACTAATTTCACAAGTCAACTTGTCTTTATTATAGTCTTAATTCATTAGCAATAAGACAATAGCTCTTGTCATTCACTTTTAGATGTGACCATAAATTGACAGGTGATTCCTTCTCTCTTGCCTGAAGGTTTAGCTTCAATGATCAATCATTTGTGAAAAGTGGGGTATGGCTTGGGTAATGTTCATGTCTGTTTAGTCTGAAGGCAAGTGTGAACAAGTTACGTTGAAGGCAAAACTATCACATGCATTCTATTAATGAAGCACACAACTTTTGGACACATAACAACAAAGCCGACATTGAAATTGTTTTCACTACCCATGCGCTGAGCACCAGAACGTGAAATATTTTTCACAAGAACAACAATTTTTCATCCAACAAACAGTGCCACCACAATGTCATACCATACACGTATCTGCTACAGCGTGCCAATTTGCTCATGCATAAAATTAACAACCTCAAGAGTCGCAGAGTTTTTAGAGTGAAAATTGATCATCACATCTGAACAAATCATCCGTGCCTCTGAGTTATGTATACTTCGATAGCTTTATTGCTGCAAGCTGGTTACAAATCACACTCAACTGAGAAGGAACACTAATTCTGCATCATTCAACAGGGTTCATTATTGATGAGTTTATCTATGGTCTAATAGCTTAGTTAGGCTTTATATGCTATGCTATTGATCTGGTGTGTGAAAAGCAATTGAGGTGCTGAAATGAAGATGGGACCTAACAAGTGAAGACATATATAATCAAATTTTTCATTATAAAGTGGCAGGTCAATAATCGACGGAATTCATATAGGACGAACATTTTTGGCACATTTGTATTTGAAAGGTAGCACTTTTTATGATGTATTGAAA
>CM068960.1:60154931-60172037 GCA_035128595.1 Eptatretus atami | reverse complement strand
TTTCTAGGATATTGAGGAGATCGGGTTCAGTACATTATGTCTTTACATGTTTTGGAGGTGAAGAAGTAACACCATGGCGAAGATAGTAAGAGTATAGAAGTAAAGAAGATACCACTAACTATGTGTCGTGTGCATTATAGAAGAAGCAAGTAAGAATTAAGTAAGTATACATCCATTGCGTCTCTTAATGAAGAAAGAAGATAAAATGATAGACGAACAGCAAGTAAAACCTATTCATCGTATAGAAGTTAAGAAGAAAGACATCATACCAATCCACATTGCGAGTATAGAAGCAAGAAGAAGTAATAGTTAACAACTAATTCATCCACATTAGCGAAGAGAGAATAAGAATGAGAATTATAGAAGAAAGAAGTACACAAGGCGAATCGATTGTAATAGAAGTAAGCTTAAAGTATTTATCTTTTATAGTTTATATACAAATCATTCATGGCGAGAATAGTTTAATAGAAGAAGATAGAACCATGTCATGGCGAAGTAAGAATAAATAAGAATCGTATAATGAATCCATTCCATGGCTTGAAGATAGTAAGAATGTAATGTATAGTAATGTATGTAAGTATAAAATCACATGCGAAGAAGAATGATAGAAGAACATTTTTCATGCGCGAATGAAGATAGAAGAACACATGGCTAGAAGTTAGAAAGAAGATAGAAGAAGAAGAACCACATGGTCATAAAGTGATACGAAGTAAGAAGAAAGATACACATGCGAAGACAAGAAGAAAGAACAACAAGAATAAGAAGAACCATCAAGAAGTTAAGAACACAGAAGAATGAAGAACCACAGAAGAAGAAGAAGATACCACAAGAGAAGAAGACCTACTCAAAGAAGATAGAACCACAAGAAGAAGAACCACAAGAGGAAGTAAGTAGATACCACAAGACAGAAGTTAGAAGAAGAAGATGAGAAAGAAGAATGAAAGAAGCTTAGTAAGAGAAGAGAAATAGAAGAATATGGTCCTTTTTATACTCGTTTCAGCAACTTCGATGTGTTACTTTTAGCTTGATATTATTTCTGGCCGTCTTTTTAAGTCTTGGTAGTTTGAGAAAACTCTTGAGAATTAAAAGTTCTGGTCTATTAAATGCTTTGCCTTCCACTCGATAGGAGTTATATGAGCATTATCCTGTGACTTACATTTGAAACGTGCAGAACATTTTCCCCAACTCATCCTCTTATGTGGAAGATACTCACGACTCTCCGATGAGCTATTACACCAAATTTTCTGTTCGGTCTATGTCTGGAAAGCTAAAATGCATGCTGCACTGATAATGTGATATGACACCGCTGAGAAAATATGACTTGGGTAAGCTGTTGATCTATTGCAAGGACGTGGAAACTCACTAATGTGGAGAGAATGGCTGTAAGTAGTAAAATATTGATTTTCAAATAGTGTTTGATAAGTAAGTATAAAGAGGCTGCCTCTGCCTTGGTATGTTGTGGAGCAAGAGATGCTTTGTTATGAATGTCTTTTCATCCTTCAATGTTCGGCACACTTTTTATTTCTCTAGCTATGATGGCATCAGCCTCTGGCACACATCAGCAAACATTACTTGGTCACTGACACCTCGTTTAAATTATCTTCCTCTTTTCCAAAAATGTCTAGCGCCATTCTTTCAGAGACCAGGAGTATAGAAGTGAACGAACGACTACCAGAATAGAAAAGTAAAAAGGTCTGTTTGCATTCCAAGTTCTCACGTGACTTGCTTGAGTTGTGCCACCTGGGCTATATGATTCGTAATGACAGAGCTGAAGTTAACGAATAGTTTGCTTGGGTCCTTATCATCAACATAATTTGGCGTTTAGTCCAAGTATTTATATCAAAATGGAAGTACCTATACTTTTGTATTTGGCCATTAGTCTGTAATTGATGTCCATTACATCCTTCAGCTTGTTCTTCGTGTTCAATCATAAGTCATTCAGTTTATACGATCCATTCAAGTGATCTCTTGATGGGACCTGTATTGCCCACGTTATTGGGGTTCATTTGTTTGTGCCATTACAAACAGGCATGGCTGGATTCTGATCTAAGGTCCCATTGATGGGCCATCTAATAAAAAGAAATAAAATACAATAATTCGACACATACATACCGATTATGCATTCTATCATCAGGCTAGCGCCCGTTGTGTCTCTGATATTATTCTATGTTACCGCGGATGTCTTCTAACCTGTTCAGGTAACTGCAACACAACAGCTACGTCAGGTCTATAATATTTCAGCATAGAAACACCAATTTCATTCAGGATTAATAATAACAAGTTTTCTGTTAACCCCAAATACACACTCACCTTGAATGAACAATGTTACAGATGATAGGTCAACATGGGCACCAATAGGTTTTTTATCATGCATTCCTTGTACAGACATGTCATATATTACAGGAAATTGTAAATTTTTAACCAATGTGAAAGGTTTCTTATCTGCTCCACCAAAAGAGACCTCAATAAAAAGGCTTTTATGTTTAACAAGTAGGCCCCACCTTTGGAAGGTCTTACTGATGGTGTAGACATATTCCTAGCGTCCCATTGACGTTTCAATACACATGGTACCATGGATCTTCACTATTTCAATTGCAGTAACAGGTATCTGTTCCAGAATTTTTGTTTTATTTTGCTAGTTACGCAGGACAATGCTTAGTGGATGTTGCCTGTCGTACTAAATGAACCAGGCCTTGGACCCCGAAAGAATGATTGGTGAAATATACAGTGCTGTGATCACTCTGATGATTGTGCTTTCTATAATTTGACATAATACTGGCATCAATCTGTATTTGCTGAGCTATTTCACTTTAAAATTATTTGATTTTTTGCGTCAAAATGCACGCTGCCACTTCCACTCATTAAGCTATAAGTTTTTCCGAACAGATAATTGTCATTAGTTTTTCTGTTATAATCTTCGTCCTCTGATGTTGTTGTTGTGATTCTGTCCAATTTTATGTGTTAAACAAGTAAAATGAGATGTTTAAATGTCATAGCCCCTAGTAATTATCAGTTAATTGCTGTGCAGATTAAAGTTGTAAGCATAAATATAATGGCTACCAGTAACCTTGTTGTGGCCAGCTTTTATCTGATCACAAAATACAGTTCATGTGCACATTTTATGCCATTGTACTTGTGCTTTTTCCAAGTTGATACAATATCGGAACATGTCTGTCTTAGAAATGTGTTGGCGATCACATATTTTAAGTGATTCCTGGCAAACCAATCTAGCCCATCTTTCGATCTGATTGCTAAAATAACGATGTGCGATAGTATTATGTATAAGCCTAATTCCTTTTATCTGTGCATCCAAGTCTTGAACAATACATCTGGTTAAAATGTATGTCGGTATATATGGTTATTGAGAGGACGTGCTTTCACTACATATGAGTATTTTTACAACTAAGATGGTGTTCGCCCGGTCAGGGCTTAATCTTTGAATATGATCGTAGACAATGCAGTGCATGCTGCACTTAATTAAAGCTATTCATGTCCCTTCTGATGTGACCAACTTTGATACAAACGTATCGCTTTAATTACTATGGCTAGAAAATGGCGAGGACGTGTTACTAATACCGGTTGTTGTTTTCTACAACTCAATCTCCCCTAGTACTTTCCAGTTCGGCCATCTTGATCAAATCACAAATAACAATGATTCACATGTATGTTACCATCACTTTACTGTGTTTTCTGCCAATTTTGAACACAAATCAGTGTCCATTGATATGTTGAGGAATTGTTTTGGGAACCACATTTAAGTCACAAAAATGGCTCAGCCGGTCGGCCATCTTTTTTATTTAGCATCTGTTGAATTACAAAAGGACGCATTATGTTGTACCATCATTTGTTGTTCTTCTTTGTCGCCAATGTTACGAATCTAATCGGTCATACTATCGCCTGAGTATGGCTGCGGTTCAATGCCTCGACTGCACACACGCGTGTACACCTATTCGGACACGAAACTCTGAGAATTCCATAAATCCCTAGCCCCTGTTTGGTATGGAAGTCCATTTGGGGAACTATAATATTGTGTTGTTCTGTATTATCAAATTTGCTTTTTGTGTTGGCCGTGGCCTTATCATCAGTAATAGTCCAATATGAAATAGATGTTATCCATTTGTTGCCGTGTTCCTCATCTATTGCTTCTTTTTTCCGGAATTCTTGTACTTCACTCCGCTACATTTTTCAATTTCCCCTTCGCTTCAAAATAAATTAATAAATTAATAACTTGTACTTCCTGGACTCATTCTATTTTTCTCCCTCTCTAATATCATCATACTGATCTTCATTTACTCTAAACACTTCCTCCTTTTAAAGCATTTCAAAACATTATAATGCTTATATCCCTTATTTCATCCAACTAAGGAGTACCCCACGGGTTTATCTTATTATCACATATCTTTTCATCTTATTAATTTCTTCCCAAAGTTCTGACAGTATCAGCGCTTTGTCATACAAAACCCTTCCTCCACAACCTTTTGTTTGTTAGCCTCACAAAAATTATCCCCACTTAATTGGCTATGAACTTTATCTCCTTTGTCTATTTAGGGAATTTGTAATCGCAACCCTTCCTCTTCATGTCCACTCTTTTCACAACCCCCATCACTCCCACAACCTCACAATGCTTGCAAGTCCTCTCCTTTTTCTACATCCCCTCCTTAATCCCCACACCTCTTAAAGCTTCTCCATTTACCCCATCACCCTTTCAACGTCCCCCATCTACCAAACATTCAACTTTCTCCTTCTACCCTGCCAGGCTTCAAAGCCTTCCTCTGCCCCAATCCTAACACCCTCATTCGCATTCCATCCCATCCAAATTGTGTTGGATTCTCAACAATTCTTTACGGTGGCCTCTGTTCCAAACTCTGACAGATCTGTCAATCTCAGGCGCTGAATGCTTAAACCGACATCATCTGGCTTAATCCGATTCCTTCCCTCAAGGAAGTCCCTGACTACTAACTATAGTTATTATTCCCTGCTGTGATATCTTCTCAGTTTGATCAACCTGAACCTTTGCCCTCGGTTGGTCAGAGATTCATATTTATATTCAAAAACTCAATTTCTCACTGCCTTTTGTATACTGATATTACATTCTCCCAGACCCAGTAACTATCCTTGGCTGTGTTACTCTCCTCCACTCCCACCTTCTTTGGTCTGTTGTTTTGTACCATCCTGCGTAACAGTACACTCCAATCTACCTCTCTTCTTCTCTCTCTCTCTCTTTCAGACAACATTTGCACTAACTTTTAATCACTCATCTCAACTGTCTCTTTTTACTCATCGTGGATTAATATTAATATTTCACATGAATAGTTCGGTTGGGAGTGGTGTACCAAAACCTCTTTCACTCAGCCATTGGATATAATCTCAAGGATTTTTGTGACTTTCATAGATCTAATTCAATCTCGTGAACTCTGACTTAAATCTCTCCAAATAACAAACCTCCCTCATAGAGTGGTTAGATGAAATGCTCCCTAAAAAATGATCTTCCTGTTAGTCATCTCTCCATATTGTTTCATCTAATATTCTAATCATTATTATTGGAAGAATCAACATCTCTCCTGGCTATCATAAAAGAAGCTGTTTCTAAGCACTTGGCAGTCTGTGCGTCACTCAGACAGATTGATAGGAGACTGCAAGGCAACCATTCCCGACACCAGTATTGGTCTCCTATATCTGCTGCCCCTGATATTAACTCAAGCCTTTGGAACATTTTCACTAGGAAACCTAGCTCTCCCTTATGCTAACGACATCTATCCCTCCATCAAGTTATTTTCTCTACCACAAATCTACTGCCCTGTTACGCTGAATCTTTATGGTGATTGGTAGTGTTCTTGAAAAACCTACACTGCTACTTCTCTTCCATGGAAAGTCAAATCCAACCGAAGGCGATCTCTAGCTATTCACAAAGCCACAACAAGGTTTGTGTGTCCACTCTCAAGATTGAGGAAGCCAGAAAAAACCATCATGGTCCACCATCAAGAATGAACTTTCAAAATAGTATCCTTGACTCTAAAACTGGTGGAGGCCTTGTTTCTAGTCATCTCTGGTGTGTCATGCTCGCCGTTCCAATCCCTTCCCTCTCTATCAAATGACACACACAGCCGACTGTGCTGATCAGAAAGGCCAAATGCCTCCCTAATTCTGTATTTGTTTCCAAATATATCTTCGCAATCCCATATACCTCACTCTTGTACCCACCTGTACATATCTAATGCCCTCATGAATTTCTGTCTTTCACATCCTGATAATGTGTGGCTGAAGTTTCTGGAAAATCTTCATTTCTTCAATGCCTGTGATGAACAAACTTCCACATTCTCTTCAAATGTCATTCTTCCTCTCAAGTCCATCAAGACAAGGCATGGTTCACCCATCTCAGATTATCCCCGTCAAGAGGCAATGATTTTACTCCGCTGATTAACCTCCACTACACCTCTCCAAAGATCACCTCATTCCATATTTATCCATTTTTTATGCCTTCTCTGAGAGTTTGCACCTGTAACTTCCACCTTGGTGCATCATAACTCCCTCCCTTCCCCATCAAACCTCTCATTTTCTCCTTATACCCGTATTATTTGTTGATATACTCTCTTATTTCATTCATATTCATGCTGTTTTGGCATTATTTCCTCTCTCTCTCTCTACTGTTCACTTTTATGTATCCGTTGCATTCCTCTGATCCGTCGGTGTTCTCGCTTCTTCCACGACTCAGCTCTGCATACCAAAATAATAGTTGTGAAGAGTTGGTGATAAGATAGAGGGCAAATCAACCATTCCTTGTTTCCATGTATTATATAATCAAGCAAACTTTTATTCTTATTATACATATGAGTATCACTTACAATCTTCATAATTGTGTCATTCTGTGTATGTTATGGTTAATGTTAATTATGAAAGATGACTTTTGGTAATATTTTCAATGATTAATATGTATTACATTTATGGTTGTGAATGCATTAAAGTGGCTTCTACTGACGTAAATTGAAATATAAACCCTTGACCATGTTTGCGCTTTTCTTAATAACAATATAATTAGTTTCAACAATACAGAAGAACGTCTTCTCGTTACTTTCTCCATTTCATGTTTATTTTTCTTAAGTAACCTGATACAACATCACAACATAGTCACTGCATGTTTGATGCAGTAGTGTTGTCCTGAATATATAGCATGTCTGTACTGTTATTCTGTGTTTCGATATTTTCTGAGTTTTTAACTAAATGCAACATTATTTTTCTTTAAAGGCGTAGCCTTATTATCCTTATATTTTATTTGAAATGTATAAGTCTCGGCATTCGTCCGTACTGTCTGTCACGCTAATATTATATCCATCGTACTGGACGTCAGGATCGAGGACCGTTACGACCAGTTGACTCAATTATCATGCCCATTATAATTCATTCTGCACGTCTCAGTGCCTACATATCTGTCGAATCCTGTCAACTCATAATCGCCCAGCTTCCTACATTTTGACATTTTCATTCCGTGTCGACAATCAACAATACAATAGCTATTGTTAAACATGAATCACTAATCATTTGAAAGTATTAACGTCACAGTCTTCCAAACTATCACTTTACTTATATGTCCTTTAAGGCTACATTCTTTCGGCCTCATCCATTCAGGCTAACTTCCAACATGACACAAAAACTCTCTATTCATTGTATGACAACATTTGCACAACACTAACTTCAACAAAATAGTGATTGTATGTTCTCATCAACTTGAGAAGAGCCAATAAAACGACTCGAGCATTATGCTGATTGGTTGTTGCAACTGTGGTGTAGGGGTGCTACTGCCTTCCTTGTGGAGGCAACCTCTTTACAATTATGTTAATGGCTTATTACGCTCGCTCTTTGTGTGGAACTTGAAAGTTAGAACGTCATTCAACTCATGTGTATAGCCAGACTTAAATCAAACCGTCCAATCATACATAACATTTGGAAGTGGTTGGCTAGTGTATTTTAATCACACGGACTACTGGTTGATCCATTGATTACTGTATATGTCAAGATAGAATAATATGGCAGTGCAAAGCTTTGGCTCTACCAAGCGTATATTTTGGATAGGTCTTAATCGTAGCAGATATTAAATTCTTTAACTGCGTGATAAATTGATGGGAGATCTTGAATTCTTGAAATGTAATTTTAAGTTGAAAGTCAAAGTCGATCGCTGGAACTACTTTCCTTCATTATTAAACACAATTGCAATGAAAGGTCATCTGGTGAATCATCATTTGGACTTTTACCTGATGCAAATCATAGGTGGCATCTGCGTTAGAGGAACGAGCATGCTGTGGTGAGTGACACACATTCTAGGTCGTGCCTCTCACACTATGAATAAGCCATTACATCCTTCCAGTCTTTGATTACAGTTCAAATGGGTTGATCTTTTCACACTTAGTAATGAATCAATGACACCTGCTGGTGACTACTCTTCCGTCGTCAAAGATGTCGTATTCTTTGTCCATCGTCAAAACCTATCTGCCTTTCATCCATCCTGAGTTCTAACTTTGGAGATCCTGGTTGTCCTGAGTATCAAATACACGCTTAATCCATTCGACATTTACACCATAGTGTGGTTGACTCAGTCTGTCATCCTCCGAGTCGGCTAAATGTTAGTACAGCTTCTGGGATGATGAGCTCATTCTAGTATCTAGCGTCACGAAGTGGCACCCATCAGGATTCGCTTCTGATAGTCAGGAGATTACTGGCTAGCCATTAGGCACTCTTGCTATTGAGTTAGAGAGTATACGGTCCCAATTGAAGATGGAATGGCTTTAGGATCTCATCCAGAGTGTGCCACTACACATGTGCACTACCTACAATTGCAATTCGCAACAGTTTTTGATGAATGTATAAATACAACGCTGTTTTCCTCTATTTGCTCATTCATTGCAATATTATCATTATTTTCACTTAAAATGACTGTATCTCTGCGGAACAAAACAAATTCAAAACATTAGTGCATAATAAGTGTTGTTCTACATTGTGCTGATTCCACAAACCGGTGCAAAGCTTGGGTTAAATTCGACTGAGAATTTTAATAACTTGCAAGGGAAGCATCATTGATACAATGAATATCGAGTTCCCTACAAGTGACCTTTAACATCAGGGGGCATTAGGCTCAATCAAAACCTTGCGCTGGTCGTAAATTGCCCAACCTACTGCATCGGTTTGCCCATCTCATATGGTCTTTATTTTTCTATTGTCCATGTCTATCGTCACTCGTAGCATTTAGAAGACTCATTGTGTAACTATCGATACAATATGGCTCAGGTTTATTCTCGACCATTCTCAAACTCCTGAGTACAAAGAGAGTGGGCACTATAACATTTTGAAACGTAGGTTGCTTTATCAATCCAAACTTTGTAAGAGTATGGTGTATTTAGGTATCATTGGGAAAAACACAATCTCACTGTTAGCTAATTGTTTGCTGTCACAGATGTTTAAGTAACCAACTGAAATAAGCAGGTATACAGCAGGGTTTGTATATGCTGAGAAAAACTCAGTACTGTATATCGTTAGAAACTAGCTAATTGCAGATAAAAAGCGTATTCAAATAATTATCTAAGAAACTTACATCATTATTCTTGATAAATCCCGAAGCTAAAAAGAATTTCTTGACATTCACTTTTGTAATCAGCTGAAGGAAATTCCCTCTTGCGAGTTCTTGCTTTTTCCAAACGTACGATTCAGAAGAAAATCTGAATCACATAATAATTATCAATTCACATCTATTACAGTTTATAATTCACATCCAGTCTGTGGAAAACAGAAACCAACGAGAAGGGCAGTTGATAGTATGTGACATACTCCGCCAGTAATGCCTAGATCCTACGATAACATATCTGGCTACAAATACATTTGTAAATATCATGCTAACATATTCCGTTTCTTAAGCCCATTTCTCAATCGGCTGATATCACTTACTGTTTCAGCAAGTTTCATTTGAATCGTTCCACAACTTTTGAGTACGTGCTAGTAGTTAGCAGTATCTCTTCAATGGTGTAAAGAATCATCCAAAAAATTATAGGATAATTGATGCCAGATAATTCACAAAATTTGAATCATAATTTCTCTCCCTGTGGACACAACCACGTGTCTTACCAAGTTTCATCTCAAATACTTTCAACACAACTTTTTTAGAGATAATCGTGCTATATATATTTAGTGTCAGCCGCCATATCTCTTTCATATTGGTCAAGAATCACTGAAAAAATTTATTATCCGTAATCTGGCAATTCGATCTTCAATGAATTCATCTGTCCTACTTGTCACCCTTCCACTGTGACCCTACAACTTCATCCGATCCGTTTTCCACAACTTTCTTGAATTATCTTGCACCAATAGACAACTAAAAAACAGTCAAATCGGCATCAAAAACAATAACAGACAGAGAGGGGTGCAAATACATTACCTATCTTCACCTTCTAGTAGCCAAAGAGTAAAAATTGATAATCCACATTGTAACTGAAATTATTTTCTCAAAAATAGTAAATGCACAGATCTAACATATTATTGACGTAACATTCCAATTTCATTGAGTACACCGAGCAGACCTTTTCTCATATGATATCACTCATCAATCTTAACTTTGTATCGTGACATTCCATCATTTCTGTAAATGATTTATAGTGATACAACAACTGGAGGCATTGGTAAGTCAGTAACAATTTGGAAATAATGAGTTATTTGACTTAGTTCACTTGTACACTTTTCATGAACATTTTGGATGATATTTTTCATTTGGAATATCCATCGTGAAGCTTGGTGCTAATTTATCTCATTAATATTGTGTCTGACTTGTATGCTAATTGCTGGATATTCTCTCTTCCAGTCTGTTTGTCGGTCAATTATTAATCTCCTTGCGGTTGTGAAGCGAAAAGCAGGGTTTAAGTGATGGTCACGTCCGGTGCCGTATCGTTACTCGCATAAATTACTGTGTACTGATTTAAAAATTCCAATAGTTCTGCGCTCCGAAGCAAAAGTTGGGCTTAAATCTTAACATTTGGTAGCAACAAGCCTATATATTTGCACCAAATAAATTGCTTAGTCATAGTACCACTTCTAACACGCCATGAATAATTCTTCCTGATCCTCTTCTACTCCATCTTCTGTCCCACTCTTTCTTGTGAACTGCCATCCCAGTCTCACAGATCTTGAAAGGGTTGCACCTTTCTCCAACTGTGTTTTCAGATTACTCCTCACAGGTGTTTCTATGGGATTAGATTTGTGACTCATATGACTTGTCCACTTCAGAAACTAGTCATACGTTTGTACTGTGAAACTATTCCTGGGTGCGATATTTGTAAGTGTGTATGTGGGTGTCATTGTCAGCTGGTCAGGACTCCATTGACATTCGACGGAGAGCCCAGACTTTCTAAGACACTTGGTATTAATTTCGAACTATTTGCGCTCCAAAATTTCTTTAGGTAATCTACTATTTCATGATGCCGAGGTCACATTCGCACACCGTGCACAGATGGCAAGCACTGCAACGCCCCCAAAACATCATCTGAACTCCCCATATTGTATGTGTGATCAGGATCTTTTCTTTGAAGGCTTCATTTTTTTTCTGTCACAACATAGAGGAAATGATGTCTTTCCCAAAAATCTCATTGGTTCTCACTTCCATCTAGGACATTCTCCGATAAGGTATTCTGGCTATGTCTCAGTTGTGTTTTGCAAACTGCTGTTGGGCTTATCTACATGTACTCTCTTCGCAGTAGGGTCTCTCTGGCTCCTTCCATAGAACCCCCTCACTTGACGTTGGTGTAGTTGGCACGTAGTGAAAACTGTAGATATCTTGTTGTCGTGAAGTTCAGCTGAATCTGCTTTGCTAGTTGATCGCATGTGCTTTCTCCACCATATCGAACAATTCCTTCTGCCTGCAATCTTCGTTAATCAAGTTTTCTTTGCTTGTCACGTACCCAGTGAGGTAGGCGTACTAGTGCTATGGCGGCTCTAAAACTCTCTGATATACTTTTGCTTACAGTGGACACAGGTGAACATCAAGCGTCTCTGGAGAATGGAAACTGTGTCCTTGAGTATTTCCCATGCTCATGGCCACTAATCTATGCTTGAAACATCCCTCAGACATTCTCTGTTCCTTTCTGTATATTCTTCCATTGCTTCATTGCTGGTACAAACACACAGAGACACATAACGCAGGAATTGCTCCTTTTCTTTATTCAAACTTGGTTGATTGAGTGATATTTTATCATGTACGGCACCCTGCACTCAGCACAGGGATTTCAGTTATTCACAAAGTAAAGAGCCTGTTTCGAAATTCATTAATTTCTAAAACTTTCTACATAAGGTCCTAAGTATAATATTGTGTGCAGGCTTCACTTTATGGATATTGTTTGTGTGGAACTTAAGCTTACATATGTATGTATATTTTTTTCATGCTTTTTATTTTTGTTTTCACTGCCAAACTTAAAGATAAATTACAATGTGTGGATACAAATAAAGTATTTTAATTATTCACATTTTTATGGAAGATTATGGTATGCATTATTAACAAAATTTGCATAGTGATGCCAATATTTTTTCGTCCATATCACTGCAGTTGTGTATACGTGTCTGCTATATTTAAAATCATTTTCTCAGCAACTGTTAGTACTGTTATTGACACAAAATTCTACAAAATAGGTGCACTCTCCTGCAGAATTTAGTCAATATATATCGAGTGTCACAATGTCACATGGTAATGTGAGGCACTATATATGAAATAATCACAAAATAACCTTTGACTCTCTATATCTCTGCAAACTGCTCCATGGAAAAAATAACCATTGGCTCTTATTGTCAATGTAACTATCCATGTTGAATAAGATATGTGATTGATGGACTAATTGTACTTCATGTCCATATGACGTATAGTTCACACAAGTCGCAACGTTCTGAGTCAGCATTGAAAAAAACAATTTATCTGGCAATTAAACTACTAATTCAATCAATAGCAAACTTGAAACATTGATCAAAAGCCGCCGGGATTATATAGCTTGATAAAATGTGAGGCACATCATCAGTACACTTGGTCTAAACACATTATATGGATCAAAGGAAAGAAAACATGAAAAAAAAACAAGGCATTCAAAGACTGTCAGATAGTTTCTTATGAACTAACATCTAGTTTTATTTGCAACAATGACTTTGTCAGCATCTATTATCTCTGTCCCTCTCTATTTTCACAGCTACATTGCCAGGCACGTGATAATTCCAGTTGTGCTGTATGCTCAATCCCTTTGGCATGCATGTACTTGTGTCAGTTAGTTTCTTTATTTTTCTCTTTTGAGATGCTTATCTTTTTTTGAATTTCTTATTCTCATTCCAATAACCTCTTGATTGTCTTCTCTCGAGGAAGGGGAGAGGATCCAGAGTGCACACCCTGGCTACTGGAGTTGTCAAGTGACTACAAAATTTTGTGTGCTTGGAACCATCCATGGTGATGTACCAAAATAAAAAAGAAGAACATCATGTTGCAGCCTGCTACTACCCTCTCCACCTCTCTAGCGCATTAACTAAATTGCGAAACGTTATAAGAAAATTAACACATGCGTGTAGAGTCAGGACGATGTAACCACCCCCTCTTCCCCGCCCCAACTTCTCCACCCCCCCCCCCCCCCGTCCATAGTAAATAAAAGTCTACTCAGCAAATTGCATAAATCGGCCAACAAGTCAAATAATAGTGCGCTATATAAAAATTATTATGCTAGGATGTGTACATGATGCCCTAGAGAGAGTACGATACGCAGTATGGTAAAGGGAATCCTTAGTCTTGGTGTCTGACCTGTTGGTCTAGATAGGCATAGGGTCGCTTACTGTTCTGGTTCTGGTTCTTGTGATCCAAGAAATAGCTCGTTGTCTAAAGTGATCTATTTTGAGGACTGGCGTCTGCACCAATTATCTTATAAGAGTATGGAAGTTCTCTATTATGTAAAGTAGAAATAAAGAGTAATGTAAGGTCACTTGAGTGGAGTATTGATGGGATCTGGTAGACTTGTAAGACCATCATATGGTTGCCTGCACGTGTTTTCACAGACAGCAATCACCACATAACGATTACGTGTGCATGTACACAAACTCTCTGGGAATGAAGGTCAGATAATGACACAAGGCTTGACTGTCAGTGTAGTACCATGAGAGCCTGCAATTGGTCGAACAAATGATTTGCTGGCATAGTGTGATGTTGGAAATGGTTTTATTCTTAATCTGTGATTGGACACTAGGAAAATTCTCTCTGATAAAGAAGTCGGTAACAATCAACACTAACTCTGCAGTGGAGCAACCAAGCGTCTTCCAAGTGCACCACATACAATCAGGACATAGATATGACATCCTCACGTGTGGTCAGATATTGCTCATGTGACTTTCAAGTAAAACTTGATGTTGGCGATGGAAACTTAAGGACCTATCATTCGCTTGGTAGGATTGAAGTGGAATTCCAACCAGAGAGTCGTAATCAGGAGTTGTACCTACTGCTCAGAAAATTTTAAGCTCGATAACACACTGGTTACTACCATGATCGATAGTGATGGTTCGGATCTAACTGCATGAAATGTAGCCCGATCCAGAGTGATGGAATAAATGGCCACGGGGAAATTAGTCTTTTCTGGTACTACTGTTATACCAGTAGTCAACTATTTAGGTGTAATGCTCCGGCCAATGGAAGTGAATAATGAGTAATCGAATACAGCAGCAAATAGCTGTGCGTTTGAATGGTTTGGTAGCAGGCACTAGACACGATCAATGCGACTCCTACAATGTTATTCAGTGTTCTAAAGTTACTGAGTTATTGTATGCAACAGAATTATTGTGAGCTAATGACATCTGAATACCACTCTGGCCCGATGGCACACCTATTGGCATATATTTTGTGGCAATGAACGTTTATTGGCCATAATAAGTCACTGGGTGTTGTTCGAATACCGGGTGTGCGAGCAAGTGAAATAAGTGTAGAAGATGTTCAAGCTGTTATGATGGATATTCAGCAGGAATGATAAGGTGTGACAGTCTGTCGATGTATTACAATGAGGGTAGTGTTTGTTCCCTGGGAGCTGAGTACTCTCACATAAATGATAAATGTGGAACCTGTGTTACAGAATATAATTAGACCTTCCTTGTTCTCCCATATATGCTGCATGCTAAGTGCACTTAAAACTCACATGTGCCTGTGTGTATGGTAAAAGACAATCGCCAATAACCTCAATCGCATTCAGACGAGGTGGTCTCGCTGAGTTAGCAACTCCTTGGACTGTGCTTGTGATGTCTCTAGTAATAAACTGGACAATATTGTTGGGCCATGGGTCTATGTTAATTGGTGTGCGTGGTAAACGGATTCCGCTAGACGGTTATACTATAGTAGAAATTAGAGGCGTCTCCCACGCAACATACCTGAATTATAAAGGTCATCACCCAGTAATATAACTCCAGATATCGACGGTCACTTTAATAGGACCGTGTGTCACCAATATTTCTGATCTGGTCAAATAGTAAGGGTAACCACTTTAGTCAAACTATCCAATTTACCTAAGTCACTTCAACTGCCGTCTAGTCACCTGCGGGAAGCCTACACTCACTACGATTACCGTGACTATCTGTCCGTAAATTCGCATAGTACTAATCCTCGGTCGGCTATAACTCCAGCATGCTGCGGAGTTACCAGAGCCGCGTACGCGACAAATGATCATTTACGGTCCTTCCAATACTGGACCTCACATTTCTCAAGCCCGAACCATGTATGCCAAAATGAAAGAGAAACATACGCGATCAAAAACTGGAACATTAGGTTAGTGTTTTAAGCACAATTGTAATTGACCACTGGTGTAAAAAATTGCTAACGGCTCCTGTCACACCTTTATGGATATTAGCCAGTCTATGTATGCTGTACGAAGTGAAATAATTTGTCTAAAACGCTTGGCACACGTCGATACGCGTTATGGAGTTTTATATCGATTAAGAGCACGCTGGCATAACGTCGTATGTTATGCTGCCCCATAGTCTAACTACTGGCATACCGTCGGCTAGTACGCTGAGCTTCGTCGATCAAATTTTAACATTCTTGAATAATTCTTCGTACGTTATGCCAGTTCATATGACTCACACGTTCCTCATACGCTGGCCATAAGCTTGTTAGGCATACGCTTTACGCGATTCGTCTGAACAGTCGACACACGTTTCCTCATAACGTTGACACAGTCGAACGGTAATGTAGCTATACCCGTAAACATATTTTCTACCTTATGAAGTAACGTGTTGTAGCACGTACGCGATCGTTGACACACGTCGACCAACGTTACTTGTAAGTTACTCGTAAGTCGAATACGTTCGAGGGTAATGTTTAGCATCATGTTCCAGAACTCCATGGTTTTTTTTCTCGGTACATGACGTGATGCTTACGCTTCGATTCTTAGTATGCTGGTTATAATTATTAAAATAATTAAATAGGCTTCCGCCTCAACGATTTAAATCATACCGCACTAGAAAATCGAAAGTGTCACATCAGCCGTCATGCCCAAAGGAGAAGAAATAAAAAAACCATTGAGTCTGGAACACGACGAGCGTCCTCCTGTGTGAACTCCCATTTATATACAACTTCCCCTAACGCTGCCCCAATACCACAGATATACGGTTAGCTGTCACGTTCAGTAATCACGTTCCAGTCAATGTTCTGTGGTCTTCAACGCAAGTACGTCAAATACATCTACCTACGTCAATATGCGTTGGAGTATCACGTTACACATAAGGTTTCAAAGCATCGTTACATAGGTTCAAAGCACGTTACTCATAGGTTAGAAATAGTTTCGGGTTATGCATAAACATTACCTCGACGTGTTTCGACCTTATAGGTAACTTAAAAGCTACGTGATGTCGACGTGTGTGTCAACGTGTGTAACGTGCTACAACTGTTACTCATAGGTTAGAAATAAGTTTTGGGTACGCAAAGCATTACCTCGACGTGTTTCGACTTATGAGTAACTTACCAGTAACGTGCCTAGACGTGTGTCAACGATCATGTAACGTGCCTACAACATGTTACTCATAGGTTAGAAATAAGTTTTGGGTACGCTAAGCATTACCTCGACGTGTTTCGACTTATGA
>CM068960.1:60117118-60131844 GCA_035128595.1 Eptatretus atami | reverse complement strand
CACCCACCCCCCATTCTCTACCTTCTCCCATCTGTTTCCCCCCACCCCCAACCACCGAGCTTTCCACCTTGGGTCTTGTGACGTCATGGCGGAGCCAGGGTTCGTTGAGGTTGCTTAAGCTGCTCTGTTTGTTTACTCTTCTGTTCCCTCTTCACTTCCGTTTTCATCCCTTTCTCCCCCCTGTTCTCTTTCAGTTTAACTGTTCAGTCATTCTTTTCTGTTTACACTCCCACCGGTCCCACTTTCCACCAGACCCGACATTAAACCTTCTATACCTCCCATTTATAAGTGTAACTGTGACGACTTTAGTGGAGCTGTCTCGGTTGGTCCTTGTCTCGTTTGGTCCTCGTCTCGGTGCGTCCTGTCGTGTCCCAGATCCAAATTGTTACCTTTGCCTGTCGGAACGAACAGGTGATCACATCGGTAGTCCTTCCCACTACGTGTACATTGTGCTCTCCCACAATCGAACCAGTTGATAAGTATTAAATGGAGTTTTTTAATTTCGGATTCAATAATCACGATTACCAAGTCTACTCATCAACGGAAACGTAAAAATGATTAACTTGTTTGTAACTTCGGTCATTTTCAAACGTTTCTGTGAACAAGCGGCAGCAGACACCATCTCGGCCGGCAGCAGGGACCGTCCATCTATTACATGGATTATGTGAGAAGTGTATTGATGGTCATATTGATCCATAGCTGATTCATTTACTCCTATTAAGTCAGTAATTACATAATTAGCTAGTTGTTAGTGATTCAAACTAGTCTCTTAAATGCTGGAAAATGTAATTTAACCAAGCCTTTCATAGTTCTTCCTGTTTTTCTTTAGCTTAACCCACTGCATATCTTGAGTAACTTTTGTTTGTCCAACTGACACCCACAGCTGCTGACACCCCACAGATTCCAGTTCTGGGAATTGCAAGGGTTTGCTTGTGTATCAACATGTGTCAGGAATGATTAGCGCGTTTAGTGTTGCAGATCTGGGTTGACCGATTCAACTTCCTCTGGGGCTCCTAGGGAGGGGGGAAAGAGCCCACTGCCACATTTATTATTATTTTTATCTCTTAGTCTACACTTTAGTCCACACCCAGTTCTGCTTTGGTGTGGATTATTTTCTTGACAGTTTTGTAGATGACCTTAATGTGGTCGAGGGCCCTCCTTTGTTGCTTGAGTCATTGCGCCACATCCGCATGTGTTGCTGCTTCTTCTGAATGAACCGTTGAATTCGAGAATCCTCACTTGACTCTCTCTCCATTACTCGGCTGCCGGTGAAAAAGATCCTGACATTGGTGCGAGGATGGGATTACGGATTCTTGATGGTGACCGGTGGGACTCCACTGGTGGACAGCAATCACGAGAGGGATCAGCTAAAAAGGTACGTGATGATCGCACGTAGGGCACCTAAAACAGTGAGCCCCATTTAGCGTGAGCACTGTACACTCGGTGGGCCAGTTGCCCTGCCGGATGCAGCTTCAGGGTCATGCCTTGAATAAAAGAAACTGATAACGCGTTAATAAAACATACGAGGAGATTCAAATGCGGTTTGTCTGAAGGGCACTAAGGCTGTTAGGCTGTGTTGTTGTGTGTGACCGGGAAGGGTAGATGATAAGGATGTCCACGTGAAAATAAGGGGGGAAACAGGGTTAGAATCCTGTTACCATAAAGCGGGAGGGCTAGAATCCCTCAATAAGAGAGAAGGCTAGAAGGCTGGGTTGATTGCAAGGGTTTTGATTCCCGAAGTAAAAAGGAGAGGACGAGAGATAAAGCTATAAGGGCTGGTGAAAGGGTAAGAACATAAATGGGAAATAACTCTTCAAAGAACCAAAGAAGCTACCAAAAGAAACAATCTGAAAGTTATCGGTGGATAAATACGGAATCGATTTAAAGTAGTAAAGGGAAGTACAGGACTGGGTGAAATGGACAGCGGGAAGAAAGGAATCCTTCCACTGGCCGCATCCTAGATCCAAAGATATTGAATACATAAGTACTGTGTTGAGAGCGCAAAGGGTGCCCAAAACAAGGTTGAAAAAAACACTGTGAGAGCGCTAGCAGCGTGGCTTAACGGCGTCACAAGTTGAGACGGAACGTAAAAAGCGATTAGGTTTAGAAGGAACCTTGGAATCAAGAAAAACACAAGACGAAGAGCGAGGACAAGGAGAAATTGAAACAAGCCGCTAGCGCAGATAGCGGAAACAATGATGACGTAGACGGAAACGGCCACACGGACCTAGACAACAAAAGAGAATTTACCCCGCCTTAGAGGAAAAAGGAGCAATAGGAGGGGCTGATATTCAAAACAGTTCCCCATGATAAACAAGCGACAAATGGAGATTGGATCTGGAGATCATGGGACCCCCCAAGACATTTAGGGGAGTAGTAAAGCGAGCATGGAGGAATGCTTAAGGATAAACCCTAGGAAGGGCCAATTAAAATATTCACGATCAGATAAAGATGCAGGGGGCAACCAGGACAGGACATAGGGTTTAATGCACCGCGGGTGTTGCCCCAACTCGGTTCTGGAGCACGCATTTGGCAGGCCTGGGGAGTTAAAGCAGAAGGAGAGCTGGACCACACTCTAAATCGACACCATCTAGTAGACCAGGCCGAAATTAGCAGGACAGACGGCAGTATAGGGAAGTACAGACACCTGATGGACCAATTAGCAACAGAATATGGCCCCAAGGATAATGGATTGGAAGGGCAATACCAGGAGGTTACACATGATATGAAGGATACCACCTGGTAGATTACAAAGCACGACTGTATGAAAGAATCGACGCTGCACTCAGATTTGACCAACATGGCAGACACGCCACTCCACTTCCTGAACACCATGTTCATTGGATGGACTGTGTGCGACGAAGTAAGCAAAAGAGGGTAAAAGCGACCCTTCCACAGTGGGAGGAAACAGCTGCCGTGGGCTGATTGTATCGAAAGGCGAGCCGAGGAAGGCCTGGCAGACTCTGCAAAGAAGAAGAACGGAGGGGCAAGGAAAGACAACGAGCCTTAGTTATGAGAAAACTCGAACTAAATGGCCGTAAATACGAGGACAGGGAAAGAAGACCTCGCCGGATACCCAGATGGGAACCCCGGTATGAAACCGCCAGGGCCAGCGGAGGCCTTGGAACGAGATAAATTGAGCCGCAAAAGAACAGGGAGAATGTTTTTAACTGTGGGTAAGCTGGACACTGGCAGCCGGGAATGCAAAGCATCCCCCAGACAACGAAGCTGGGGGCTCGCGACCCGCCACAACATAGGATGAGACCAACAGCACCCTAGAGAAAACGTGAGGCGAGGGGAAGTAGTTAGAGAAAAATTATTGACATGAGGACACCGTGTTTTGCCTCGCAAAGCGGAGACGTGGAACGTAAGAGAGTTGACTACAACGTTTGAACGTGGAGGGGAAACAAGTAACATTCTTAGTAGACACAGGAGCCACACGTCGACCACTAAAACAAGGAGAGATAAAGAACCCGCCGCTCTCAAAGCAATTCAGTGAGTGTGGTGGGGCGTTTCAGGACGGAAAGAAGATTATCCCGATTCGGATAAATACGAATTGAAGTAGGTCCCCTGAAGGGGAACATTGCATTTTGATAAAAGGGCTTTAAAAAGGGGAAACAACCCCAACCCACTCCCGATTGAATCTTTGTTTTTAGGGGGGGGGAAAGGAGATTTGTTGTGCAGAATGGGTGTACCATAACTGTAGCGGAAGACGTGGGTTTTCATAGATGCCCCGCTAGCATTACAAGACGAGTAATCACCCTCATTGATGGACTGAACTCAGACCAGTAGTTTATGAGTTGCGGATGAGTCACAGGAGGGGGAGAGATAAAAACTGAGTAGGGATTGAGAAAGTGCAAAAGCGATTGCGGGATGTAGAGGAATGGTTGCTTAGCAACGACATCGATCTGGAAGTGGAGTGGAAATTGGCTTTGCACTGTACGTCTACTACGATGAAACAGGCAGGATTTTGAATACTCAGACAAGGTGCATGGAGATTAAACCGCCATACGCACTCTGATGACAACCAACTTATGGATCGGAAAGGAAGAGTGGCGCTAGAGTGGAACTATGCCGCAGCGAGCGTGAACTAATGAAACACAGAGGAAGGACTTACACCACACGTCTTAATGGCAGTCAGTAAAGGACATTAGGGCAGGAGTTAGGGAAAATGATGACCAGATGAGAGTGCCCCTGAACCACAGAAAGGGGTAGCGAAACCTGGGAAACACTTTACAGGCCATCAGACAAGGAGACGGATGGAAGGTATGCTTTCCTGATCAAATCTGAACAATGTATGCTAGAAAGGGGTATGAGATGAACAGTGAAAGGCCCTTGCCGCCAGGCCGGCAGGCAAGCCGGGGACAAGGAAAAGATTACAGGAGGTACCGACGAAGCTGCTTGGGACACAGCACCCGAAATGATTGTAGGCAGAAGTGCTAGGCCGCAACATGCCCGTATCCAATTCCATCCAGATAAAGGAGGGGAACCCCTGCCTCGAGTGGGCTCAATTTACCCATTGCGTCAGAGAGCAATAGAAGGGGATCGCTCCGGTGCTCAGCATTGTGCGACGACAAGGGGTGATAATACCTACTAAAAGCCATATGTAACACGCCTATCCTGCTCGCGTAAGAAGCCCGGGGAAATTAAATGGAGGTTTGTACAAGATCTACGAGACAGGAAATAGGTGCGTGAGAGCGTGCTTTCCCTGTGGGTGCCACACCCTGTTGCGGCTACTCCTGGGGTGCGCCACCGCGACGCACTCTCAGTGGAAGATTGTGCCTCGGCATTTTACAGCATTCGCTAGCGAAGGAGTCGCAGTATTTGTTTGCTTAGTACGAGGGACAACAATACACCTGGATGGTTCTGCCACAAGGATTCTGCGATAGTCCGACGCTTTTCTCGCGGCTTGAAGGAAGATTATGTGAGAACATAGCAGCTCTCGAAGGATCGGTGATGGATCCAATACGTTAGACGATCTATTAATATGCCTGCGGGACAGCCAGAGAATTGCGAACGGACACGGTAGCGCTCGTTACAGCTCTCTCCCGACAAAGGGCCACAAAGTCAGCAAAGAGAAATTGCAATTCTCACAGCCAAGAGTATGTATGGGACACGTATGGAACAGGGACAGAGGAAGCCTAGGACCGGAACGGGTGGAAGAAACGTCTTAGAGCACCCAAGACCCAACTACATTGCGACAACTACAGTGATTCCGCGGGATGACGGGGTACTGTCGCAGTGGATATCTGATTATGCGGGTCGGCATGATCGCTGTACGGACATGGCTAAGGAGGCAGAAGGGATAAGATGTCTTGGACGGAAATGCGGACAAGATTTCGAGGTACACTGAAGCAGGCTTGTCCTCGCGCGCAGCATTGGGGTTACCAAAAATATGATCTGCACTTCAACTTTATTCATCCACGAAAGAGGAGGTCGCGCAGCAGTGTTGACGCAAAGAACACGGAGGGAAAAAAATAGGCCGATGCGTACTACAGGAGCCATTTGATCCGGTCGCCGCCGCCTATCCCGGATGCTTACAGGCGGTGCAGCAACACATACACAGTAACCGCAAACAGCGACCTTAGTTTTGGGTTCCCCGCTGACAGTGAAAGATCCGCATGATGTGGCGGCATTGATTACAGCAAAAACAGACACAACATATATCAGTGCATGGGCAGTTCAACTGATCTGGTGCTTTGCAGGCAACTAATATTATGATGAAAGATGTTTGCCATTAAATCCAGCATCCCTAACTGCCGCAAAGCTGAGGAAGTGAGGCGCATGTGTGTGAACGAGTGCTGGTGAAGAGACGAAGGCCAGGCGCGGACCTGAGGAAGCCCCGATCGAGAATGCGCGAAACTTAGAACTGTTCGTAGACGGGCGCGAGAAAGAAAACCGATGGGAGAAATGATCGCTAGCTTTTGCAGTATGTTACCACAATCGCCACCGTGAGGAAGGAAATTGCCTGCCAAATGGATTCAGCCACAGCAAGTCAAGCTGGAACGCTAATATGCGGATGGAAATGGGCGCCCAAGAAAATGAACATATTATACATTTTCCAGATTACGCCTGGGCATCTACATGACTCGCCGCCCATTTGGGCCTTGCCGGCGCTCAAGACGTCCCGAGAAGGTTATCAGACATGGGACCTGATCAGACGATGAATACAAGTGGCGCAAAGAGCCACAGCAGATTTGCAGTGATCAAATGCAAAGCTCACACAGAGGGAAAGACGATGTTTCAAAAAGGCAATATAGAGGAAAAAAGATTTGGTTGGCAAAAGCGGTTGCTTGATGAAAGAAGAAGCAACCCACAACCATCCGCCGGATTTACGCAGAACAAATAGTGAACGCTTCCCAAAAACACAGGAAACAACTCCAGAGATTTGGCAAGGCCTCCGATCAGAGGAAGAGCAGGAAATCATGGAGGGTGAAGGGGGTGCGCAGCAAAAACCCATGGAGGTAAGGGTGGACGAAACAGAAGCAGACCGTTTGGGTACCTCGGAAATTGCTTACCGTGGCTTAGTCTTACTGCACATGCGAGATCATATGGTGGGCAAAGAGTGACGGAAATTTATTCGCCAAACCTGGAATGCTCCAGGTGTGATGATAGCAGCAGCAGAGTATTGGTTAGCAATTTGTGCGACCTTGTCGGTAAACATATAGGAAGCATGCCACAAGAAAGGGGAGCACACCCACCCCCGTCAAGGACCGTTTTCAACACCTATCAGATGGATTTTTCTAAAAATGCCGACATATAAACACCACCAATATGCTGTTGGTAATCGTAGATATGTTCTCCAATATGGGTGGAAGCTTTCCACCACCAACCAACAGGAAGCTGGAAACAGTGGCAGACTGCTTTTGCAGGAAGTAATCCACGATTTGGGATTCCCAAACACGATTGTCATCGGACCAAGGAGGGCTTCTATGCAAAGTTAATGATGGAAAGTGTCGAGGGCTGGGCATTAAACAGAAAACTACACTGCCCCGTTACCATCCTCAGTCGGCAGGGCCAATAGAAAGCGAAACCAAAACCAAAAGCGGACGCTTGCCAACTCTGGAGGGCCAGCCATTGGCCCTGGCCAGACGCACTTCCCATAGCGCATGAGGAATGCCGAGCAACAAATAATGCACAAGGGGCTCTTCCCCCCACAAAATAATAACAGACGCCCTATCAGTTACCTGCCTCGGCTCCCCCTGATATGGGGGATTGGGATTTGCCATGTATGACTGACGGAATTGATGAATTATTGTAAGGCGCTAACTGCCTACCTCAGGACCTTCACTCACAGTGCAAGAAGCGCTACCAATACCTGCTGGAGATAGATTCTTTGCATGGATTTTCAACCCCACTGATCAGGTTTGGGTGGAAAGATGTTCCTGCCCAGAAAAACGGCCCTGCACCCAAGTGGACGGGACCTTACACGTATGCTCTTGACCACGCCTCCACCGTCAAAGTGGGAGGTAAGAGTGCATGTATACTCACCACTTTCACTGTAATAGCGGCGCCCGAGGCGGCAGACGAAACTAGGGAGGCCGGAGGGAGGATAACCCAACAGAAGGTTCCGGCAGTGGCCCGATTCAGTGTTTCACCGGGATAGTGAGGAGGATGATGAGGTGGAAGACGTTACCTTCTTCAGAGACACCTTCCACCGCCACCGGACCAGGAGGAAGCCGGCCCAGAAAGACAAGGTGAAGAGCGGCGGGACCCACCGCAGAGGAAACCGGGACGCCCCGCAGACGCGCGAATCGCGAAGAATAGACATCGGAGACCCTGGAATACCAGGCGCAGAGCCGGACGCCCTGCCGAACGTGGAACCGGAAGGAATAGACAACAGAGACTTTAGGAACACAGGAGGCAGCGGAACAGAATCTTTGCGACACAACATGCTGTCTCCTGGCAGCTGATGCTACTCCTTTCGGTTGGGGCCTGTCACTCGCAACAAAATAAACAAACTCAAGCGAAAGAACCATACACACCTCCATGGAAATGGAACTAGTAACACACCCAGCGACAGAGAAGGAGGAAACAGTTGGAGAAAGAACAGCAGCAGGTAAATACGCAAAGTTTGGGGAAGCGTAACAAGACTAGATAACGTTGAACGGTATTTTCAAAGGCACCTGAACAAACTTGCACCGCTCATTTCGGGAGGGATTACAAACCATTCCAGCCACAACAGCTCATAGGGACTGTCCTGCGTCCAAGCGATGGAACTTATGATCTGGTGGAACGCGAACGAGTAGATAGGATCGATTTTTGGGTCTTAGAACTGAGAACTTCAGAATATTGTTGTAGAATTGCCGCCGTCGGCGTGCCGCCGATGACCGCGTCTAACAATAGCGGTCGCTTCGCCACCGAACGGACAATCCAGTCGTGACTTCTGGAACAACGCCCAGAAACCAGTTCAGGGGTGGGATTTTTAATCCCACCACGGCCCAGTCCTTATTTTCTATCGCGCGAATAGGGTCAATCGCCGAATATCGATATACTAAGTACCCGCGCGGCGTACCTACCGAGGGACCGTACCTCGCGAAGGCCTGCTTGGACACGAACCGCTTTAAGCGGTCTCGTTCCGTTCTGGGATACCGAGCGGATTATCGCCAGACCTCGCCGGACCGAATTCTATTTATCGGTTATTGAAAAAACCAACTATATTCCGAGTGCCAGATGGGCAGTCAATGAGGGAATGGACGCAACGAACACGTTTACATTCACACAAGGACATTTATTATAATAAAGCACGTATACAATTAAACATAGCAAAACACATATGCAATTATACAAGCAACAAAAGCATGACAAAAAGAACTACAACCGTCTAACTATTTATGTACAGTCACTATGCATTAAACGCAGTTCCTATTATTAGACGGGGCCACGGACACACGTACGGACACACACCACACACACCCAAGAAATGGGTGGAGAGGCCTTTAATAACGAGCCCCAGCTCGCGAGGACAGGTGAGCTGAAACCCAGAAACCTATCTCGAACCTCTCCACCTCGTTGTGGTCTTCAAGTTGTTCGGACCCGGGGCTCCAGCGAATCCTCCCGCGCTTCTCAACACTACTGGTGAGACGAGGTGCCGATTCCTTCCCGTGATGCGTTGCTTCCCCGAGGAACCACCTCCCGCGCTTTCTCAACACGTGCTGGTGAGACGAGGCGCCGAACCTTCCCGTCGCATGCGTCGCTTCCCCGCAGGAACCACCTCCCGCGCTCTCAATACGTGCTGTGAGACGAGGCGCCGAACCTTCCGCGATGCGTCGCTTTCCCGAGGAACCACCTCCACGAAGAGGTCGATTGAGTCGCACCAAGCCTGGCGAACCAAAATGGAGAACAAAGAGCTCCACGAACAAAAGACGAAGAAAGCCACCACTCGCAGGTCGAGCCACCCCTGAGCGAACCGGCTTAACTTCCTTCCAAAACAGCCGGCAGCTTGAAAGCAAAAAGCTCTTCCCGAGCAAGCAGAAGCCGAAGCTCACGGAACCGTCAAAGCAAAGGAGCCTCCAAAAAAGCCTGCACTCCCAGTCAGCCTCAGCCGAAGCTCACTGAAGCCAGCCCGAAGCAAAAGCTTCCGAGGGCCTCCAAACCCTAACGGCAAGCCAAGCAGGACCCGACGCGTCTGCCTGAACGACTACTCTCTGCCGAGCAAAAAGCTTACTAACCTAAGAACAAAAAAAGGATCTCGTCCTTATCCTTCTCCCCCCTTCCCCCGATCCGGCGTGACTCATTGCCCTCGTGCCTCCATCCCCCACTCAGCACGGGTTGGGAGGGAGTTGTTGACATCATGAGTCACCGGGACGGACAGGGGTTCTTGCTCTTCGCAGAAGAGGGGGCAGGGATGTCCCCTTGTTCGTTCCCTAACTATTAAATCGATCCGCAGCGCATCTAATCGAATTTCTTTGAACATTTAAACAAGGAAAGGTGAGCCTACCTAGGAACAAGCACTTATCGAATAGCTGACTAAAGGAACCTGTATGTTGTGTGCAATCGAATTCCAAATTCGTGTAACACTACCCCCTTCCGCTTTTTACAGACTCGTCCGAGTCGTCAAATTTTCGTGTGACCAGCATGTGTAAGTTTTCCCCTAGTACGTTTCTACCTTCGGATCCCTGAGGCGACATTTCTTTATACGGTCCCAAAAATAAATAACCTAATGCGCTGCGTAACTAACTAAACAAACTCTCAGACTCATTCGGACAAACTTAACTAAAATTGCCGGCGCTAAAACAAAACATGCAGGTGAGTTCCACAATTTACAATTTTCCACTCACTTATCCATACTTAACATGGCCCAGGACTTTGTGGTCTGTGAAAGGGGAGAAGGTAACGTCATTTCAAAGTTCATTGATGCAGGGAATGGATGGAGGTGGTCGCCAAACAAAAATGGACTGGATGCAACAGGCTGCCTGCAGGGCAGTTCCTCGCCAAAACTGGATGTTCCTGGCTGCACTGGTGATGGATGGACCACAGGGGCAAACGCAACAAAAGGCTAGCAGCATGGGGTCATGGCAGAGGCAGGCAAACTAGGCATGCAATGCAAGCCCATGCAGAACAGGGCGCGCTGCCAGCACAACAGGTAGAGCAATGAAGCTTGGCCGGCCTCTGAGTTGTGGTTCCATCAGGTCTGGAGGGAGTGCAGGTGTGCCGGCGTCTGAATTGTGGGCTCGGACCAAGCCTACTGTCTCCCCCACTCTATCGCCCTTTGCCTGTCTCGGCCATACCCACTCCCTTAATTGCCACAAAACACAACAAATTTGCCCCTCTTTATTTTTATTATTTTTATTTCCCTTTTATAATTGTCTTCCCTAACCCCCTTTATCATCATTCGGCTACCTATCCTGTCAAACCTAGCCTACTCCCAACCCCTACGTTTCCCTCTCTGCGAGGGGATTGGGAGAGAACTAGCGTTCCTGTCTCAGAGGCCCAACAAAGCCTCAGAATGGCCTCCTCAGAGTTCAGCGATCACCAAGGTGAGTCCAGCGGCCTACAACGAGCGAAGGGATGGAGGGTGCGAAGGGGTACTCTCCTATCACCAATAACATCATTAACTGAAACTTACCCCGGGGCTTTCAAAAACGCCTCACATTTTAAAAACTATCAGTTCTAAAAACATGATCCCGTCGCCTTGTGTTTGGTGTCCATTATAAATTTGGCCTGCCTCAAATTTTTCATTCGTGCCCTTCGGCACCAATTTCCTGGCTGGGCAGCGTGGCTCAACTGGCAGGAACTCCCCCTCTGCCGAACTCTAACCATGGCACCCCCAGGCCCGCAGGCTGCCTCCAAGCCTACTGCTCCTACAACGCGGGGGCGTGCCCTCTCTTGGCATTGCCCCCTCGATGCCCAGGGCGTGTTGATGCCCCGGGTCCCTTCGAGGGTCGCCCGTGCCCATTACCACTGCCCCCCGTGGCATTCTGGCACTACGGGTCCCGTTTCCGAAGGGTCGCCCCTGCCCATTTACACTAACCCGGCCCTTCTTGGGCCCTTGGCCTACTCTGGCCGACTAGTCCGTGTGCCCGGGGCCCACTAAACAAATACTCAATTTTCCACAGCCACGCTCCCAGCCGCGTCCATGAACTCCTGCACCCCTCAACGGCGTTTCGTGCCTTCTCTCGGACAACAACAAAACGACCTCCTTTAAAAATTTGAATAACCCACTAGCTAACATTAAAAATTGACCCCGGGGTCACTTGGGTGGGAATCACTCCTCCCCCCAACAGGTCATTCGCACCATGCATACCACATTCGCTCCCCTCACACTTGGCCACTGTACACACTTTGCCTCACACACTTTCCATTTCGCATCTCACACCAACACTCCACATGCCATGTCTTCTAACTAAATCCCTGACTAACTCGTGCTCCCCCGTCATCCCTTGAAACTAATGCACTTTCCATTTACTCTACGTAGCTAAGCTACGTCCCACTACACATTTCCAGTCTGTCCATGTCTCCAAAAAAATCCAAAAATCACCTTCCTAAATCTAAAACTGAAATCCGTTCTACACTTAATCCATTCCACGGGCTCCAATGAGGACTTGTCTCCCCATGGAAGCACGTCTAACTATGCTACCCATCCTTCTCTAACTAAGTTATTCCTGTTAGCCCCTGACACGGGGGTCCTGCCACCCCTTGCCAGGGAATCTGTTCACACCGAAGCTGAGGTCGCTTTATCTTTTTTTCTTCATGCGCACACCAGCGGCGGCACTCCACCTGCGCTCTTCCCATACGTCATAGCGCTGCTTCGCGTCTTCTGCGTTCCCTCTCCTTCTGGAACGGTAATCATCGCGCAGGGATTCCTTCTGCCGGATTTCAACATGCAGCCACACGTTCACCCTGCGCATCCCCAAGAAAGACAAGCCCGCGTTCGAGGGGTTCCCCACGAACCACATGTCTCTCTCGTCGGAGCTTACAAATACGCTCGCGTGGAGAACCCTCCGGTCCAAATCCATTTCCAAGCCACCTTCTGTCCGTCCGGGGATTGGCAAATCCCCGCGTGGCGTTTAGCGGACCGGGCTTCACTTCCGCGTAGGCGCGCACGTGGCGGCCAATCAGTGCGTAGCACTTGCACTGGACCCCGCCGTCGCTGCTATGTGCAAACCCGGCAAGGTCCTCAAAAATCAGCTACGGCGCTACCGGCTTTTGTTCCTCCATCTTGTCGCAGTTGCTCGTCGCCATTCAATCGCGCACACTCCTGCGTTGCACGACGCTCACACACCTCACCATTACACTAGGACAATCGGTGGCGGTCTCCCGCATGCTAACCGCATCTCCCCTCTATAACCGACCACCTCACAACGCGGTTCTCTCAGCAGCATCGCCTTTCCCTCACACACACCATACTACTCACACACCTGGTTTTCCTGTCAAGCGGTGTTTCATCAACGCGGTGTTTCATAACCCAACGCGTGTTCCATCACACGCGGTGTTTCATCCACACGCGGTGTTTCATCCACACACGGTGCTTCATAACACACACGCGGTGTTCATACACGCGCCGTGCTTCATCCACACGCGGTGTTTCATCCACACATGCGTGTTTAATCCACACGCGGTGTTTCAAATCACACAGTTCAATAACGGCTGTTTCATCCACAGGGTGTTTCAATCACACGCGTGTTTTATACAGTGTCACCACCGGTGCTTCATCCACATGCGGTCCACACGGTGTTTCATCCACACGAGTGCTTTCATCCACGCGGTGTTCATCCACACCGTGCTTTCATCCACACACGGTGCTTCATCACACACGGTGTTCATCCACACACGGTGCTTCATCCACACATCGCGCTGGATTCAATTTCCACACACTGCATACACACACGGCGATTTTCATACACACGCGGTGCTTATCCAACTCGGATGTTTCATTCCACACACGGTGTTTCATCCAAACGCGGTAGTTTCATCCCACACACGGTGCTTCATCCACAAAAGGTGTATTCATCCACACGCAGTGCTCATCACACACGGTGTTTCATCCACACACGGTGTTTCATACACACACGCCGTGGTTTCATCCACACGCGGTGGTTTCATCCACACACGGTGCCTCATCCACACACAGGTGTTTCATTACACACACGCGCGTTTCATACCACACGCGGTGGCTTCATCCAAACACTGTGCTTCTCCACACACGGTGTTTCATCCACACGTGGTGTTTCCTCCACACACGGTGTTTCTCACAAAAGGTGTTTCATCCACACGTGGTGTTTCATCCACACGTTGGTGTTTCCTCCACACACGGTGTTTCTCCACACGTGGTGTTCCTCCCACACACGGTGCTTCATCCACAAAAGGTGTTTCATCCACACGCAGTGCTTCATTCCAACACACCGGTGTTTCATCCACCACACGGTTGGTGTTCATCCACAGGCGGTGTTTATCCAACACGGTGCCCATCCACACACGGTGTTTCATACACAACACGCGCGTTTCATACACAGCGGGTGCTCATCCACACGCACGGTTTCATCCACACACGGTTGTTTCATCCACCAGTGGTGTTTCCTCCAACACGGGTTACTTCATACACACCACGGTGTTTCATCCACAAAAGGTGTTTCATCACACCGCAAAGTGCTTCATCACACGTGGTGTTTCATCCACACATGTGTTTCATTCCACCACACGGGTGCTTCATCCACACCATACGTGTGGAAGCTGGCTATGTCAGGTGGCCCGCACACTCGCCAAACACACATGTCGACACCACACACACCGAACAACCATCTGGGAATTTAGCACCACCACAGGGGTCCCGGGGTTTCCATAACCCCAAGCTCCACGTGCCACCGTTAACAGCACTCGCCCCCTCTACCTCACAAGCTCGACCTTGACTCTCCTATCGTCGCGATCCGCCTCAAGGGGGCACAGCCCTCCCCTCGTTCCTGAAGGAGGCCATCCTGCCTGCTTGCATCGGCGTCCAACACATTCCTCAAGCTCATTCCCCATCGTCCTCCACTTACCTCCATGTGTGTTGTGCTCGTCTTTACTTACGTGTTTATCGTGTAGTCTCTCCTCTACCGTTTCTAACCTCCCGTGTCTCTGTTTATTCCTTTTATTATTTCCGTCGTCTCTACGTGTCTTGCCGTACACGTCTCCGTCACCCCATTTAATTTTTCCCTCTGTGTCACAGTCACTTTCTCTGTCACCTGCACGAGTCTCGTCTTGCACGTCCCCCGTATTACTTTGTCCTCCACCGCGGGGCCGACACA
>CM068960.1:60098706-60110690 GCA_035128595.1 Eptatretus atami | reverse complement strand
GTTTTTAAGGATGTTATAAAGGACACAAACAACAGGCATGAATAACGAATTGTAACATATTAGATAGGGTGATGTAATAGACATTGGGTAAAACGGTGGTAAAACACGTAATCAATGTATTTATATGCCTTTAAACCACTAAACCTTTATTCAAATTGAATTGTATACTTGAACACCGTAGAACACAAGTCACCTTCATAACACTTCCAAGAACCATGCTATATATTGATGTATAGCATGAGTGGGCATGGCAAGTGAGAGGGTGTAGTATCGGGGTGAAGAAGAGGCTGCCGATATGGCTATGTATGATGCCAATTGACACTGTGTTCTATGGTGATCCATAAAACCGACATCTCCTAAACTGTGACTCAACATCATCTTATTACAGTGTACAAGGGTGGTGTTTAAGACTGCTTCAGCAGCGCTAAACTTCTGGATTTTTAAAATGAACTTTAAAATCATTATTTTATTAAAATTGAAGTATATACTTAAACACCGCATGGGGTATCGTGTTCCATGAACTCTCAGGTTTAGGTCTGATGTTTGAACAGTTTTTCTTTGATGTACAGCTGAAATTCCAAGGATTCCAAAATTACTTGTTGCCCCACTACCCGACTGTCTATGCATTTTCCCCTCCATAGTCCCACTCTTTGATGAACCTCAATTTTGTAAAAAAAAAAATAAAAAACACAAACAAACCCCCAAAAAAACAATTCTGAATGGACTCATTTTTGCACATTCTTTGCAAATTACATTTGTTGAAGTTTCATTATATGTGGCCCATGGTTGTTTCTAGAGAGAAAAAAAGATTATGGGGATATTCTTGAGTTATACAGACACCTCAATAGATCTATGTACAATGGTAATAACATTAATACTGTGACAGTTATGAAACTGACCCCCGTGGAAAGAACATCCATGACACGGAGAACTACCCAGAATTTGTTATACTGTTAGTATATGTGCACAGACAGAGCCAAACCCGTTGTCGAGAGGGAAACGGGGCAGTTGCGTTGTGTGGGTTTAGATAGGTCTTCCTTCTTTTTAATTATCTTACTAAAATTTTCTTACTTCTTTCTATCTGTTCATACCCATGGTTCATTTACCGTGGTTGCCATTACACTTGTAAAGGAATCCCATTCGGTTCATTCTCTTCCCCAAAATGCCAAAAAACCATTCAGTGAGTCCATCTCAGGTACAAACCCATTATTATTTATAAATAGACCCCTCCACACTTTTCTTTCTTTCTTTAATAATTATCTTGCACAGAACCATACACAACCACATTTACAGACGACGAACACCCTTACTTTTCAAAACCATGAGGTGGGAAAGATCTTTGGCTGGGCAAGAAAACCCGTTGGATGAGGAAGAGACTCCGTGGAAGAGTCAGACTTTGGAATGATTGTTTTTGCGGAGGCTGGTGAGCGCACAAAGGAGGAAACGCTGTGGCGAGTCAAAGGGCATACACGCCATAACCTTTGCTCCCGGGAACTCTACCTCCCACAAACTTTGCTCCCTCAAGTCTCCGCCCTGCTCAAACAGCTTATAAGCCAGAACACCAGAGTATTCGCTGCTGTTGAAATATGCGGGAGACCCGAAGACAATCGGCGTGCCAGGGAGGAGTCAACCACCATAATAAATTGCAATGGAGCCAGGACGAGCTATGCCAGACAGTGCTGGGTGGAAGGGCAGAGGAAGGCATGGTGGCAAGTCGAGCATGGGGCTTGATTGATGTGCCTTGTAAATATATGCTTCTTATTTGGTAAACGTTTTTCCATCCTGCCCGTTTTTGTCTCGTTCCATCCATTGGCTTGACCTAGTGTATGCAAATAGATAGATGGGACATTATACCCCACCAATCGCTCATACCGCGAACCAGCATATTACTCACAGTTTCGCTCGGCCATACATAAAAAATAGATGCTCGAGTGCGTCCTGAGGATTTGACCTCTAATTGCCACCGCCAAACCACTGGGAAGGTAATGCGTTTTCAAAGGAGCAATTTGGCAATTGTAATTGATGTCTGTAGTTGCTTAACAACCCATCGGGGCATGGACTTATCCATGGAGTGGTGACCTGCAAGTCTGGAGGTCAGGGTGAGTCAGAGAAATCCCCTCGTAGTGAACCCCGAACCCTGGTTCTATTACAATACTGTGACAGTTGAGAGCCACGGGAGGACAGTTGTGAACTCCCGGGAAAGATAAAGCAATTCACATACAGTGCGCCTTCAGAAAGTATTCACACCCCCACAACTTTTGCCACATTTTGTTGTGTTACAGCCTGAATTTAAAATGGATTACATTTTAATTATTTGTCACTGAGCTACACAAAATACCCCATAATGAGAAAGTGGAAACATGTTTTCAGAAATCTTTACAAATTAATTAAAAATGAAAAGCTGAACTGTCTTGTGTCAATAAGTATTCAACCTTTTGCAATGGCACTCCAAATTGAGCTCAAGTGCATCCAATTTCCCTTGATCATCCTTGAGATGTCTCCACAACTTGATTGGAGTCCAATTGATTGGACATGATTTAGAAAGAATCACACCTTTCTATACGAGGTCCCACAGCTGACAGTGCATGTCAGAGCAGAAACCCAACCATGAAGTCCAACAAACTGTCCGTATAACTCTGAGATAGAGTGGCGAGGAGGTAGAGATCTGGGAAAAGGTATAAAGCAATTTCTCGAGTGTTGAAAGTTCCCAAGAGCACAGTGAGCTCCATCATTAGGAAATGGAAGAATGTGGAACTACCGAGACTCTTCCTAGAGCTGGCTGTCTGACCAAACTGATCAATTGGGCAAGAAGGACCCTGGTCAGGGAGGTGACCAAGAACCCAATGTTCACTCTGACAGAACTAGAGTTCCTTAGTTGAGATGGGAGAACCTGCCGGAAGGACAAAAGTATGCAGCACCTCACAAGTCAAGGCTTTATGTGAGAGTGGCCAGTCGGAAGCAACTCCTGAGAAAAAGGCCCATGACAGCATGACTGGAGTTTGCAAAAAGGACAGTTTGGACCCCATAAGCATGAGGCAAAGGAATCTTTGGTCTGATGAGACGAAAATTGAACTCTTTGACCAAAATGCAAAGTGCTACATCAGGAAGAAAACGAGCACAGCTCATCACCCATCGGACACCATCCCTATCCTGAAGCATGGTTGTAGCAGCATCGTACTATGGGGATGCTTTTCAGCATTTGGGACTGGGAGACATGTAAAGATAGAGGAAACAATGAATGGAGCCAAATATAGATAAGTCCTTGAGGAGAACCTGCTTCAGAGTGCAAACGGACCTTTGGCTGCGGCAAAGATTTATGTTCCAACAGGACAATGACCCCAACCATACAACCAATGCAACACTGGAATGGCTTCAGAACAAGAACATGAAAGTCCTTTAGTGGCCCACCCAAAGCCCAAACTTGAATCCCATTGAGAATCTGGGGAAAGACTTGAACATTGCTGTTCACCGACGCTCCTCATCCAACTTGACAGAGCTTGAGCATATCTGAAAGGAAGAATGGGAGAAAATCCCCAAATCCAGATATGCAAAGCTGATACAGACATACCCAAGAAGACTCGTACCTGTAATCATTGCTCAAGGCGCTTCTACAAACGATTAACTCAGGGGGTTAAATACTTTCAGTATTGACACAAGAAAATGCAGCTTTTCATTTTAAATTAATTTGTAAATATTTCTAAAAACATGTTTTCACTTTTTCATGATGGGATTTTTTTTGTGTAGATTGGTGACAAACAATTTAAATTTAATCCATAATAAATTCAGGCTGTAACACAACAAAATGTGAAAAGTCAAGGGTTGTGAATACTTCCTGAAGGCACAACAGGTTTAAAGCTGGTTATATCTTGGTATTCCGTTTAGTAATAAAGAATATATCATTTTTATGTGGATAGATATGCGTTGCAAATGTGTGTTTGAATAAGTTCATGTTCTTTCCTTTCTTCACATTCTCAGCTTGAACCATTTCTCAACACAAAAACACAGCACCGAAAATGAATTCCCGCATCTTTCTACTCAGCGGATAATTTGTTGCACTGGTTCCAAAATCACTGCCTCATCGACCTTCCGTTCAAACGAAAGCAATCCATCACCCTTGACAGGTGGGCAGCAAGCTCTTTCTGCTTCCCTCCCCAGATAGAACCTCGGCAAAAGTTCCCCCCTCTGCCCAATAAAACTGCGCTTCGGGGACCCAATCCAATCACCATAGGGGGTCCCTGACCGCCTCGCCAGCCTGGACCAATGGGGGAGTGGAGTTTGGGGGAGATTACAGTTCACAGCAGATTGGGGGAGATCAGCGACATAAGAGATTGGAGCAAGATTGAGATCACAGTTCTTTCTTTGGAAAACAGACTACAGATTCGCTCCTTCGCTTGCTCACTCGCTTTTCTTCCCACCTTTCTCTTGACTTTCCTTTCACAATTCTTTCCCTTCTTGTTCAATTTCTGACATTCTCTATCTTTCTTCTTCCTCAATTCATTCTTTCGTACTCTCGGCGGCTTTTTGTACCTCACTCACAGACGCACACACCGAGCCCGGCAAGCCTTCATCTCAGCCCGGCTGTCACCACACCACCACGGAGCTGCCTGCCTCACCTCGCCTTGCATGTCCGGATGAGATTCCCACTCAGCCACGCAGTACATTGCGTTCAGCACAAGAACATCCAGCGTCCCCACACAATCAGGGAACTAATGGAGCGGAGGGTAGAATCGAAGAGGGAGTGTGCGGGAGGCGAACCCGAACCACCAACCAGTGGGGCAATGATAATCACAGCCGGGGTTGAGGAAGGTACAACATCAGGGCTTGAAAAAGATTCTTTCTCACTACTATTTATCACCCCTTTTCCCACACTTTCTTTCACTTCTTTAGTGTCTGGGTCAATTTGTGTAGAGGTGCTAAGTAGTTGTTTTAAGGATCCAATGGCAGGTATATCGCATAGGGGATAATGGGAATGTATATGTGCTTGTACATTTGTGAATATTACTTGCCTTGCCTTTCCTCGTTTCTCTGCAATTTTCCATTTAGATATCCCAACCGCCATTTCTCCCACCAATTTATTTCTTGTGTAATAAATTGATGAAAGAGTTGATATCGTGTCTTGATTTATCCTGCTTGGGTTTGATCTGAGAGAGCACTCCTGGGTCAATTGGCCCAAGTCATTAATTGGTGCCTGATCGACGATAGGGTGCGGTGTGTAACGCTGGCTCGCTTGGCCAATTAATATGAATTACGCAGCCGCTGGCACGGTTCTCCATCTGCTTCATTCATCTCACAGGTACAGTAAACAGACCCTGGGTGCGAAGATCCAGCCAGAGGTGAGTGTTGTAGATGGTGTCCATGGTCTTTTGATAGACACACTGACCTCTAAATTATCCGGGCAGCATCCGTAACAATAAATTACATTTCCGATCGATATCCTATTTTTATTACGACTAGTGTCCCTGAGCCTTCCTTTTAGACTTAAATTTCCACTGGATATGTATTGAAATGATTCAATACATCGGCATAATAATAGCATACCAATTGTGTCAATATTACCACAGTAATGTTAATCACATCAGAAAAGTATCTGTAATAAATGGCTATTCTTCACCGATATGGTTGTGACCTCGTGGCAAACATGGAATTGACATCGCTGTGGTAAAATAAAACTGTAGTTGGAGCATATGTTTGATAATCACAAGATTGTGATCACCACATAGAGGTGTTATCTGAGCACAAAGACATGAAGATAACAGAGTTGCTTCCAAGGACAAATTGACCAAGACAATAGAAACCGTTGAGGAAGGAAGACAGAAGAAAAAGAAAAAAAAAGAGGTGAAGGACAAGGCAGCAATACGAGATATGATGGGAATTCCAAAGGTTCTATAAACATGATACTTACAATAGTCTGACAGCCAACAATTTTATCTATACTTCTCTTTCACCAAATTAAGACACCATGGCCCATCAATAATAATTAATCGATGTGATCTGTTGCTTCACATCATCGGCAGGTTAGTGGTCTCTCTGCTTTCCATTACCTCTTCTCCGATATTGCTCCCTCTATTCTCTCAGTCCTCTGACCCTCCCAAACAACACCAGGATGCACACATTCTTCCAGTAACACTCTCCCGATTAAACTTCCAAAATCCAGGGTGACGACACACTTCAACTCCCTTGTTACTTACTTCTCCCTTCTATGGAACTGCCTTCCAGAAGCTGTTATTTCCCACTCTTCCCTCCAGTGCTTCAAGTAGGAAATGCACTGCCACCTTGTTTATCCCCCATTCTAATGCATGATCTTTACCGATTTCATCTCCATATCTCTCTCTCTCTCTACCTCTCTCTCTCTCTCTCTCTCTCTCTCTCTCTCTCTCTCTCTCTCTCTCTCTCTCTCTCTCTCTCTCTCTCCACCTTTCCTGTTTGTTTATTCCCTTGCTGGATGTTCCCAATTGTTACCCCATTACTCCCATGTCAATTTAACCTTGCTCTTCTATGAGCCTCGCTCTTGTTACAATAATAATAATAATAATAATAATAATAATCGCATGTACATGATTTAAATTTGACCTTTCAATTTCAAGGTAATTGGTTAATGTAAGGTAAAAACAGTCAATAACAATACTTAATAGTAGTTTGGTCACTCCAGAGTTGTGTGGCATCTGTACCATGACATTGTATCATGAAAAAGTCTATCCATTAGAGGGGTCTGAACTCAAGTGTATTCAAATTATTAATAATTTAATAATAACATTCAAAGCAGATTGGAGTTTTGTGCTGATGTCATGGTCACATAAGTCATTATTCATGAAAGTACAGAGGTGCTAAGAGTTTGGCAATGAAATGACAGGTGTAGATGTGTGGCAAGTATTAGTTCAAGTAGCTCTGCAAAATGTCAGTAACACTGCAAACAGTAAAGGCTTCTTGTGAGATTTGGGAACAAGTCAGGTAAACACTTGGAGTTTCTCATAAATGAGATGCAAGAAAGTGTATTTTCATTTTAGTGTAGTTTGCATGAATTTATTGTTCATAGACAATTAAAATTGAGATATTATTTTCGGTTAAGCTTGAAATATTGTAATTAAGTGTGAGTGGCTTGATAGGTAATCTTAAGATTTGGAAGGTTAGAGCGGCCAAAGCGTGCTCATGTAGGATAGATGACTGATATAGCAAAGAGTGGGTTATACTGATATCTTTTGCAAGTGGAGCTGTAAGATAACAGTGTAAGGATTACAGTAAGCAGAAGGGTAGATTTTATCAGAAATTAAGCTTTAAGGTGAGCTCTTGGCTTTGGCTTTATAAGATAAAATATTTTAGCTTTGAAGGACCAGGAGACGCATCACTGTACAAAAAAAAAATTTATGCATTTAAAAATACATAAACAAGTTTATATCTTTATAAGGTTGTAGAGTTAAATAAATGTAGATCATCAACGAGTAATTATTCAGAGAGAATATGTTTCGCTTAGTCATGGTGCTTAGCAAATTAAGTATGTTATATAGCTCAGGTGGGAAGACGGCAAGCATGAAATGAATATGTATGCGTTTTTACATTCAAAGTCGAGGCTCATGGGAGAGCCAGAACATAGAATGGATAAGAACATAATAGAACTAGAAAGGCACTCGTTGGAGCGCATACCTCCACCAGGCTGATTAGTTTACATTTATGTATCCCACTAATAGGCCGGATCTGGATTCGGACCTGAACTAAAATTTTATCAGCTTGTTCTTGTCACCCAACCGACTCATCCACCAAGTTTCGTCCAAATCCATCCATAACCTTTTTGAGATATCGTATTATATATCGTTTTAGCCCGACCAGTCAAAGGTGAAGAATCACTGAAAAAATTCTCACATCTGGATCTGGATTCCAATATTCATGAAAATTCAATCAATTCTTCCTTGTTACATATCCAACATACCCACAAAGTTTTGTCCAAATCCGTCCACAAATTTTTGAGAAATCCTGCTATATGTCGTTTTTGGCCCGATCTCTCAATGGTGAAAAATCACTTTAAAAAAATACTCAGATCTATATCCGGATCCAGATCTCCAAAATCTAATAATTTTGGCAGTGTCACATTCCCAAGCTCTACCAAATTTTGTCCGAATCCATATCCAGCTTTTGAGATAGTTTGTTCACAAACAGACAAACAAACAAGAAATATGTCATGTATAGCACGATGCTTGCGAAATCCATAAAACAAATTTGACCTTAAAAATAATTGATGGTTGAATTCAATGACCAAATCCTCTTCAAATTTCAAGTCAATCGGATGAAAATTGACAATTTTAGAAATTCGGCCTGTGTTGTCCTCAAAAATACTTGTTCATTGCATTCAGTGATCTGTTCAAATCCTGTTCAAATTCCAAGTCAATCAGATGAAAATTGAGGATTTTAGAAACCTCACCTAAGTTATTCACCTTTGACCTATGTTGACCTTTTGGCCTAAGTTGACCTCCAAAATAAGTGGTGGTTGAATTCAGCGATCTGAAATATAAATCTTCTTCAAATTTCAAGTCAATCGGATAAAAATTGAGGATTTTCGAAATCTCACCTAAGTTGTTGACCTTTGGCTTGTGTTGACCTTTTGGCCAATGTTAACCTCAAAAATAATTGTGTGTTGAATTCAGTGACCTGATATGCAAATCCTGTTCTGATTTCTAGTCAATCGAATGAAAATTGAGGATTTTAGAAACTTGACAAAGTTAATGTTGACCTTTTGACCTCAAAAACAATAGGCTTCTTGCTTATGATGAACTCTACCATGTGGTGAAGTTTAGTGAACATCGGTTTGAAATTGTGACCTGTAGGCGATTGACATACAAACAAACAGACCGACAGAATAATGCACAAGACCAACCAATATACTTTTAAAATCTTCGATTTTCACAAGTAACAAACAAACAGACAGACAGGGGGTAAAAACATAACCTCCATTCACCTTCGGTGGCAAAGGTAACAAGAATAACAAAGTGGAAAGGGGGTGATCACACCATAAGCAGTAGGGGAGAGGGATGCTGAGAGAGATTTCTGAGATTTGTCATGAGCAGGGCCCAGACAGAACCCCAAAGATCCAACTGTCCCAAAGGCAACACAGTTCTGATGGTCCAAATGACCTTTTCACTGTGATTCAATCACGAGGATTGCTGAACGGTGATCCCTTGCAATCCGACTGAAAATCTGCTTCATGTAAGCTCAACTGTTTACCATGAACGCATGTGCAGAAAATATAATGAAACCAGCTCACTTATAAATGTGAGCTACTTTACTTAACTATAACTACTGCCGAGATATTTACAAAAACTTAATGATCATACTATAATTAGCGAAGTGTCTGTTTGTGTGTTTGACTTGTGTACAGCCCAGAACCACTGGACAGAAATAGTTAAAACTGCTGTTTGTATTCAGCGTGTGCACGGGACAATTTTAGGCAGTTTAAAAAAATTCATAGTCCCTGGGGTTCAGGGTGGAAGGAGGACCCAAATTCTTCCCATGTAAATATGTATGACATAGCACCATTCCTGGAGGAAGGGAGTATTACAGGTCTTCTTTATTGCAGGAGCAGGGCTCATGAAAGAGCAAGGTAGAACTGACAGAGGGACAAACATCAAGGCAGTGAACAAACAGGAAAAGAGGAGAATGAGAAGGGGAGGATATATTGAAACTACTATTTAAGGTTAATGGGGGTAATAAAGCTCACGGGTCAGAATTGAGGATGACAAGAGATGACAGGTTGCTGCTTGATTGAAATCCTGGAAGGAAGAGTAGGATAGAACAGCCTCTAGTAGGTGGTTCAACAGACAAGAGAAACAAGAAACAAAAGAGTTGAGATATACAATCAGCCAGGATTTTGTAATTTCAACCAGGAGGTGGTTACTGGAAGAACACGTGATTCCTGGAGTTGTTGAGAAAAGGACGGGGGGGGGGGGGGAGAGGAAAGAGAAAGAGAAAGAGAAAGAGAGAAATGTCAGAGAATAGACGGTAGAAAACTGAGACCACCAAGACCACCGACCTGCCTAAAATATGAGAGCAACAGACCCGATGCTTTGGTCTCATCACGAAAGATTCCAATAAAGTTTGAGAGCTTTACATTCCATAGAATACAGGAGAGACATCAGTAATGCTGGGGCACCAGCCCGTAGCAGAGAGCAGTACTCCGATGAGCGACAGACAAAGGCCTTGTAGACTGATATTAGCTCTGGTTTTCCAAGGAAAGACTTTGATCAGTTGAGGATGCACAATCTGTGCCTGGCTTTGAAGGCCAGATTCACAGTGTGGTCAGCCCAGGAAAGGTCATGGCTGGTGTTAAGGCCTATAAGTTCATGCTACTGAATTTCTACCAGTGGATGGGGAAGGAAATAGATAGGTGTGTTCGTCCATGAGCCTTAACTTTGTATAAAAAAACCCTGCTCCCTCACCCCTTAAGTCCAAAATAAAACTGAGGAAAAAAATATTTAATTAAAATCCAAGCTATTTGGCCATTGTTTGGCTTATTTTTATGGTAAGCAGAATATTGTGAGCACAATGCATTTTAACATTGCGAATTCGGCATCACACAGCCAGAGCAAATGTCTCTCTGTCTCTCTCTGTCTGTCTGTCTGTGTCCCCACCCCCCCCCTCCTCACTTTCTTCCCTCTCTTTCCCACCCCTCTCTCTCTATCTCTCCAACCCTCTCCTCTACCTTTCTACCTTCCCACCCCTCTCTCTCCCACCCTCTTCCTCTCTCTGCCACCCTCTTCCTCTCTCTCTCCAACTCTTCCTCTCTCTCCACCCTCTCCCTCCCCTCTCCACCCTCTCTCTCCCACTGTCTTCCTCTCTCTCCCCCCTCTTCCTCTCTTCTCTCCCACCCTCTCCTTCTCCCTCCCACCCTCTCCCTCCTATTTCCCACCAACAGCGAAGCGACGGGTTGTATTTGCTAGTTAATAATAAAAGGCAAAATTCATCAAAACTGTTCAAATTGTGTGGACGTGCATGCAACACACACACACACACACACACACACACACACACACACACACACACACGCGCGCAAATTAACATTTTTCCACTGGCCAGCAGGGCCGGTGACTAGAAAAAGTTACCAGCCCAGCAGAATTTCTACCGGCCCGATAAAATAAAGACAAAAGTCACAAATTTGATATCAAACACTTTTAATATACTCACATGAGTGAGTTTGATGAGTGAGGTTGGTTGGATGAGTGAGTTTGATGAGTGAGGTTGTTGGATGAGTGAGTTTGATGAGTGAGGTTGGTTGGATGAGTGAGTTTGATGAGTGAGGTTGGTTGGGTGAGTGAATTTGATGAGTGAGGTTGGTTGGATGAGTGAGTTTGATGGAGGAGGTTTGCAGAATGAGTGAGTTTGATGGAGGAGGTTGGGTGGATGAGTGAGTTGGATGGATGGATGAGTGAGTTTGATGAGTGGGGTGGGGGTGGGGGACCTTTTTTGTGTGGGTGATGGGGGAGGGCAGGGGCGTTGTGAGTAGTGCTGGGGGGGGGCATTTTTGTGGGTGATGGGGTGGTTGTGGCTGATGGACGATGGGGTGGAGGGGGGGGGTTGTGGGTGATGGACAATGGTGGGGGTACTACTCGTCCACCCAACATCACATATAAACTCACTCATCCACCGAACCTCACCCATCAAACTCACTCATTAACCCAACTCACCCATCAAACTCACTCATTAACCCAACCTCACCCATCAAACTCACTCATTCACCCATCAAACCTCACTCAACAACCCAAAAGCCTCATCAAACTCACTCATTCACCCAACCTCACCCATGAAACTCACTCATTCACCCAAATCACTCAATTAAAACCAAAACCTGGCAGTGTTGGGCACAGATAACCAAAAAGTTTAATACGATAACGATAATACAAAGTTATCGGAAGTTAACGATAATCCGATAACAATAACTACTTTTTAACAAGGATTCAAAAAAACAAGGAAAAAGCTTCAAAACCCATAGAAAAGGCTTATTT
>CM068960.1:60080615-60098681 GCA_035128595.1 Eptatretus atami | reverse complement strand
ACTTATTTATGCTAAACCCAAGAATAAAATAAGCATTTTGCGGCTTTTTAGTCTATGAGTCGTCACACACACACACACACACACACACAAAAACACACACACACACACACAACACACAACACACAACACACAACACACAACACACACACACACACACACACACACACACCACAACACACACACACACAACAACAACACAACACACAACACACACACACACAACACACACACACACACACACACACACACAACACACAACACACAACACACAACACACAACACAACACAACACACACACACACACACACACCACAACACACACAACAACACACACACACACACACACACACACACACACACACACACACACACACACACACACACAGCACGTTTAACCGGACGGAGTCCAACATGCACTGGGAGGTTAACGGGACGGGTCAAGGACACAATGTGAATCCACAAACAAATTAATGTCCATTTTACCGAAAGAGCAACGGGAACGTGTCCGCGGAACGCTGCGCACACAAACAGGAAGGCACCGATAATTCAAACATGAGAGGCACGACCTCACAAACACACCGAGAACAGTTACAAACATGGCGCGACGGTATCTCCACGCCTCGACACTCATGTCCGAGTGTCCGTCGCTCTGCCAAAGGTTGACCGTCCTTGTGTTTGAATTAACCGATCTGTACGTTTCCCAACCTTGACCGAACCCAGTACCTGCAGAGTGCAGAGCAGCCGCATGGCTGAGGAAGTCCGCCATTGGAAGGCTTCTTCTTCTTCTTCTTCTTCCTCCGCCTCCTCTTCTTCTTCCATTTTTCTTCACGCGGCGGCCTGATTCAGCATTATCTTGTAAAACAAGTAATCTATAATCATGGACATTTTTCTCCACATTGATAATTAGTTCGGCGAAATGCGACCCGGAAACGATTAAAATGTTATCGGACAAAAAATTAACGGACATTATCGGACTAAAAAATCGAGTTATCGGAAGTTAACTGGCCGATAACGAGAAATGGAAGTTAACTTCCGATAATAGTCCGATAAAAAAGTTAACCGATAATTATCTGTTATCCGATTATCGCTTTTGTGCCAACACTGCAACCTGGGCATGAGAAAATGCGCCCGAACCGCGCCAAACGGCAAATCTCGCGCAATCTCGCGGGATTTGGAACGAGATGAAAACAGCCAAAATGGCCGCCGCAGAATTACCGGTGATTTTACGGATTTCTGCGGACAAAAACAGTAGTTCTAGTTGAGAAAACTAGTAGAGAAGCTAGTACAAATTGTACAAAATAACAGGAATCACCGGTGATTCGCCAGCCGGGCAGGTAAGGCAGTATTGTGCACCCGCCCAGCACAAAAGTTAGGCGCCATTGGCGACCGTTAATTTGCACCCCTGCACGCACACAACACACACACACACACACACACACACACACACACACACACACACACAACACACGCACACAGACACACAGACACACAGACACACAGACACACAGACACACAGAACACAGACACACACAGACAGACACAGACACACACAGTTAATCCTGCTGCTGTTTCTATCGACCATGTTGTTTGTGTCTAGTTATTGAGTTAGTTTCCATTTTGACGTCATACATCACTTTTGCGAATTGCCGGTATTCATTGTTAAAGATCAGGTTAGTTTTCAAATTGAAGATATCAAACAAAATTAGTGTGTATTTTATAATCCCATCTTCAAGCATATATTTAATTTAAAATAATACATTTTTTTACCTTACCTACTGTTGGCAAAATTTTGCTTCACACGATCATTGTCAAAACTGTTCAAAAAGTGGTGTCAAGTCTTGCTTACACACATAGTTATTGGTTCGTGGGCACCAGCAGTGACCACTATTTTCGTTGTGTCTGTCTGTCTGTCTGTCTGTCTGTTTGTGACTCTCTCCAGAGCAACGCTCCGTGACGTTTGTGCGATCTTGATGAAACTTGGACACAAGCTAGATATCATGGTCAAGTTGTGTCTTTTTTGTATGAGGGGTGTCCACGCCCCTTGTGGGCGGAGCCACGCCCACTTGAACTTTTTGTTTATTTTTTTTCTTCGCAATTTTCCTAAGCTGTGCGTAATGTCCATACATACAACATGAAAAAATCCGATTTGATTTGGTCAATTTTGACTGAAGAGAGAGGTTTTTACGGAAGGGCTTCCTCAAAAGCTTCCACTAACTCAATTGTACCTATCGTGGCATTGTTCAATAATGCCCGCGAACCATCGTCACCTCCGGCTAGTTTACATAAGAAGTTAATCAGCAAAAGAAAGAAATTTCCAGAAGACAGGCCAACAGGAGCACTATTAAATGAAGAGACATGAACATTATTGTACTCAATACATAAATGCTTCTTCACAGAAAATAGACAGGAAAAGGCATTTAGCAATGAGCAAAACAACACTGCAAAGAAAAACAGGCTAGGCCCCATGAACAGAACCCTACAAACAACACCATGGAAACGGAGAACTGAAAGAACAATTGAGAAAGGAAATGGGACAAACAGAACAATTCCAAGAAGGGAACCAAAGGCCAAACTTAAAGAGGAAATCCAAAGAATAAAAGATATACAATCGAAGAGAAAGACCTCGAATCAATGGGTGCTGAAAACAAACTCAAAATAGAAACCATAGCAGGGAAAATAAAAATGCCAACAACAGAAGAAAACAACCAGCTATTTCAAAAGAACCTGAAAACATTATATGGACAACTTGGGAAACAGAAACAGAATGTCAATTCCCTCCAAAAAAAAATCTGGAAAGGAATTTATGGAAAGCAAAAAGAACACAACAAGGAGAGATGGATCGGAAACTTGTCAATAAAAAGCAACATCTCGAGAAATGCCTTGAGCGATAATTAACAAAGAAATGAGAAAACAACTCGCAAAAATGCCAAACTTGAAAGGCCCTGGCCCGCATGGATTCCAAATTTCTGGCTAAAGCAACTATATTCTCTCCACACTCACTACACTCGAGCAATTAATGAACGTATCCAAGAGGAGAAGGCAATGGGTGAAGAAGGCTCACAGAAAGTAATGACGTATCCAAGAGGAAAAGGCTCACAGAGGGCAACACACCTTCCTCATCCGAAAATATGAAGGAAACCCAACTGTCTCACAAAATATAGGCCAAAACATGTGTATCAGCAACATCCACAAACTTCGAACAGGAATCATCATGTAAAGAAATTATCACCACCCAACAGAACAACGTAGTCTGGAAGCAGAGCTGAAAGGATGCAGAAGAAGCTACAATCGAACTAGAAGGGCACTCGGTAGAGCGCATACCTCCGCCCCGTAATGCCTGATCCATGAGAACATATTTGGCCCATAACATTTTTGAAATATCATGCTATACAGTACTATATCGTTTTTGGCCCTGTCTCTCAATGGTGAAGAATCACTTAAATATTAAATAATTATCGCATCCATATCTGCATTTGGATCTTCACCAAAATCGAATCAATTTTTCCTTGTCACACACCCAACCTGTCCACCAAGTTTCGCCCAAATCCGTCCAGAACTTTTTGAGATATCCTGCACAGAGACAATCAGACAGAAAGGGGTGAAAACATAACCTCCTTCACCTCTCGGTGGCAGATGTAATATCACTACCCAATAGAACAACGTAGTCTGGAAGCAGAGCTGAAGGATGCAGAAGAATTTACAATGGAATAATTGACCAACTCTTACTAAACAAAGCCATACTCAAAAACTGCAGGTTGTACAAAACTCAAACCCTCAAAACTTGTAGAGATTATAAGAAAGCATTTCACAGTGTCCCACACTCGTGGGTGATAAAATGCATGCAAATTTACAAAATCAATCGCCAAATAATCGAAATAATTGAAAATGCAGTGGAGCACTGGAATACCAGGAGTGGTGATACGACGCTGTACCTTCTGGGAGACAGCATTTTCCCCTGGGAGACAGCATTTTCCTCCTCCTGTTGTGCCTGGCCGTGGACCCATTGAGTAACCTCATCAATGAACATTCATTGCAGCCCAACCTCCACGAGCATCCTAAAAACATCCAGAAAGGTCCACACATCTCCTGTTCATGGCCGATTTAAAACTCTTCGTAAATCACTCAGCAAGGGACGAGAAGAGAGTGAACATTACACCAATCTTCAAACAAGGAAATCGAAAATTAGCAGAAAATTACAAGCCAGTACCCTGACTTCAGTGATATGTAAAATTCTGGAGACTTTTGTCAGGGATACGTGATGAGCACATTATTTCAAACGACTTGCTTACAGAGACCAGCATGGATTTGTTTGAGGTAGATTGTGTATGACGTTTATTGTGGGTCCTAGAATAGTGGACAAGCTCTTTGGACAAAGTACCCATGGACGTCCTATCACTACATTTTAGGAAGGCATTCGACATGGTCTCCCATGAAAGACTTAAATAAACTAGAGAGAAACAGCATTGGAGGTGAGTTCCTATCTTGGATCAAGGCATTCTTGAAGGCAGAGAACAGAGAAGCAACTGATCATAAATGAGGCTGCCTTAAATTGGCCCAGTCTGCTGAGCAGGATTGCCGAAGGCAGTATGCTGCAACTGGTGTTGTTTGTAATCTTCATTAATGACATGCATCAGGAAGTGAAATCTTGCAACCAGCTCTTTGCAGATGACACCAAGCTCTATGGATCTGTTCATAACCCTCAACATGCTACGACATTACAGAATGACCTGAATAGCCTCAGTAACTGGTCTGAATAAAGGCAGCTGCCCTTCAACCAGAGCAAGTGTAAAATGTTACACACCTAGGAAGAAGTAACGGCAAAGCTGTTTAAATGAAGGACTTGAAAATCCAGAAAAACGACACAGGAAAAGGGTCCAGGCATATTGATTGACACAAAGCTCAAGTTTCAGGAGCAGGTTTTAGCTGCAGTTAGAAAATATTACGAGTTTCCTGGAATCATTAATGAAACATTTGCTGGACTGGATATCAGGACGCCACCTCACCTGTTCAAAACATTGATAATACCCCACTTAGAATATGGTAATATTATATGGCATCTTCATTGGAAGACTGCTGGCAGGATGGCCTAGACTGCTCGAGGTATGCACACTTGCCTCTAAGCTGTGTAACCATCCGACCTAGCTATAAACTGCCGCCTTAGTGTTCACAGACAAGGTGATTCATCAATGTGTGTGCTGCTACTCAGACGCATGTTGAACTTGAGCATCCCATCTGCTGGCATTAGTTGTGGACATTAAAGATTCCACAGTGTCCTTCACCAAGAGTAGGTGACCTATCGCCGGTAGCCTGGTCAAATTCCAAATTCCTGCCATAACCTACAGACCACATTGCATCAGCGGCATAGTCACACCCTCAGCCAATGATGCTACACTGCAGCCTTGTGCTGCATACAAAACAGGATTTTAGACAGATGCGAGAAAGTTGAGAAAGTGCAAAGGAGGGCAACAAAGATGATCTCAGCACTGTTAGATTTACCATACACAGATAGGTTACAGATCTTGGACCTTTACTCTTTTCCACAGGAGGAGGAAAGGGGATGTCATTTCAGTTGTTACAAGATTCTGAATGGACTTATAAAAAATGTATCCAGATCATTATTTACAATTATGGAGAACAGGTCAACAAGAGGACACCCCCTTAAAATATTTCAAGGACAGATGTCGCCTTGACTTACGGAGCAAGTTATTCAGCAACCGGGTAGTATCAGACTGGAACAGCCTACCTCAGTACGTCATAAAAGCAACTACAGTAGATTCCTTCAACAGAAAATAGACAACAAGCATCTCAAAATGCAAAGCTTGTTCATGTCCACTTTGTACTTTGAACTAAACTTGACAAAAACAACAGCTTAAAAAACAAAATGTAAAATTTATGAACTCGTCTCATAAAAAGGTTTGCTGAAAATTCGATGACAAAAGCTCAAATGGTAAAAAAAAAAAAAAAAAAGTTATGGCCTGGATGGACAGACAGACAAACAACCAAGAAGGATGAAAGCCTTCAGACAGCGGTAGACTGACAGGTATGACGAAAATCATGCAAATGACATTACTGTCACCTTGGCCTTTGACATATAGCATCAAAAAAACATTGACAGCCTCACTTTTGTCCTTCGAATCCTCTGGTAAAGCTTGATGAAAATAGCTGAAAGCGTTCATGAGTTATCACACTCAAGTAAATACTGAGCCGAGCCAAGCCATGCCATAACAAACAAGACAGACCGACATATGCAGAAAATTTCAATTTTCATCATAACAAGTGGTCATAGACAAGTATTTCCAAAAATCGTCTCCTTTCTGGTCTTGCATCCTCTGCTCTTTCCATGCTTTGTCCCCCCCCCCTCCCCCCATCCTCCAGTTTCTGCAGGACTCGCGTTGTCCACCATCAATCCCCTTCTGGTGAAAATACCTAAATCCAGGATCAATGCTCACCTCCACTCATTTGTTTCTCTTTTTTTCTCGCCTGTGGAATCAACATCCACATCCTCTCCAATCTCACTCTTCCTCCAGGTCTTCAAAAAAGCTGTTCACCACCATCACAGATCATTCCCAATCCTAAACCATGATCTTTTCTGCCCTCGTTAACCCCACCACATCCCTCCTCCTTCCAAATTTAGTTTCCCTCCTGAGGGTTCCCTTCTGTATCCATCTTGTCCATCCCATGCATCCTCTCCTGCCGCCCATTCTTCCCACACCCATTGTTTGTCCGCATCTCTCTGTCTTGCCTTCAGCTCTGCTGCTGGTGTTTCCCCCCTCTCTCTGTTGTTTCTTTTGTCATGTTGGGTCCTGATCCGTTCAGTGTACGAGTACTAGCTCTTCCACGAGCCTCGACTGTGTATACAAATGAACAAATTATAAAAATGCAAACGCTGTTCACATTTCAAGTCAATCAGATGAAAATTGATGATTTTTTTGACATTGACCTTTTGACCTCAATTGGCTTCAGTGACCCAATATGCAAACGCTGTTCAAATTTCAAGTCTGAATGAAAATTAGAGATTTTATGTGACCTTGACCTCAAAAACAGTAGCCTCTCAGCTTTTGATTGGTGAACCAAATTCAGTGACATAATATGCAAATTCTGTTCAAATTTCTAATCAATCAAATGAAAATTGACACACACCTTCCAATGAGACAGCCCCCCCCCCTTCTTTGCCTGCTCTGGATTCACCAAGTAACTGCATCAATGAGCAACAACATGGATACACCCTGACATATAATAAAAGAAAGTCCAAAGAAATAGGAAGGGTTACACATCGACTGCACATGGATAATTTAACATGCTTTGCACCAAATGACAAAAATTGGCAGAACTGCAATTAATGAAAAGGAACTCCGATGACATCCAAATGGAATTTGGCATGGATAAGTGTGCCAAGTGCACAATCGTACAAGGTAAACCAACAAAAAGGTAAACCAACTTCAATATCACAGTATCAGAAAAATCATGGAAGATGAACTAAAAGGGAACATTGAAAACAAAGACATAGTGCTCACATATGACCTGACCAGTCCATCAAGCGTGAACATAGAAAACAAAACATTGTGGCCAGATATAGTACTCGGATACAAAAGGAAAAGATGAAATTGTTAATCGAGGAGTCAGTACCCAGCGACTTTGGCCTAAATAATGCAGAAATTAGAAAAATGGCCCAGTACCAGGATCTGAAAAAGGAAGTCAAAAGAACCTGGAGGCTGAAGAGACCAGACATTGTACCGGTGATAGTTGGAGCAATGGGAGTGATAAAGAAGAACCTCGATGAGATCTTAAAATTATCCTGGGGGACAATGACTACAAACAAACTACAACTGGAGGTTGCTGTGGGTCGGTGACAATCCGGATAATAACCCTCAGAACAAAAATATGAGAACAACAAAACTTCACAACTTGGTCCTTCAAATGTAATCCTATAATGAAATGGCGATGAATACTTTGAGTCCTGGATTAATGTGTTCCACCTTCTGAAACCCATAAATGGAGATTACAACAAACGGAAAAAGGAAGTAGAATGGAAATCGAGTTTAAAAAGTTGGGGGGGGGGAAAGATGGAGGGGAAACAGAATTATTTTCCATGTGGCAGACACTTTTCGTTTGTTGGTCATCCCATCTATGAAAAATTGGAAATGAGTTTTTAGTCATGTCTGATGTGCTTGGTTTTTTGAATCACTTAAAAAAGAAGTCATGAAACTTTGAAAATCAACTTCACCTGCTTTTGAAGCCTGGTGCTGGCTTGATGGTTGGGTGGCTGGCTAAAGATCCAATGGTGTTGAGTTCAAGCCACTGTTGTTGAACAAACATGAGTGGGTTGACTCAGCTATCATCCTGAGATCAGCAAAATGAGTACCAGCTTACTGGTAACAGGGGCATTGCATCAGTGCACAGCCATGCCCCCCCAAAAAATGATTCAGCCAAACAGCCACAGGTTGCATATGAATTAACAAATAAATAAACAAATAACCTGCTTTGTGTTCTCTCTCACCTTTTGCTAATAGCCATTGATAATGCTGGTCTGTATAGCTATTACATAGCTAGTTCAGTACATACGATCCAGGCAATCAGAAGCTGTGTTTGGACCCCTGCCACAGGGTTATCATCAAAGGTTAATTGTATATCCAGCCAAATAGTATTTTTTTAAAAAAAATGGGAGTAAAGTCAGAAGACCTCTGAATGTCAATGTTGATGAAAAGGGAGAGGAGCTTTCAAACGGAGATACATCTCGTAAACTTAAATATGTACAATAGGCATTCGTATTTCCTGGTCTTGCTAAATCTTCAGGTATGGCAAAAAGGCATGCTATGCCAAAATAATATCGAGGTCTTTTTTGAAACCTTCATAGAAGACAATTTGTGCTGGAACAAACGCAGAAGACTACAAACAGACAGGACGATGTGAGCTCTTTGAAGGTACCACGTTTATGCTTGGATGTGCAGAAACACATTTGATATGTCTATGTCGTAGATTTAATGCTGCAATATTCATTATAAATGCAATGTTTAATGCTGACCTTTTTAGCGAGGAGATGAAGCAGGCTGTTCTATTTGTTATGATGGGGATGTAAAATATCCAATGGTATATTTTGCCAAAGGTAAGCCTTTGAGCTGGCACCATGGCTGTGTAGACCATGATAATAAATTTAATGAATACATTTTGTGTGGTAATAAAAATGCAAGCGAATGGAGAGATTCAGTAAATTTGGATAAAACACACGTACTACAGTCCAGGCTTCGCTTGCATTTGAATCCATACACTATTACGGGAATGGTTTGAGAACATTCTTATGCCTGCTCTGCATTTTTATACAAGATTGAGGCTCATGAAGAGCAAGGTTACAAAGGGTATAGATTATAGACTGACAGGAGGGCAGTGGAAACTCTTGAAACAATAAGCAAGGAATGAACGAAGAAGAAAGCGAAGAGAACTAGGACACTCAGTGGAGCACATACCTCTGCCACACAATGCCTGATCAAATAGACCATATCAGGCCCAATACATTTTTGAGACATGCTATAGATCGCTTTTTTATCCTATCTCTCAATGGTGAAAAATCATTTCAAAAATTAAAAAATGCTCGTTTCCGGATTGAATTTTCACCAAAATTAAATTAGTTCTTCCTTGTCACGCACCCAACATGTCCACAAGTTTCATTCGAATCTGTCCACAAACTTTTGAGATGTCATGCTATATTATCGTTTTTGTCCCATCTTTCAATGGTGAAGAATCACTTAAAAAATTATCGTAGCCGGATACGGATCCAGATCTTCACCAAAATCGAATCAGTCCGTCCTTGTCACACACCCAACCTGTCCACAAAATCTAATCCGGATCCGTCCACAACTTTTTGAGATATCACGCACACAAACAAACATACAAACAAGCAGTCATAGACTGGTACTTACGAAATCGGCAACTTGACCTCTGACCTTGTCTAATAAAAGCTGTCTCTAGAGAAGGTAGCGACGCAAACCAGAAGTTTCTACGATGATTCTGTACCAAACCATCATAATCGAATGTTTGACCTCACTGTGACCTTGACCTTTGACCGATTTTGACCAAAATCTAACCAGCACTAGCCACACCCTCCTGAATACGTGTGTAATTTGACATTGTAGTCTTCGTCTCGAGTTATTTTTTGATGTTTGACCTCACTGTGACCTTGACCTTTGACGATTTTGACCAAATCTAATCAGCCTAGCCATCACCCTCCTGAATCACGTGGTGTAATTTGACATTGGTAGCTTCTTCCGTTCTCGAGTTATCTGCTACCAACCAAATAAAAATCGAATATTGACCTCACTGTGACCTTGACCTTTGACCGATTTGACCAAATCTATCACACTACCATCACCCTCTGAATCACGTGATGTAATTTGATGAGCTTCTTCCGTTTCGAGTTATCGTGCCTACAAACAAACAAAAAACATACAAAACAAACAAAAAAAACAAACAGAAACGGTAGTCATCAATATACTTACGAAATCTTTAGATTTCGTAAGTAACAAACAGAAACGGTAGTCATAATATACTTACGAAATCTTTAGATTTCGTAAGTAACAAAACAAACAAACAAACAAGCAAACAGAAACGGTAGTCATCAATATACTTACGAAATCTTTAGATTTCGTAAGTAACAAACAAACACACAAAACAAACAAACAGAAACGGAACTGATCAATATACTTACGAAATCTTTAGATTTTGTAAGTAACAAACAGACAGATGGGGTGAAAACATAACGTCCTTCCGCCTTTGGTGGCGAAGGATAAGGAGGAATCACAGCAACTTGCAGTCAGTGTTAGATTGGGAATGGTTTTGGGGTAATTAAGTTAACTGTGGGTAAGGATTAGGATGGTGGTGATAGAACAGCATCTGAGATGGTGGTGCTACATCTGCTGTCATGAGATGACAGTGCAACATCTGCAAGAAGTCCTGGAGGGACAATGCACGATAGAACAGCATTGTAAGGCAGTTGAAGTGTGCAGTCAGTCTGGATTTTGGAATGTTAACTAGGAGTGGGTTATTGGAAGGATACTTATGCCTGGAGTTGTTGGGGAGGTTGGAGGGGTGAGAGAGCAGAGGGAACTAAACCAGAGGAGAGGCAGTAAAAAAAAAACAACACATGCTTTGCATTCTTGAGTGTATACTGCAGTATGCTTTAACCTTAACCTTAACCATACCTTCACCTTGTCTGTACCATACTCGAGCAGAAAGATTTATCAACTGATCTTGGTTCAAACAGTCAGTGTGTTGCAGTAGCATCATGAGATGTTCTACCCTCACATATGGTAACAACATGAAGATGATTTAAACGTACAGATGAAATAGCCATGATTTCAATAGCTTAATACGCAAGACTAGGAACAAATTATTAGTAATCGCATCCACACCCATCCTTGACCATGCTGTGGAATGGCGCCGAGGTCCTCTCTTTTATTTTTTCCTCCGCCCTCAATTTTTCTTTATTCGCTTTTAAATTTGTTTTCTCTGCAACGCTTTTGTCATCAAAGGAATTGACACGGAACTTTCAACATAAGAGCACCTACCCATGGAGATATATATATATATATATATATTTAAAGTTATTTGAGGATTGGATGGAAAACGCAGCAGTGTCCCAAAAAGCCTGTTTACGTAGGCCCTGCAGGGTGTTTCACGTATAAGGAATAAATGGCCTTGACCTCCGTTAGTTCCTCGACCATACACCCACACTATCTTAGTTTTCTGTATGAGACTAAAGCATACTTTTATCTCATCCGGATATGTTGTCTGGATCTTAATGTGCAGCAACTAAAACTGTAATTAAATCAAATAAGCAGTACATTCATTGTCGCTAGCAGCTGCATGGACAGTCAGAGTGAAAATGATTACAGCGTTCAACATCAGAGCATTATTCACTGTTCTGAGGCAACCTGGCAATATTTGTTACGGGTAAAGCGTTTTGCATCTTAATTATAACTTTAAGAACAAAATGTACGTGTTGTACCTCCTTCCCACCCCCTGCTCCCAACCACAGGACAAACCAATGATGTCACAACCACATTATAGAGGAGGAAAAGGTGATGTAATGAGCTGAAACAGTCTGGGACTTGTGATTTGCTGAGTTTTTTTTGTCTCTGCTGTATATAAAAGGACCCAATACAGAGCCAACGCAGAGAGCAGCAGTCAAGCTGGCTTGGAAAGCACACTGGGGTTAAGAAGGGGGTGGTGAAACCAAAGCTGCAGGTGGTTGAATGAGAGAACAAATCAAATTCGACATCTTGGCAATAGTTGTGCCTGACCAATACCAGCATGACAACTCGTGGTATTATGGACCCCATGAGTCTCCCATATCCCTGCTTAAAGAACAGAGCAAGTGGGCACCCAGTTCCCAGGGTCAGGAATGAGACCACTATGCTTCACCAGAGAAAACCATGAGCTTTTGTCTCACCCTTCCCTTACATCAGCCCAGCCCATGTATACCAGATGGAAACCTCTGACTCCATTTTGGTCCAGGCAAGAAAAATATATAAGCTGAAAGTAACTCCAAACGTCATTATTTGTGTGTTCTCTCTTTGCCTTTGTGTTTTATATCCATTTTTTAATGTGTAGAGACGAGAGTAATGCTAATTTATTTCTATGATTAATTATCTATTTTGAGTAAAGGGTTCTATATAGTCTGTTTGTGATTACATGTATTGAAGTGAAAGTTCTAAATTATCTGTGCTTGTCTGTGCAACCATATAATTCATGCTAGTTATAAAGTTAATTATTATAAGCTCACAACAGCATATGACCAATAACATTGGATGAAGAAGGGGAATTGTAATTGTAAATACACATGCAGTAGTAAATGGATGTATTATCCTCCTCGTGCCATCAGGCGCATGAGGCGGCCAGGCAGTTTCATTGGCTAAGGGGCACAATCCTGGACAGGCACCACTCTGATGCCGGATACTTGAATGGCTCATTTTCCCAGCAAGCAGGTGCTCATTTGGCGACCTCGGAGGGATGACAGGCTGAGTCAACCACCTGGTGTATTTTGGCATGACTGCAGATTGAACTCAGGAACTTAAGATCCCAAGTCAACCACCTTAGCCATTAAGTAAGCCACCACCAAGCTTTCAGAAGTTAAATAAATAAATAATTTTTTTGAAATGTATTGGCTAATTCTTTCTTCTGTTGTCAAATGTATTGGCTGAAATTATTTTTTGACAGAAAATCTGAAGTCCCAGTCTGGCCAGAACCTTCCAGCTCATTACATTACCTTTCCTCCTCCTATCTTATAGGTCCATGGTGAATGGTCAAAATTACACAAAGTAAATCTCTTGTAACAATTGCAAGAACTGATCACTCAGCTAATCCTGATGATAGGATCACAGCGAGGTAGAATCAGGGCTGTGTCATTCCTTTGGGAAAGTCAATTTGACCATGTCTAGCAACAGCTCACACATTACATGGCCAATAACTGCTTATAAATTCTACTCTCTACATTTTCATTGAAACTTTAAGATGTAAAACAATAAATATTGTGATGTTTCCATTAAGATGTAAACACCACGTGGATCAATAAGATGGATGGATCACTGAAAGATGAAAGAACAGAATGCCATTTTATGGAACAAAACTTGCCTTGTACATCTTTGTAAATACTGGGATTGTCTATCTTGTTTTTCCATTATTCCATGTGCATATGTTGAAAAAAGTGTAACTGATTAATGTTCCAACCAAGACATTAAGAATTTAACTTAAGGAAATTAGAGATGCAATTCGTGTTTCTGTTGAATGTTTATTTCCATAAAATTTTACAAACGTAATAGAGCCTGTTTCCAAAATGGTTAAACAGATAGCAATTAAAATATTTTTCAAATACAATGGAAAGATCCATCTATAATATACAGCGCCTAGAGAAAGTCTACAGCCCCTTAAAAATTTTCACCCTTTTGTTGCCTTATATCCTGAATTAAATTGCATTAAATCATATTATTTCCACCTTTATTTACATATCGTAACCCACAACTTCCAAGTGAAAAACAAATTCAACAAATTCTCGAAAATTAACTAAAAATACAAAACTAGAATAACGTCTCACATCGATGTCGATTTGTGGTTTTAGCATCTTTGACATCGGATTACTGATTCTATTCTTTGGTAAAGAAAGCTTATTCGTTTAATTCTCATGATTTTATTAGCTTCACGAGCTGTGCAACCTTATGGATCTTACTGTTCATTCACGCGATTTCCAGATCCGCCTCCTGGAAAGGTGTGATGTTTTTGACAGTTGTGGAGATATCTTCCAAATAAAAGGATCAACGACACTTTTTGAGCATCGACTTTGATTGCAAAAGAATAGTAAAGTATAATAATAGAAAAGCAATAATAATAATAAAATAAATAACTTACACTCGGGTTTTCCGGTCTCCCAGCTAACCTCAGGACTGGAAAGGTGTAAAGTGTGTTGATACGGATCTAAGGGTGTTTGAAGTCATCATTAAGTCACCCAAGTACAAATCTAAATCTAAAATGACCTACTTTTATAATTACTTAGCACTTTAGTAACTTAACAATGTACTGAAATCACTTAAGTTATTTTCAACTGACTTAAGTTACTTAAGTCATAATTAGTCACCAAGTACAAATCTAAATGGAAACTATCTTTATCATTGGTTGACTTAAGTAACTTCACAATAACTGAACTTAAAGTCGGTTTGAAATAATCTAAGTAGACATTGAATAACTAAAGTCAACTTCAATTATCATTAAGTGCAATTGGTTCATAAAAATCCTGCATGGAATTTTGAAAATAGACCAAACTACTTAGTCTTTTCAGCCAAATATGCAGTAACAAGAGGTCATTCACTCAACTAATTAAGAGAAGTTGCCTGATGTGAGGAAGAAGTTTTAGTGGCAGAGTGGTGTGGATTGTAAGTATTGTACTCCATAACCCTTTAAATGCACATCACAAAACTCTATTATATTAATTAAAAAGTAACTGGGAACTACAGGACACAAGCTTCATCCCATATGATAATGATGATGACAGTTACATCATATTGAACCTAAATGAGACAGCTCAAAGGTGAGTAAACTACCTGTGAGCATGTACAATTTCTACAAAGTATATTTCTACCTCAACAAACTATACTAATGGAAAAAAGATCATGTAAACCATAGAAAATACACAAATCATACGGACATGCACCCAGCAATATCAATGGTCAGCGACATGTGCTTGACCAGCATTGGCAATCTGTGCACTGCACGCCACAAATTGCCATGCACGTGTCGAGTCATGTGACAGTGATGCATTTGATACTAAAGCAAATTTGCAATGCCTCATGGTTCAGTGAACCATCCCAGCTGTGAAAACAAATTTTTAATGACGTTTAAAAGTCATAAACGTGATGCCACGCCTTCAAAAATGAACGTCTACATTATCTTGGCATGCTTGAGACAGGAGAGCCAGAAAACATTGTGACTAGGCATTTTGGTGTTTATCAGAACACCATACAGTCACTCTGGAACATTATCAACAAAATGGCAACATCAGAGATCGTCCAGTTTGACGACCAAATGTGATGTCACGTCGGCAGGACAACCATTTATGTTTGGTGCACCTTAGGAATCGGCTCTAACAAGCAAGCAGCACCCTGACTTTGCGACCAATCATTGCAGAGCTGTCAGGAAATTGGTTACCCGAGCAAAACAACTTACCACGACGACCAGTAGTACTATCTGATTTGATGCCATGTCATCGACATGGGTGCCCCTAGCTTGTTTAGTATAATGTCTGAGGATCAGGAGACAAGATTGGGCTGCTATCCTCTTTACAAGATGAGTCGAGGCCATCCTGACAGTATGAGACTGTTGTCACATTTATCGACGGAAGGGAAACGTTACACTGATGCATGTGTTGTGCCAACATCTTCGTTCGCGGGTGAAGCGTGATGTGTGGGAGGCTCACCGCACATCCCAAACCCAACTGGAGTCTTTAATGGCAATTTGGCAGGTATTCAGTACTTGTGGTGAAGTTCTCCATCCCCAATCTCCCTTACCTGCAGGTTCATGGACATTGCATCATACTTCAACAGGATAATGAGTGGATCGCACAACAGAACATTCCCATACTTTCTGGCCAGCTGTTTTGCCATGACTTTCTTCCCATAGAACAGTGTGGGATGAAATGGAAGGACGACTGCTCAAATCTTCCAAACAGCCGGCGACATTCCCCAACTGCGGCAGGCCTTGTTACAGATCTGGAATGACACCCTCAAGCTTCTTCAACCCTCCTGTCATCAACGAGGTGCCGTTGCCAAGCATGTGGCCAACGCAAATGTGGTCACCACCAGATACTGAGCCATTAACTGACTTTTGACCACACCCTCTTTGAGCCTCTGGAGACATGTCTTGCACACATGTGACATTCTCATGTCAATTTATTATTTATCAAACATTAAGTGTTGAAATGTCCAAACAACATGATGTGTTTGTTTTCATTTTCATTTCACAAAGGTGTAAATGATGCACAGGAACTTTTTCCATTAGTAACAAACAAAGCCATCGAGAAATATTAGACCTTCACATTTTCAGCGAAATACACTTTTTGAACTTCCCACATATTGGGGTTTATAACAAAGAAGATGTACAGTATACTTGCAACTATGGCTGTAAACAATAAATGTTTTTAGAAAAACGCTAAGTTATTAACCTTTTTTATATTAATATTTTACATTTTTTTATTGTGTTTGTCTCAAGCTCATGGAAGAGATTCCACAAAGATCAGACACACATGGCAATAGATGAGGAAGTGTAATTTTACAATGTTTGCGAACAATGTATGTATTATTTTAGTGAGTTTGTAGGCTTTTTAGACTATCCTGAGATGAGCAGTGCTATATGTTATGAAAATGACAATTTAGGATTTTATTGCAACTTTTGCTTTGATTGAGTGGAATAGCTGATGATGTAATTATTGTTGTTATGGAACTTAGAATTGATACGTGTTATTGGTTCACGAGTCAGTAAGTGACCACTATATTCGTTATTGGTGTGTGTCTGTCTGTGCTGTCTGTCTGTCTGTCTGTCCGAGCATAGCTCGTGGGTTTTGATCCGATCCTATAAAATTTGGGTGCGGAGTTTATATCATGATCTAGTTGTGTTTTCCTGAGAATGGGCGTGGTGCACCCATTATGGGTGGAACCATGCCCAAAAACATGTTTTTTAGGGGTAGCCGGTTTCAAGTTACATCTTCTCCGAGGGGGTTTGTCGAATCTGCAGGGGTTTCGGATTTTTGTTGCCCAATGACACCTGCATAGCCCCACGGAGCTCGATTTTTCATTTTTCGTCCCAAGGTCAAGGTCACGAGGTCACGAAACTTAGAAAATGCGAAACGACCAAAAAAAACCCTCCCTTCGCGTCACTTCCTCCCTCTCGCCACACCTCTCTCCAGGCCACACCCTCTCAGCCGACGGAGGGGCCTATCCCGGGATGGGTAGGAATAAGAGGGATCTCTCGGTCCTCCACCACCGCACAACAATAAAACAACAACCTCCGACACACATATAACGTTCCTTTTACCACACAACCTAGCTAAACTGGCATTTAATGGGGGATCTGAGCTAATCCTATATTTAGTAGTCCAATAAGGCCATTCCGTAACAATATAAATATGTGTGAATACAATGTTCTGTGATGTTTGTAATCATGAATATAAATGTTATAAAAAAACACCTTCAAACCAACAAACACATTCAATCTTTTCAGACAAATATCTCCACTTGACCAGGAACAAAACATTGTGATAGAGGTGAATAATGATATTCTTTAAAAAAAATTATAATAAACACCTTCAACCACCGCAAACACAAGAACAATGAAGAAAGGGAGGTGCCACTAAATCTCCATGAAAAACACTGATGAGGCATTTAAAATCTGACTCCGTGTTGTGTTTGAATTAACCGATCTGTACGTTTCCCAACCTTGACCGAACCCAGTACCTGCAGAGTGCAGAGCAGCCGCATGGCTGAGGAAGTCCGCCATTGGAAGGCTTCTTCTTCTTCTTCTTCTTCCTCCGCC
>CM068960.1:60040561-60056913 GCA_035128595.1 Eptatretus atami | reverse complement strand
TCTTGCACCCATGTATTGGTTCGTGGGCACCAGCAGTGACCCTATTTTTTGTTGTGTCTGTCTGTTCTGTCTGCTTCTGTCTGTTTGTGACTCTCTCCCAGAGCAACGCTCCGTGACGTTTGTGCGATCTGATGATTGGACACAAGCTAGATATCTGGTCTAGTTGTGTCTTTTTGTATGAGGGTGTCCACCCCTGTGGGCGAGCCGACCCACTGAACTTTTGTTTATTTTTTTCTCTCGCAATTTCTTTCCTAGAGCTGTGCGTATGTCCATACATACAACATGTAAAAAATCCGATTTGATTTGGTCATTGCTGGAGAGAGGTTTTTACGGAAGGGCTTCCTCAAAGACTTCCATAACTCTGTACCTTCGTGGCATTGTTCAATAATGCCCGCGAACCATCGTCACCTCCCGCTAGTTTATAAGAAGTTAATCAGAAAAGAGAAATTTCCAGAAGACAGGCAAGGAAGCACTATTAATGAAGAGACTGAACTTTTGTACTCATACTAAATGCTTCTTCACAGAAATAGACAGGAAAGGCATTTAGCAATGAGCACAAACACATGCAAGAAACAGGTAAGGCCCATGAACAGAACCCATTCAAACACACCATGAAACGAGAACTGAAACAATGAGAAAGGATGGACAAAAGAACAATTCCAAGAAGGGACCAAAGGCCAAACTTAAGAGAGAATCCAAAATAAAGATTACTACAATCGAAAGAAAGACCGCGATCAATGGGTGTGAACAAACTCAAAATAGAACCATAGCAGGGAAATAAAAATGCCACAACAGAGAAAACAACAGCTATTTCAAAGAACCTGAAAATTATATGGACATTGGGGAACAGAAACAGAATGTCAATCCTCCAAAAATTCTGGAAGAGATTTATGGAGCAAAGAACACAAGAGGACAGATGGATCGGAACTTGTCAAATAAAAGCAACATCTCGAGAATGCTTGAGCGATAGTAACAAGAAATGAGAAACAACTCGCAAAAATGCCAACTGAAAGGCCTGCCGCATGGGTTCAAATTTTCGGCTAAAGAACTTTCTCTCCACACTCACTACACCGAGCAATTAATGAACGTATCCGAAGGGAGAGCATGGTGAGAAAGGCTCAACAGAAAGTAATAAGTATTCCAGAGGAAAAGGCTCACAGGAGGACACACTTCTCATCCGAATTGAAGAAACCAACTGTCTCACAATATAGGCATAACTGTGTAGAGCACATCACAAAATTCGAACGGAATCATGTAAAGAATTATCCACCCAACAGAACAACTGTTGGAAGCAGAGCTGCAAGGATGCAGAAGAGCTACAATCGACTAGAAGGGCATCGGTAGAGCGCATACTCCGCCCGTAATGCCTTGATCCATGAATATTTGGCCATACATTTTGAATATATGCTATACAGTACTATACGTTTTGCCCTGTCTCTTAATGGTGAAGAATCACTTAAATATTAAATATTATCGCACCATATCTGCATTTGTCTTCACAAATCGAATCAATTTTTCTTGTACAACCCCAACCTGTCCACCAAGTTCGCCCAATCGTCCAAACTTTTTGAGATATCCTGCACAGAGACCATCAGCAGAGGGTGAAAACATAACCTCCTTCACTTCGGTGGATTCTAATTCACTCCCAATAGAACACGTAGTCTGGAAGCAGAGCTGAAAGGGCGAGAATTAAAATGGAATATGACCAACTTTACTAAACAAAGCATACTCAAAAACTGCAGGTTGTACAAACTCAAACCCTCAAAATCTTGTAGAGATTAAGAGCATTTACAAGTGTCACTCGTGGGTGATAAATGCATGCAAATTACAATCAATCGCACAATATATCGAAATAATTGAAATGCAGTGGCACTGGATACCAGGAGTGGTGATACGACGCTGTACCTTCTGGAGACAGCATTTCTCCTGGAGACGTTCTCCTCGTGTTGTGCTTGCGTGGAACCATTGGTAACCTCATCAATGAACATTCATTGCAGCCAACCTCCCGACATCCAAAAACATCCAGAAAGTCACACTCCTGTTCATGCGATTTAAAACTCTTCGTAAATCACTCAGCAAGACGAGAGGAGGTGACATTACACCAATCTTCAAAAGAAATCGAAATTAGCAGAAAATTGACGGCCAGTAACCTGACTTCAGTGATATGTAAAATTCTGGAGGACTTTTGTCAGGGATACGTGATGAGCACTTATTTCAAACTGCTTACAGAGAGCCAGCAGTGATTTGTTGAGGTAGATTGTGTATGACGTTTTTGTGGGTCTAGATAGTGGACAAGCTCAGTGATAAGTCTATCACACTATGGAGGCATGACATGGCTCCCTGAGCTTAAATAAACTAGAAGTGGAGGGTGATTCCTATCTTGGATCAAGGCATCTGAGGGAACAGAGAAGCACTGATCAAAATGGAGCTGCTTAATTGGCCAGTCTGCTGAGTCGGGCGAGCTAGCTAATGTGTTGTGTCTTCATTATGACATGGAGGAAGTGAATCTTGCACCAGCTCTTTGCAGATGACACCAAAGTTGTTCATAACCTCTACAATGCCGACATTACAGAATGACCTGAATAGCCTCAGTAAACTGAAAGCAGCTGCCCTTAACCAGAGCAAGTGTGTTAAATCACCTAGAAGAAGCGTGCAAAGCTGTTTAAATGAAGGACTTGAAATCCAGAAAGACAGAAGGGTCCAGGCCTATTGATTGACGCCAAGCTCAAGTTTAGGAAGCAGGTCTGAGTTAAAACTGTTGTTAGAATTTGGACTGCGTACTGGGTCACCTGTTCAAACATTGATAATACCCACTTAGAGATTGGTATATGGTCTTCATTGAAGACTGTGCAGGATGCCTGAGATGCTCGAGTGTGACACTTGCCTCTAGCTGTGTAACATCGACCTAGCATGAACTGCGCCTTAGTGTTTCACGACAAGGTGATTATAATGTGCGACTACGCATGATTGAACTTGAGTTTGCTGCATTGTTGGTGGACATTAAATCCCACAGTGCTCTCACCAGAGTAGGTGACTATCGCCGTGTCTTGTCAATTCCAAATTCCTCCCTAACCTACACATTGCATCACGGCTAGTCCTAGCCAAGATGCTACACTGGAGCCTTGTGCTGCATACAAATGTGTTGTAGGTGCGGAAGTTGAGAAAGTGCAAAGGGAGACAAAGTGATCTCGAGATGTTAGTATACTACGAATAGGTTACAGTCTTGACCTTTACTCTTCTTCCACAGGAGGAGGAAAGGGATGTCAGTCGACTAAAGAATGGACTTATGAGATCAGTTAACATAGGAAACAGGTCAACAAGGGATCTATAGTTCAAACAGATGTCGCTTGACTTACGGAGCAAGTTATTCAGCAACGGGTTATGACACTGGAACGCTACCTCAGTACGTCATAAAGCAATACAGTAGATTCCTTCAACAGAAAAATAGACAACAAAGCATCTCAAATGCAAAGTTGTTCATGTCACTTTGTACTTTGAACTAAACTTGACAAAAACAACAGCTTAAAAACAAATGTAAATTTATGAACTCGTTCCATAAAAAGGTTTGCTGAAAATTCGATGACAAAAGCTCAAATGTAAAAAAAAAAAAAAAGAGTTATGGCCTGGATGGACAGACAGACAACAACCAAGAAGGATGAAGCCTTTCAGACAGCGGTAGACTGCAGGTATGACGAAAATCATGCAAATGACATTACTGTCACCTGGCCTTTGACAGTATGCATCAAAAACATTGACAGCTCACTTTTGTCCTTCGGAATCCTCTGGTAAAAGCTGTGAAATAGCTGAAAGCGTTCATGAGTATCACACTCAAGTATACTGAGCCGAGCAAGCCATGCCATAACAAACAAGACAGACCGACATATGCAGAAAATTTTCAATTTTCTTCATAACAAGTGGTCATGAGACAAGTATTTTCCAAAAATCGTCTCCTTTCTGGTCTTGCATCCTCTGCTCTTTCCCTGTTCTGTCCCTCCCCTCCCCCCATCCTCCACGTTTCTGCAGGACTCGCGTTGTCCACCATCAATCCCCTTCTGGTGAAAATACCTAAATCCAGGATCAATGCTCACTCCACTCATTTGTTTTCTCTTTTTTTCTCGCCTGTGGAATCAACATCCTCTCTCCAAATCTACTCTTCCTCCAGGTCTTCAAAAACTGTTCACCACCATCACAGATCATTCCAATCCTAAACCATGATCTTTTCTGCCCTCGTTAACCCACCCACAATCCTCCTCTTCCAAATTTCCAGTTTCCCTCCTGAGGTTCCTTCTGTATCATCTTGTCCATCCCATGCATCTCTTCCGCCCTTCTTCCCACACCCATTGTTTGTCCGCATCTCTCTGTCTTGCTTTAGCTCTGCTGCTGGTGTTTCCCCCCCTCTTCTGTGTTTCTTTGTCATGTTGGGTCCTGACCGTTCAGTGTACGAGTACTAGCTCTTCCACGAGCCTCGACTGTGTATCAAATGAACAAATTATAAAATGCAACGCTGTGTCACATTTCAAGTCAATCAGATGAAATATGATGATTTTTTTTGACATTGACCTTTGACTCAATGGCTTCAGTGACCCCAATATGCAACCGCTGTTCAAAATTTCAAGTGCTGATGAAAATTAGCGATTTTATGTGACCTTGACCTCAAAACAGTAGCCTCTCAGCTTTTGATTGGTGAACAAATATCAGTGACATATATGGAAATTCTGTTCAAATTTCTAATCAATCAAATGAAAATGACACACACCTTCCAATGAGACAAGCCCCCCCCCCTTCCTTTTGCCTGGCTCTGGATTCACCAAGTAACTGCATCAATGGCAGCACAACAGGATACACCTGACATATAAAAAGAAAGTCCAAAGAAATAGGAAGGGTTACAATCGACTGCACATGGATAATTTAACCATTTGCACCAAATGACAAAATTGGCAGAACTGCAATTAATGAAAAGGAACTCAGATGAATCCAAATGGATTTGGCATGGATATAGTGTGCCAAGTGCACAATCGTACAAGGTAAACCAACAAAAGGTAAACCAACTTCAATATCACAGTATCAGAAAAATATGGAAGATGGAACTAAAGGGAGACATTGAAAACAAAGACATAGTGCTCACTATACTGACCAGTCCATCACAGCTAACATAGAAACAAAAACTTGTGGCCAGATATAGTTCTCGGATACAAAAAGGAAAAGATGAAATTGTTAATCGAGGAGTCAGTACCCAGCGACTTTGGCCTAATAATGCAGAAATTAGAAAAATGGCCCAGTACCAGGATCTGAAAAAGGAAGTCAAAGACCTGGAGGCTGAAGAGACAGACATTGTACCGGTGATAGTTGGAGCATGGGAGTGATAAGAAGAACCTCGATGAGATTTTAAATTATCCTGGGGACATGACTACAAACAAACTACAACTGGAGGTTGTCTGTGGTTCGTGACATCACGGAATAAACCCTCAGACAAATATTGAGAACAACAAAACTTCACACTTGTCCTTCAAATGTATCCTATATGATAATGGCGTGAATACTGTTGAGTCCTGGGATTAATGTGTTCCACCTCTCTGAACCATAAATGAGATTACAACAAACGGAAAAGGAAGTAGATGGAAATCGAGTTTAAAAAAGTTGGGGGGGAAAAGATGGAGGGAAACAGAATATTATTCCATGTGCAGACACTTTTCTGTTTGTTGGGTTCCCATCTATGAAAAAATTGGAAATGAGTTTTTTAGTCATGTCTGATGTGCTGGTTTTTTGATCACTTAAAAAGAAGTCATGAAACTTTGAAAATCAACTTCACCTGCTTTTGAAGCCTGGTGCTGTTGATGGTTAGGGTGGCTGGCTAAAGATCCAATGGGTTGAGTTCAAGCCACTGTTGTGAACAAACATGAGGTGGGTTGACTCAGCCTATCATCCTGAGATCGCAATGAGTACCAGCTTACTGGTAACGGGGGATTGCATCAGTGGCACAGCCATGCCCCCCAAAAATGATTCAGCCCAACAGCACAGTTGCATATGAATTAACAATAAATAAACAATAACACTGCTTTTGTTCTCTTCACCTTTTTGCTAATAGCCATTGATAATGCTGGTCTGTTAAGCTGTTTACATAGTTAGTTCAGTACATACGATCAGCAATCAGAAGCTGTGTTGGACCCCTGCACGTGGTTATCATCCAAGGTTAATTGTATATTCCAGCCAAATAGTATTTTTTTAAAAAAAATGGGAGTAAAGTCAGAAGGACTCTGAATGTCAATGTTGATGAAAAGGAGAGGAGCTTTCAAACGGAATACAATCTCGTAAACTTAAATAGTAACATAGGCATTCGTATTTCCTGGTCTTGCTATATTTCAGGATTAGGCAAAAGGCATGCTTATGCCAAATAATATCGAGTCTTTTTTGAAACCTTCATAGAAGACATTTGTGCTGGACAAACGCAGAAGACTACAAACAGACAGTGATGTGAGCTCTTTGAAATACCACGTTTATTTGCTTTGGATGTGCGAAAACATTGATATGTCTATGTCGTAATTTAATGCTGCAATATTATAAAATGCAATGTTAATGCTGACCTTTTTAGCGAGAGATGAAGCAGGCTTCTATTTGTTATGATGGGGATGTAAAATATCCAATGGTATATTTTGCCAAAGGTAAGCCTTTGAGCTGGCACCATGCTGTGTAGACCATGATAATAAATTTATGACTGTCATTTTTGTGGTAATAAAATGCAGCGAATGGAGAGATTCAGTAAATTTGGATAAAAAGACACACGTACTACAGTCCAGGTCCTTCGCTTGCATTTGATCCATACACTATTACCGGGAATGGTTGAGAACATTCTTTATGCCTCTGGCATTTTTATACAAGATTGAGGCTCATGGAAGAGCAAGGTCTACAAGGGTATAGATTATAGATGACAGGAGGGCAGTGGGGAAACTCTTGGAACAATAAGCAGGGATGAACGAAGAGAAAAGCGAAGAGAACTAGGACACTCAGTGGAGCACTACCTCTGCCACAATGCCTGATCAAATAGACCATATCAGGCCCATACATTTTTGAACATGCTATAGATCGTCTTTTATACCTATCTCTTCAATGGTGAAAATCATTTCAAAAATTAAAAAATGCTCTTTCCGGATTGAATTTTCACAAAATTAAATTTCGTCTTTGTCACGCACCCAACATGTCACCAAGTTTCATTCGAATCTGTCCCACAATCTTTGAGATGTCATGCTATATATCGTTTTTGTCCCCTCTTTCAATGGTGAGAATCACTTAAAAATTATCGTAGCCGGATACGGATCCGATCTTTACCAAATCGAATCAGTCCGTCCTTGTCACACACCCAACCTGTCCACAAAATCTAATCCGGATCCGTCCAAACTTTTTGAGATATCACGCACACAAACAAACATACAAACAAGCAGTCATAGACTGGTACTTACGAAATCGGCAACTTGACCTCTTGACCTTGTCTAATAAAGCTGTCTTAGAGAAGAGGTAGCGCGCACCAGAAGTTTCTACGATGATTCTGTACCAAACCATATAAATCGAATGTTTGCCTCACTGTGACCTTGACCTTTGACCGATTTTGACCAAATCTAACCAGCACTAGCCATCACCCTCCTGAATCACGTGTGTGTAATTTGACTTGGTAGCTTCTTCCGTCTCGAGTTATCTGTACCCAACCATCAAAAATCGAATGTTTGACCACACTGTGACCTTGACTTTGACCGATTTTGACCAAAATCTCAATCAGCACTAGCCATCACCCTCCTTAATCACGTGATGTAATTTGACATTGTAGCTTCTTCCGTTCTCGAGTTATCGTGCCTCAAACAAACAAACAAACATACAAACAAACAAACAAACAAACAAAACAGAAACGGTAGTCTCAATTATACTACGAATCTTTAGATTTCGTAAGTAACAAACAGAAACGGTAGTCTCAATACTTACGAAATCTTTAGATTTCGTAAAGAAAACAAACAAACAAAACAGCAAACAGAACGGAGTCATCAATATACTTACGAAACTTTTAGATTTCGTAAGTAACAAACAAAACACAAACAACAAAACAGAAACGGAAATGATCAAATACTTACGAAATCTTTAGATTTGTAGTAACAAACAGACAGATGGGGGTGAAAACATAAATCCTTCCGCCTTTGGTGCGAAGGTAATAAGGGAGGAATCAAGCAATTGCAAGTCAGTGTTAGATTGGGAAATGGTTTATGGGGGTAATTAAGTTAACTGTGGGTGAAGGTTCGATGGTGGTGATTAGACAGCATCTGAGATGGTGGTGCTACATCTGCTTGTCATGAGATGACAGTGCAACATCTGCAAGAAGTCCTGGAGGAACAATGCGATAGAACAGCATCTGTAAGGCAGTTGAAGGTGCAGTCAGTCTGGATTTTGGAATGTTAACTAGGAGTGGGTTATGGAAGGATACTTAGTCCTGGAGTGTTGGAGAGTTGGGAGGGGTGAAGAGAGCGAGGGAACTAAACCAGAGGAGAGGCAGTAAAAAAAACAACACCCATGCTTTGCATTCTTGAGTGTATACTGCAGTATGCTTAACCTAACCTTAACCATTCTTACCTTGTCTTTACCATACTCGAGCGAAAGATTTATCAACTGATCTTGGCTTCAAACAGTCAGTGTGTTTGCAGTAGCATCATGAGATTGTTCTACCTCACATATGGTAACAACATGAAAGATGATTTTAACGTACAGATGAAATAGCCATGATTTCAATAGCTTAATACGCAAGACTTAGGACAAATTATTAGTAATCGCATCACACCCATCCTTGACCATGCTGTGAATGGCGGCCGAGGTCCTCTCTTTTTATTTTTTCCTCCGCCCTCAATTTTTCTTATTCGCTTTTAAATTGTTTTCTCTGCAACCGCTTTTGTCATCAAAAGGGATTGACACGGAACTTTCAACATAAGAGCACACCCCATGGAGTATATATATATATATTTAAAGTTATTTGAGATTGGATGGAAAACGCAGCCAGTGTCCCAAAAGGCCTGTTTTACGTTGGCCCTTGAGAGGTGTGTTTCACGTATAAGGAATAAATGCCTTGACCTCCGTAGTCCTCCTCACCATTACACCCACACTATCTTAGTTTTCTGTATTGAGACTTAAGCTTACTTTTTTTCTCATCCGGATTATGTTGTCTGGATCTTAATGTGGCAGCAACTAAAACTGTTAATTAAAATCAAATAAGCAGTACATTCATTGTCGCTAGCAGCTGACATGGACGTTCAGAGTGAAAGTGATTTACAGCGTTCAAATCAGAGATTATTCACTGTTCTGGAGCAACTGGCAATATTTGTACGGGGTAAAGCGTTGCATCTTAATTATAACTTTAAGAACAAAATGTACGTGTGGTACCTCCTTCCCACCCCCTGCTCCCCAACACAGGACAAACCAATGATGTCACAAACCACATTATAGGAGGAGGAAAGGTGACTGTAATGAGCTGAAACAGTCTGGGACTTGTGATTGCTGAGTTTTTTTGTTCTCGTTGCTGATATAAAAGGACCAATACAGAGGCAACGCAGGAGCAGCAGTCCAGTGGCTTGGAAGCCACTGGGGTTAGAGGGGGTGGTGAACCAAACTGCAGGTGGTTGAATGAGAGAAAATCAATTCGCCATCTTGGGCAATGTTTGTGCCTGACCTACCAGCATGACAACTCGGTGATTATGGACCCCATGAGTCTCCATATCCTGCTTAAAGACAGAGCAGTGGGCACCCAGTTTCCAGGGTCAGGAATGAGACCACTATGCTTCACAGAAAACCATGAGCTTTGTCTCACCTTCCCTTACTCAGCCCAGCCCATGTTAACCAGATGGGAAACCTCTGACTGCCATTTGGTCCAGGCAAAGAAAATATATAAGTAAAGTAACTCCAAACGTCATTATTTGTGTGTTTCTCTTTGCCTTTTGTGTTTTTATATCCATTTTTTAATGTGTAGAGACGAGAGTAATGCTAATTTATTTCTATGATTCTATCTATTTTTGAGTAAAGGTTCTATATAGTCTGTTTGTGATTACATGTCATTGAAGTGGACAGTTTTCTAATTATCTGTGCTGTCTGTGCAACCATATAATTCATGCTAGTTATAAAGTTAATTATTATAGCTCAACAACAGCATATGACCAATAACATTGGATGAAGAAGGGGAATTGTAATGTTAATACACATGCAGTAGTTAATGGATGTATTATCCTCCTCGTGCCATCAGGCGCATGAGGCGGCCGAGGCAGTTTCATTGGCTAAGGGCACAATCCTGGACAGGTCACCACTCTGATGCCGGATACTTGAATGGCTCATTTTCCCACGCAAGCAGTGCTCATTTGGGCGACTCGAGTGGGAGCAGGCTGAGTCAACCCACCTGGTGTTATTTTGGCATGACTGCAATTGAACTCAGGAACTGAAATCCCAAGTCACCACCTTAGCCATTAAGTACCACCCACAGCTTTCAGAAGTTAAATAAATAAATAATTTTTTTGAATGAATTGGCTTATTCTTTCTTCTGTTGTCAATGTATTGGCTGAAATTATTTTTGACAGAATCTGAAGTCCCAGTTGCAAACCTTCCAGCTTTACATTACCTTTCCTCTCCTAATCTTATAGGTCCATTGGTGAATGGTCAAAAATTACACAAAGTAAATCTCTTGTAACAATTGCAAGAACTGATCACTCAGTATCCTGATGATAGGATCACTGCGAGGTAGATCAGGGCTGTGTCATTCCTTTGGGAAAGTCAATTTGACCATGCTAAGACAACAGCTTCACAACATACATGGCATAATTGCTTATAAATTCTACTCTCTACATTTTCTTGAAACTTAAGATGTAAAACATAATATTGTGATGTTTCCATTAAGATGTAAAACACCTCGTGGATCCAATAAGATGGATGGATCACTGAAAGATGAAAAACAGAATGCCATGTTATGGACAAAACTTGCCTTGTACATTTTGTAAATTAACTGGGATTGTCTATCTTGTTTTCCATTATTCCATGTGCATATGTTGCAAAAAATGTAACTGATTATGTCAACCAGACATTAAGAAATTTAACTTAAGGAAATTAAGATGTCGTGTTTCTGTTGAATGTTATTTCCATAAAATTTTACAAAGTAAATAGAGCCTGTTTCCAAAATGGTTTTACGATAGCAATTAAAATATTTCAATACAATGGAAAGAATCCATCTATAATATACAGCGCAGAGAAAGTCTACAGCCTTTTAAATTTTTCACCTTTTGTTGCCTTTATCCTGGAATTAAATTGCATTAAATCATATTATTTCCACCTTTATTTACTATCGTAACCCACAACTTCCAAGTGAAAAACAATCAACAAATTTCAGAAATTTACTAAAATACAAACTAGAATAACGTCTACATCGATGTCGATTTGGTGGTTTTGCATCTTTGACATCGGATTACTGATTCTATTCTTTTGGTAAAGGAAGTTATTCGTTTATTCTCATGATTTTATGAGCTTCACGAGCTGTGAAACTTTATGGATCGTACTGTTCATTTCACGCGTTTCCCGATCGCCTCCTGGAAAGGTGTGATGTTTTTGACAGTTGTGAGATATATTCCAAATAAAGGATCAACGAATCACTTTTTGAGCATCGCTTTGATTGCAAAAGAATAGTCAAGTATAATATAGAAAGCAATTTAATAAATAAATAACTTTACACTCGGGTTTTCCGGTCTCCGAGCTAACCTCAGGACTGGAAAGTGTTAAAGTGTTGATACCGGCATCTAAGGGTGTGAAGTCATCATTAAGTCACCCAAGTAAAATCTAAATCTAAAATGACCTACTTTTATAATTACTTAGCACTTTAGTAACTAACAATGTACTGAAATCACTTAGTTTTTCAAACTGACTTAAGTTACTTAAGTCATAATTAAGTCACCAAGTCACATCTAAATGGAACTATCTTATCATTGGTTGTACTTAAGTAACTTCACAATAACTGAACTTAAGTCGGTTTGAATATCTAAGTAGACATTGAATAACTAAAGTCACCTTCAATTATCATTAAGTGCAATTGGTTCATAAAATCCTGCATGGAATTTTGAAAATAGACAACTACTTAGTCTTTTCAGCCAAATATGCAGTAACAAGAGGTCATTCACTCAAACTAATTAGAGAGTTGCACTGGATGTGACGAAGAATTTTGTAGAAAGGCAGATGGTTGTGATGTAAGTATTGTATCCATAACCCTTTAAATGAACATCACAACTCTATTATATTAATTAAAGAAGTACTGGGAACTACAGGCACAAGCTTTCATCCATATGATAATGATGATGACAGTTACTCGTATTGAACCTATGAGAACAGCTCAAAGGTGAGTAAACTACCTGTGAGCATGTACAATATTTCTACAAAGTATATTTCTACTCAACAAACTATACTAATGGAAAAAAGATCATGTAACCATAGAAATTACACAAATCATACTGACATGCACCCCAGCAATATCATGGTCAGCGACTTGCCTTGACCAGCTGCAATCTGTGCACTGCACGCCACAATTGCCATGCACGTGTTCCGAGTCATGTGACGTGATGCATGTGAACTAAGCAAATTGCAATGCCTCTGGTTCAGTGAACCATGCCAGCTGTGAAAAAACATTTTAATGTTTAAAAGTCATAACGTTGGCACGCCTTTCCAAAAAATGAAGTCTATTATCTTGGCCATGCTTGAGACAGGAGAGCCAGAAACATTGTGATAGCATTTGGTGTTTATTCAGAAACCTACATCACTCTGGAGACATTTCAACAAACTGGCAACATCAGAGATCGTCCACGTTTGGGACCAAATTGATGTCACGTCGGCAGGAACAACCATTTATGTTTGGTGCACCTTAGGATCGGCTCTAACAGCAAGCAGTCCCTGACTTTGCGACCAATCATTGCCAGAGCTTGTCAGGAATTGGTTCCCGAGCAAACAACTGACCACGACGACCAGTAGTACATTCTGATTTTTGATGCCATGTCATCGACATTGGGTGCCCTAGCTTGTTGTAGATAATGTCTGAGGATCAGGAGACAATTGGGGTGCTATCCTCTTTACAGATGAGTCGAGGTTCATTCTGACGTATGATGATGTTGTCACATTTATCGACTGGGAAGGGAACGTTACACTGATGCAGTGTTGTGCAACATTCTTCGTTCGGCGGTGAAGCGTGATGGTGTGGGGGAGGCATCACCGCACTCCAAAACCCAACTGGAGGTCTTTAATGGCAATTGGCAGGTATCAGTAATGTGGTGAGTTCCCATTCCCCACATCTCCCTTACCTGCAGGTTCATGGACATTGCATATACTTCAACAGGATAATGAGTGGATCGCACACAGAACATTTCCTACTTTCGCTGGCCAGCTGTTTTGCCTGATCTTTCTCCATGGAACATGTGTGGATGAAATGGAAGGACGACTGCTCAATTTTCCAAACAGCCGCGACATTCGCCCAACGCCAGGCCTTGGTACAGATCTGGAATGACATCCCTCAAGTCTTTTTAACCCTCCTGTCATCACGAGGTGCCTGTGCCAGCATGTGCCAACGCAAATGGTGGTCACACCAGATACTGAGCATTAACTGACTTTTGACCAACCCCTCTTTGAGCCTCTGGAACATGTCTTGCACACATGTGTTGACATTCTCATGTCAATTTTTATTTATCAAACTAGTGTTTAAATGTCCAAACAACATGATGTGTTTGTTTCATGTCTCATTTCACAAAGGTGTAAATGATGCACAGGGCTTTTTCAATTAGTTTACAAACACAAGCCATCGAGAAATATTAGACTTTCACATTTTCACTGGAAATACACTTTTTGACCTCCCACATATTGGGGTTTATTACAAGAGATGATACAGTATACTTGTGCAACTATGGCGTGTACAATAATGTTTTAGCAAAAACGCTAAGTTATTAACTTCTTTTATATTAATATTTTTACATTTTTTATGTGTTTGTCTCAGTCATGGAAGAGATTCCACAAGATCAGGCACAATGCAATAGATGATGGAAGTGTAATTTTACAATGTTGCGAACAATGTTATGTATTTATTTTAGTTGATTGTAGGCTTTTTAGGACTATCCTGAGATGAGCAGTGCATATAAGTTATTGAAAATGAAATTTATGGGTTTATTTGCAACGTTTGCTTTGATTGAGTGGATAGCTGATGATGTATTATTGTTGTTATGGAATAGAATTGAGTACGTGTATTGGTTCACGAGTCACTAAGTGACCACTATATTCGTTATTGGTGTGTTTGTCTGTCTGTCTGGTCTGTCCCGAGCATAGCTCCGTGGTTTGATCGATCCTGATAAAATTTGGGTGGGAGGTTTATTCATGATCTAGTTGTGTTTACTGAGAATGGCGTGGTGCACCATTATGGGTGGACATCTGGCCATAAAACAGTGTTTTTAGGGGTAGCCGTTTCAGTTACATCTTCTCCGAGGGGTTTGTCGAATCTGCAGGGGTTTCGTATTTGGTTTGCCATGGACACCTGCATAGCCCACGGAGCTCGATTTTCATTTTCGTCCAAGGTCAAGGTCACAAGTCACGAACTTAGAAAATGTCGAAACCGACCAAAAAAAACCTCCCTTCGCGTCACTTCCTCCTCTCGCACACCCTCTCTCCAGGCCACACCTCTCAGCCGACTGGGAGGGGCTATCCCGGGATGGGGTAGAATAGAGGATCTCTCGTCCCTCACCACCGCACAAACAATAAACAACAACCTCCCGACACACATATAACGTCCCTTTTACCACACAACGTAGCTAACAGGCATTTAATGGGGATCTGAGCTAATCCTATATTTAGTAGCCCAATAAAGCGCCATTCCGTAACAATAATAATAATGGTGAATACAATGTTCTGTGGATGTTTGTAAATCGAATATAAATGTTATAAAAAAAACACCTTCAAACCAACACACATTCACATTTTCAGACAAATATCTCACTGACCAGGAAACAAAACATTTGATAGATGTGATAATGATATTCTTTAAAAAAAGTTATAATAAACACCTTCAACCACGCAAACACAAGAACAATGAAGAAAGGAAGTGCACTAAATTCTCCTTGAAAACACTGATGGGCATTTAAAGGACATATAAAATAAGATTGTTTCGCTTTCAAGACCTGGACCATCTTCATCATGGAAGCTGTTGATGTAGTAGACAAATGTTGAAACCTATAATTAAACGCATTAAGTGAAATGAAACTTTTAGTTTTATATGAGAGTAAATTGATATGGTAAGAGAAGGTGATGAAACTACTCCCTATGAGGACAAACCCTCACTTATCTCATCATATTCAAGATTTTGTAAGATGTGATGTTTACGATGAACTCCGAGACAAGACAAGATTTGATAACAACTGTAGCAGGTAGTGGGATTTGCTATTACAAAAATAATCTTTTTCGACATACACATCTTAAATCAAATCTTCTTCAAGCTTCTTCTTATATTGATTACCAAAAGAGATAAAACTTAAGAAGCGTTGTATATATTTCAAAAACAAGATATAAATGTTTTCTATGGTCTTTCTTTTCACTTACATCCTCCACAATGGAAACCTGAAAGGTTGACATTTAGAAATAAAGAATGCATTAAATGTTAAGATTTAAAGTTCCATTGTCATTGAGAGATATTCCTAAATTGAGGAATGAATAATCCATCTGTTATGTATATGAATTAACGGATACAAATAAAGTTCAGATATTAAAATTTCAAACAACCTATAAAATGATGACACACACATTGACCTTCTCTACTTTACTTCAAAGAAATCACATTATGTTTCATCAAAAATTTATCAAGAGTTAACCAATCACAACTATACAGAGAAAATGTAACGTATCTTGCTAAGAGATGTCTCAACTCCTTTCATGCAAAACCGATTAAATGAACATTCAAAATATTATAGTAATCTAAATTAAACCGTAATCAATTTACCAAAAAAGCAGGTTCAAACATATCATTCAAAGATTTTACAAATCTTATAAAACATCGTTTGTGATTATGCTGATTTTGAAAGATTCTGAAAGATGATACTGTTGTCTCCAAATCAAAAATATACACAAGTAAATATCAAAACATCTCCTTGTGTTTCTGTATCTATATATTATATCAAATCATCTGTTGGTGATGAATACAACAATTTCGAACTTCATAGAGGAGAAGATGCCTCAGAGGAGTTTGTAAGGCAATTGGAAAAAGACTGTGTAAGACTAAGAGAAATAATGGTTAAAACCGATAAACCAATGTCATTAACAAAGGGAGAGAAAAAGGAATT
>CM068960.1:59988095-60004147 GCA_035128595.1 Eptatretus atami | reverse complement strand
TTGTTTTTTTTTTAGATTAATTGTGAAAAATAATGTCCTGCAAATGGCCCCCATTGGCTTCTTCGCAAAAGCTTGCTCTTTCCAAAACGTGATCCATCACAGAGGACAAAACTCCTTGATCAATCGCTGCAATTTCCTCGGAAATATTGTTTTTCAATTCCTCTTGTGTCTGTGGCTTGTTGACATACATGTGATCATTAAGTTATCCCCACAGAAAAATAACTGTGGTCGTTAATTCTGGTGAACCTGGAGGCCAATGAATGTTTCCAAATCTTGAAATTATGCGGTTACCAAAAGCTGTCCTTAACAAGTCCATTATTGACCTTGCAGTATGGGCCATAGCTCCATCTTGCTGAAACCACATTTCTGGTAAATTTTTCACTTCCGGAAACAATAAATTTTCCAGCATTGACCTGTATCGCTCACCAGTCACCGATACTGCATTACCATCATCATCTTGAAAAAAAAGGTCTTTCACAGCTAGCCGAGTCATGAACAGACTCCTTTGACTCAAAACGAGCAATCAAGTTCCGAATCACTTTTTACGGTTGTTTCTACATATAATAATATATATATATACGTATATATTATATATATATACATTATATATATACATTATACACGTATATATATATATATACATATATATACATATACATTTATATATACATATAATATAGTTATATAACCTATATATATATATATATATAATATATAGTTATAACTATAAATATAATATATATTATACTATATATATATATATATATATATATATATACAACACTTTCAAAAGAAAATATTTTACTGTTTGGGCTCATCTTTTGATGCAAAAAGTAGAAAGAGAGAAGTCAAAACTCAAAAATGGCTGCAAAACGAAAAGGCAGCAAAAGAGAGAATTATAAAAACAACCATTTATGATCAATCGGGACTCTTACTAGGACAAGTTTCCACGATTACAAAGCATCCATATGTCCTGCAGCAAACCAACAAGGGAAGAATCCAGGCCTTTTTGGTCATGTCACATCACCTTCAAAGGCAACAAAGTGTAAGTTTCAAACTATACATTTACAATTTATCATATCGAACTGCACAAGGTGTTGGATATGTTTAAAGACAAAGCATATATTTTTTGCTTTCTCCAAGGCCAACATTTCTGCCCCAAACCTTTCCTTCACCCCCAACCCCAATCATCACAATAGTCATAACAGGCAGTTATTAAGAGAGTGTAATATGGTGGATTTGAGACAGCATGATGACAGTCTCTGACAGTACAGGTGATTAAAAGTACAGATAGCAGACTGTGCAGGACATAAAAGCAGTGCAGTTCTAAAAGAGATGTTTTTCTGCCAAAATAAAAGACTTTCATTGGAAACCTTTGCTTGCAACCAAAGCTGCAGCTCCCACCACCCATACCAATCTGTTGACTAAAAACAACCATGAAAAGACGTGACCAAGAATTTCAGGTTGAAGGGTTTATTTGTGAAACAGTGTCAAGGCTTGTGGAGGAGGTTGTCAAAACATTTTGAAACATCGGATTTAAGTGACATGTATGCGTAAACACGTGCGTGACTTCTACCAACATAGTCACCACATGGGAGACTCTTTGCCATGGCCTTCTCTTGAGGACGTATTGTGCACGGTGGCCATGCCTGAGCACTCTCTCGCTTGACGAGCTGTTCCAAGTCACGTGGCCCGAATCTCTCCAAGTCCATCGCTGAGGCTATGATCGACGATCTGGTGAACATTATCCTGACCGTGGCATCGCAGCATCAGAAACGGGCCGACCCGTGAGAATGGTGGAATCTAGTGTGGTCGCGGAAGGAGGATGCCGGGACGACAACTGAGGCCCAATAGGAAGAGCAGCCGAGCAGGTGGAGCTCATGCAGCACTCGGAATGAGCTCGCCATCGGGCCAAACAAAATGGTCTGGGCACTGGAGCGGGACACGCTCATTCTCTTGTTGATGTGCAGGAGTGCACGGCCCTGGATCCAGAACCAGCAGATCCTGCTGCTCTGTGTCTCAAGGTACGTTCCCATGGCCCGTTTGCAAGGCCTGGGTGAACCAACCGCAATGGTGCTCGCTTTGCACTCCATACTCGTCCTAGGTGTTTGCATGGACTGCTCGATGTTTGCAGACACAATGCAGGCGATCTCGTCACTGATGCCAGTGCTCCGTGTGCCCTGGCTGAGCGAGCCTTGAGTTGAGGGGACTCCGAGCTTGGACGCATCTCGAGAATAGATTTCAAAAGTATTGTCGTGTCCAGTGGGTCTGCCCCGACCTGGACGGATGGCCAAACAGTTTTCCGTTGGAGGCTTACAGCCAAGATTCTCGGAGATTATGGCGCACTCGGGAAAGAAAGCGCTTCACCAGGACGGTAGCACAGCACGGGGGTTTTACTCTCAAACCAACAACAGATACATGGATACCAGCAACTTCAATAAATAATAATTTAATAAACAGAAAGATCAACAATTATTATGGAAATGAATCAAGACGTGAAGTAACCTAAATCTAATTTTGAGGTGCCTCCACACAGAATTAAATACAGACAAGGGGAACAGAATTAAAAGAAGAAAAGTCCCTTTTTTATTTCAGCACTTATCTTTGGGTCCAGGAGATAGTCTCAGTAGCTTGAAGGTCACCAAACTGCTTCATCACTGTGTGGGAGGACGTGCCCAAAATGGTGCCAAGCCGCTCTCTGGGTGGGGAATGTACGTGAGGTAATATGTGAGGTGGTATTCAATGCCAGGTCTCACCAACCACCGGGCAGCGTCTTCGTTGATCGTCCTCACCGACATCGATCTTCTGCTTTGTAGAATAGCACCATCTCTTTCCCCCGATGGCTCGACACGAGGTTTTGGCGCTGGTCCCACAAGTGGGCAAACTCACTAAAACACAAACACAACAATTGTGTGGTCTTTTTCATGCGTCAAAGGAAAGCCAGCCGTAATGCCCTGCTCTTTCGACCACCGATCCTGTCTCTCTCGCTGCTGTCCCGCTTCGAGTCTTAATCTCTGACCGTGTCTCTCTCCTCCTGCAATGATCTGCCTCCCCATTCTCTTGCCGAGACATGCTCTGTTTTCTCTGATCGCCACCCTCACACCAAACTCCACTCATGCTTTTGCTTCTGATCTTCTCCCCTGCAGATGGTCGAGTAGACACCGCATACGAGTAGACATGCAGCTCAGTTGTAGTTGTTTTAAGGATGTGATGCTGTTGCTGGCTTGGAAATGCAAAAACGTAGGAAAAGGTCACAGGGGGGCAATTACATACTGGGGAAAATTATCCTTAATCCCTTTCTAATTAACACTGCACCACAATCCCCCCGTGGTGACAAGTAACACTTAAGCTCACAGTTTCCCTACTTCGTTTACATCGATATGTCTACTACACGTCCACGGGACAAGCAACTCGATACGATCCTATCTTTCGTATAAAATTCCTCCATCTACCCCACAAACATAACAGCATATTTTATTTTTAAAATAGGCGAGATACAGTATAAATGTACCTTTGTGAAACCATCTTTGAAAATGATCATCATGGGGTCAATCGCCCTACAAATATCAATATCGTGGATGATGATGATTTGGAAACTAAAAACCATAATAGGAGGAAAAGAGAAAAGCAAAAAGGAGTATTTAAATGGTCAGCTCAAGAAAATGTACACAAAATTATGTTTTCCAAGTTTAATCTCATATAATAAATGATCAGGCAATTGTTAAGTTGCCTTTCACTATTTTTTTGTGGAATTATTGCAAATGTAATGCCAATAAGCTGCATAAAACTTTAAGATTTGATCATTCATGAAAAGCCGTCTTTAACGTGCTTCAAAATCCATCTTCACTAATAACTTGGTTCAGGGTTTCATTCTTAGTGGAATTAAATCTGATTAAAAATGCCAACTGGGAGTGAGAGGTCATTGCATCTTGTACCACACTGCAATTCAGAGAGTATGCTCGGCCATTTGTCTCATCTGTGATATGGATGTTAAAAATATTGTGATTGTGGTTTTGCAAGAGTAGGTCTTTGGGCTAGTAGCATGACGGCATACCAAAAACCTTCCATGGGTGAAGCTTAAAATGAGTTATTATGCCTCGTTAGAATAATTGCCAAAAGCATGGAACAATATAACTGCCATGGGGCCCAACAAATTATGAGCTTTAATTGGGAGATCAGATCAAATCTTTAACATGCTCTCAAGTCTAAAGAGCTGTACCTGAACTTGTAAGATAAAAATATCAGTGTTTTGGCCAAAAAAAACGTGTTATACATGACTGATGCATTACATTTATCCATTAAACGTTTCAACACATGAGTACTCTTGCTAAACCCAATCAGAGATGTACGGTATTTGATGCATGTTGTTTCGGCCCTTGGGCTTCAAAATGCATAATCTGTCACTTTGTAATACAACAAATAAATGTCACTTGTCAAATTGATTCAGTTATCTGTGTTCTTGTTCAAAGAACATCCTTCTTAAAGCATCCGAAGATTTGCTTTCCACAAAAATCACTTTCTTGGTGTTCACATGCTCATAAGAAATTCACTTCTTTCCCTCGTATCGATAAAGTGAAAAAGAGAGAGAGAGAGAGAGTGAGACAGAGATGATGAAAAATATACGAGCACGTCATTAAATACCATTGCAGTATAGCCAGGGAATTTGGAGGAAGAGGCAATTCATATAATTTCATGGCCATGCTGCAATGGTGTGGTTGAAATGAAAAAATGGAATAAGCTCATTCATGGCCTTTCAGTTAGCCTCTTGTTGGGTAGCCTTGTCATGGTTGAATGTATGGTACTCTGATGAAGCATTCCATGAAACCTTAAAAGGAAAACTTAGACACCTGCAAGAAACAACAGCAAGCTATCATTTGAAAGAGAAAGAAAGAGGGTAACAGGACTACTTGGCTTGGGAATGTCTTTGGATTACCTCTGGATTGAGCACAGAGGAGGTAGTAACAGCTGTGTCCTTTTCTACTCAGACACTGTGAGCAATAAATCAAAATGATCATACCGCTTCAGCTCGGCCATTGCAAACTTGAGAGGGATGTGAACAGCCTGCCTTCTGCCTGCGCTTTCTCATAACACCATTGCCATCTGCATTTCAATGGTCAATAATTGACATTACCAATTGGATCTGGTGGAGGGTTTTCAATTATTATTATTTTTAACCATTCACAAACCCTTTAAAACGACAACTATACCACCACAATAAAAATTGCTTCTTCCACTCACTTTTTATTTCTTCCCTTCTTTTTTTGTTGCAATCCAACTTAGGACCTCAAATTTGCCTCAAGGGGTACAGCAGACAGATCGTCTTGCTCCTTTCATCCGTATCACAAGTTTGACAGCCTCAGCTGCTGTTCTTGGCAATGTTGCATTGTCATGTGTGTCAGATCAGAAAAGACCAGAAATTGACTTTCTTCAATGTTCTCATGCTGCAGTAAGATAGCTGAAGGTGCCAAGCTACTGGAGACTACGGAGTACACCATACGTGTCCTGCCTAATGGCCCTTCGAATTACCGATGGATGAGAAGGAACACCATAAATTTCTGCTTTTATGATGGAGAAAGGTATGCTTCCTGTGGCCCATTTGAGGATCAAATAAACATTGCGCCTAAAATTTGGAAGCTCCATTTTGACTTGAAATGAACATTAGATAATGAAACCAGATGCTGACCATGAAGACGGTGTTGTGAAGACAATGAAAAAGACTTTACTGCTTAAGAGAAAATAAACGGTTTTGGCTTCAGTGGCATTCTGTAGTTAAACTTACCATCTGATCAGTTTAAGTGTATTAGATTTGAAAAACAGTTAAGTCAATTGTTTCAGGTCCCCAGGTGGCGATTTGTGGTAATGTTTACATCAATACGAAGAAAAGCTACACTCTGTCTGCAGCAACGGGTCTATCAGGAAAATGAAAGGCAGGGCTGACCAGTGTTGACTTCGCTGCCAATAAACACTGGATTTAAAGCTTGGATCGTTAAAAACGTGGACGTGAAAGTCTCTCTGGGATCTCCCCGATGGCTCACCAGAAGCCTCCACTTTAAAGACCCTGAAAAATCCATCCAGCTTTTCAGCCGCAAGCAAGCGGCTCAGCTGCCTACGCAGAGACGTTGCTGCCCCAGCCTGCCCCAATCGTTTTAGCCTGCCTGATGCGTCTGTCCAACCATAGCCATTGAAACACAAAAACACAGCTTCTTTCACTATGCGTCCCCTTCAAAGCCAGTCACAAGAAAGCACCAAAGCCAAAATATTCATGTCCAGTCAAGATAGTCTGGTGTTTGCAATCATTTTGAGCCAATTATTTGGTGGTATGTTGCTTGTTTGGTTTTCCCAGGAACGTATATATATATATATATATATATAATATATATATAATATATATATATTATATATATATATATATATATTTGCAAACATTGTCAACCCCATATGTACTTTTCACATATTCAGCAAGGATATTGTAATTGGTTGCTGTCCAGAAAACTGGATGAAAACAATAAAGGCAAGATACAAATGTACTCCTGAAATCAAGTGTTTTATGGATTTTAAATGGATGCTTGATGTCTTGCAATGAGTATAAAAGCGAATTATTGGCAAAACAACAAGTTTGGAAAAAGGAACACAGCATTCTCGACTTGCATTCACTTTGAATGAGCCAGTCAGGTCTATAATTAATTTGGCTGTTAAGGCCCCAGGAAAGCAAGGTTCTTTGCAGGAGAGTGGAGCAGGGGGAACACAGAAAAGAACAGGCGCCAGTTGCCTGAAAACGTCATACAGCCAGCACCCCCCCCCCCCCACAGCCAGCCCCCCCCCCCACAGCTACCACAGCAACCATAAGAGCTCTCATTTATTGATGCTAGGATGAGGTCAAATACACCAAGGCGATACATCTCCACCTGGCTACAATATTATCAGGATCTGACTGTCAACAATTGATAACTGTGGTTCTTTCATACATGAAATATAATACTTCTATTTTAACCTTGCAAAACTGCATTGAAATGGAAATCTTGTTTATATCTAAGTTTACAACATTCAGTGCAGCTGCACTGTGCAGCTAGAATATATTGTGTAAGAACATGTTTGTTGCTCGGGGTGATGTACGGACCATGTCACAAAGATCATACAACAGCAAAAGGCAAACAACAAGAAGGGCACTCTTCGACGTCGTGACATCACGACTATGTCTTCGCCCACATTATTACATCAAGAGCAAATACCATCCATCACTCCACTGACGGAATACTGCAAACGGGGGGAGGGGGAGAGAGAAAGAGAGTGGAAAGATAGGGGGGAGAGAAAAAAACAGGAGAGGGGGTGTGGAAGAGAGTGAGGAGGTGGTGGGGGGAAGACAGAGAGAGGGGGAGAGTGAGGAGGTGGAGGAGGAAAGACAGAGGAAGGGATGTGGAGCTGAGGAAGGGGGGGGAGTGAAAAGGGAGGTAGAATGAGGAGGGTTGGGGGAAGGGAAGGCAGCAAGAGGTGAGATGAAGGGAAGGCAGCGAGAGGTGAGATGAAGGGAAGGCAGACGTGTGGTGGAGCGTTAATTACGATTAATACAGTACCATCAAAATGCTTCTGCATAGAATAATAGTGAAGATGGAAGCAAAATAATGTGTGAAATCCATTTTCTACCGGTCATACTATAAATACCGTACAGAGACAAACACCACCCAGACATGTCTGAAGATAAATGCAGTCCGGAAACAAACACTACCCAGAGAGAAACAACGCCAGGGCACATCCGGAGACAAACACCATCCAGAGAGGAACACCACCTGGATACGTCTGGAGACAAACTCCCATCCAGACATAGACACCACCCGGACACATTCGGAGACAAACACCAGCCGGACACGTCCAGAGACAAACACCAGCCGGACACGTCCAGAGACAAACACCGGCCGGACACGTCCAGAGCCAAACACCGGCCGAACATGTCCAGAGACAAACACTGGCCGTACACATCCGGAGACATAAACCGCCCAGACAGGTCCGGAGACAAACACTTTCCGGAAACAAACAAACACTGTCCAGTGATAAACAATGCCCAGACATGTCCAGAGGCAATCTCCGTCCGGGGACAAACTCTGGACATAATCACCGATGTCATAGGTGGAGAACTTTTTGTTGATCATGGATAGGTGGTCATACCTGTAAAGTTTCGCCTCAATCTGTTCACCCGTTTCAGAGAAGAATATTTTAGAAAGGTTTTTATGTAAAAAAAAAAATGGCTGCTGAACCACTTCACCGAACAAGTCATCAACTTTTTTTCCCCTGTAAAATTTAGCCCTAGAAGACCTTCAAAATTTTTCATACTGATCAGATAAAGCATTGGACGTATGCAATTACGACATCATAACGAAGCCACTTATGACATCAAAAATCACTTATTTCCTATAGGGAGTAGTTGACATGTGCCAAGTTTCTATTTTTTTTCCATGGAGCGGTTTCGGAGATACAGACGTCCAATGTGTATCGCTTTTTCCAATATGGCTGCCACACCACGTGACTTATGATCTCATAATTTTCATTTAAACATTCCACACGAGTAGTCGCACCTACGGTGAAAATTTTGTATCAATCAGATAAGCGTTTGCAGAGAAAACAGAGAAAATTATCACGGACGTAGGTACGTACAGATGGACAGCCGTACGGACGGACGGACGGACAGACGGACAGACGGACAGACGGACGGCCAACCGAAAACATAATGCCTCTGGAGGCATAAAAAGAGATTTCTTCATGCACAGACCACATTAAATTCCTTTAACATTTTGGAACATCCAGTGTTAACGTGCAGTCATGGAGAAACATTTCCAAACGAGTCAAAACGAAGATTAACAGGCAATAACAGCTTGTATAAATCAGATTTCAAAACATAAATTATCCGCAAGGCAGACGTTGCCATATTTTCATCGTTTCAGCCGGATTAGTATCGGAAAGCGACTTGTAAGGTGGAAATGGATTAAAATTTAATCAGCATTTAGTTGTATGCAAAAATAGTCGATTTACTGACATGGTACCAAAATCCAGATGAAACAAAATACAAACCAGGAATGTTAAATTTTTTTATACAGTGAAAATAATTTATTCACTCATTATTTACACCTCTCTGTCAATTATGCAATGACATGAGAAATTACTTCAAATCGTAATTTTGAAATTGCAGGAAATCTGACAAATGAATAAATGAAAACAATGCCATTGCCATAAAATTCAACCTTTCAATGTGTCGACAAATGGCATGTTCAAAATGACAACCATTTTACGGGTAAATTGACATATGTACACAAAATTGAAGATGTGTACTTGGAATAAAAATGGAAATTAAATAAACTCGTACAAAAAATATTATGACTTTAAATTACAGAACGGACAATTAAGTGCAAAATGTAATTTTTCTCTTGGAACCCTCAATCAAAACAACACTACATTAACAGCATTCCACAAATGTTTACTTAGTTAGTTTACTACCTTTCACAAATGAGCAGTTTAAGCAAGTACGCAATCTGTCTGAAATTAAAATTTGGGCCTTTTCATGAACAGTTTCAAAATATCCAGATATTAATTGAACACAGAAATCTAGGCTCATGGATGAGCTAAGCCACAGAGGGCAGCAGCTTCACTGATGGACTGATGAACAAATGGGAACAGGCAGACAAATGCACCGCATACGAATAGGTGAGTGGTAGAAAGGAAAGTGGCAGGAAAGGAGAGGGAGGGGATCGGCCAGAGTACAAGATAGAAAGGGCAGGAATGGAAGGAAATATGAGGTAAAGATGGGCAACTGCACTCTTGGTAAAACTGGAGAGGGTGGGGGTGGGGAGCATGAGGCAACAGATAAGGGAATCAGTTCTGCAGACGAGATAATTGAGGGATGAAGGAGTGGAGGTGAGCATTCAACTTAAAATGGAGGAGGGTAACAAGATGAGGTATTCTGAAAAAATGTCTGTGACCTGGATAAGCTGGGGGAGGATGGAGGGATAATAGAGTGGGAGGAGCAAGGCCAAAGAAAAATGAGTCCACCAACCTTCATGTGTTGGCAAGAAGCAGACCTTGGGATCAGCCTTCTTGCTGAGATATGCCAATAACAGTGAGAACCTTGGACTCTATTGTCTCCAGCAGAGCAAAATCAGAAGTAGCCGCACCAGCCAAGATTAAGGATACGTACTCCAAAATATTGCAGATTAAGGTCTTAGGCACTGTAATGAACTCCAAGCATTGCAGAATAGAGTTATCTCTGCCAAGCTTGCTTCCTGTCATCAGCAAGATAATGGAATCCATCATTCCAGTTGACTTAGAAGTGGTCCTTTTTCTCAAACGACTTCATCTGAGATCATCAATTTTGATTCAGACCTGGTCACTCTCCCTTGAACGTGCTGCTTTTACTCTCCCAACAATGGATGGAGGCCCTCAAATTCAGACATGAGATCAGGGCTGTTTCTCTGGACATATCTCAAGCTTTCAATACAGTCTGGCCTTGCTCATCAAACTCTCTACATATGGCATCCAAGGCCAACTCCACTCTTGGGTTACTGAATTCCTCCACTCTCATAGCTAACATATGGCTCTCAATGGAATCCTTTCATCTCCTCTGCCTGTCAATGCTGGAGTGCCCCAAACACTGGTTCTGGGGCCCAAACTATTCCTAATCTTCATCAACCATCTCACCGACTCTCTGGAAAATTATCTTTATCGATTTGCTGATGATCCAACCCTCTGCCGTGAAATCCCACATCCTTCAGACAAGAAGGGAGCAGCCTCTTCCCTATCTTCAGATCTTGATAAAATCACGAGATGATCAAACACTTCGAATATCTCTTTAAGTCCTAACACATCTCACATTCTCACTTTCTTTCTCTGAAAGAGCCATCTGGCAAACCCTCCTCTCTACTTTTTTAAGAATCCTCTTGAGGAAATTCAGTCATCCAAACTTCTGAGTCTCACTATCAGCCATGATCTTTCTTGGGCAAACCACATTTCAAAGTTGGCCTCCAAAGCCAGTCATGGACTGGTCAACCTGCGTTAGGCAAACTCCTTCCTCAGCATACCTGAACTCTTATCCATCAACAAGACCTTCATCTGCAGTTTGATGGAATACTGCTCTCCATTCTGGGCTGGTTCCCCTGCCTCACACCTTGCTCAGCTTGATGCTGTGGAAACCAAGGCCTTCAGTATCATTGAATCTCTTGTGATGAAGCTGAGTTTTATGGGCCTATCACTTTGCCATCACAGACAGGTCAGTGGTCCATCTGTCTTCTTCTGCCAACTTTCTGGTCTTACACCCTCTGCTCTCTCTGTGCTTTGTCCCTTGCCCTTCCTCCACCCCCACCAGATTTCTGCAGGGCACATACGATCCAATAGAAACCACCTTCTGGTGAAAATCCAAAAATCCAGAATCACTGCTCACCTCCACTCATTTGTTCTTCTTCTTTCCTGCCTGTGGAACCAACTTCCACATTCTCTTCAATCTCACTCTTCCCTCCAGGTTTTTCAAGACAGCTGTTCACCGCCATCATCCCCTACCCAAAACCATGATCTTTTGAATGCACATTAAACCACCTCCTCCGCCCCCCCTTTCCCACAAAAAACTCAGTTTCTCCTTCCTGACAGTTTGCTTCTGTGTCCATTTGTCTACTCCCTGTATCCTCCCCTCCCCCTCATCCTTATCTGCACCCTTTGTTTGTCCATCTGTCTATTTTGTCCGTCAACCTTATTGTTGGTGTTTCCCACCCCCCTCTCTTTCTGCTGTTCCTTTTGTGCCGTTGTGTGTGGATCCATTTTGTGTTCTAGTTCTTAATGAGCCTTGACTTTGTATTAGAAAAAAAAAGAATTTCGAGGCATCCCCCTGCCTTCGAGGCCAGTTTGTTGACATTGTTCACCCAACACAGGTCGTGACAGATTGCGAGGCTGAGGAGCTCAAGGAACTACACCTTCAGGTTTTGTTCAGATAAGTATACCTGGGTATTCAAAGCAAATCTTTGTGGAGGGGTAGAGGGAGAGTCGAGGACTTTTCTGTGTTGAGAGGCATGTTCTAGGTAGCTGATCATAGACTTGTTATTTCCATGTCTGTGGAAATAGATGCTGCAGCAGCCTTCATCACAGAAATGTGATGCACTATATTGCACAGCATGGAGTCATCTGAAAGCTTGTACAGATAAATATTCAGAGAGAGAGAGAGGGAGAGAGAGGTGGTTGATGTACACCAAGAATAAGGTCAGTCCTAAAACCAGCCTCAAGAGGGGGAGGTCTCAGGAGAAAGGTGCCATCAAGAGCAACCTGTTGTTTGTGCTCGAAGATAAAATCCAATAACCATTCAAAGAGCGGCCTCTCAATATCATTAGCAGATAGTTTGTAAAGTAAGGCTTGGTTTCAGACAGTATCTAAAGCTCGAGAGATGCCCAAGATGGCCCTGATCTCTATTTTAAGACTTGTACATCCATCCATTTTTGGTTTCAAAGAAGAAGCATTTCCATGGTAGAATAGATAAGCTGGAAGCCAAAGCAATCATCAAAGATAAGAAAGTTGGAGAAGAGATAATGGACCGGTCTGTAAGAGAGACAACAGATTTCTGTTTTACTGAATGACCATACACATCATCATTATGGCTCTCTGAACACTGCCAAGGAGAAAAATGCTTTTAATGGGGCATAGTCAAGAAGGCTCAGGAGGAGTGGAGAAGGAGAGAGGAAGTTTGACATGACTAATTCGAAAAAAACAATGGCTGCTATTTGGAGAGACGTGAATAGGAAAAGAGATAGACTAAGTATAATGGCATCTGTTTCACAAAAGATATTTGACTGAAATAGCATGGACTGTCATTTCAAGAAGGAATCGCAGACAAATGGCATCGTAGTAATCGAAGAAAGCATGATGATGGTGGGACAGCAGTGAATCCATGTTTGAATGAAGAACTCATAGATGGAGTCTTCAATGCTTGGGGGGGGTGGTGGCAGACCAAACACAGGAACAAGACATCGTTACGAATTAGAAATACAAAGCAAGAATACTCCATGATGTCGGGGGGGGGGGGAGGAAAAGGGGATTATCAACATAATCTGCAACACCACAGTCAAGCAATGAGCTGAGTGTGTCAAAGCATAGGACAGAGTAGCCAATGAGGGAGACAAATGAGTCAGTAACATCCTATGTGATAAAGATTCTTGTCAGACAGATAAATGTTAGGAGATGCAGAAGCAAACCTAGAGAGATCTGAGAAGTTCGTTTGAAGTCATCTGATGCTCGAGACCGACAAAGTGAGGGAGGAGGGAGATAAGCTGATGGGATTGGAGCTAGAGGGAGAGGGGAAGAGGAGTTTGGCAGACGGGTGGTGGGGAGTCGGGCAGTACAAGAGCAGGAGGAATGAACAGAAGGGGGTAGATGAGAGAAGATATATAGAGAGAGAGAGAGAGAGAGAGAGAGAGAGAGAAGATAGAGAGAGAGAGAGAGAAGGAGAGAGAGAGAGAGAGAGAGAGAGAGAGAGAGAGAGAGAGAGAGAGAGAGAGAAGATAGAGAGAAGATAGAGAGAAAGATAGAGAAGAAGATAGAGAGAAGAAGAGAGAGAGAGAGAGAGAGAGAGAGAGAGAGAGAGAGAGAGAGAGAGAGAGAGAGAGAGAAGAGAGAAGAGATGACAGAGGAGTGACTGGGGGGAGGGGCGACATGAATCATTGCGTGAGGGGGATGAGAGAACGAGAAGAGTAGCGGACTGTTGATGAGAGGATAGGAGAGACCGGGAAGGATCATAGAGAGAGCGAAAGATATCGGAGAGGAGGATTGGATCCTGATAGTGGATTGAGGTGAGATGAGACAAGCCGGACGATACAGGCCTATTTAGAAGATGCTAAGAGTATCTTGGTGGCCGGACAGAGAGGACGAGATGGAAGTTCAGTTCGTGGGAATTCCGGGATCGACTGAGGGAGGACGGGATCTGGGGAGATGTAGCCGGAGAGATGACTGAACTCTCTGGGACCAAGACTCGGATCATGACAGAAGAGGAGCATCGATCTAAGGGATTGCGAGAGCTTGGGGAGCCGTGACCCGACGCTCGAGAGAGCGCACCTTTGAGACTTGGGACTAGGTTTATGCGGAGGCCAGGTCCGTGCAAGGAATAGAGGCGACGGCAAGCCATCAGAGGATGAGAAGAGCGCGTGAGTGGAGTACAGGAAGGAGACGGCAGTATCCCAGAGTGAAGAGGGAGAGACTGTACTAGTCGAGATAGTTGAGAATCGATATCCGAGGGGAGATACTTGCGAGGCGAAGTGCTGCTCGGTCTTCAGACTACGCGGATTAGGAAGGACCGATTCCTAGAGATCCTCTTGGGCAGATGGATACGAGTGAGACATGCGTCGTATGCTCGTGGAAGTGGGATTCGGTCCGGAGAAAGGGATGTGGAAGAGACGGATCACTGATGTTTGCGGTTGGATTATGGGTGGAATGCAGAATTCCGCTGGGACGGATTCTCTCTGAAGAAGACAGGGGGGAGCTCTGTTAGAGGAGTTGAAAGGATTCGCGGAGCATGACCTTGAGAAATTACCCCGCCGGTCTATGGAGAGTCGAGCTCAGGACGCGCTCGAAGGGGACTTGACTGGGGATTAGATACTGCGGAATAGAGAGACTGAGATCGCGTGGAAGGAGCGAATCGTGCTGAAAGAGTGAGCTGAATCCGGAGAATCCGGACGCACCCAGGATCTAGCTCCGAGAACTCAAAAACCGCTGAGGCGTGAGCTCCGGGCAGAACACGTAAGGCAGATACACGGAGAACTCGGTTAACGACTGGCGGAGTTCAGACCGATATTGGACGAGAGGGATCCGGGTGGAGGGAGTGACCTCGGGAAAAGACATGTCTGATGAGAGGACCATCCAGACGGGGCCGTCGTCAGCTGAACGAGGGAGATTGGATCACCAGTCTACTGCCGATGGGGAGACGGGATGAGAACGCGGTATTGGAGACTGACTGAGACCGCGTTCCGGAAGAGATCCTCCGTGTGAGAAGTGAGTGTGGATTCTGATGTTAGAGCAGAGGACCCAAGAGTCTGGCGGCACTAGCTCGGTCTTGTGAGCGGTGACGTACGGTGAGCTTTGGTTACCGGAGAAAAGCCACCTCGAGGGATGTATCAGTCGACAGGAGAACTGACCCTTGATGGAGAGCCATTACAGGGATCCGAGCTGATCAGCCTGGAATGGATCTAGGCGACTGATGGCGACGGACGCCAGGGATGAGTCCTCCGATAGAGAGATGGAGTGGACTGGAGTGAGGAATCGGATGTGACAAATGACCGGCATGCCGACAGACAGGAGAAGAGGGGAAGAGGAGGATCTGACAGAGCACATCTCGGCCCGGCGGAGAACGGAGGAGCGCTCCGAGTGCCTGGTCTGAGGAGGTACAAATCTGATGCGCTGGAGAAGAAGGGAACAGAACCCGAGCATCGCGACGGGACTATAACGGACTGATAGCTCATGCTTCTCCCCAGCCGTAATTCTGCTATTGCAGTCCGCCATTAGGCCGTTCGCTAGTTCTCTACAGTACAAACGGAGGATCCTCATCTCCGGGTCTCCTCCATTCTCACCTGACGAGACGTGGACCCCGAAGAGACAACCAGGCACCCTAGGCGCTTGCTATTGCCACCTACTTCGCCCGTGGGGGGACGCAATCCCGGCCTCATCGACCGATATGTAGTGATCATGGCCAGACTGGAAAGAGGGGAGGTGGAGCCCACTTGCGTGCACATCAGGTTAGATTCTTTGAGAGAGAGAGAGAGAGAAGAGAGAGAGAGAGATATAGAGATAGAGGATAGAGTAGAGAAGAGATAGAGATAGAGATAGAGATAGAGATAGAGATAGAGATAGAGATAGAGATAGAGATAGAGAGAGAGCTGAGTGGATGGGCTGGTGATTTAAGTGGAAGGGTTGGTGAGCTGAGAAGGAGGAACGGGCAAGATGAGAGGGAGTTGCAAAGTCCTCGAGGAAGGGGTAAACAGAGAAGGCAGAAGTGAGTATGAAAGGGATTTCATCCAGATGTAAGCATTTATAACACCATGACGTAC
>CM068960.1:59965135-59988085 GCA_035128595.1 Eptatretus atami | reverse complement strand
ACCAAGTTCAAGCACATGTTCACAAACATCATGACCAGGGTGAAAAGTTGGACTATTAAATGCTTGTAAGAAAACTGCAGCACTGTGGTTTTTATTTTTTGAATAATAATGCACAATATTTCGATTTGGGGGTTTTGGTGCTGCTGGCAAGGAAGGGCAGAAGCAAAATGAAAAGGAGTGCAAGGCAGCAAGAGTAAGAGAGTGGGACGGAGGGAATGGAAGAGGAAGAGAGAGATGGGGATTGGAAAAAAAACACATGGACGATAGAAGGATACAACATCCCTAATTATATCCAAATTATCCAGAGAAGTACACAAAGAATGAAGGTGTGTAGAATAACGAAGGGTGGAGGATAAGGGAAAGAAAACTATATTTTTCATTCAAACTTTTGTTGTTGTGCTTTATTTCAAAACGACTATATCCGATGGGGTTAAGAGTAGTAATCAGAGGGAGGAAGATGAACGGAGCATTGAGATTGAGATAGGGAGGAAGGATCTAGATTCTAGAGTCTAGACTAAGTGGATCACAAAAGATTTACACAACAGAATATGTGAAGAAGTAATGGAGCATATAGAGTTCAACGATTAAAGCTACAAAGTTTAAATAACTGTTGTGGGGTGATGGACGAGGGCACCGAGCGGAGAGATGGAGAGAAAACGAGGAGGAAAACCTGAATAAGTTGCAAGTATCAAGTAAACGAAACCATATGGTGATATGGGATGCTTTATGACAGCAATCATCACAAAAATTTAACAATGTAAAAAAAGGGAACAGTTGCACAGGGGATTCAAACTAAGCTGGCTGGGAGACTTGGCTTTGGAAGAGCCAACCAAGCAGGTCTCTTCTCTCCACCAAGAACTTGAAACAGAATCTGATTTTCATCTTACCTTAGGTGGAGCCTTAGGTGGGTGCTACAATTGATGAGAAATGATGGAGGGTCCTCAAAAGGCAAAATGGCCAAGCCCCAAACTGATCTCATGAATGGAAATCAAACATTGTCCACAAACCAGGTGGAAAATGTTTTTTTTTTTCATTTATCTTCTTCTCCTCTTCCCTTTATAAGGGGTGAGGTCCGATGGCACCACGCTTTTGCCCTGCCTCGACCATGATACTCCTCCACCCCCCTCTATACTCAGCCAACTCTCTCCACTCTCGAACCACCCCCACCTTACTGAAAACCCTCCTCACACAATCCTCCCAACTCAACCACGGTCTACCTCTTTTCCTCCTACCTTGCTCCCTCAACCTATCAGATCTCTTTGCCATTCTCTCTTTCCCCATCCACACCAAGTATCCAGCCCATCTCAGCCAGCATTTCACCGACCTCCCCGTCAAACTCATCTGCACACCAATCTCCTCCCTCAGTTCATCCATCCTCCTTCTATCCATCCTCTTCACTCCCACAACCCTGACCCAGGTGTTCTTGCAAACCTGCAGCCTCTGTTGTTGTCTTTCTGTCAGTACCACCATCTCCAGACCGTAAAGGTAGGCTGGCATTACACATGACAACAAAACCTTCCCTTTCAATTTTCTTTAAATCTTTCTGTCTGCCATTACTCCCTCCACCCTCCTCCATGCATTCACACCCACCTGCAACCTCCTCCGCGCCTCTGCCTTGGATTTACCACCCCCCGTCACTGTTCCTTCCAGATATTCAAACCTATTTCCCTGCCTGATCTCCTTCCCCTCTAACCTGATATTCATTTATTTTCTCTGCTACCTGACCTATATCACCTCAGTCTTCTCCATACTCATCTTCAGCCCATGCTTCTCCAATGCCTCCTTCCACTCCCCCAGTACTTCCTGCATCTCCCACCCACTCTCCACCACAACAGCCAGATTGTCTGCATACAGCATCCTCCCCATACTACCCCTCAACCTCACATTCCTGCTTACCAGGTGAAGGGTGGCTCAGTGCTCAGCCGATCTGCTGGCAAGTCTGCCATCTTTTGCTCCTCCTGTCTTCCTCAGAGTTTATGGCAGGTAACGCACTTGTGGATCATGATGGAAATGCATCTCTTACCCCCGACTATCCACAATCCTGCCAATCGGATTGCTCCCTCTGTGAAGAGGCAGCCCTGGTGCTTGACTTGTTTGTGGTCGTGGCGTACAAGTGGAGTGGTGACCTGGTGCCTACCAGGGATTATGAGAGTATTTACCTCACCTCTGTCCAGTTTGGCATGCGATATACGACCTCCGATCCTCATTAGGTTGGCCTCTTCAACAGTGACATTCAGCTTCCTAAGTGAGCTGTTCTTAGGAATTTATTTCTTCCCTGTGATGCATTTGAACTCTCCTGCAAAGGCCTCACATTGCACACAACAAATGATGACAGCCTTCACCTGAGTGAGTTTGTCCACAGTGAAGGGTGTTTTTTTTCCAGTGGTGCCAGCCACTATGACTGCTTGCCTCATTGCCAGATGTTTGGCTGTCGTAGCGAGCAATGCGAATGAGGCGCGCTGTGGCTTGTATGAGCGGCTTCCCATTTGAGAAGTGTGCAAACCAATGTGAACCAAGCTGGTTGTCAAAGATCTTCTGCATGAAGGCTACAAAATGTTTCTTCATCTCTGGCCTCTTCTCCAGTATGCAGTGCAGAGAGGTGAAATGACTGAGGGCTTGTTCCTTGTTGTTGGGAAGCCGATGTCTGGGTGTATGGAACGGAAGTGGGGTGACCCAGCTGTTTGAGTCGTCCTTAAAGAACCCTTCATCCATGATCTTCAGGAAGACTTTGTCCTCAATAGAGAAGGTTAACATATCGTCATCCTTTGTTCTGTTGAAGACCATACTTCCAAGATTGTCGTCCACCACGCCTCGCATGGGAATCTCCACGAAGGTCCGTTGAGAACAGTCTTGTTGTCGACCTTTGCAGCTGAATTTCTCCTCCACGTGAATGTGTTTGGGATATAGGCTGAAGAGGGATGTGAGCCCGTTTTCAAACACACTCGTACTGAAGGGATTCACAGTGACTGGCTTGTGAGCATTACCCAGGCAAAGATCACCTACTATAATCCATCCCAGGTCAAGTCTCTGGGGTGTAAGGAGCATTGTGGGAGCTGTTGTGTTGCTCACGTACCTTGTGAACTCTTAGAATGTCTCTTCCCAGCAGAAAGAGGATCCAAGCATCGGGGTCCAGTGTCGGGATTTGATCGGCCACTGACCTCAGAAGGGGGTGATGGCGTGCAGCTTCGGGGGTAGGAATCTCTGTCCTATCGTCTGGCATCTGGTTGCACTCAATGATGGTGGGGAGAGTGAGACGTCTTTCCATCCACAGACTCCACCAGGTAGCCAGTGGCTCTTTTCCCTGCAGTCTCAATTACCCCAGCACATGTTCGTAGAGAGTATGGAGAGACGTTGCTTTTGATGTTAAACAAGTCGAAGAACTCTGATTTGGCTAACGATTTGTTGCTTTGATCATCCAAAATCGCGTCCACCATTGCTGTCTTCCCAGGATGTCCTTTGGGATACACTTTAACTCAGCATATCTTGGGACAGGATCTTGCACTGAAGCCTTCTCCACAGATCTCAGTGTACTTGGAGGTGACTGCAGGTGAAGATGTGCCTTCTTCCTCCTCCCTGCCATGATTCGAGGAAAGGGTAGGGCACTTGAGGTCCAGGAGGCCGGACCTGGGTGGAGAGCCGCGATGTGTTTTTCACTGTCGCGCTCTATACATTTAAAGGGTGTCTTGCAGTTTCTCACAAGGTGAGTTGTAGAGGTGGAGCACCAAAAGCAAATGCCCTGCTCCTTGAGAAAGGCTTTGCGATATTCAAGGGTCTTGTCTCTGAAGCCACGGTACTTCTTGAGAGGGTGAGGCTTGTCGTGGATGGGACATTGCCGGTCGGGATCCTGGATTCTCCTGCTTTCGCTGTCTGTTTGAGGACTTGTGAATGTGTAAGGTACTTCGGTTTAGTGCATGGAGATATGCGTGCTTGACTAGCCATATCTCTCGATGAACAGTGTTTGTGCTGACGTTGCTTCCAGAGGCAGTTTGAAACTCTGTAGTGAGTGTTGCAATCGACGACAGACGATTTTTCTGTGCTCTGCGCTTCAGCACTCGGTGGTCCCGTTCTGTGAGCTTGTGTGGCCTACCACTTTGTGGCTGAGTTGTTGTTGCTCCGAGATGTCTCCACTTCACAATATCAGCACTTACAATTGAACGGGGCAGCTCCAGCAGAGCAAAAATGTGATGAACTGACTTGTTGTTAAGGTGGCATCCTATGACGATGTCACGTTGAAAGTCACTGAGCTCTTCAGTTCGGCCAATTCTACTGCAAATGTTTGTCGATGTTAATTGCATGGCTGTGTGCTTGATTTTAGAACACCTGTCAGCAATGGGAGTGGCTGAAATAGCCGAATACACGAATTAGAAGGGGTGTCCGCATACTTTTGACAATGTAGTGTATATATATATATATATATATATATATATATATATATATATATATATATGTATATAGTATCCTGATAAATACTGTACACATATACTGTATAATTACATGAGTGGTCTCAGACCTGATATTAAGCAGGCCTGAGACCAGGTGTGCTCTTGCTTATTACTTAAATTAGCAGAGTAGATGTAGTTACTTATTTGATTGGATGCACTTTTCCTCTAACATATATATATATATACATATACATATACATATATACATATACATACATAAAATGAAGGGACCACACTGACCCTAGATGTGACATGACACTGATGTCATGTACATAAATTACACGAACACATCACCTCCAAACTAGGATAGCATCTGTGCAGCAGACTGAGATTTATGCCTTAATGGTCACGAATAAATGAAAGCAAAGCCGCCGATCCAGATTTTACTTTTGTTATGAGCTCGTCAGGATGACTGAATGCAAATCGTTTACACGTGACCATACTAAGCTCGTTAATAAATACAAATGGAACCCCGTAACTTGACGAGGCAGCAGGGCACAGATCGAGTCCCATCACAGCACTTTGTTTGCAACAAGTGTGCTCTGCCACATGAACATATTGTTGCGGGCCGGGGGTCGGGTGAGAAAGACCATGGTGGGGGGGGAGCTATCTCGGTCTCCCACAGACTCCCCGGATTGAAGCCGTCGCACACGGATAATTCCGTGACTCGGCGGTCGCTTGACCGACCGTGGACGCCAATAACTCAACCACGTGACTTAGGGTCCTCCGTCTAGTTAATCTGGTTACCTAAAAATAACCACGTGATCTAATTACCGGGGAACACACCCCCGGTATGCCTTGTGGAACGGATCACTCAACCGGACCGGATCACTTTACCGGTCAGATGCAGCCGAGCGACACTGCCAAGGACATACCGGCTAAAAGGAACGGATCGTTGGGAATAAAGTCCCGGCTAATCTAGGATTTGGACCATGCTGGATCAATGAAGGAAAAGATAAAAACAATCTGGGAACATTTCTAATAATGATTTATTAACAAGCAGGTAAGGAAGGGTATGTGGTACAGTCAATAGATTTATTGGGGGTATTCAAGCAGAGATAGGGAAGAAAGGTGTGGTGCGGCAATAAACAAGCAACTTATGAAAGCGGACGCAGAGCAGACGTAACCCGAAAATAATAATAACAATAATAATGATAATCTTCTGCAATCTTACTTATATAGACAGGTGCCAGGAACACACACACACACACACACACACACACACACACACACACACACACACACACACACACACACACACAAAACCCGATGAAGAGGAGGTATTGCAACAAGACAGGAGAGGAGTTGAGGCTACGGTCTCTCGGTACCTTTGTATAATTGATTGCCCGAACGCGTCAACAATACGTTCGGGGTAATGCTCCATGGTGCGGTACCCCCTGACAACTGGTGCGTCATCTCTTGCTTTGGCATCTCGCGTCGAAACCGTGGGCGTGAAGGAGGGGCTTGAGTTGGGAGGGTGGAGTACAGAGTGGTAGGCGGGATCAGGTGGGTGGGTGGAGTCAGCGTCGTGTGGGCGGAGAAGAGGAGGTAGAGTCCAGCGATGACGCACGGAGTCGAAGAACAGCTTGAGCAGGAGGCAAGGCAGGGCAGAGAGAGCGAGCGAAGGCTCCGCTCGGACCTTTATAGGCCCTGCGGCGTGGGGTGGGGGTCCACCCCGAAACGCGGTGTCGTCACCCGAATCAGGTGCTCTGATTGGCCCCGACCCCCTGCACAGCCCGGCCGTGATGGCCAAAAACCGCAACATTCCATTTCCGGCAAGGTGACACTACACTGTGGAATCGTTTCGCTCCGACCCCACGACATGATATGAATTGTCCACTCCATACTCCGCGCCATGAACCGCCTTGCACGAACCCCCGGGCCATGCCCTGACGACCGGCCAAAAGTGCATCAGCCTTGCATGCCTGCTCCGTGTGCGCCACGCGGTCCGAGCTGAACAACATGCCTCCGCCCGATCGCAGCTTCGCTGGCCGTAGAGGCGAAAAGATGTTCGCTGTCCGTGGGGAACATCCACGGCCACCAACGAGGACTGAAGGTACGATGTTATGGCGAACTCAAGCACAGATAGTAAGATGTGTCCAATAAGGTGTCATGAGCTAAGCGCTGGTCTGCCTTCGAGCACATTCCATATAGGGAGCTTTGAGCACAGTCCCATGGCCCACGTGGTTAGCATGCGCATTCGCCCGATTCTGCGATCATGTGCGCTGGGCCAACACCAATAAATATGTGTCAGATATTGAGGGGAACTCTCGAATATAATAATTATATGGAGGTTTAGAATGAAAAGGATATAGATTTGTGTCAGATGGAGAAATGGAGGGAAAAAAAAGGAATGCGGATATAGCTAGATATACGGTCTTCACGCCCACGAATGGGTTGAAAAGTACGTGCTGCCCGTATCATGCACAACATGGTGTGGTTGTCATTTTACTATTATCGGCCTCAATTGAGGGATCGCTTGAGGATGGGAGCTCTGTGCTGTCGATGCTCATGTGGTGTTTGAGCATCCTTTATAAGGTGCTGTTTCTTCTGTCTCCTCGGTACGTGTTTCATGCATCGTGAGCGTCGTGTTGAGTCTGCTTTCTACAAAGGGGTGTCCAGCGTAATGCCTACTTGGCCTTTGCTGAGGACCCATCTCACAGCGAAGGGCACACGTGGCTCAGATTTACCTCAGGAATAATCAGAAAAGAAGAGTCGGAATGACGTTAGAAATGAAATGAAGAAGAAATGATGTAAGCAAATCCAGCTCTAAGATCCTCGCAACGCACGCCCCTGTTGTCCCGCGACACAGAACGGAAGGTACTATCTACACGTATATTAATGGAATAACTGTCTTGGGACCACTATCTGTTGGATGCATGTGTTTCCGAGAACTGCAACAATATTGTCTCTACCCTGCTGATCACCAGTTTGGAGGTTTTCAGTCAGGAATAATACATTAAACTAGTTGATTGGTCGGGATAATTTATACGCATGACGTAAGTGTCATGTCACATCTCGGGTCAGTGTACAGTACTTTGGTTTAATTTTTCTCCACAGTACATTTACATGTTTTTTTTCTCTTGCTTCGAGAACCGCTACATTTGAACTCCCATTCCTGCATCTTATTCTTCAATCCAGGAAAGATGGACTTTTAAAACTGGCATCTTTGTGATTAAATGGACACAATTTTTTGTCGCAAGTAAATTGATTGCAGTAATAACTCACTTTGCGATCAAGATGCATTCCTGGAGAAGAGAACATTCATCAAAAATGCACTAAAAGGGATCATTATACCATTGTTTATGTGGAGGTGTGTTCCCGACAGCGTTATTTTCTTTCACATGTGCGGTATACGAGGATTTCATTGGGGTATCAGTAATAATAGCACCAATAATAATTCAGATGGTAAAAATATAATATTAAAAATAATAATAATTTTTTTTATCATAATAACATCAGGAAGTAAGGGAAAAAAATACATAAAATGTCATAGCCCCCGTTATTTTAGTAATTTTGCAATGTGGAGTTAAAGGGCTAGCCTGTATTTATTTTCAACTAAAATGGCCGCCAGTCTACCAGTCGGCCATCTTTGATCAGATCCCAAAAATAACATTAGGTGCCAGTGAAAAACCGTGATGTACTGTGCTTGTGCCACATTTGAACAAAATCGGACCATGCATGTCCGAGAAATGGTTGAGGACAAATTTAAGGAACAAAATAGAGGCCAGTCGGCCATCTTTGATCGCATTGTGAAACAAACTGATGTGCATATTTATACCATCGTGTGTCATCTTTGTTCTCAGTATGAATAAAATTGGTCCGTACATGTCCGAGATATGGTTGTGGACGCATGCACGCACGGACACGAAAATCGAGATCCATAAGCCCCCTTTTCGGACGAAGTCCAACCGGGGGCTAAAAACATAAAATATGAACAAACATCAATAATAATAATAATTTCCATCGCTCCTACTCTGCTCCAACTCATATATGGCAGGGGTGGGAGACGAGGTGGGAGTAGGGTAATCCCGCTGCAAAACGAAGGCAGTGTAAACAGCGCTGATTGGCTCAGAACGTGTGTGTACAGTACAAACAATGGCAGTGGGTGAATTTACTCAGAGTGCTACGTGTAATGCATTTTCTTCATTGTTTTTTCTTTCAGTAAAATTTTTCTCCAAAACAAAGAGTTCCATAACGAATCAGCATTCTATGTGGCAGCGTTAAGCGAGGTTTTACTTTAAAGTACTGAATTAGCTTTCAAACCAAGGAAATCAGTTATTAGCTTTTCAGCGGTACAATTTTTATTATTCTACGACAGCAGGAACCCTTTGGAATTAAGCGTGACACACACACACACACACACACTTCACCTTTTAGTAATATAATTTCCACAAATACCAAAGATTAAGGTGTGACGTAACTGCCTTTATAGCCAAAGTGAAATAACCAAAGTATTCGCAGATGTGCGAAACAATAACACAGCTACCAACTATGTGCAACTGGGAGATTATAGCAAAGAGATTTTCATCACTGACCTTATCACAAATCATCCAGATGTTGGTATCAAACTGGTACACACATTACGCTTACTAATCCTGTTTTTCACTCTGACAGCAATGAAATTCGGATAAGATGAAAAAATGTACAGTATTTCAAAAATCAAAGCATTCACTTTTATCACATGTAAAGTACAAACAAGAAAGAAACAAGAGGTAAAGTGAAGATTAAAGCTTCTCCCTAACACATATTTTGTCGATTTGCTTTTGGCATTGTCGGCAATTTCTCTGAATTTGAAAAGTGACAATTTACTGGACATTCAATGCAGTGAGTTGTGCAATAATTAATTTGGCTGCTGGTCCACAAAAATGCGATCTTATTTCTAATTAACCACAGGATGCAAAATATCATACCCTGCTGGTGCATTCCAATTGAACCATTCTCAAAAAAAATTATGAAATGGCTTGATGAATGGTAATATATTTTACAGGATAAATGTCGTGATCTTTCTGATGAAGACAAATATGTCAATTCGTCACAAGCAATGAACGAAACTAATTATGTTTAATGCAAGAACCTTGTAAGTCAATATTCAAAGCTCGGCAACATTCAATATATTTCCCCAATTTCATACCGCATGCCCCAATAAGATTATTATTTATGATGTTTAATTTTACTAAATTATGTTTCTGCTATAAATGCCTGTAACCTGAAGACAGCTGGGAAAACGAAGAGGAATAATAAAAAAAACCTAATTTTGTTCCCATAGAAACCATTCTCTCTCCTTTATACGTCTTTCCAAACACTATCCGCATTCCAAGCACCTTTCTTGATGGTACAGACCAACCCTTATACTGTAATGGCATTACAACAAGTGATGGCTGTGTGTTACCAGCAAAATTGCTTGCCTTATTTACTTTCATTTTGTCGAAGACATGTGGGAATATTAAAGCGTGTGATTATGTGCATGACCGTACGCTGGATAGGTGTGTTTGGGGCAATCCACCATTCATGAGGAATTGCAACATCCATGATGAAGTTTCCTGATGACAAAGAGAGACTGAATGGACAAAGTCTCCGCAGGCCACTGCAAAAGGTTTGGTCTGCTATCTTGATTTTTCTACGACTCATTATGTTTAATTGCTGCAGGCACACAAGCACTAGATTAAAAAAGAAAAAATTCACAATGAGGTATTCATGCTGGTGCATAACCAGTGACAATGAAATCAAAACCAGAAAAAGCTATTTTTCCCTTGGGTTAATAGGATTCTGAGAATCATAATTGCTGATCTGTGTACATTAATAAGAAGATTGTAGATGCAGATTATTTCTCAGCAGTTTGAGGGGAATTGCCTATCTCGAGTGCTTTTGTCATCTCCACGAGAATTGCATGTGTAAAATGAGATCCAAGCTTCATTAAGGCGAGTTAGGCATACTTGCATCTGAGAAAAGTATACATCACCACCATAGAATATTTATGCAAACACGTTTCAGCTTTAACTAACAAGCTTGAACGTGTGGCTCAGCAGCAATTGTTCCGTATATTGGCTGGCGAAAAGAAAGATCAATTATACTTGCTTGCAGGTAAAATATGCACATTTGGTAGAATTAGTAACTTCCCACACTTAAAAATGTCATTAATAAAACAAAGCGATACACCAGTTTCTCTTGCCTGCCAATTCTTATCCATTAACATGCCCAATGCTGACGGCTATACATGCAAGGTGCTTTTTGCTAAACCAACAAATACATTTCATTGCTTCACCAAAAAAGACATTTCCAACTGCTTACAGCACTAGAGTCACCCTAAAAGGGTTCTGGAGGTCATTGTACCATTTCAGAAGCTCCCAAGGGCCACAAGGCTTTGCCAAGCCATTTGTCCTGCTGTCTGCTGCTGGTTAGGCCTCTCCGTAGTAATAAAGCCCTTGGCGCAGGGGCTGCCTTGTTAGGCCGGTCTACAATTAATCTACGATGAGCCTATTCTCTCTGGGACCCATTTGAAACCCCACACAGACTTTCCTAAACTGCCAGAAAGCTCCACATTTTGCAAGAATGTTTTGATGTGCATCAAATACTTCGGAATGTAGTGAGCCTTTTACAACAAAGCCACTGACTTATAGCTTCAGGTTATTCCTCGTCTGGTAGACCGAGATGGATATTTTGTTCTAATTGATTTTGCGAGTAAAACATTAAAAGAGTGACTAAACACCTGAAAAAGAGCTTACACAATCAACGCCTAGATATCAAATAATTGCTTGTAAAGTGCTAAAGTTAAATGTTGAAAGCCAAGTTTTTTTTGAGAATAGGTATGGGTCAGGTGGCTTTGTCAAAATATGACAAATGATTCCCAATGAGCATCTGTTTATGATTAATCATAATTTTGAAGTGAAGACCTGGACAAAATAGAATGGCTCCGATTCCAACTATTCCTCTTGTTTTCTGGCTTCCTGTGTCCAGTACCAAAATTATGTGAATGTCAAGGTAATACAAGTAAGAACTTCACAGATGGACAAGTCTGGAGAAGAGAATGTGCTATGCACAAAACCAGGCCATCATTGTTTTTTCACCCAGCCACAGCAATGACTGATGAGTATGGCCCAAATATAAATGAATGATAAAATAAGATCATTTTAACGTATTTGTATTGCATAACCGGAATCAGAATCAGAGAATGAACAAAATGCCGGCATTTTCTCAAACACTTTGAAAAACAGTCAATGGCCAATCGCTTCACCATCATCCGACTGGTGCGTGCCAATACTTATTATATTCCACCTCCCAATTCACATCTGCACCGTAATATGGTGACATCACATCAAATGGATGAAATCCTACAGCAGACAAAGCTCAACAGTGAATTGAATAAGTAAAACAATTATGCTAGTAATTCAACCATTTCAGGCCTGCACTTAAGGGAGGGAGGGAGAATGGCACACAGCGGGTAATTCCACACGCTCGTGTTTTTCGAAACTGGGGAGTGTAACTGCTCTCCATGATAGGTGCTGCCACCTACCCTCCTAAATGACAATGTTTACAGCTGCAAATTCCACCATTTCGTTTCATTGTTCATTCGAGAGACGACAAGAACCATTTTCATATATTTTTGAGGGTGTTTATGGGAACAGGCGACAAGAAAGTCTTTGTTTGTTTCAAGAAACAAAAGAAAGTGTTTCTTTTAGTCTTTGTTTTTTAAAATATATATTTTTGGTTTGATGTGATGTTTTTGCTACGTTTTGATTTGAATTACTTGTGTGTGGGTATGTATTGCAAGATAATAAAATGTTTTGCAAATTTCTTCAGAAGATAATCTTCTAAATATATAAGGTAGTAGTGTATGTTTGTTTGTACCAGTGTACTGGCCCGGTGTATGCCGGTTAGAATAGTTGTACCATATCCCTGTGTGTCGTATGAGGCGACCAGGGTTGCGTCAGGAAGGGCATCCGGCGTAAAACCATGCCAAATCTTATGCGGACAATAAAACGGATTTCCATACCGGATCGGTCGAGGCCCAGGTTACCAACGACCGCCACCGGTACTGTTGGTCAGCGGGGTACCGGTGGAATTGTGTTACTGCTGGGCGAAGGAGGAGAAGAGACGGGGAAGGCGGGTCGAGGAGTGGGAGAGGGGGAAGGGTAGAAGTGTGGAGGTGAGAGTTGGAACTCTGAATGTTGGGACTATGACTGGCAAAGGGCGAGAGTTGGCTGATATGATGGAGAGAAGAAAGGTGGACATACTGTGTGTACAAGAGACCAAGTGGACGGGGTAAGGCTAGGAGCATTGGAGGTGGTTTCAAACTGTTCTACCATGTGTGTGGATGGGAGGAGAAATGGTGTCGGGGTAATCCTGAAGGAGGATTATGTCAAGAGGGTATTGGAGGTGAGAGAGTGTCTGACCGAGTGATGAGTGTGAAGTTGGAAATTGAAGGGGTGATGATGAATGTCATCAGTGCATATGCCCCACATATGGGGTGTGAGATGGATATAAAGAGATTTCTGGATTGAGTTAGATAAGTGGTAGATGGTATCCAAGGATGAAAGAGTGGTGATTGGAGCAGATTTCAATGGGCATGTTGGGGAAGGGAATAGAGGATGAGGGGTGATGGGTAGGTACGGTGTCAACGAGAGGAATGTGGAAGGGCAAATGGTGGTAATTTTTAAAAAGAATGGAAATGGCAGTGGTAAATACGTATTTCAAGAAGAGGAGGAACACAGGGTACGAAAAGAGTGGGGAAAGTGCACCAGGTGGATACATCTTAAGCAGGAGATGCAACCTGAAAGAGATTAGAGACTGTAAGGTGGTGGCAGGGGAGAGTGTAGCTCGAGCGCATCGATTGGTGGTCTGTGGATGATTTTTGGAGTGAGGTTGAGGAAGAGAGTGAGGCTGAACCAAGGACCAGATGGTGGAAGCTGAAGGAGGAAGACTGTTGCGTGAAATTAGGGAGGAGGGAGACAGGTGTTGGATGGTGGTAAAGAGGTGTGGGATGATTGGGCAACTACAGCAGAAGTGGTGAGGGAGATAGCTAGGAAGTACTTGGTGTGACATCTGGACAGAGGAAGGAAGATAAGGAGACTTGGTGTGGAACGAGGAAGTACAGGAAAGTATAAGGAAGAAGGGGTGGCGAAAAAGAAGTGGGATAGCCAGAGAGATGAAGAAAGTAGACAGGAGTACAAGGAGTGGCGGGGCAAGGCAAGAGAGAGGTGGCAAAGGCAAGGAAAAGGCAATGGGACTGTATGAGAAGTTGGATACAAGGAAGGGGAAAAGGATTTGTACCGATTGGCCAGACAGAGGGACCGAGCTGGGAAGGATGTGCTGCAGGTTGGGTGATAAAGGACGCAAATGGGAATGTGCTGAGAGCGAGGAGAGTGTGTTGAGAAGGTGGATGGAGTATTTTGAGGGCTGATGAATGAAGAAAATGAGAGAGAGAAGGTTGGAAGAGGTGGAGATAGTGAATCGGAAGTGGGGTGGATCAGTAAGGATGAGTGAGGACTGCTATGAAGAGATGAAAGTGGAAAGGCGGTTGGCCCAGATGATATACCAGTGGAGGCATGGAAGTGTTAGGAGAGATGGCAGTGGGGTTGTTAACAAGATTGTTTATAAATCTTGGAAAGTGAGAGGATGCCGGAGGAGTGGAGATTAAGTGTACTGGTTCGATTTTCAAGAAAAGGGTGATGTGCAGAGCTGTGTTAATTACAGAGGGATAAAGTTGTTAAGCCACACCATGAAGTGTGGGAAAGAGTAGTGGAAGCTAGTTTGAGAGGAGAGGTGATGATTTGTGAGCAGCAATATGGTTTTATGCCAGGAAAGAGCACCACTGATGCGATGTTTGCTTTGAGAATGTTGATGGAGAAGTATAGGGAAGGCCAGAAGGAGTTCATTGTGTGTTTGTGGATTTAGAGAAAGCTTATGAAGGTGCCAAGAGAGGAGTTGTGGATTGTATGAGGAAGTCGGGAGTGGCGAGAAGTATGTGAGGTGGTGCAGGATATGTATGAGGACAGTGTGACAGCGGTGAGGTGTGCGGTAGGAATGACGGACCGGTTTAAGGTAAAGTGGGATTGCACCAAGGATCGACTCTGAGCCCTTTCCTGTTTGCAATGGTGATGGACAGGTTGACGGACGAGATCAGCTTGAGTCTCCATGGACTATGATGTTCGCGGATGACATCATGATCTGTAGGGAGAGTAGGGAGCAGCTGAGGCGAGCCTCGAGAGGTGGAGGTACGCACTGGAGAAAGGGGATGTAGTCAGTAGGAGTAAGACGGAGTACATGTGCGTAAATGAGAGGGAGGGTGGTGGTATGGTGCGGTTGCAAGGAGTTGAGGTGGGGAAGGTGGATGGGTTTAAATACTTGGGATCAACTGTCCAAAGTAACGGAGAGTGTGGGAGAGAAGTGAAAAAGAGAGTGCAGGCAGGATGGAGTGGTTGGAGAAGAGTTCAGGAGTGATTTGTGACAGAAGGGTAGCTGCAAGAGTGAAGGGGAAAGTATATAGAACGGTAGTGAGACCAGCTATGTTGTATGGTTTGGAGGGGTGGCCTAACAAAAAGACAGGAAGCGGAGCTGGAGGTGGCAGAGTTAAAGATGCGGCGATTCTCGTTGAGAGTGACGAGGATGGAAGGATAAAAATGAGTATATTAGAGGGACAGCGCAGGTAGGACGGTTTGGAGACAAAGTGAGAGAGGCGAGATTGAGATGGTTTGGACATGTGCACAGGAGGGAAGCGGAGTATATCGGGAGAAGGATGGTGAGGATGGAGCCGCCAGGTAGGAGGAGAAGAGGAAGGCCAAAGAAGAGGTTCATGGATGCGGTGTGGGCGGACATGCGGTGGTTGGAGTGTCAATGGAAGATGTGGAGGATGAGGAAATGGAGACGGATGATCCGCTGTGGCGACCCCTAACGGGAGCAGCCGAAAGAAGAAGAAGAAGAGTGTATGTTTGTTTGTCCTCTTATAACTCGGAACTACATTCCAGAGCAAAACTAAAGGCATATTCGGAATCAGCACGACTCAGAAGTACTACAGCACACCTTAGATGTTTAAAAAACGGAAAAAGTCAATTTTTTTTGACCGTTTCAATTTTTCTGCCGCAATTGATGATTTTCCGCATCGCGACTTTTTTTATTTACAACCTGAAAAATAAGACAAAGACAGACCTGTGGATGGACAGAACAGTGAACATTTACAAAGTTTCTGATCAAAATTTGACTTTCTGTTTTAGATCCCGCGAAAAAGGAAGAGCTCCATTGGTCCCAAGGCAGCTGCAGCTAAGCGAAAACACACGAAGAGATAACAGGAGACTGAAAAGGAGCAAGATGCCAGGCTAAATGAACAGGCACAGCAGCAACAGCAGCAGCGACAAAATGAGACTGAAGCGGAGCGATGAGCCAGGCGAAATGAACAGGCTCATCTGCAACAACAGCGGCGAGCAAATGAGACTGAGGAAGAGTGTGATGCAACACTTAGGCAATGCGTCACCGCACTGCAGAAACATGAGCACTGGCCCGGGCACAAGAGCACAACAATGCCAACAGGGTGGCATCCACGTTTGACCCGGCTGACCCAGCAACCATGCAGACATCGGCCGAATGGACCAAGTCTGCACCACTGCTCTGCTTACAAGTTCAAGGGAGAGACCAAGGGTGTGTGCTCAGCGATGGCAAGGTCGTCCTTGAGCCCTCTCCTGCCCTTCCTCTCTTGCTGAAGGAACTTCTCTCAGGTGAAGGTCCCCTAGCAAGCATTTCCTTGACAACATTCGGACGTATAATGGCAGCTTTGCGATGACGAGCTTCGGCACAAGGAAGCTGAAGTCCAGGGCTGGAACCCGAGCTTCTGGATCCAAGGTCAAGTGTTCCACCTCAATGGCAGCTTGCTCCCACTGAAGAGGGCCAGCCAGAGTTCCTACAGGTCTACTTCCTGGACTCACACCGCAAGGAGCTGTCTGCCAGGACCCACACGGCCTCAAACCACACATCTTGGAGTGCTCACAAAGTGGTTTCATGAGAATAACCATCTGGTCTGTGAGCTCAAGATCACAAGAGATGTACTTGCAGAAGGAGGCAACTCTGAAGAGCGCCATATCATCATCAGAGAGAACAAGCGACGCAAGGAGAGCACACACGCCGCTACACACCCAGTCTGCACCAGAAGTCGCCATCCTAATGGACAATGAGCCAACAGAACCCAGAGACGACATCCTCAGATTTCACGATGGGGCAGCTTAAAAGGATCAGTGAGCTGCATGCATCTTATGATGCACTCCAGTATCCCTTAGTGTTCCCATATGGAGCAGACGGCTACAACATCCATCTGGTGGCCAGGGCTGCTACTGGACAGGATGGACAAAAACTCACACAGCTGCTGTACTACAGCTACCACATCATGCTGAGAGAGGGCAACCACATACTGCAGATGCTATGACTCTTTCAGCAGTTTCTGGTCGATGTCTACTGCAACATCGAGACAGAGAGACTTGGCTTTATCCACCGCGAGCAAAATAACTTGCTTGCTGATAACAACGACAACCTCCGTGACAGCCTCATGAGCACTGATGATTAACGCTGACAACGACAAAGAAATGTGAAATGTGTCCAAATTAAATGTGATATATATTAAGCACCACATTTACCCCATTCGTATTCCTATTTTTTTCTCCCCAGGCAACGCCGGGTACTCCAGCTAGTAATATATAATCATACCATTATTTTCTTGCCATAAAGGTGCATAGGGTTGCTGAGGCAGTTCCATTGGCAAGGAGTACAAGTCCTGGAGGGGCCAAGATGGATATTTTGCAGGTTACCCCAAATGGTTATTACCCCAGTACACTGGGGTGTACTCATTTTGCCAAAGTCAGAAGGATGACAGGCTGAGTCAACAACCACCTGCTGTTAATTTAACGGCCAACAGGGGCTCAAACTCAGGACCCTTAGATCCCAAACTTTGATGATACAGTTTCCACGGTACTGACCCACATGTAAAAAAAAATAAAACGTATTACCACACAGGGTGGGGAATACTGTGTGTATCTCATTTTTCGGTTTTATATTCTTCACCTTTTTTGATTCAACTAATCTCAAAAAACTAAAGTGATTTGCCCAAAAGAGCCTTAAGAGAGTAAATCGTAAAACTTTCAGAATGATATCCTCCATATGGTAGCAAATATTGAAGTTGATCCTGAACCGCACACCATCCCCCACTCCTCCCCCCCCCCCCCTCCACCCTATATCTATCTGTACATTTGCATTCTTAACATCCAAAATGTCTTTAGCCAAATGTTTTGCATGTTACATAATTACATTTGTCACTTTAGTGTGAATTTGAAACGTTGTCATATTCTTTGAAATTAGATTAACCCATGATTAGTCTCACAATTTCTTTTTTACGAGTGACTGCCGGGTGGTGTGAATTGGTATCATACAATGTTAATGCTTGTATACATACGATTCAATATGGAACAAATTATTATGCACCAGCAAAGGTTCCCTGGAACACCGGGGTCCTCCTCCTACCCCTTCCGACAATGCAGTTACCGACCGGTTTCGCCCTTATTAGGACATCATCAGGGCAACATAGCAACATTGCAATAAGGGCGAAACTGGTCGTTAACTGCATTGTCATTCACTTGTGACAGCTTCTGACATTATAAATTACATTTCCCATCGTTGTAATTTGTGCTGCGAGAAGCTCTTCCAGGAACTGCAGATAATGCAATGCGTCATGGCAGTGACGTCTCGGTGTTCGGCTTAGGTCGGAGAACAGCGCTACATCATATGTATGTGTATATATATATACATACACACACACACACACACACATACACACACACACATAGGGTAAGGTAAGAGTGAGAGCAGAAGAAAAGCCAGCCATCAGTTGCTTTGCTGTGCATAAAGCTATGTCGGGCTGTTTTGTGTACTTTATATCTTCAAAATAAACAGAAATTGGGAGAGCACTCGCCTGCCGGTTGGACATCGATTGATTGAAGAACCTTTGGCTTTTTGTGACACTGACATAAATAACAATAAATGTCGCAATTTCTTCTCATGATTTGCAAGGAATATCATAAAAGTATGTTTACCTTATTTTAGAAGATGAGAAAATATTCAATGGTGTTGAAACAATCGATTTAATTTGCTGCATTTTCACAAACATAACGATGTGTTCATCCAAAAGTCACTTTTACATTCCAACCAATACTCACAAGTTCCAGTTTCACAAATGAAGAGACATCCAGAATTCAAAACTCAACATTATTTTGAATATCAGTAAACAAGGAAACATCCCTAGCTTTGGTCAAAAACCAAATGACTTGATGACTGGAAGTCTCCAAACCAAGACTATGTAGGTCAAAGCATTACTTTACCCAGTGCCTGACTGATGGCGATCTAACGAGCAAAAAAAAACCTGAAACATGTTTTTTTTTCAGGCATCGTTATGAGCAGTTATTCCAGCATGACACATTTCTGTGAATCTGTTACATAATTGTAACCTCTGTTCTGGCTGACAATTTTCTTTAATGAAGTATTGATTCCGACACAAATGATTTTCATGAAGATGCAGTGTGTGTTCAAGAGAAGAAATAGGATTTTTAAAAGTAAACATTTTCAAAAGGGTATTTCGACAATGCAGTAAATAACTTTAATAAAAAAGGCATTTCTTTGCAACGTTCATTTTTCTAATATAAGCAGCGTTGCATTGTATATGTTTAAAGGAAATCAATGATAATAACTCGATGACCTAAAATCTTTCCTTGAAATATAACAATGAGTTGTTAGTGTGTATCTTTCTTAACTGACATAATGTGTGTGTAGGTGGTGGGGGAGAGGGGAAGGCATGGCCTGTAGAATGGGGTGGGGTGGGGGGAGGATTATAAGTGTATGAACTTTGGCTCCTCCATGAGTCTCGCTCCTGCAAAGAAAAAAAATGGCTGAAAACAGAAAATATATGAATCCTTTCATAAATACTCTTTGGAAAACCTCCTACTCTCAAGCTTTTTTAGTTATCAATTTTCGAGTTTTGCGTTTAAAATTCCCATTTGAAACATTTTGGATGGGAAAATAGTGGTTCCTTGCAATTTTTTTAGAATGGTATAAATACACAAGGAACTTGAGTGCAGGAGGAGGCCGTTCGGCCCATGAAGCTTGAGCAACATGGACACCACATTAATTCAATCCAATAGTTTGTCAACTTAAATTCCCTTGGGGAGGGGATGTAAGTGGTGGAGGATTGGGGATGAGAATAGTGGGGCAAGCACAGACGTCACTGTGGGAATTTATGCACATACAGTGGGGCGCAAAAGTATGAGTCCACTTAAATCAGTGGCAAGTTCTCTCAAATCACAATTTCAAACACGAATTTGTAATAATATTGAACATATGTGTCCATATCCTTTAATTTATGAGAGTTATTATAAGCTGACTCTTTGTCTTAACAGAATGAACAAGAAAAAGAGCAATCAGAGATTGCAGACCCTCGCCAGGACTTGTTTTGTGTGGTGTTTGTGTAGTTTTGTGTGGTGTATTTTCTGGGGCGTTTGTGTACTGGTGTGTTACGTCATTGAAAAGAGACAAAATTCGAATTACAACTTCATAACTGCTGGCAGTGATGACCGGGTACCAGACGTCCCGCTTTGATTGGACACCTGACCCTGACCCATGACATTTTATATTATCATTCAATTGAATTCAGAATGGGATCAAAATAAATTAAATTGAAATCAAATGGAAGGTACAGTCCTGCATTTGAGTAATCAGAGGACACCCAAACAAAGATGATGTGAAGTTTCATGTCGATTGATTAAGCTGTTCCAGAGAAAACATTATTTAATATTTTTCCTCAATCCAATATGGCTGCCAAACCATGTGACCTATCAATTATTCCTTAACAAATCTGGACACCCAAGACTTGCGGAACATTTGTGTGACATTTCCCCTCAATCTGTCCAGCGGTTCTAGAGATTTTTTAGGTTTTTTTTATAGGTAGGGTAAATTTAATATTGCTGCAAAACCATGTGACCTCCAATGTCAGATATGTGAACTTTTTGTTCCTCATGGACAGGTGGTATTATACATGTAAGGTTTTGCCTTGATCTGTTCAGCCACTTCAGAGAAGATTTTTGAAGGTGTTTTTTTTTAAAACAATATGGCTGCCAAATCACGTGACCGATGACGTCATCAAATGTTTTTTTTCTGTGGACCATTTTATCCCGAGATGACCCTCAAAAATTTTCGTACTGATCAGATGTAGCGTTCTACGTATGCAATGATGACATCATAATGAAGACATCTATGAGGTCATTAAAAAATCACACTTATTCCCCATGAGGACTTGCCATGTGTCGACCTTTAATTTTTCTTCCTTGGTGTGGTTTAAGAGAAACAAAGGTCCAATTTTTTTTTCAGTTTTTCCAACATGGCTGCACACAACTTGACCCATGATGTCATAATTATGATTGCAATATTCTACATGAGTAGTCGCTCCTATGGTAGACATTTCGTCTCAATCTGACAAGTGTTTGTGGAGAAAGCACTAAAGCTCTGTGTGGACAAACAGACAGACAAACAAACGAATGAAAAATCACTCATGGAGTGACACTTGGCGAAAGGGAACGACACTCGGTAGAGCACATCCCTCCACCAAGCTGAGTAGTTTACGTTTTGTATGTCACTGGTAGGTCGGATCTGAATCCAGATCGGATTCTTTCGTCCACAGTCTGATGGAGTACTGCTCTTCCCTCTGGGCTGGTGCTCCTGCCTCCCACCTTTCTCGCTTCACGCTGGGAACCAGGCATTTCGGATCATTGGCATCTCCCGCAATGAGGCTGAGTCTTTGGGCCTCTCACTCTCTCACCGCAGGCTGGTCGGTAGTCTTTCTGTCTTCTACCATCTCCTCTCCAGTCTTGCCCCCCCCCCACTTTCTCTCTGCGATTTGTCCCACTACATTTCGCAGGGTGCTCAAGCTCTGCCAACAACCCCTCAGGTAAAACTACCAAAATCACGAATCACTGCTCACCTTCATCTTTCATTCTCTTTTTTCCCGCCTTTGGAAAAAACTCCCTCACTCTGTTCAATCCCATTCTTCCCTCCAGGTCTTCAAAACAGCTGTTCACCACCACCTCTTATCATCCCCCATCACAAATCCTCGATCTTTTCTAACCCTTTTAATCCACCCAAACCCACCTCTTTCAAATTCCCTGCTTTCCTTCCTGAAAGTCCCTGTAATGTCCATCTTGTATACCCCGTGTTCCCCGCCCCATCCCTCTCCTTCCACAGATCTCCTAATGTCTCTGTTCCCACTGTTTTGTCCTTCCCACTCCCGCCCCTCTTGTCTCATGTCCCCCTTGCTGTGCGTTGTGTGTTATCTCTCATACGAGCCTCGACAAGGTATACAAAAAAATAAAAAAAAACTGAACCAAAATCGAATTGGCTTGTTCTTGTCACCTAACCAACTCATCCACCTAGTTTTGTCATAACTCGTCCACAACTTTTTGAGATCTCATGCAATGCATAGGTTTTGGCCCATCTCTCAGTGGTGAAGAATCACTTTAAAAACTCTCAGATCTGGATCTGGATTCTAATCTTCACTATAATTGAATCAATTCTTCCCAGTGTCACTCTCAATCTGTCCACCAAGTTTTGTGTGAATCCATCCATAACCTTTTGAGATATTGTGCTATATGTCGTTTTTGGCTCAATCTCTCAGTGGTGGAGAATCACTTACGAAATTCTCAGATCCTAATAACTTCATCTCTTTTTTTTTTTCATTTATTTATTTTTTCATTGGTGGATGTTGCTGATGATTCTGTGATTTTTTTTTTCCGGTGTACCAGCTTCGATGTCCATCGGCTTCCAAGATTTCAGCTTTCGCCGTCACCCGTAAGTTACCGATCTTTAATATCAGTCAATGAGTCAGTAGAAAGAGCTTTATATATGAAAAACTTTATATATTAGATTACTGGCATTGCATATATATCCAAGTCACATGCTCCAAGATTGAGCTTTGCATTATATAGTCCCTATTTTAATTATTCCTACCCATCCCCAACACCTTTCATTTCCTTATGATAAACTGCATCTGCCAATCTTTTCCCAATCTATGAAAATATTGAGACTTTGTTAAATAATGCCACATACCTTTCTGCTACCCACCTTACCTCTAAGCTTTGTGTTCTCTGTAAATTTAGAAATCTGACTCTGAACAAATAATTTATACAGATATTGTGAATAATAACGGCCCTTGTACTGATCCCTGAGGCATCCCACGACTTCCAACGTTCCAGCCTCACGTCCTCACATTCACAGCCACTCTTCCGATCATAAATCCAGTTTTTTGTATGTAATGTCGAGGCTTATGGAGGACATAGAACACAGAACTGATCAGGACATAACAGAACTAAAGAAACAGTAGAAAGGGGGGGGAGGAGGAGGACAAACAGCAGGGATGATATACAAAACATACGGAAAAATTTAATCCGGTTAGCGACTGCCAGACACTACGCAAGCCCTAACCTTCGTTACCTGA
>CM068960.1:59931870-59942002 GCA_035128595.1 Eptatretus atami | reverse complement strand
ATTGAACAAGATTGGGCAGTCCTTCAGTCTGTCAGTAGCAGAATCGCCAGAGGAGAGAGGCCATCTGCGCCCTGTATGGAAGAAGCAGCACAGTGAGAGCAACGAACTGAGGCATGAGATGTTTGGCCGCATACCACAGGACCCATGCAGACTTCCGCCTGTCCAAAATGCAGGCGAGTTCCACCTACGTGTGCCAATTACCAGGCTGCCATTTGGAGAAGATGCTCGAGAACTGCCCACATGTACCCACTCCACATGGTCATGGCTGGGATGTAGCCGGGAACGAGATCACCATCAAATGGTTAGATGTTTCTCTGCCCCGACGACGTTCATGGAAGTGTTAGCTGCCGTGTCTGCGTTGTGCTGACCGGAGTGCTCCTGTAGACAGAATCAACTAAGTTGCACCAGAGCATGCAGATGCAAGCCTGACCAGTGCGGGAATTCCAAAGAAACTATCGTTCATCCACTGGAATCCGACGATGAGACAGATGACGAATAGGACATTGAACAATTCATATGAATCCAGTTTTTCTTATCAGGTAAGTAAGATTTTGCTAATCTATAGGTCTTTTAACTTATTTTACACGGGGTCTGAAATGACATGGGAACGTGCTCGAAACCTGAAACTTGGCCAGTTGCTACTGCCACATGCTTATTTTATAAAAAATGAACTCATTTAATTTTGCCCTCAACATGAGCTAATTCTGACGTCAAGAATAATTAATTTTGGCGAAATTCCGTTTTTTTTAGTAGGTAGTTTTAGAGTAAGAACCCCCCCCCCCCTTAGACAAATTGCTCCCAAATTTGGTACACGTTTTTAGAAATGACATAGGATAAAGCATCACCAAGTTTCAAAGTCATACCTCTAACCGTCGCGACGGTATAGCAGAAAACAAATATATGCCCCCCCCCCCATGTAAAATAGGGTTAATATGTGTATTATTCAGTACATAAACATGTTTTTCAGGGTTTCGATAAACGTCCACGCAGGTTTAGTAAAGTTACAATGCCTCAGCACAATACAAAATGCTTCCTGAAGGCCAACAATATTGTCCTATACGAATGCCAAAATACTCAATACTGCAAAAAATGTCAGGTTTTGCCAAAACGTATCACTATATGAAATTGCTTGCAAGGGTCATTTGGACACTTTTGAAAGGGGTAATGTTTGAAATCAGAATGTCTATAGACGATATAACATGAAAAAACCATCAAACCTATGTTGGCAGGGGGGTGCAGCAAAACTCAAAATTTTGGAATCAGCCCCAAGGACTACAAAGTGTGAGTCGGGGAACCAGCCAGAGTGGAAGAGCAGTACTCCATCAATCTGCGAATGAAAGCCTTGTAGGTGGATAGGAGCTCAGGTTGTGCCAAGGAAGGACTTTGCAAGACGGAGGATGCCCAGTCGGCATCTGGCTTTGAGAGGCCAACTTTTAAATGTGGCTTGCCCAAGAGAGATCATGGCTGAGAGTGAAACCGAAGAGTTTGAGTGATGAACCTCTTTGAGAGGGTAATCTGAGGAGGGTTGCACATGAGTGTGTGTGGAGTTCCTTTTGGTGAGGTTCTCCTGCTGATTTGTCATTATCTTTTAGTGGAAAGTCCACTATGCTGTTTCTTAGATATTTATATGTTTCTGATTGTACTAATTTTTCTCATGTATTTATTTGATTCTTTGTTGTATTTTGTGAAAACTACATTTTTACAATGAGAACGATGCAACGAAACAAAATGAAAGGTAAAGCAGGGCAGCCCCCAGCTGAACTAGCCTCCCTGGGAACTAACCCTCCTCAGAGGATTTGAATTCCTCGACAAGGTAATGCTATAGTTAACTCAAATATCCTGACTGTAGGAGGTGGCCATTCTGGGATTAGCCAATGGGAACACTTATCCGAATGCAAAATGTGTAAAATGTAGGATTTGCAATTGCAACCTTGTCCTATATTTACCACAAACAATATCATTAATTGACCATTAATGGCTAGATCTTAGAAATTAAAGAAACCAAAGAATTAATTACATGTAAACCTCAACACAGTTACTTATTTACTTGTAGCTAATGTTAGATGCAATATTCAGAGATTGTAGTGCCAAGAATGAATGTACACAGCAGTGGCACGAGAACCCAGATAAACCTACTGTGTTGTCAACCACTCACTCATCACTTTATTTATGCATATTGTCAAAATTGCGAGCTTCAGTGTTCAGGTTGTAGAAAGATAAGCAGTAATGGCCGAAAAAAAAAGGATGGGATGGAATATAAAACAATCACACAATTACATTATGCATGGACAACTTTTCTGGTTTTAAGAATTAAGAACTGCTTACCCATACAGATCAAATGAAATAATTAATGATCCATACAAAAAACATATGACCAACACATAATCGCCTCTGTTTTTAACACCTTATCACGAGACTCTCAGAGATACAGAGTACATACTTATGGACGAAAATGTCAGTTACAGAAACACTCACAAACAAATTGTAAATGAGTGGTTAGGATCTTCACAAATTAAATTTTGTGATTACTTAACAGCAATAGAATTAATATCAATACTTCAAAAAAAAAACAACTGAAAGAGGTTGGCAAATCGCTAACAGATTAATGGAAGAGGATGATCAAGAGGAACTCCCAATCCAACATAATGGAAGAAATTCTGGACATGATTTACCATAAAATGTACAAAGAGAAACATAAAGAAAACTAATCGTAGAAAAGGACAATGACATCATCAAAATTATGTTCATAACAAAGGGGTGGAAATGATCAATATCGAGTAAATACTACAACAGAAGGAAGTGTGGGGAAACTTCCAGAAACAATACAACAGAGAGCACCACCAAGAGTCGTGTACACTTTACAAAATGCAATTAGGGAAAAAATCTTCAACTATATGGAAACTGTGCAATCTTTTGACGTAGAGGAATAGTTGAGTAATGCATATCATTGTAATTGTAAGATTCCGTATTTAAAGATCCACAACATAAACACATTATCACAGTGATTTCAGAATCGTGAAAGATATAAAATTACTTGCCATTACTTACAAAAGGACCAAATTACAGAGAAATATAAGGATTAACTGCGAATAAAGCAATGGAACTTACAATGATAGGACTGACAGAATGGATAAGAGAAGAGAACAGATTGACAAACACGAAGTACCAAACACACAAAATGGTTTTATGGTTGGAGGAAGTATAGAAACGCGTCAAAATGAGAATTGTTGATTTGAAAAGAAAAGTTGAATCAATAATCCGAAGGTAATTTTTAAACACTCTGGAAACCCATAATTATTTATAATAGCAACAAACACAATATGTTATGATTCAATTAGCAAAGCAAATAATAATATTGCATTTGTCTTCAAAAATTCTGTATTCAAACACTTTAGGAAGAATTGGGCTTACAGACTGGACTCTCAAAGACCTACAAATAAAGTAACGATAATAAATAGACTTGATACAACACCATATAAATTACTCCAAAGCTCGAAGACTGTTAGTTCCAGATATACACCATAAATTACCATTCATTTACTGGATCCCAACAATGTACAAAACCAAGATGAGGTTCATTATCGCAAGTAGAGAATACAGTTTGAAATCATGTCAGGTAGTATTACAGGGGTGATTAAACGAATTTATAAATGCTTGAAAAACTCCCATGAAAAGGTGAGGTTTTATTCTGGTATTAAATAATTCTGGTTGTTGATTATTCCAAACCTGTAATCGATAGTATCCACAACATTAATAACAAGGGTAAGGCTCAATGTCTATCAGCTTATGATTTTTCGACATGTTACACAAACATTCCACATGACAAGCTCATAACCACATTGGACAGAGCAGTAGATAAAACATTTGCAGGAGGTAATAAAGTACATTAAAATCTATCAAAAAAGAGCAAACTGGTCTATAAAGGAAAATCAATATTCATGTAGTTTTACCAAAAATAAATAAGTATTCGATTTCTCCTAAAACAACAGTTTATTTACACTTGGCAACAAGATACTCCAACAGACAGTGGGATACCCATGGGTTCAGATCCGGCCACTTTCTTTGCAAATTTATTCCTGCACATGTACGAGTCCGTGTCCAGAACATGTGCAGGAATGAACGAACAACTGCGCGAAGGTGGAACATCTTGAGGGTCATTGATGATTTATGGCAATTAATGATGGGCTTGTATTTTATAAGCTTCATATATTCATATATATCCAAAAGAACTGGAATTAAAAAAGAAAAAACAAAACTCACACTTCAGTTTCTTTTTTTGGAATTACAGATTGATATCAATAGTAATAAATTTCACACCAAATTATTTGATAAACGAGATGCTTTTCCATTACACATTGTACGAATGCCTTTCTGAACAACAATATTCCTAAGAAGATATTCTATGATGCAGTTGCAGGTGAAATAATTAGGACCGTAAGAGCAACCACCACAACACTGAACTTGTCAATAGATTAACACAACTAGTTAGATGTATGCTAACACGGAGAAACAGTTAGCAGATTAAAACAAGTTTTCTTTAAGATCATAAACGACACCAAATAGAATTATGTGAAATACAACACCAAAAGTGAAAATATTATGAATGAGATACTTATATAAATACATTATTAAAAACATTTATGCATATATATTTTAAATCCAGTTCAGTGGTGCAAGGAGACAAGGAAAGCATGCCAAAAAAGCCGTTTAGGAAATAACCGTTTGAATATTTGAACAACAGTTTGATCCAGAGGTGAGTGGGGTGTTCGTGTTTGTTGGTGGACGTGTTATATTTAAGTGAGATTTGCATGATTTAACATATTATCATACAATTGAATGCGTGATGGGACTTGTAACGATGTGATAATACATTAAATACTCTCGCGATGGAGTCTCATTCGTGATGTTGCATTGATGGGTTGCCTGACTGCGGTGGACACAACTGAGGTTGTGGATCGACTGATGTAGGTAATCTACTGATGTGGATTCGTGACAAGGTTGGAATCGAAGGATCGAAACCTTGAGAAGAACGGTGCCCAACTGATGATCCTTGGGTCGGGAAAACCATTCAATTGCCTCCAGGTTAAGGTTCTTACTTCAAGTACGGGAACTATAGTTTGAGGTTTACAATTTAAATGAAGTTGAAATATAGGATGTTGTGAAATTAACATAATTTACAGCAATCCTTCAAATTATATTATATTTTTAGAAATAGCCGATACCGTACAATTAATGAAGTTGTGGTGTGTGTGTGTGTGTGTGTGTGGTGTGTGTGTGGTGTGTGTGTGTGTGTGTGTGTGTGTGTTGTGTGGTGGGTGGGGGTTGCAGGGAGGGGGAGTTTTAGGCCATATATGTGTCTGTAATAAAAAGTTCGCCCTCCCACACCCTCATTGTTCTCTAAATTATTTGTAGAACTGTTCTTGCAAGTTACACTCGACAAATGGATGTTCCTATTGATAAAGAATGTGACGTTTTGAATCAAAGCAAAATGGAACTCGCAACAGATGATAAAATTTCAAACTAAAAATTGTAAGTAAAAGCAAAATACTTTGTATGTATATTTTGCATCTTTTGTTTAAAAGGGTATACGTGCATGCGAAAAAAAATAAAATAAAATTTGCTTCTCACTAGTTTATGCATTTGCTATTCAAAAAATCCCACACAATCCCAGCCCGTGCACTCAAAAGCATACTTCTGATTTCACGTGCAGCAAGGGATGAATGCCTTGAACCTGAGAAAGAGCTCAGCAAAACCTCACTTGACATTCCATGCTTTTGCGACTGTTTGGCACACAGTCTTACTCACAAAACCATCTGCCAATGGCGTTTAGGGCCCTCTATTTGATTGCCTAGCAGATTTTCTTCAAACATAAAAGTAGCGTTGGATATCAAAATTCTCTCACATGGAGGCTGGAGTCTCTGAAGACAGAATCCTGGGATATATTTTATTTTTAATTTTTTGGTCTACATAAAGACCTCTCTGTTTCACTGGAAAACTCTCTGCTCTCCTTCATAGATGACTTCACTTTGTGGTGGACATGTCCAACACTCTGGAACATGGATGACAATCAATGCTGGAAAGTCCCACATTCTCACTCTTTCTATTCATAAAAATCAGTTGGAAAATTAAAAAAAACATTCTGCAGCCAGCTTATAGGAGATGTACAGTATTTGAAGCTTAATATTAGCCAGAAATGACTATAATTCCAAAATGCCCTCCTACTCCAGAAAGCCATATTCTTTTCTGACTGTTCTAATTCAGCTTGTAAAAAGGCATAAAGGTCATTCATCAAGGAAGTTGAGAAACAAGAGTCTGCTTCTTTCCCATTGCCTGTGGGCTTCTTTCTCTCACCACAGACACATGTGTGACACACAGTCCTTTATCACAGTTCTGTTCTTGCGTATGGCAGCTTGGCTGCCACGGTAGCCATCATTTGTTGGAAGCGTGGCTGCGCTGCTGATACTGTTGCCCTCTACCAGTACATTGGTACTCATTTCGCCAACCTCGGAAGGATGACAGGCTGAGTCAACCCCACCTGGTGTTAATTAAGCAGCCAACGTAGCTTGAACTCAGGACCCTAAGATCCTAAGCCAGCACCCGAACCACTAAGTCAACACCAAGCTTTTTAATCACAGTAAATTTATTAAGATAAAAAAGTAGGGATTAGTCTATCTAAGTTTGCCCTCGAGATTAAACGATTGGGGGAAGGCAAGGACTGCAGAAAAAGAAGGGAAACAGGTGGAAGATAGTTTGCATGCTTTCGGGGAATGTGCCAGGAAATGGCAGTTTAAGAAAATGCAGAACGACCAACAATAACAATGATAGATATTATTTTTCAATGGGGAAACTTTGTCGTGGTTATAATGGGGAAAATATTGTTGCATGAAGGGTCTCCATTCAAATCTGCTTAATCACTCACTGTTCGGCAGCAAACTGATCTCACTGATGTCTGGTGTTGGCTTAATGGTTAGGGTAGTGGGCTTGGGATCCTTGCGTCCTGAGTTCAAATCCCACTTTGGCTGTTGAATTAATACCAAGTGGGTTGTCTCAGCCTGCCGTCCATTCCTCTGAGGTCAGCTAAATGAGTACCAGCTTGCTGGGAAGAATGAGCCAATTGAGTTCCTGTGTTAGAGTGGTGACCTGTCCAGGATTGTGCCCAAAGGCGAGAGACTGCTTTGGCAGCACTGACACTGTACAGAGTATGGTCCCAATGCATTTGGATTTTTGGATCTCACTGAATTTACATCATTTCATGGATGACACATAGAAAGCCAATTTCTTAGACATGACACCCAAACGATTGTTTGACACGTTGTTAGTCCCATACTTGCCTCAAAGGCATGGTTAATTAAATTAAGTGATTTACAATTTATCCTCCAAGGGTTATAAATCAATAAACTAAATCATTGGCTCAGCAAAATGGCAGGTACACACAGCCTTAGAAAATGAATAAATATAATGCACACAAGACAGATGGCACAAAAATATCAGACACAAGGACAGATACAAAAAACAACTTCAACATAAGAGAAAATAAAATCTCCATCATGGTGCCAACACACAACGACCATTCATACGGAAAACAGACAAGTGAGGGAGAAATAACATGGGGTGAAAGCCTCAGGATGTTCTCTGCGGAAGCTGACACGAGGCAGAACAGCAGAGAGCGAAGACAGCAGGTTCATGAAGGCAGGTCATCCCAGTAGTGTAGCCTGGTGTTGGCTTCGTGGTTAGGGTGGTGGCTTGGGATCCTAGGGTCCTGAGTTCAAGCCCCATGGCCGCTGAATTAATACACCAGGGGGTTGACTCAGCCTGCCATCTTTCCGAGATCGGCGAAATGAGTACCAGTGTGTACTGGTAGAGGGCACTGAAAAAAAAAAACTACAGGGATATCAATAATTGTTCTCATGAACTTTGCAAATCCCCTCATGACACCACGACTTCTTAAATGTCATCAACACTCTTTTACTTTTAGAAAAACAAAATTCAAGTTTCAGTTTTGCTGTTATTAAGGCATTGAAAAAAAAACCATAACATTGCACATCACAATCGGCTTTCCTTTCAATTTCTCCTTCCTCGATAAATAAATCGCCATTTTTGCTGTGGCTACTAAAAACAAAAAATATGAGTTTACTTGTTCTTTCCACCCGAAAATAAGCAATTTAATAAGAAGGTAATTAGCCTCTTTTTGCCATGTGGTTCAGCCATTGAAATAATGGCACAAGCCTTGTACAGTCAACATATGCAGGAACAAATCCTCTGTACAAATACAGAAAGGGCAGCACCCGGATATGGTAGAAAAATGACAACTTATTCGAAGGAATGACCCAATGTGCTAGTCGCCACTGTAAATCTCCAGTCCTTTTAGCAACCAGCTTACTACAGAACGAGTTCCATATACGCTCAGATGGGAGTCCTTCCGGCATTAGTCTTTTCCACCTGGCCCTCCATTCAATGGAGAGTCCTCGAGTAGACAGTCTATTTGGTCCTTACTGCTATATTCTGAAAAATATTTTTCCTGAGCTAAAGGCCCAGTCACACCTTGACGTTTAGCCAGCTTATGCCGATTTTTGGAAAATTTGTGTTAAAACGCTGGTACACGTCGAATACGTTATGGGTTAGTTTTTGATAACATTGAGAGCACGCTTGAAAAACACTGCCATACGTCGTAGTACGCTGGCTTTAAACGTTGTTACTTTTTGGTTTTCCTCAAATTTTCCATGCTTGAAATTTCAAGACTTATGCCAGCGTATGACTCACACGTTCCGCTTAACGCTGGCCATAAGTTGTAGGCACGTTACGCGATCGTTGACACACGTCGACACACGTTACTTGTAAGTTACTCATAAGCCGAAACACATCGAGGTAATGTTTAGCGTACCCGAAACTTATTTCTAACCTATGAGTAACGTGTTGTACGCACGATATGCGAACGTTGCACACGTCGCCAAAAGTTACTTGTAAGGTACACATAAGTCGAAACACATCAAGGTAATGGTTAGCGTCAGTTGTTCCAGACTCCCTGGTTTTTTTTTTCTTCGGTATGACGGTGATGTTGACACTTCGATTTGTAGTGCAGTTATAATATAATATATTAATAGGCTGCCGCTCAACGATTTAAATCATAACCACACTAGAAATCGAAGTGTTAACATCACCGTCATACCGAAGAAAAAAAAAAAACCAGGGAGTCTGGAACACTGACGCTAACCATTACCTTGACGTGTTTCGACTTATGAGTACCTTACAAGTAACTTTTGTCGACGTGTGACAACGTTGGCATATCGTGCGTAAAACTTATTCCCATCGCATGCGGAACGTGGGTCATACGGCTTGTACGTTCGTATAAATGTTTAACACGTTTATAATTACAAGACGTACTCCACTTACTACGACGTATGATAGCGTACTTTAGCGTTCTATTCACGCATACCAAACTTACCCATACCGTATTCGACGTGCGCCAGCGTTTTAGACGCATTTTTCAGAGGTTGGCATATGCTGGCAAGATCGCCAAGGTGTGACTGCGATGTTGACACTTCCATTTCTCCGGCGGTTATGATTTGAATCGTTTGCGGCAGCCTTTAATAGGCTACGTCACGTCATCGTCGGCGATACGTGCAGCGCGCTATGCATAAGTAAGACTATCGTTGGGCATAGGTTGTGAACGCCGACAACAGGCTAAGCATTCGTTGGTATAAGTTATCTATAAGACAACGAAACGTTCTGTGTCCGTTACTAGAATATGTTATGCATACGACAACCCGTTATGAATACATCCGAATCTTAAAAAAAACATTCAAAAGTTCAACGGTTAAGCAGCGGCGTTTTACATACATTTTGATACGTTGCCATTGCTGGCTAAAACGTCAAGGTGTGACTGGGCCTTAATGGGGGGTAAATCACTGTGACTCGGTTGTACAATTAACCCAGAAAACCCGAAGTCATTTGTTGTCAAAAACCTTTCTTGAGTCCATTTTAGTTCAAGTTGAGAACTTTTCTTCACAATTTCTCTTAGGATTTTGCCGATCGTCCTATTTGACCGTATTCTTGTCATATCTGCTATCTCCGGAACTGTTTTCCACCCCAACCCGGAATCGTGGTGGAGGTGTAGTATTTTGATTATGCCTGC
>CM068960.1:59900951-59926970 GCA_035128595.1 Eptatretus atami | reverse complement strand
GGGTACATTTGATATAAACAATTCTCATTGTGGGGTATCCCATTGGCGAAGCCAATATAAGAGACCAGTCTCTGTAGTTTAATCCTGAACTTACACATCGGAATCAAATTTTTCATTCAGACACAAAGACAACAATTTTCTTATTCATTTTTCGATGCTGCTCTTACATTTTGATTCCCTATTATTTTCCCCTGATAAAACAAATGTCTTCAGTGGGCAATCTCCTTCAGGTGGACGCAATAAAAGACAAAAAAAAGGTGTTACGAAACGTGAATAAGAAACAATAAGGAAAACATCCAAACAAAATTACCAAAATAGAAAACCGTGACACAACATTAAACTAGCATTTTCAAAAGATTAACCTAAAGACACCCCCCCCCCCCCCCACCCCTTCCCCCACAAACAGCAAAAAGCAAAAAGAAACAAAACATAAAATAAGAGGGTCAACACCCCCCCAATGCATGCTTCTTGTTAAATTATCAATGCCTCAAACCGAGATGCGTGTTCCACCATATGCAGCGTTTTATTCCCCTTTTTGCTGAGCCTTAACAAAGAAAAGGGTGGGGGGAGGGGTCAAACTTTTAAAAAAGCGGTAGGCCACACCAAATAGGCCATTCTCACTCTTTTCTCTCTCAAGGAGACAAGGGATAGATGAAGACAAAGACAACCTCCAAAACATGTTGGAAAAAAGCGAAAAGGGAGATAGAGGGGGAAGGAAAAAGGCACCGAGATCTCACCACAACGCAAGAGCAGGAGCCTACGTGCCAGGACACCGCACCAGAAACCAAACTCCAGCAGGGGGGGGGGGGAGTGAGAGAGTGAGGAGAGTTTGAGAGTGAGAGTGGAGAGTGAGGACTTTTGTCATGCTTTTATTATAAAAGTATCAAAACACCCAGAAAACAGCACACTCATAAAAACAAATCCAACGATTTTAACAGCTAAAATAAATTAAACAAAAGCAATACAAACAAGGGTTCTGGTTTCATGTAAAACACCACAGAAATAATACACATAGATGCAAAAGTAAGTGTAAAGCTACTTTACACTTTTACAAAACAGGATTCCATCACGAAAAGGAAACTCAAAACTCATCAGTGTACCACTGAATCCACCACAAGTATCAGGCTCAAAAGATAAGCCTGCTCCATTTTTACTCGTGTCCGGAAACCCATACTCTTTAAAAGCACAATAAGCACATTTGCCATTTTTCCCTTCAATTTTGCTTTCCTGTTTTATAAATTGCCAGTTTAGCAATGCCCAACAGAAAAGACAAAACGAGAGGACTGGTTTTACTTCTTATAATTCCCCCCCCCCCCCCCCCGCCCGATTCCATAAATAAAGAACTGGAAAGAAAAACAAAATTAAATTTAATGAAAAGCTGTTGAAGGAAGAGAAAGAGGGGTACCAATCTCTTACATTCAATAAAAACGTGGGCAACATTTTCAATCAAATCAAAAAAAGGACAAGAAATTAGAACAAGAAGAATTAACTTATGGAGTAATGTCTGTGAGACCAGGGCTTGATGTGCTAGTCTCCAATTCAGGTCTCCAGTTCGCCCCAAGAGTTGGAGAACTATACATTTTGTTCCCACTGGAGTTAAAAAGCTCCAGCAGGTAGGTCTCATTCACCGATTTTTCAACAGTTTTGTAAAACCAGGTATACATGCTTCCCAGACATATGTTGTAGATAGCCGTTTCCCCATGACGTGAACATACCAATTTCCTCTAAGTTTGAGGAGAAAGACCCTCTTGTTTTGTTTGAGGCAATTTGAAGTTCAAGGGAAATAGAGACGTGAGTCTACCAATTCATCCACCCCAGTCCACCCGATGTTTAGTCTATGAAAGGTTTGAATTACTGCTTTCAGACATTTTCCACAATACGAGCAGAACGAACACCAGTTTTTAATGAAAGTGGGCTTACAGGTAGCCCAGGCATTCAAGGATGGCTTGCAACAGGTCTCGCACTCTGTTTATTCCAACACTGGTGAAACAATGCATAAACGACCTGGAGGTTGAATTCTAGAGATAAAGGATTCCGAACTAATGCTCATGTACATAACTTTTGGGCATCGTATGATACCTCTACGTTGCACTCCAAGGACTTGCAAGCATTCAAAGGCTCTGATGAAAACTGGGGAGCTGAAACATAGTCAACGTGTTGCAGGTCGATGAGGAAAAGTTCAGTCATATTTCAGACTTCCATTTTCTGAAAACAGGCGTTTGTGAGAGGTCACCAAGGAACACCTCACTGTACAGTAGGCCGCTTATCGTGGAAATCCGGAATGCCATTATCCGACTTGGGATTATGCATCAGATTTTGACCACCCCGCATTTCGGGGTCTGCAGACCACGTCTGGCCAGCCAATGGTGGCCACCTCAGAAAAATTCAGTCAGAACCCTCTGATGCCTGTGACCAAGTATCTCGGAGGTTTCAAGTGGGGATAACTCTATGCCAAATAAATGGACCACCAGGTTGTTTATGATTGACACCGTGTCTTAAGCGGAGAGAAGTTGGTACAACTCTCCACCTTGCCAGTTTCCAAATTTAATTCTTTCCAGGAAGTTCTTCCAATTTTTTTTTGTTCATCACGCTTCAATTCCTAGAAATAAGACTAAATATTTAAACCTCACTATACCACTGTATTCCTCCTGGTAAAAACAGGCAGGGACGAGGAAGGCGATCTGGGGCCCACCCAGAAAGCTACACTTTTTTTTTCCAATTTACCCTTGCAGTAGAAGCAAGCTCAACTGGGTAGGCAACGAGAGACCCTCAGAAACATCTTTTTGATTTGCAATAGCAACACAAATATCATCAGCATAAGCTGAAACGGACGACTTTGGAGTTTTGTGAAGAGAGACTCTAAACGGAGTTCCGAAGTAATCTAATAATGGTTCAACGGATAGATTGTAGAGCATGCCTGATAGCGCACAGCCCTGACGGATGCCTCGCTGAAAGGGGAAAGGTAACAAAGACTATTATTAACCTTCAGCAGACAAGATGGCATTTTTTGTACAATAACTTAACATAAGCAATAAATTTTTCCCCAAACCCTGTTCTCCTTAATACATCAAACAAAAAAGAATGGTCAACACTGTCAAAAGCTTTTTCTTGATCTAAAAGTAATAAACCAAACCAGGATATGTAGTTCGCCGAGACTGGATCAAGTCTCTCTCACAAAAAATATTATCGTATATAGAACGTTCTGGAACACAGTATGATTGATCAGTGCAAATCAAAGAAGACATGACTTCCTTAGACAGGTTGCAGTGCTTTTGACAATATTTTTATCGTCCGTGTTGAGGAGTGACACAGGCCGCCAATTTGCGGTCTCATGCAAGTTTCCTTTCTTCGGAAGGAACCAAAAACTGCCCTCCGGCAGCTCATGGCAATTCACCTTGTTCAACACTCTCCTGAAGACCTCAAGAAGAGTTGGGGCCTAGAATGTCCAGAAAGCCTTATAAATTCAGCCGGAAGGCCGTCTAGTCCAGGGGCTTTCCCATCCTTGATATCCTTGAGCGCAGCAGTAAGTTCTCCAAGAGAAATGTCAGGCTCAAGCAATTGTTGTTGGTCTTCAGACAGAGAAGGGAGCAGTTCAAGCATCGCATTCCTGTTCTCCTTATTCACAGCTCTTTTTGCGAAGAGTTTAGAAAAATAGTCTTGTAGTTCATGCTTGATATCACTCTGGGAGGTCAACAAATCACCACCAGAAGAGCGCAAAAAGCATGGATTTGTTGAGAGGTTTTGACAATTTTTCCAAATTGAAGAACCCTTTGTTTGGTGTGTCAAAGTTGGATTTTTTCGTTCCGCAGCTCGGACGAATGCACCGGCCGCCCGCTCTTTCACCATTTCAGCCAGAAGGGTCTTTTCTCCGACAAACTGCTGGACATTAACGCTAAGACAATCCAGCTTTCTGCTCACGGATAAAGTATATCGTTTTTTTAAAGCAGATATCACACCAAAAGCGTTGTATGTGCTGTAAGAGCAGTATTGTTGGCAAAAACATTTGATTTGGGACTTTGTGCAGTCCCACCATTGTTTAAGTTCAAATATGAACCCTTTGGTGACTCGCATTTTCTCATACCAATTTTTAAAAGCTTCTATAAAATGTGCACTTTGTAAAAAGTTTCAAAATTAAAAGTCCAATATGCAACTTCACAGACATGATGAGGAAAGCCACACACCCATAACAATCATGTGATGATCAGAAAAACCAGACGGCCTTGTATAAGAGTTCTTAAAATGTTTACCATTCATGATTAACATAAATCTGTCTCGGCGAGCCATCGTCAAAACATTTCTTGATACACAAACCCATGTATACTGACGGATAATTACGGTTTTTGTACCGCCACACATCCACCATTTAAACTTTTTTGACTAGCTGTGCCAAAGGCTTGCACTGGTGGATGAAGCTCACAAGTGTTCCGATCAAGTTGTGGGTTGAGGATGCAGTTGTAGTCACCCCCCAGACACAAACAACATGGTTTAAGTCAATGGTGCTCACAAACTCTGCCAACTTGTACAGAAAGGCACCTCTTTCAGAGTTCGCACTAGGACAGTAAAAACATTTGTCATGCAAATCTTTAGTACTACTTGACAAATTGCACAGACAGTAAGTAACCTTTGCAAATTTCCTTACAAAGTTATCTCCGAAGGCTGGAGTCGAGGATGGCAACACTATTGCCACACCAGCCTGGCCTCAACAAGCGCACTCGAGAAAAAGACGATCATAAAAGATTTTACACCACTCATCCTCAGAAGACTGATTTGCATTGCGTCTCCTGCAGCATTAGCAATCATTTTTTTTTTCATTTTGGAAGAGCTGAAATACCTGGAGGCGACGCACACAACTGCGGCGCTCCATTGATGTTCAGGGATGCTACTTTTATCTCCATTCTGTTAGTTATTTTGAAGCTCTTTAACCAGCCTGAGTAACACATTTCCTTACCTTTGGAATTGAGGATCTGACATGTTAACTGATAAGGATCACGAATCATACTCTTGCAGTTTTAATGAAATCATGTAATTCAGGAAGTAATTTTTTGATTTTTATGTATCTTTTCCTGAATGTATCGTCCAGGAATTTAATCAACATTTTCTGAGACACTAAGGTTGTGTCGTTTCCCCTTCATTTCTTGAGAGCTTAAAGCACTGAAATGTGGGGTAGAAGAGGTTTCATCAGAATCAAGTGCTTCATCGATGGCCTCTCTATTACTTGTGGAACACTTACTTTTTGGCTCAACAGAAAAGTACTGCTCTGTTTACGGACCCCTCTGAATTTTTGCCTTGTCCATGTCCTTCCCTCTACAACCCTTAAATCATCAATCTGTGAGGGAGGGGTTACATTTAACTCACAGGGATTTTCCCTTTATCTATTTCTCTCCATCACTGTCAGACATAGCTGTTAAACTTCGTCTGAACAAGTTTGGCTAACAGGACAAACACTTAAAACATCCTGAGATAACTTCACTGTTCTCTGTGTCCGCTCGGAGTCGGCCAGTGGAGCAAGCGAAGTTTCCAATCCGCACACGACTCCGGTACCACCAAGGGGTTTCCCAATGTGAGACGTACCTTGGAGGTCCACTGAGCCTGACACGATCTGGACCTTATTCTGCTCCTTAGCATCAAGGCATCAACATTTGTCCGTTTTTGGCCTTTTTTCCTGGTATCCGGTAACAAGATACCTTCCATATCGTCCACCCTGTCCTGTACAGTTGATTGTAAAGGAGAGGAAGCAACCACTTTCACTTCCTCGTTTGGTGGGGATGGATTAATTACGTCACGATTACACACCCTCTCTCCAACGCGGTCGGGGTGGACGAGTCCAATTCGTCGAACACCTCAGCCGGGGGGGGTTAGGCTCCCGATTCACCTTCTCCCCATAAGTTTGTGGTGAGGAAGAATCGTTCCTCACCGCACCTTCACGTTCTTTGTGGTGTAACCCGCATTGGGACAAACACTCTTCACACGTGCCGTAAGCTCCACACCCAAAACACGTCATAACCTCTGAGGGGCAAACATTTTATATTCAACATCATTTTTACACTGAGTACAACATTCAGCTGTTTTACCATTTTCCGGTAGTATCATATAAACCTCTTTAAAGGACATGATGTGTTTACATTTATCGCTAACATGACGCATCGGCACCATTGAGATCCTCGACACAACCTTACCGAACTTGTTTCACTGGTTACACAAGTCCTGTTTCCTTATAAATGGTGGAATATTATTAATGTTAACTTTAACTGTTGGGGCCTGTAAAGCGCAACACAGAGAGGAAAGTGTTCGGTTCGATGAACAGGCCATGCTCAACCACCGTGGTGACCAACGTGTTCCTCCGACAAAACTTCTTATTCATGCGAGAAGCAAGCAAAATATTATGTAATCCAACGATGTTACAACGGCGGAAAGCACATCGTGAAGTTCCACTCACTGGGAGGGAAGAACAGCGTGGTTTACGAGTTCGTGACTCGAACATCTCGACACAGAAACGTTCACCCCGCCATTCTAACTCAAGAAAACAAGTTAGTAAACTTTATCGAGAGAAATAAGGCGTTTTCACAAACACCAAAGAAATCAACACGATTAAAGTTGAGAATTACAAAGAACAAGTCGCAGTGAACGAAAAAACCTCCCCGCGGCCATGACAGGCTTAGGCCTACGATTTTCTCGACACGAGACGTGGGCTCGCTCTCCTCTCTCTCTCTCTCTCTCTCTCTCTCTCTCTCTCTCTCTCTCTCTCTCTTCTCTCTCTCTCTCTCTCTCTCTCTCTCTCTTCCTCTCTTCTCTCCAGACAGGAAGGAAAAAACACGGGAAAAGTCCACAAGTAGAAAACGAACACATAGGAAACAAAAAATGGGGAAAGTGGAAAACACCAACAGCACAGCAGAGGAGGGGTACTCACGACACGAAGCAAGGAGCGGCCATGACATACACAACAACGTAACCAACAGCCAGCAGGGGGCGACAGAGATAGAGAGAACACACAGGTTTTCACTCATTCCCCCTTTCTGCTAATGGAGTGCTATTGACCAACCCAGGACCATGCATGTGCCAACATTCCAGTTGAACTTTAAGCTGTGTGGAAAGATCACAAGAGTTTGGGAAATTTCTGGTACATTGAAGTCTGTCATGTTAAGTTGCAAATTTATGGTGGTTTTCCGATAAATGACTGCATCATGATTGAGCAGTTTGGAGAGGGAGTGGCTTTTGTGAAGGTTCTTGGTCTGAGTGTGGTCTGACACCTTAACAACACCAAGGACGCAGTAGTACCTCACATTGACAAGATTCTTTGAAGATCTCCCTGATGCAGTGAGTAAAGTATCCATTTGATCAATGGCCCATCTTCCCAGTTCCAAAAACCGTTTCATGGCTGCAGCATTAGTTCGTCTTGCGGTAAAGCGTGGCAAGAAGCTTGACTGGCATTTCTTTGCGACCAGCCATGGAAAAGGGTGTGTTGAAGGATCGGGGGAAGTGGTCAAGAGATTTGTATGGAGCAAGGTTAGGCTCGCATGAAAATGTCACCAATGCCCATGGCTTCACAAAGCTGCAGAGAATATGAAAGTGCAAATCTATCATATGACAGAAGAATAAATTGCACATCGTAAGGAACCATTTGAAGAAGTTTTACAAATGCACAGAAAATTATTTATGTGTCTAAGGTTCATCACATGGCTGTCAAGGATGGGAAGCCAGTCACAGATTCATCATGTTTGATGGTTATTCATCAGCCATCTCCAGAACTTCAAAGCTGGTGATTGGGTAGAGGTGGAATACGATAGCTACTCTATGCTGGGGGAAGTGAAGAAGGTTTTGGGATCTAATTATGAAGTGTCCATCATGGTACCTGCTGGAAAGTTTTGGATGTGGCCTGAATGCAAGGATAAGATCTTCGACCATTCGCAACAAAGATAATGAGAAAGCTTTCAGCTCCAACAATCGTTAATGCACGAGGACACTTCTCTTTTGATAGTACTTCATAAAATGATCACATGGAAAAAATACTACGAAGGAGGCTTTACTGGATGATCTTTCATGAACTGTCTCTCTGTCGTTCAATTTTGTAAAATAATTTTTGGGACCCTATCTTGCATGAAATATCTCTGAGTCGTATTGTTGGTCTTATTTGCAGTCTTTTATTTCGAAAGAATTCTTTATGAAACTATATTGCATTTTTGAAATCTGTTTACTGTGTTTTAAATGTTCTTACTGGAATATATGTCTGGTTGAATAAACTTACTTGAGATAACTATACAAATACAAGTTCTCACAACTGTGCGCTTACATTCAGCAAAAAAGGAGTGTAATGTTCGGTTGCAATTACACTCTTTTTACAGCAAAAGCATCAGTTACAGCAAAAAGGAGTGTTACATCAGTTACGTAACATCTGTTACCCACATGTTCATGTTAAAGAGGCAATGACTTAAAAACAATACCTGTTTGAATTCCGTACGTCCTTGCACAGCTGTACTCTCCTATCTAATATACTCTACATAAAAATACTCATCCTGCCAATAACTCAGGGACATGAGGTACAGAAATGCAATATAGTACCTCACTTTTCGGTGTCCCTTTTTGTGTAACGTTCAGTTACCAATCAAGTTTTTGCTCACTGCTGGAGAGAGATACAGTCAGTGAGAAAAGCCACAACCCTTCACTTCCTGACACACAGCTTCATCACGATAAAGAGGCATAGCTCTGTCAGTCTTAATTACTTAGCGACAATTAACTGAAGTATGCAAAATTGTGCATCTGTAACGTCAGTTTACCGTGGATTTGGCCCGAGAGCGTCTGCAGAGTAATCCACCGGCAATCTGTAAACATTTCAACATCGCGGTCCCAGAACAATCATGGAAACACAAAACAAAATCCAATCTTGAAAATTAACAATAATGCTCACGCGTGAACAGATCATCCCGTGAAGTGTGGACATTGCAAACAAAGCATTGCATCTGGACATGGTGCTCAAAACACAAAAGGAAAATCGGCATTGTTGAATCGAGGTTTCATTTCCCAAAGACTTTGGACTACATACCAACGATATCAGGAAAATGACAAATACCAGGATCAGAAAAATGAGCTCAAAGACGATTTGGAAATTGAAGAAAGCTGAAATTGTACAAGTGATAGTAGGAGCTTTAGGAATGATGAAGAAAACCATTTCATGAGTACTTAAAAATCATTCCGGGGAACATCACTACAAACGAGCTACAAGTGGGGTGGTCAGAGGTTCAGTGAAGATTCAGAAAAGAGCCCTTGGATGAGGCTATGAGAACGAAGTTTCACAGTTTGGTTCATGAATCACGATCCTCACCAAAAAATAGGAGGTGGAGATTTTGAGTTCTGGGAGAACTTCCTCCCACTTCTGCATCCAAACTGGAGATAACACAACGAGAGAAAATATAGGTGTCCATCAAAGATACCGTGACAAAAAAAAAAGCAGACAAGCATAATCATGTGAAGAGTTGAGAGGGAGAAATAGCTGAGGTGGCTCGGGCAAACACTTCACAGTGAGAAATGGCAAAATGACATGATATGAGAGGCAAGGACAGCACAAGAGGAGACGCTTACAATATAGACAAAGATAAGCAATTTTCCTTAGCTTGGGATGACAATAGAGCACATGTGACATGTTGGAAAAACCTAAGATAACACAGCTGAAGTGGTCTCAGCAAATTCAGAAATAAGTGGTTTGCTCCCATTGCTGTCACTTCATTGTTGCAATCCGTTTATTTCTGTGCTCCACATCCACATGAAATATAAATCAAACTTCATTCTCACATCAGTTTCTGTAACTATTGGACCCATGCAAGGCGTTGCCTTCAACCACTTCTACAAGTGTCCGACACAATGGAGACCTAAGTAAGACATGTAACAAAGTCATATCAGGTTGAAGCCTTCAGTAGTGACCACTGGGAAATTATTCATTATTTATCTGAAAAACGTTCACATTGAGTCCATTTCTGCACATAATGTGCTTCTACTTTATACCTACCATCCAAGCCTCCATGTTTGCTGACAAAACCATATCCATTGCTGATGAACCATGTTTCCGACTGAACACCAAGCTGCCACCCATCAATAACTTCTGCGACTCGCTGCATTTACAAAAGATTGTCAAGGAACTCATGCAATCGGTAAGCCAATACAGTACTGTACCAGAAAATGAAATAGAACAACAATGAAAATTATACAACTGAGTAAACTATTTCAAACACAAAAATGTCACTCACTCACTCCAATGTAACCACCAATGTTTTCCTCCTGCCAGCAAATTGTACCATTGGTTGTCAAAACTGCCATTAGTCAATGTGCTTTTGGAAGCTTGCGCAAAACCAAATTCGATCATATAGGTAAACCAATACAGTACAGTACTATACAACAGAATACAACAGAACAATGTAGGAATAAAAAACAAGTAATTAGGATATCGAGTGAAATATGTACTTTTTGGAATACTGGAAATGCAATATGGTAATTCGCGGCCATAATTTATAATCACAAGTAAGTTTATCACTCTGTTTATAAATACAATTGCGTCATGATCCTTTTGTTGTCCAAGTACAAGGAAAGAGATAGACGTTTCAAGTTGAAAAGTTTGACATGACCGAGAAACGCTGAATCTTCTGTCTGAATGGTTTAATAACTTTTGAGCGCACTCACCTCTGAGCTGTCTAGCCTATTTTAATTTAAGCCCAGGTATAAACTGTCATTCAGGTTGTTTCACAAGAAGGGTTATACATCAATGTGTGACACCCTCGGGTGGATGTGTTAATGAACGCCCCATCTGCAGCATTAGTTGGTGGAATGTGATGTTAAAATCCCAAAGGGTCCTCTGTGAGAGGAGGTAGAAATTGGCCAGAATCAAGTCATCATTACAATTCCCTGCTTTTACCTAAGGGGAGACTGCATCAGCAGCATTGCTACACAATAACTGTTGTGCAAACATGCAGCCATGGTGTTGATTTCGAAATGACGACAAATAATAACGATGAATGTTTCATGTTCAATTTTATGAGGAATCTTTTCATACACGTTCATAGCAAGATTAAGCCTGAATTATGAAAGAATTTTTAGAACGATCTTGCAACAGGGAGATTTTTTTTTGTATACCTTGTCGAGGCCGTATGAACCGACCTCAACAACGCACAGCAAGGGGGCGTGAGACAAGAGGGGCGGGAGTGGGAAGGACAAAACAGTGGGGAAAAGAGACATTAGAGATCTGTGGAAGGGAGAGGGATAGGGCGGGGAAATGGGGATAGCAAGGATGGACCATTAAGGACTTTCAGGAAGGAAAGCAGGGAATTTGAGGAGGTGGGTTTGGGGTGGGATTAACCGGGGGTAGAAAGATCGGGGGGGGGTTAGGCTCCCGATTCACCTTCTCCCCATAAGTTTGTGGTGAGGAAGAATCGTTCCTCACCGCACCTTCACGTTCTTGTGGTGTAACCGCATTGGGACAAACACTCTTCACGTGCCCGTAAGCTCCACACCCAAAACATAACCTCTGAGGAAAGGCAAAACATTTTATATCTCAACACATCGATTTTTACACTGAGCTAAACCTTCAGTGTTTTCCATTTTCCGGTAGTAATCACATAATACCTCTTTAAAGGACATGAAATGTCGTTTACTTTATCGCTAACATAGACGCATCGGCACCATTGAGATCCTCGACACAACCTTACCGAACTTGTTTCACTGGTTACACAAGTCCTGTTTCCTTAAATGGTGGAATATTATTAATTTTAACTTTAACTGTTGGGGCCTGTAAAGCGAACACAGAGAGGAAAGTGTTCGGTTCGATGAACAGGCCATGCTCAACCACCGTGGTGACCACGTGTTCCTCCGACACAAACTTCTTATTCATGCGAGAAGCAGCACAAATATTATGTAATCCAACGATGTTACCAACGGCGGAAAGCACATCGTGAAGTTCCACCTCACTGGGAGGGAAGAACAGCGTGGTTTACGAGTTCGTGACTCGAACATCTCGACACAGAAACGTTCACCCGCCATTCTAACACTCAAGAAAAACAAGTTAGTAAACTTTATCGAGAGAAATAAGGCGTTTTCACAAACACCAAGAAATCAACGATTAAAGTTGAGAATTAACAAAGAACACAGTCGCAGTGAACGAGAAAAACCTCCCCGGCGGCCATGACAGGCCTTAGGCCTACGATTTTCTCGACACGAGACCGTGGGCTCGCTCTCTCTCTCTCTCTCTCTCTCTCTCTCTCTCTCTCTCTCTCTCTCTCTCTCTCTCTCTCTCTCTCTCTCTCTCTCTCTCTCTTCTCTCTTTCTCCTCCAGACAGGAAGGAAAAAACACGGGAAAAGTCCACAAGTAGAAAACGAACACATAGGAAACAAAAAATGGGGAAAGTGGAAACACCAAACAGCACAGAGAGGAGGGGTACTCACGACACGAAGCAAGGAGCGGCCATGACAGTACACACAACGTACCAACAGCCAGCAGGGGGCGACAGAGATAGAGAGACACACATGGTTTTCACTCATTCCCCCCTTTCTGCTAATGGAGTGCTATTGACCAACCCAGGACCATGCATGTGACAACATTCCAGTTGAACTTTAAGCTGTGTGGAAAGATCACAAGAGTTTGGGAAATTTCTGGTACATTGAAGTCTGTCATGTTAAGTTGCAATTTATGGTGGTTTCCGATAAAAGACTGCATCATGATTGAGCAGTTTGGAGAGGGAGTGGCTTTTGTGAAGGTTCTTGGTCTGAGTGTGTCTGACAACCTTACACACACCAAGGACGCAGTAGTACCTCACATTGACAAGATTCTTGAAGATCTCCCTGATGCAGTGAGTAAAGTATCCATTTGATCCAATGGCCCATCTTCCCAGTTCAAAAACCGTTTCATGGCTGCAGCATTAGTTCGTCTTGCGGTAAAGCGTGGCAAGAAGCTTGACTGGCATTTCTTTGCGACCAGCCATGGAAAGGGTGTGGTTGATGGAATCGGGGGAAGTGTCAAGAGATTTGTATGGAGCAAGGTTAAGGCTCGCATGAAAATGTCACCAATGCCCATGGCTTCACCAAAGCTGCAGAGAATATGAAAGTGCCAATCTATCATATGACAGAAGAATAAATTGCACATCGTAAGGAACCATTTGAAGAAGTTTTTACAAATGCACAGAAAATTATTTATGTGTCTAAGGTTCATCACATGGCTGTCAAGGATGGGAAGCCAGTCACCAGATTCATCATGTTTGATGGTTATTCATCAACGCCATCTCCAGACTTCAAAGCTGGTGATTGGGTAGAGGTGGAATACGATAGCATACTCTATGCTGGGGGAAGTGAAGAAGGTTTTGGGATCTAATTATGAAGTGTCCATCATGGTACCTGCTGGAAAGTTTTGGATGTGGCCTGAATGCAAGGATAAGATCTTCGACCATCGCAACAAGATAATGAGAAAGCTTTCAGCTCCAACAATCGTTAATGCACGAGGACACTTCTCTTTTGATAGTACTTCATAAAATGATCACATGGAAAAAATACTACGAAGGAGGCTTTACTGGATGATCTTTCATGAACTGTCTCTCTGTCGTTCATTTTGTAAAATAATTTTTGGGACCCTATCTTGCATGAAATATCTCTGAGTCGTATTGTTGGTCTTATTTTGCAGTCTTTTATTTCGAAAGAATTCTTTATGAAACTATATTGCATTTTTGAAATCTGTTTACTGTGTTTAAATGTTCTTACTGGAATATATGTCTGGTTGAATAAAACTTACTTGAGATAACTATACCAAATACAAGTTCTCACAAACTGTGCTTACATTCAGCAAAAAAGGAGTGTAATGTTCGGTTGCATTACACTCCTTTTTACAGCAAAAAGCATCAGTTACAGCAAAAAGGAGTGTTACATCAGTTACGTAACATCTGTTACCCACATGTTCATGTTAAAGAGGCAATGACTTAAAAAACATACCTGTTTGAATTCCGTACGTCCTTGCACAGCTGTACTCTCCTATCTAATCATACTCTAACATAATACTCATCCTGCCAATAACTCAGGGACATGAGGTACCAGAATGCAATATAGTACCTCACTTTTCGGTGTCCCTTTTGTGTAACGTCAGTTACCATCAAGTTTTTGCTCACTGCTGGAGAAGAGATACAGTCAGTGAGAAAAGCCCACAACCCTTCACTTCCTGACACACAGCTTTCATCACGATAAAGAGGACATAGCTCTGTCAGTCTTAATTACTTAGCGACAATTAACTGAAGTATGCAAAATTGTGCATCTGTAACGTCAGTTACCGTGGATTTGCCCGAGAGCGTCTGCAGAGTAATCCACCGGCACATCTGTAAACATTTCAACATCGCGGTCCCAGAACAATCATGGAAACACAAACAAAATCCAATCCTTGAAAATTAACAAATAATGCTCACGCGTGACAAGATCATCCCGTGAAGTGTGGACATTGCAAACAAAGCATTGCATCTGGACATGGTGCTCAAACACAAAAAGGAAAAGTCGGCATTGTTGATCGAGGTTTCATTTCCCAAAGACTTTGGACTACATACCACAGATATCAGGAAAATGACCAAATACCAGGATCAGAAAAATGAGCTCAAGACGATTTGGAAATTGAAGAAAGCTGAAATTGTACCAGTGATAGTAGGAGCTTTAGGAATGATGAAGAAAACCATTCATGAGTACTTAAAAATCATTCCGGGGAACATCACTACAAACGAGCTACAAGTGGAGGCTGTCAGAGGTTCAGTGAAGATTCAGAAAAGAGCCCTTGGAATGAGGCTATGAGAACGAAGTTTCACAGTTTGGTTCATGAATCACGATCCTTCACCAAAAAATAGGAGGTGGAGATTTTGAGTTCTGGGAGAACTTCCTCCCACCTTCTGAAACCCAAACTGGAGATAACAACCAACGAGAGAAAATATAGGTGTCATCAAAGATACCGTGACAAAAAAAAAGCAGACAAGCATAATCATGTTGAAGAGTTGAGAGGGAGAAATAGCTGAGGTGGCTCGGGCAAACACTTCCACAGTGAGAAATGGCAAAATGACATGATATGAGAGGCAAGGACAGCACAAGAGGAGACGCTTAACAATATAGACAAAGGATAGGCAAAATTTCCTTAGCTTGGGATGACAATAGAGCACATGTGACATGTTGGAAAAACCTAAGATAACACAGCTGAAGTGGTCTCAGCAAATTCAGAAATAAGTGGTTTGCTCCCATTGCTGTCACTTCATTGTTGCAATCCGTTTATTTCTGTGCTCCACATCCACATGAAATATAAATCAAACTTCATTCTCACATCAGTTTCTGTAACTATTGGACCCATGCAAGGCGTTGCCTTCAACCACTTCTACAAGTGTCCGACACAATGGAGACCTAAGTAAGACATGTAACAAAGTCATATCAGGTTGAAGCCTTCAGTAGTGACCACTGGGAAATTATTCATTATTTATCTTGAAAAACGTTCACATTGAGTCCATTTCTGCACATAATGTGCTTCTACTTTATACCTACCATCCAAGCCTCCATGTTGCTGACAAAACTCCATATCCATTGCTGATGAACCATGTTTCCGACTGACACCAAGCTGCCACCCATCAATAACTTCTGCGACTCGCTGCATTTACAAAAGATTGTCAAGGAACCTCATGCAATCGGTAAGCCAATACAGTACTGTACCAGAAAATGAAATGAACAACAATGAAAATTATACAACTGAGTAAACTATTTCAAACACCAAAATGTCACCTCACTCACTCAATGTAACCACCAATGTTTCCTCCTGCCAGCAAATTGTACCATTGGTTGTCAAAAACTGCCATTAGTCAATGTGCTTTTGGAAGCTTGGCACAAAACCAAATTCGATCATATAGGTAAACCAATACAGTACAGTACTATACAACAGAATAAACAGAACAATGTAGGAATAAAAACAAGTAATTTAGGATATCGAGTGAATATGTACTTTTGAATACTGAAATGCAATATGGTAAAAATTGCGCTCATAATTTATAATACAAGTAAGTTTATCACTCTGGTTTATAACCATATTGCGCATGAACCTTTTGTTTGTCCAAGTACAAGGAAAGAGATGACGTTTAAGTTGAAAAGTTGACATGACCGAGAACCTGAATCTTCTGTCTGAATGGTTTAATAACTTTGAGCGCACTCACCTCTGAGCTGTCTAGCCTATATTTGAATCTTAGCCCAGGTATAAACTGTCATTCAGGTGTTTCACAAGAAGGGTTATACATCAATGTGTGCCATCCCTCGGGTGGATGTTAAACTGAACGCCCCATCTGCCAGCATTAGTTGGTGGATGTTGATGTTAAAAATCCCAAAGGGTCCTCTGTGAAGAGGAGGTGAGAAATTGCCAGAAATCAAGTCATATTACAAATTCCTGCTTTTACCTACAGGGGGAACTGCATCAGCAGCATTGCTACACAATAACTGGTGCAAACATGCAGCCATGTGTTGCATTTGAATGACGACAAATAATAACGATGATGTTTCATGTTCAATTTATGAGGAATCTTTTTCATACACGTTCATAGCAAGATTTAAGCCTGAATAGTGAAAAGATATTTTAGAACGATACTTGCAACGGGAGATTTTTTTTTGTATACCTTGTCGAGGCTCGTATGAGACCGAACTCACAACGCACAGCAAGGGGGGCGTGAGACAAGAGGGGCGGGAGTGGGAAGGACAAAACAGTGGGAATAGAGACATTAGGAGATCTGTGGAAGGGAGAGGATGGGGGCGGGAACATGGGGAATAAAGATGGACATTACAGGGACTTTCAGGAAGGAAAGCAGGGAATTTGAAGGAGGTGGGTTTGGGGTGGATTACGGGGTAGAAAAGATCGAGGATTTGGATGGGGGACGATAAGAGGTGTGGTGAACAGCTGTTTTGAAGGCGGAGGGAAGAATGGGATTGAACAGAGTGAGGGACTTCATTCAAAGGTGGGAAAAGAGGAATGAAAGAGTGAGGGTGAGCAGTGATTTGTGATTTTGGTAGTTTTACCAGAGGGGGTTGTTGGCAGCTTGAGCGCCCTGTGGAAATATGATGGGGACAAATCACAGACAGAGGGGGGGGGCGAGACCGGAGAGGAGACGGTGAAGACAGAAGACCACCGACCTGCCTGCGGTGAGAGACTGAGAGCCCAAAGATCAGCCTCATCGCGGAGAGATACCAATGATCAAAATGCTTGGTTTCCACTGCGTGAAGCAAAAAAGGTGGAGGCAGGAGCACCAGCACAGAGTGGAGAGACAGTACTCCAGGCTGTGGATGGAGGTTTGTATGTGGTCAGGAGCTCAGGTGGGCCGAGGAAGGACTTTTCACAACGGAGGAATCCAGTCAGCGACTGGCTTTGGGGCGAGGTTTGAAATGTGGCTTTCCAGGAAAGATCATGGCAGATAGTGAGACCCAGAAGCTTGAAGGGAAAGGACTTCTTCCAGAGGATTGTTGAGAAAGTTGATGGGGGGGGGGGGGGGGGGTTCCAAACGGTCCTTCGGAGAGACAAAGTGAGAGTGTGAGATTTGTCCGGATTGAAAGACATGTTCATGTGTTGGACCAGTTTGGGATTATACCAGATCTGCAGTGAGCGAAGAAGCTGCTGCTTGCCGGTCTGAGGGATGACAGATGGTCGGCAAGGTGGAGTCATCAGGAAAGAGATAGAGGATTTCCAGAGAGTCGGAGCGATTATGATGAAAACCAGAAAAAAAATACAGGGCCAGAACGCTGCCTTGAGGAATTCCAGCCTGGACAGGAAGAGGGTGAAAGAACTCCTTTAGGGCACGTTGACTGTGACGGGAGAGAAGTCTGCGAGCCATGAGTGGAGATGGCTTGGATACCATAGGAAGAGTTTGGTGAGCAGGGCAGGGTGCCAGACAGTCAAAAGACGCGATATGTCTAGGAATATGGCCTGTTTCATGTTTGGCATTGAGGACCTCCATCCATTGTTGGGAGAGCAGAAGCAGCATATCCAGAGTTTCAGATTCAGGCAGGGGACAAAAATAATGTGGAAAGATCAACAGAATGTGACTTACTATGGTGTTGGGCCACCATGTGCATCCAAGACAGCACAGATACAATGTGGCATGGCGTCAACAAGGGCCTGGAACTGTTCTGCAGGAATGTGACACCATTCTTCCACAATGAAGTCCTCCAATTCATATTAGTTTGATGTAGGCAGAAACCCTGTTTAAGGTGCTTCTTCAGACAGTCCCACAAATGCTCTCGGGATTGAAGTCCAGTGGTTGGAGGGCCATGGAGGATGGGTAACTTCGTCCTTGTGCTCCTAACCCACCCAATGACAACACGTGCCATGTGGACTGGAGTATTTTCATCCTGAAGGAAATTCCTCAGAGCAGGGAAGAAATGCTCCTAGGACTGTGCATGAGTGAAAATTTGGTGTTTGGGTTAATTAAATCACCCCTTATGAAGATAATGACGACCTTATTTAATTATATCCTCTATCAGGTGATCCTCGGCCACCTCGCTATATATGGGGTCTTAAGACATACCCTGGGTTACCTCACTGGGTCTGAAGCCACCACGTTTTTTTGGCCTGCTCAACCATGCCTTGACTTGGAACAGACCACAACGATTTCTTAACAATGAAGTTTTTTTTCCACTTTCCTCACTCGTATTATCGGATCCCTCTTCATCGTAGCTATGAATCACTGGGTACATTGCAATGCTTATAAACACCCAGAAACACCAGCGTTTGCAACTTTATTTCATTTACGCCCATGTGATAACCTCGATAATCTCTTAACCTAAGCCGAATTACAAAATTTAAGCTCCTGATGTGAATTCAGCAGCAGTTCCGACACTAAACAAGCTCAAATGAGCTAAGATCCTCATCCTTTTAATGACGTCATAAAAACGAATATGACGTCATTGTGATGTATCAGGTTTGCGATAAATTATCTGTGCTAATGCCCGGCTTGATTCCCGCAAACAAAATTCAAACAGCTTGCCTAGTTTCGGAGATAATGGTATCGGCGATTTCCATTAGCGGCGATATTATGACATCAACTTTTTTTTCTAGGAAGAATTTCCAAAATCGGAGATGGTTTCTGCCTGCGCGTGGGCTTTCTGCATATACCTGGCGAGTTTCACGAAGATCCGATGAAAACTCTGGGTTGTGAAACAAAAAATGTCAAAAAATAGGAATGACGTCAGAAAAATTGATATGACGTCATAGTGATGTATCATATGTGCGGTAATTCATCTCTGCTAATGCCCTGTTCGATTCCTGCAAACAGAATTCAAAAAGCTTGCCTAGTTTCGGAGATAATTTTTTAGGCGATTTCCATTAGCGGAGATATTTTGACGTCATAACTTTTTTTCTAGGAGGAATTTTCAACAGTGTGATGAAGAAGATGAAGAAGATGAAGAACAACAGTGTGAGTAAGACTTAGAGATCCTCCACGAGGATCTAAAAAAGTCCACAAGAAGAAGATGAAGAACAACAACGTGAGTAAGACTTCGAGATCCTCCACGAGGATCTAAAAATCTCAAACATTTAGTATAGAACCCAACCGGTTCACGAGTTGTCTAGTTTAATATTAAAAGTGCCAAACTGAACTGCTTCCTTTGGACATGGGTGCGATTTTTATTTGGTGAATGATCTGATGCCAAATGAAGTATGTCATATTCATCAACTAATAATTTTGTTATCCTTTTGCCAATGACTTCTAAGTTTAATTGTGGGGCTCTGAGTGTGGGTGAACTTCTCTGTTGCAGGCTCCATCTTAGAGTTGTGTTTAAGCAGCGACATACAAGTGCCACTGCTACTGTGCATGTTGGCCAGCTGCCGTCCATCTTCTGTTGGTGGCATGGACATAAACAGCAGCAGGCCAGTGACAACAGGCATGCATTTGCTTGTCGATGCAAATTGGAGTGCGTGTTTGGATGGGCAGCTTGAGCACAACCATACTGGACCATTTTCTCTTACACCCAGTCTGCATCGAAAATAGTCATGAATCGGTCAAAAACGGAGTCCATTTTTATTGTACACAATTGAGAGCCAAACATGCTTCATTCATCAAAGAGGAGGAGGAGGAGGAGGAGGAGGAGATTGGGACCATACTCTGTGCAGAGCGTTGGTGCTGCTTAAGCAGTCTCCTTGGCTATTGGGCACAATCCTGGATGGGTCGCCACTCCGACACTGTATGCCAGCATTCTGGCACTCATTTTGCCAACCTTGGAAGGATTACAGGCCGAGTTAACCACACCTGGTATTAATTCAACAGCTGAGCGGGATTTGAACTCAAGACCTTAGGATCCAAAGCCCACCACCCAAACCAGTAAGCCAACACCCGCATATTCATCAAGGTGGTTTCCATATCAGAGAAACATTTTGCTTCTTGCCTCTAGATTGACGTGAAGATAGACTATCTTTTGAAAAATGTATGATGGACAAATGCAAGCATATGGTGCAGTCAAAATGTTGTTGCAAACAATGTCCTCCGAAGGATAATGTGGAGTTGTCTATGATGCCCCAATTTAGCAGTACAAAAGTTTGTAATCAGATAATTTTCTCTTTGGAGTTGGCACCAATGGAACAACTCTTCGGTGATCATTTTATTGGTGAACTATCCCACCAAACCTCAATGATAAGGCTAACCAACACTTAACGAGAATCGGATACCTTAAGAATAATAAAATTGTTGGTATAACTGTACAACTCTAGATATGGAAAAAGTGAATATTGATGTTAATGCAGGATTTTATCATTTTGTGAAAAAATCTATCTGGTTTTGATACAACCATACAAGTTATATCATATTGTCGTTCTGAATTTTTCGTATCATGTTAATTCTTTGTGAATTGACAATTTCTTAATCTTCCTTTCCATGATTTGAACTTAAAGGTGTACCAATGAATATTAGTAATATGAGATCATGCAAATTTCCTTATGATGGATTTCCAATCTCTCCTAAATTGCCTTTCATATGCAGTTCATGACTAAAGACCACAATCATATTTTCTGTCATAATTTTATAATACTGTACATCTGTTATTTTCTAATCCAAACTCATCATAATGGCTTATAATTGCTAAAAATCACCACTATTGCAGTGTCCTGTACCTGTGAACCTGGACCCTCAAATAAAAAAATACGTGCAGTAAACTGTACTTATTTCCAATGAAGGTGTTGCTGGAGGACTCCATTTTCTCCTGCATTGTTGCTGACATGACTCCATTCACCGCTGTAGATGGCTATTTACTCTTCGCCAAAGCCTTTACATTCCAAAGAAAACCAGCATTTACAGTCCATGATTCCAAAATAAATTTCACTTTTCTCAGTTTTTCTACCTACTTGTAGAAATTGATTTTTTTTCCTCAATGCTTCCTGTCATGTATGTGAAACATTTCAACTACCTTTTCAAACTCTGTCACAATAACAGCCATGTAAACTGTCCTTCCAGAAAGCTTGGATAGTATTTTTGGATTCGCTAGATATCCCTTATTGTCGGGTTTTCTGTCTGTCTGTCTGTGTGTGTGTGTATGTGTGTCTGCAACGCGAGACTCCACAGCACGAACCAGCGAACCGATTTCGATGAACTTTGCCAACATGTGCAATATGTGTTGGGAATGTGCGCGTTTGAATTTCGTTGCCGAGCAACCACCCGTTGCTGTGCAGCGGCCGAAAACACACGTAGAGTATTTTCAATACTTTCCTTCATTTTGAATGTAGAGAACGAGACTTCGGAATTAAACACTTCGAGATATTTAGAAAATTTTACTCGAGCCGATTTTGATTGAGGTTTATTTTTCAAATTGTAGTCCTTCAAAATCGGGTGTCTATTTACCATCATTTTTTATGAGGGGCTTAGGAAAGTGGGCAGAGCTTAGGGAAAGTGGACGTGGTTGATGAAAAGTGGGATGGCGTAGGAAAAGTGGAGTGGCGTAGGAAAAAATATTGTGTGGCTCAGGAGGTGTGTCAAACAAGAGCATTGAGAGAAGTTTATCGGGTTTTCCGTGTGTGTGTTGTTGTGTGTGTGTTGTGTGTGTGTGTCTGCAACGCGAGGCTCCACAGCACAAACCAGCAAACCGATTATTTTTCAAATGGTAGTCCTTCAAAAATCGGGTGTCTATTTACCGTCATTTTTTATGAGGAGTCCATTTGGCAAATACGCATAGGAAAAATCTTGCCAGGCAAAGGAACAATGTATGTGAACCAATACGTCTTGGCAATGAATCTTCCGTCGGTTGATCGGTCAGAATGAAAAGCATCGTATCCAGCGCTTCGATCCTAGCGAATCCCTCGCCGCCTACCGGCTTGTTCATATACTACTAACTGATAATGCCTTGTGTTGGCTTAATGGTTCGGGTGGTGGGTTTGGGATCCTAAGGTCCTGAGTTTAACTCCTGGTCCCATTGAATTAATACCAGGTGGGGTTGACTCAGCCTGTCATCCTTCTGAGGTTGGCAAAATGAGTACCCGCTTTTTGGGATGAGTGAGCCATTTGAGTATCCTGTGTTGGAGTGGTGACCTGTCCTGGATTGTGTCCAATAACCAAGGAGACTGCTTTGGCAGCACCGATGCTCTATGCAGATGTATGGATTAACTGATAATCAAATTATCATTTTGCAAAAGTACAGCACAAAGAAAATGCACCAAATAAAACTTCATTATCTTTTTAACATGGATACATTACTAGAAGTACTTATTTAGCTTAAACAAAAAAAACCCCTATTCATCAGTTGGTTCGGAATCGCAGAAGTGTATGCACACTCACGTTTCAGCCGTCTAGCCTAGTTTTGAATCTCGAACGAGCTATACAAACTGTCATCATGGTGTCTTACAGGCAGTGATGCATCAATATGCGTCTCCCTCAGATGTTCAACTGGGTATCCCATCTGCCAGCATTAGTTGGTGGACGATAAAGATCCTATGGTGTCCTTCACGGAGAGTAGGCGAGCTATCGCCAGAACCTGAACAAATTCCAAATTTCTGCCATAACCTACAGGGGGCACTGCATCAGCGGTACAAACATGATCCCAGCAATGATGCCACCTGCAGCTACAGGCAGAATGTAAAATTAATAAATGAATCAATTAATCGAGTCAGTAAGGGTTTAATGAGACTACCATTGTCACAGAAAAAAAAAAAATTTGATGAAAAACTTCTCATTTCCTTCACCACCGAAGGCGGATGGAGGTTATGTTTTCACCTGTTTGTCTGTCTGTTTGACTGTGAGCAGGATATCTCAAAAAGTTATGGACGGATTCGGACGGAAACTTGTTGGAGAGGTCAGATGTTTGACAAGGAGAAATGATTTTGATTTTCAGGAGGAACTTGAACCGGATAACATAATTTTCTTCGTGATTCCACACCATTGAGAGATGGAGCCAAAAACGATATATAGCATGATATCTCAAAAAATTGTGGACGGATTCGGACGAAACGAGGTGGATGAGTTGGCTAGTTAACAAGACCAAGCCGATTAGGTTTTGGTTCAGGTCCGGGTCCAGATCCGGCCTATTAGTGGGATACAAAACGTAAACTCATCAGCCTGGCGGGGGTATGCGTTCTACCGAGTGCCGTTATAGTTTTGTTATAATTATGCAGTCTTGGACAAATGAAAATAATGATACAGTGAAGTTTTTGTTTTACATGTTACTTAAATCCCTCGCCCATTAACATCGAAGCAATTCCTTGCATCTTCATCAAACAAGGTTTCACGAAAAAGAAAAAATATATATATATCAGTTCTTAAATGCTGGAAAATAAAGAACATGCGGCCCGGGGTTTGATTTGTCAAAGCTTGTTACAATCATTCAAGGGCGTTACAAATGAGTGTGACCAATTCAGGGCTGCCTGAAAATTAGCAAGGCCACCAGGATGTATGATTTGCGTGAACATGCGCCCCTGGTCGTCTCGGAACAGTAATGCACGATTGTGAAAAGGGAAGTACTGCACATGCAGAGCATGAAATTAACAAACACGATTGCACATAAAATTGCAAGGTCAAACAAGGAACCAATGTTTCTACCCTGAGGTTTCATGAGCAAAACACCCCCAAAAAAAAAACAACAACAAAAAAAACCCCCCAGTTAATTTGAAGCTTGTTGGAAAACAAAAGCCCAAATTCTGCTCAACAATACCATGAATGTAAAAGTGCTAAAACTACAAAAACCTTTGCTGATGAAGATGAATGCAAAAAGTTGGAATACTTTCACAGTAAGTAGAAAAAGTAAGTTATAGAGCAAATGAAGACAGAAGCAGAAGCAAGGAAGGCTGAAGATAAATACATTTCCAAGATCCTCCATATCATCAGCATAATGAGGGATTTAAACACTCAATTTAAATGGAAGAACAATGGCAAAGGGGGAAAACCTTGATCAATATGAAGCACTAATCCAATCTATAATAACAAATGTCAGTGTGTGTCAGTCAGTAGGTTTCCTCCATAATGCAAAAACCATGAAACCTAGCAGCCTTAAACTTTGCAAGCAAACTAAGGGAACGACAAGGGAGTGCATGAATGAAAACTGGGTATTTGGGTAAATTTAAACACCCCTTTTGAACATAATTTACGGGTAAAACAGAAACAGACACAAAAACAGAAAACAGAAACAGGCAGCTTAAAAACGCCTTGACTTGGAATAAGCAGGTCGGTTTCTGTATGACAAAGCTTCATACATCGCTGATCGTTGATCTTCAGACTTACGAATTGCCAGAAACATCACAATGCTTATAAACTCCCGGTGATGCCAGTGTTCGTGCCTTTGTTTAATTTCTGCAAATGCGATAAGCTCTAGAATCTCTCAACTTGAGCCAAATTAAAAAATTTAAACTGTGGAATTGACCTTAGCAGTAGTTCTGACTGCTAAAAAAAAAAAGAACAAAAGTGTTCATTTGTCCAACTTGCATATTGTTCGACAATCCGGGCATCTCCGGGTGGTGTTTAGGATGACCGATCGCCAATTGCTTGTGACGCCAGCTGTTCCTTATCAACCGTTTCATTGGAGTGTTTACTTGAGTGCTTAAGCCACATTGTATGTGCTCTACATGCTTGGTTACATATGTGCGGTGCACAGGTTTCACCTGTGCATGGAGTGAACTCACACCTGTGCCTGTGGCACCATGGTGAAGGTTACGTCACCGTCTCATGAACCATGTGCTTCGGCACGTGGGGAGTGGACGTGCTGTGGTGCTGAAGTCATTTGGGATGTGCAGTGCAGGTGTGGGGAAAGTTAAGTATGCTGTTGAGAATCCATGCACATGTGTGAGTGAAAGGAGGAGTATATCACCAATGCACATGCACAGTTAGCATGGACCATGAGGATGTTGAAGGAATGCATATGGGGGGGGGGGCTGTTAAGGACTGACGGTTAAGTTTTAAATTTAAACGGCTTCGCTAAAGTATAGCATGCATGAATCCAATTCGGAGTGAGCCAACTTGAGGGTTGCAAAGGTGGCCTCATGGGTGAGCATGCATGCAGGCAGGCAGGCCTTTGTCAGGTAGATAGTGTGGATTTTAATTGCCCCCACCAAGTTTTATATAGAACCTGGTGGTTAAAAAGAAAATGTTGCCATTTGAACATGTTTTATCATCCCAGTACACTGCCTTCCTTTTCCCTTACCTCACACTGCCTTTCATTCCCCTCCCCTCATGCTGCCTTCCTTCACTTCCCCTCATGCTGCCTTCCCTTCTCCTCCTCTCACGCTGTCTTCCCCTCCCCTTATGCTGCGTTCCCTTCCCCTCACACTGCCTTCCCTTCCCATCCCTTCATGCTAACCACCTCACAAACCCCCTCCACTACCATACAACTCTCCTGAGGTTGAGGAGAGGAAGGAGTGTCAAAGAATCTGTGAATTGGACAAATACTCTTTTCACAGTCGGAACTGCTGCTGGGATCAATTCCAGTTTAAATTTTATAATTCAGCTTAGGTTAAGAGATTCTCGAGCTTATCGCATGTTAGTTATAAAACGTGCATGGAAATTCAATAAAGGCACAAACACTGGTACGGAATTTTTGATGATTGAA
>CM068960.1:59868857-59883672 GCA_035128595.1 Eptatretus atami | reverse complement strand
GCGAAAGGAGAGAGGAGCCAGCAAGAGGCAAGCGAGAGAGAAGCCAGCCAGTGAGAAGCAAGGAAGGAGCACTGATCTTGCTGGAGCGCTCATCGTGTTGGAGCGCTCGTGTTGCGGGAGCGCTCATCTCCGAAGGCCTGGACTAGTCTTGCCACTGCCGTCTGGAACGTCTCTTCCTCCTCCTCCTCCTGAAAGACCATCCGCCGCCGGAGCCAGAAGGGTTGCGTACTGTCTCCGGAGTGAACGGAGTCGAGGTTTGGTGGCCGGGATGGGCGCCGAACCGAGTCATCCTGAAGACCGCACGAGGCGGACAGGTCCAAGGTAGATCCTGGCCCTCAGCTCCACTATCCTCCGAGCTGAAGGCTGAAATAAAGGCGTCAGCCACCATTTTCTTTTGGGTGTGTGTGTGTGTGTGTGTGTGTGTGTGTGTGTGTGGTGTGTGTATATGTGTATGTGTCCATGGGCCATCCTCTAAGTATGAACTGTTGAGTGCTTTCGCCTGTATATTATTTGCCTTGCTTGATATTCGTTTTAACCCTGCCTCTTGCTCCCTAATTCCCCCCATTATGTTGAAATAATACCCCGATTGTTAAATGTATCAGCTCGTTTTGTGTTTCTTTCATTGGTTCGACATGACACGGACCAGAGGGCATATAGCTTCATATGGCAAACCGATTGTGAATTAGTAAAAGCTGTTACGGCCCTAAGGGGACATTTGGACCGACGGTTCTTGGCGATTAAACCGCTCGGAATTGCACACGGAACGAGCGTGCTAAGCGGCTCGTTTTCATACGAGTTCCGTCGAGGGTGAATTTCCCCGGTAGTTGGACCACGTGGGTATTTAGGTAAATTGAAATTGGCAATCGACCCTACCCCACGTGGTCTATCCATTGGCGAACTTCGGTCCGATAGAGGACACGTCGGCTCTGGACTTATCCGGGGCGACGATCTATACATTCCGGGCGATCGGTCGAGCCGACTTGCAGCTCCCTCTAGCGGTCGTGCTCGCGGCCGATACCCGGCCCCGCAACAATATTATCCCCATTTAGTGGAGTTACCTTTCTGGGACCCCGTGACTATTTTACAGAGAACGAAGTTTTGGTACCTTGGGACATTATCTTTAATATGGAATCCTTCACACTTCATGCAAAACGATAGGGAACGGCCGCTAAGAGGCATTTTCCAAAAAGGCCACCATGAGAATATTACGTATTTCAGATTTCTACCCGTTTTACCCACAGTCAGTCACTCAGGGAGTCTACTCTGGGATTTTTTAATGGTTTTAAATTCACCTGTCACACTTTTAAAACTCATAGGCATTAGGAAATATTGAATTAATTTATTTATTGGCATCTCAAAGGATGTGATAAGCAAAATGGCCTCGATGGAGATGCTACCTTTATCACATATTTGCACAGATCTTATTGCATATGAATACAATATTATTTAGTTTGGTATGAATATATAAACATTACAAGTCACATGATGGAGCATTAATCTGTCAGTAACCATAATCAGAATGTTCACTGTTTAGACATCACTGTTCACTCATCAGTTTCCTCCATGTTGCTGTCACCTGAATGAACAGATGAATCAGAATCTGTTCTGCTGTCATCTCTATCGAAGGCATCCTGTTCACCCTGAAAAATAACCAAAAGATCTTCCGGCATCATGAGTTTGGAGTGGATGACAGGAACGACTGTATGGGACATATCTTTATCCAGCCATGCTCCAATGGCAAAGAAGTGGGGGGTCAGGGTTGGTGTCGTTCTTAAAAACCCAAACTTGACTCTTGAAATATGAAAAGAGAGAGAGAGAGTTGCAGTCTGGTGGGAGTCGAGATGTCACTTTCTTCTTCATCTTACCCCACTTGTTAGCACATGCTTGTCCCAGATATTGTGCTTGCTTGTCGCCATAGATATCGTGAAGGGTGAATTACTTTAGATTCCGGACAAGAATCTTATTGGTTGAAAGGTCACTCCAAAGCTGTGACAAGACTGATCGGGATTCGGGAGAGTTCGTCCCACTGGAGAAGACTGATGTTTTCCCATGGCCATAAAATCCAGACACACAATCAGCTCCAGTGATGATATGGAGTTTGAAGATGATTGAAAATACCTCGTCTGTGCAAAGCTTGTGGCAGTCATAAGTTTTGCCCTTCTTGTACAAATACAGTGAGGCAGAAACTTAGTGGGACACGCGAGCAGCCAATACTACCATATCAGTATCTTAAGCGTTGACAAGAATCGCTGTTTCGGGATCTTTTTGACTGAGAAGGTGCACATGGTAAAACATTCTGGAATCAGATTCATGCTGATGGCATTCTAACTTGGAGAGCTCTGTTTGTGTCCTCAAGTTGTAGTTCTTCTCTTGAAGAGTATCGATGAACTCTTGACCTTTGTGTGGGATGACAAAGCATTTGAATTCATGGAAGAGGAATTCTTGAAGCTGAATTTTGTTGTGTGTATTTGTGAAGAATTTACTGAGTTATTGTGTGAAGTGTTGCTCATTGCTAGCCTTGATGATCATTGCCAGCTCATTGCCAGTCAATAAAAAAAATCACTCGCTGCGGTTGTGGAGGAGAGTTTTGGACTTCTACGAAAGTCCGAAAAGTCCATCTTTTCTTGAATCTTCGATTTTACAACCTTCCTCATGGTTCCATTTGGGTTGAAAAATGCCAATGGCAACTCCGTCAAACGTACTCCATCGCAGTTCCCAAATCCAATTTGGAATGCTGGGCATTTCTGATTAAACTTGCCATTGCTTTGTTGTCCATCTCCATGCCCTTGTTGTCCGAAGATGTGGAAGGTGAAGACGCTTGAATCCATTGAGTCCTAAGATGTGGAAGGTGAAGATGTTCGATGACGTTCTAATAAATTGCTTTAATTTCTCATGAGAATATTGTTACACCTGTGATGGTGTTTGTTTTCTCATTATGAGTGAGAGAAGTAGGTCACTGAGCATGCAGATCTGAGGATTGGTACAGTTTCCTCCGAAATCTTGCTCGTTTGGATAGGTTGTCAATGTCAGGAACTTTCTGAGGTCCATTGATGGGTCGTTGTACTCGTTCAACTTTTGTCATACACAATCATACACAATTGCGATGGAAACGGATGTGGAATCCAAGACGATCCTTGAAATGACTCTCGAGCAATTTCATGAAGTTTGACCTGTGAACACACTTCGGAATGTTGACATTTTCAAGCATTCTATCATAATCAGATAGGAGACCTGGCAGCATTTGATTCACAATTGTCAAAAATGTAGCATTCGATGTGGTGGAAGCATTTTGTCAACTTCCTGCTTGTGAACATTCTGGAGATGGATGTCCTGGGATGAACCATCTTCTTTGTAGCTCCCAGAAACATACTTGGTCCTACAGGCTTTGTGACAGTGGATCTCCTGGGCACAGAAATGATCACAATCAGCAATGAATGCCAGAATTCGTGTTCGCATAACATCATCTTCAAGGTATACAGTGGCCGCCTTGAACTGGTTCCAAGGCCGTTTCTGTGGAAGATAAAAACAATACACCAGAGGGCATATAGCTTCATATGGCAAACCGAAAATAAATGTTACTTAAACTGATTCTAAACACATGCCCTTTTGATCTCTTTTGGTCCTGGGTATCAGCAGACTGGAAACTCCAAATGCATATATCGTTGTGGTGTAAAGCCCTGGTTGTGCCTCGTGTTACAGCGCTAGGTCTAGGTGAAGGTTCTTCGACATTAGGTGGATCTTGCAGCAGCTCCTGTTCGCTTGACTTTTGTTTTCATCTCTTTGCTTGTGAAATCCTTCAACTGTCAGACATTTTTAGTTTGCATGCCTTGTGCATCAATTGTCCTTTTGATCTGGTCGCCCAGTCAACTCGATCAAATGAGCTTGCAAATGTATCAAGACCAATCCAGGCCTGTGCCTTCACTCTCAAGCTCTCCCATGCCGTCAAATCCTTCATCTCCAACAGATCGTCATTTTAACTTCTTGCTCACATAATATACAGTTATGCAGGTACTTTCTCTTCTGCCCACTCTCCTCTGGTCGCGACTTTATCAGTGGCCTTGAGAATTAAGGTTCAGCCATTATTTAACTGCTCACTGCAGTACGAATTTTATAAGATGAGTATTTCGACAGAGCAAACAGCGGAACAGATGCTTCTTCAGACGACAGCAACATGGAGGAAACTGACGAGTGAACAGTGACGTCTGAACAACGAACACTGATTCTCATTACTGACAGATTAATGCTCCATATTGTGACTTGGACTGGTTGTATTATTACTGAATAATATTGTATAAATATGCAATGAGATCTGTGCTAAAATGTGAAAGGTGGTATCGCCATCGTGGCCATTTTGCTTTAGCATGTCCTTTGAGATGACAATAAATAAATAAATTCAGTATTTCCGAATGCCTATGGGTGTTATAAGTATGATGTGTGAATTTAAAACCATTAAAAATCCCAGAGTATAGACCTTAAGCCACACGGTGGGTTAAGCGGGTGGAAATCTGAAATATGTAACATTCTCATGGAGGCCATTTTGGAAAATGCCTCCCAGAAGCCGTACCCCATCGTTTCACGAAGTGTGTAGGAAATCGTTTTATAGATAATACTCCAAGGTACCTAAATCCACCTTCAAATTTAATTCTCCATAAAATAGTCACAGGGTCCCAGAAAGGTAACCACACTAATTCCCAAGCACTCCTCTTTTCCAGGTTATTGTGATTTTTCCCCCCCGTCTCCCTCATCTCTTTTCGTTTGTTAGTTGTTGTCTGGTTTGTTCCTTCTCTGCTTCATCCCTCCTTTCCGACTTCCTCTTCATGTTGGTTCATACAGATTGTGTGTAGCTTGTTCACCCCTATGTGTCATTCTACCTTATTCCCTTGACCTCACTCTCACTTCCACTGTGCTGTTGGTGTTTCCCCCTTTCCATTTTGTTCCCTTTCATTCTGATCTAGCTCTTCCATGAGCTTCAATCATGTATACAAAACAAATGAATCAATAAATATATAAAACAAAGGTGTGCACATGAGCATTAAATAAATATGGAACAAACTTATTCAGCTTGCCGGTCAAATTGAAAGCCATTTCAAACGGTGGTCCGTGAAACAATATATGTAAGGGGAAACTCTCCAAAAGGAGGGCTCTGTAAAAGCACCAAAATATACACAACTCAGTTTGGGCTGATGGCAAAAGGATTGTGAAAACCAAAGAATAAGTTATGGAGATGAAGAGATTTCGTCATGTTAACAGTGGAAATTTTAGCATCTAAATTTGCAAGCATATACCTAGCAGACTTAACCCCCCGGATAGCTTGTGTGTACGAAGATGGTATTGGTACAAACAAACTAGAGTGTCGGGAATCAAATGCCAGTCCCAGTGTGCTATCTGCTAGTCCCAGTACCACTGGTGAATAGCACATTGCGAAAAATGCTAGAATCTGAGCTTCTAATCTAAGTTAGATTAGAAGCTCACTTTATCTCTTTGCACATGACTCAACTCTCTGCCATGACATGCCTCATCCTTCTGACAGACAGGTAGCAGCCTCTTTCCTCTCCTTAGAGCTTGACAATATCACAAACTGGTCAAACACTTGGAACATGTCTTTCAGTCCTGAGAAATTCTCTGTCTCTGTCTCTGTCTCTCTCTCTCTTTCTCTCCCCCCCCCCCCTCCAAAAGAACCACACCACAAACCCTCCCATCTACTTTCTCAACAACCCTCTCGATGAGGTTGTCACTCAAACTCTTAGGTCTCACTCTCAGCCGTTATCTCTCTTGGGCAAGACATTTCAAAATTGGCCTTCAAAGCCAGATGCTGATTGGGCATCCTCCATCGTACAAAGCCTTTCCTTGGCACACCTGAGCTCCTATCCACCGACAAGGCTTTCATCTTCAGCTTGATGGAGTACTGCTCTCCCCTCTGGGCTGGCTCCCCTGCATCATACCTTGCTCAGCTTGACTCCTTGGAAACCAAGGCTTTCAAGATCATTGAAATCTCTCGCGATGAAGTTGAGTTTATGGGCTTATCACTTCACCATTGCCAACAGGTTGATTGTCTCTCTGTCTTCTTCCACCTCATTTGCGGTCTTTTACCCACTGCCCTCACATGATTTGTCCCCTCCAGGTATTGGCAGGATGCACGTGGTCCACCAGAAACCCCCTCCTTGCGAAACTGCTTAAATCCAGAACCATTGCTCACCTCCACTCATTTATTCCTATTGTTGCGAATTCGCGCCCGCCGGCGTGCGAACGGCCACGTAACTCGAATCGCGGCACGTCGCCCACCGGACGGACATCAGTCGTGACACTCTCGGAACAACGCCGGAGCTAGTCACGGGTGGGGTTTAACCTCACCACGATCGTGCCAATTGCCCACCCGCGCAGGATAGGGTTGCTCGCCAAATTCGATCTACCTAAGTACCTGCGCGAATGGTCGACCAGGCGATCATACCACGCCACAGGCCGACTCCGGACACAAACGCTTAACGCGTGCTACAGTGATAACCGAGCGGTGTTATCGTCGGCCTTGACGTTTCCGATTAATTACTGGGATGTTGCGCCCACTACGAACCCCTTACGTGAAGCAGGATGGAGAGTCAATAGAGAAAAGACGAAGCGAAACGGGCACAGTTCAACAAGCAAGCATTTTATTACGCGACACACGGAAATCACGTATATACAGCCATACAAATAACACAAAGGCAAAGGCAAGAAGAAAACAGTTGACACGACCTAACGCGTACACACGGCAACACTTACACAGTTTTACTTCACAGACGGCGCCAACACACATTTACACAAAAGCAAAAGAAGAAGCCACCCTCACAGACAAGAGGGGCAGACAGGCCCGTAGGCCAAATGTGCGCGGGACCTAGAGGAGCGGCCAGGTCCGCGAGACCGGGGAGGTCTTACCCGCGTCCTCGTGACGCGTTGGTGGGCAAGCGCAAATGTCCGCGCCGCTGTGCCCCGACTCCGTGCCCCTGGCGTGCTCGTTGGCACCACGTTTGAGGTGGGGGAGGAAGGGGCCCCCTTTGCACTATCTCAGCGCGGGGAAAGGGGAAATTGTTGATGCCCTGGGGGAGGGAGTGGCTGGCTGGCTTGGGTCCCGCGACGAGACGAGCGATCCCCCACACCGCAACCTCGTCGCCGACCGCCGTCCTTCTTGCCTCGGACCCGAGCTCCCTTGCCCCGACGCCGCCGCCTGCAGCTCCACCGCGCGCACTCCACCTCTTCCAGCTCAACTCTCAACGACGCTCCCCAACGCTCAACGCTCAACGCTCCAACTCACGCTTAGCTCCACCAGTTCCACACTCTCCTCTTGAGTCGCCTTGCGCTCGTCTCTTTATAGGTCTCAGGTGGAGCCGATATGCAAATATGCGGATCAAAACGCGATTGGAGGCGGGGCCACGCCACCCTCTGTTCAGCCATTGGTTGGGCAAAAAGGGGTGTGAACCTCCCTGGATCCGCATATCTGCATAAACGGACTTCACATACCCGCGCTTGGAGGCGGGGCCAAGCCGCCTCGCGTTCGCCCATTGGACGGAGGGGAAGTGGGCGTGAAGCGTTTTGGATCCGAATTTTCCCCTCGGAAAGGCTGCCATTCGCGCTCGCGGCTCGGTGCGTTTGGCACCAATCGACAAACGGGCCCTAGACAGCCCGACGTTCAGTGTTCACAGGTGGTGCGGTTGTTGGGTGTGAAGGAGAGAGGCGAAGGTGGTGGAGGGTTTTCGGTGGTGGTTTTATGGTTATGGTGTCGTTTGGGAATGGCGGTGAAGCGATATTTGCGGGTGGTGTTGTGAAGGTAAAGGTCGTGGCTGTTTGCATTGTTGGCGGCTTAATGGTCGAAAATAATAATAGAGAAAGAAAAAATGGCTAACTCAAAGCGTCGCAGCCCGGATGAATCACACATATTCCCTCTATACAACGGGTTTGGGCTAACTACACATGGACTTACCGAGAAATCTCACCTGAGGACTCTTTATGGTGTAATGCGAATTTCCACAGCCGTAACACTATGTTTTTCCTGCCTGTGGAACAAACTTCCACACTCTTCAATCTCATTCTTCCCTCCAGATCTTAAAGACAGGTGTTCACCACCATATCTCAAGTCATCCCTCACCCCAAACCATGATCTTTTCTACACCCATTACACCACCCCACACCACTCCCAAAATTTTGCTTGTGTATCCACATTGTCCACCCTTTGCATTCTCCCTTACCCCTCATCATTACCTGCATCTCTTTTTTTGTCTGTCTCCGTCCACTTTGCTCCCTCCGCCCGCCCTGCTGTTGGCATTTACCATTTCTCCTGCTGTTTCCTTTGTTATGTTGTGTCCTGATCTGTTCCGTGTCCTAGCTCTTGCACGAGCCTTGACCATGGAAATGGATGAATTTGGAGGAAACGTAGTGGACAGGTTGGGCGTGTGACAAAGACAAATTAATTAGATTTTGGTGAAGATCCGGATCTGGATCCAGATATGAGATTTTTTTTAATCTTCAAAGAGCTTCTTCTTCATTGAGAGATAGGGCCAAAAATGATTTATAACAAGATATTTCAAAATGTTTTGTGTGGATTTTGACAAAATCTGGTGGATGAGTTAGATAGGTGACAAGAAGAAGCCGATTAGAATTTGGTTAAGATCCAGATACAGATCCGGCCTATCAGTGCGATACAAAACAACTGTTCAGCCTGGAGGAGGTACGCACTCCACCGAATTCCGTTCTAGTTTACCAAAATGTTATACATTTGGGTTCAGATGCTAAGGAAGCATTTTTATTGGTTAATTTTCGATGTAGAAACAGGTACCACTAATTATGAGAGTTGCTTTCAGAATACATATGAAGGGCATCCTTAATATAATGTGATTTCACTTGAATGGATTTATTTTTTGTTCTCCTTTTTCTGACTGTATATATATATATATATATATATATATATATATATATATATATATATATATGTATATACATATATATCTGGCAGAGGAAGCCTTGTGGAAGAAAACCGCCATTGAGCCATACGTTAGTGCTTTTGTTTGCCTATTTGACAGGAAGCTATTTCTTATGGCAAATGCATTAAATGTAACGGCAAAGAATTCTTGCAGCTGAAATTCTTTTTCTTTAAGTGCATAAACTCAAAAGACATCACCGACTGCTAAGCTTCCATGAGAAAGAAAATGTCTCAGCCTGATGTTTTGGACAATAGGTGGCCTTTATTCAAAAGACCCTTGAAAGAAGACCAATTCTTGCAATAGAAAAATATGATGGTACCCACCTTTATTTCCCAGGATGACATATTATTTGTATCGGAGTGGAAACCAATGTGTATTTCATTGGTTATTCAGCACTACATCCGCATTGAAACAAGAGTAGCCTTTTGTGCTGGTACAATACCGAAATTTTAAATTCCAGCCTGTAGGTCAAGAATCGGGTCGAGCAAAACCGACCTGCCTCATTAGGACCCTTCTCGGTCTGTTACTACCTTGGGTCATCAGCTCAGTGGTCCCATGAGATGTTCACAGTAATCCTAAAATGGAAAATAAACAAATTAATAGATATCCACACTGCCTTAGGTGTTGTCCGAATGATGCAATAACATAAAGATCCTCAATACAGTAGTATCAGTGTGTTCAATATATTTTTTTTACCGAGTAAAGTATAAATCTATGAGAATCGTTCAAACATTTTGCAAAACTTTACGCCATCCGCTGACACAGGAATGGCAGTGTTTCTTACCTGTCCAATCTATCTAAATAGAGATATTGGTGATAGTGTGGAATAGGTGCCCTCTGCCATATTATCGCAACAACGCTGACATTATAATCAATTAGAATGATTGTTGATGGTCAGGGGTTCCATTCATTTTACAGAAAATCAATACTGACTAGCCCTGTACGCTGCTCGTTATCATGTTGTATTAGAGAAGGTTGATGCATGCATTGCGCTCTTTGTACAGGCAAGGTACGAATGGAGGTGAAGGAAAAAGGGGATTGAGTGGTATTGAATACGTTTAGTATAAATTTTAAAATTAGCACCTCAACTATGATGCAGGTATAATGCACTGCAAAGACAATTCAGTGCCTTTATTAAAATTAATTGCATGGAATTGCCTGCTGGCCAACAGTTCAGAATCTGCCTGAGGATACAGTCATCTTTGACTATTCTATTCTGTGCAGACTGAGATGCACCGTGCTGATCTGCTGCCACCTTAGGAAATCGTCTGGACGAATCCTCAATACCCATTACGTTCTGCTCACAATTGCATATCAGTTTGTATGACTACGTCATAAAATGTTGGAAAGGTTGGCCATAAACACAGTGAATATGGCAAATGCCAAGTGCTTCGAACTACCGAACAAACTTTGGCATTCAAACAAAAAAAGAGCAGTTCATGGTCAAAAGAGAACCCTTCTAGCATCAATTTGAAAGCGACCTGCCCATCTTGGCCATGTCGTGTCTATTCTGTCATGGTCTTAATGAGAACCTTTGGCTGGTGTCTCTCTGGCGGCCTGTCATTTCCTGCCTGGCCTGTCATCCTGCCTCCGAGAGGCTTCCAGACTCCCCTCCCAGACCAACCGTAATTACTGGCCTCTGTTAACCCGCATTCTCACGTCTAAATACATGTTCATCAGAGAATCGGTGCTAATGCTGTGCTGCCCTCATCACTGCAGGTTTTCCTGCCCCAAATGTCTGGTAAGCTGATAAACAGATCGAGACCACAGCTTCGTGGATAGCCGGCTCAAAGCAAGCACTTTAGTCTTCAAAAGCACGAGTGAACTGTTACATGTGCTCTCATCCCCTCGAACAATAAATAAAATAAAATAAAAAATTGCCGACCATAAGAGTTAGGCCTAGCCAACACTAGATAAATTTCAAGAAGGACCAGATGTCCAAGCAAAGCCTCTCAGGCTTGGTGTACATTGTTCATAAAAAGGAACAAAAGCATATCCACAAAGCAGGTGTTTTGTGAGAAACAACTATTCCTTTATGTTCGTCCATAATGCCAATTTATTTGGATCGAATGTTACTGTCATTGCAAAACCTTAAACCTATGCAAGAAAACTGCACTTGATGCTGTACAAACAAAGCAAACACATAAGCAAACATATAAAGCCTTGGACCCCAAAATCATGGCACTAACATGGCTACAGGCACAACAGTGTCATTGCGATTGTGCTGAATAGAATGCCATCAAAAGATTCCTCATCAACACTTGAGTGATTATGTGGATAGGCTGCATTAGAAAAAGCTGCAGGAACGCAGTGAACCAGAAAAGCCCGATTCACAGACTGCTTGACTGCATCCATGGAGACACTACTCAAACGACCTTTTAAGACTAATTTGTCCTTCCCTCTCCTCCTCTTCCTTCTCCTCCTCCCACCTCCTCCCCCTCCTCCCACATCACCCATCCCACCACCACCCTCTCCCCCCCCTGCATGGATAAACTGGTTCTCAGCAATCCTTGTGACTGCCATAAAATGTTCCATTGAGGAAAGAGTCAGCCATCAAGTGGGATGCTCTATCTACGATCTGCCCCATCACTGGTCAGTCGCTAGGCCACAGCTGGGTGCGCTGTCCAAAGCTAATCTCTCTTATATAATTGAAGGCAGAATCAGTCATCAACTGCTACCCCCTTCCCACTGTCACAAGTGCAACCTCGTTTAGTGAGACGGCTCCTTCCAGAACATCATTATTAGTCCATTTGGGCCCTGTGCTGTCGGTGTGACGAGTCTGTGGCCGGCCATTACCAGCTGACCGGTTGTCTCGAGGTGGGCTCCATGTAGCTTGTGCCCTAGTTGATGTAAACCCCAATTTGTAACATCTGAGAGCCGATAGAAAACCTTATTTCTTCAAACTGAGATAAATCATGTTTGGTGAAATAAATGTTTGAGATAATAACACTCGTTTGCATAATAAGCGCTTATTTTGATGAAATGCCTTAATCGAAAGAAGAAGAGAAAATATATAAAAAATCATTACTTGCCTCATTATTAAAATAGCAGCAAAACGAATAACATCTGATTAAAAGCTGACCAAAGCAGCTGCCCATATTATCATACCACATCATTGTCCATAAACAGAAAATTCAGAGATGCACAATGATGTAGACATCGGTAGTTGCATCAATCTCGCCTGACCGCATAGCAAGGAAGAGCAGCAAACCTAGGCAGGAGAATGTAAAACCTCCAATGCTTCCTTGATGGCTCAACTGGAATGTGATACAAATCCCAGTTAGGTTACACACGCATCGATTTTATAGATTTCCACCGAAAGTTGCAATAATGATCCATCATTGTTAAATGTGGTAGAACAAACTGTTTTCCCAATTTGTCAATGGAAACACAAAAGCGTATTCGCAGGTCTTATTTTGAACTCTGAAAGCATTATGTGAAAGAACTCTTGATGTGACTGCAAAGTTAAGCATCACGAGGGATCCCCAGCAATCGTCTCCACGGTAGAAATCATTCCTTTGCTAAGCTTGAAAAATATGGATTCTCCAATACAGTATTTATAGTTTGCAATTAACAACATCATTCATACCTGAGCATCACATTCACATACACATGCCGCTTCTACAAGTAATGATAAACCACATTGTACGATATAAACCACATGTCACATGGTCACAGACCACCTTCGCAAAAAAAAAATACGACCTTTCCCATGGTATATGTTCTTCCCCTTGAAGGAGAGTAAGTTAACCAGGACATTATCGATTTTTGCCAGAATAGGTACAAAGTTGGCTTCGAGTGTAGTCGAGTAAAGCATTGCCAAATGAAGTGGCTGCCAGTCGCTTTAAGAAAGCTGTCATGTTCCCCCATGGATAAAATATTGGCAGGTCTGTTAATGACAGACTGCAACACCGGGCTAGTCATTTTAAAAATCGAACCGTGTTCACACCCCAAGGGTATTTACTGCACCGCCGCCACATTTCGTTTCTGGAAAACGTTCCATGATAATTCACAATTGTTATCAGAAAGTGAGGAAAAAGCAATGGTCCTGCCATTGTTCGATTGAGCAAATTTACATTTTGGAACGGTCGCTTTGACAGTTGGGCTACTGGCATCATTGGTGGAAAAAGAGCTCCGCACCAAAAGTGGCTTACAATATCTTCCTAGTGGATGAACAAACTCCATTTTACTTAACAAAATCCATTACCCCGATGGTCTTCGGTTAATCAATTTACGAAATCACAATATGTGTCGCAGCGTAATACTGTCCTTCGTTCTGTCGACAACGTTTCAATCAAATGGGGATAAAATTATTTAAATAATTATCAATATACTATGGATTTAGAGCTTCCAACGTCCAGTATTGAACAGGTGAATTATTCATACGTTTGACAATCCGTACAGCTCGCTTGCAGACAACTTCAATTGATTGGCAAATAAAACAGAATACATTTTAAGCAAGTGTAGACAGGCAGTTAAAGAGTCGCTGCTTAAAGGAAGAACATGAAAGGTGGCAGCACACATGTTTTTAACACCGACTTGGCAGCATATGTGGTGAAATGATTTCTCTCTGGCAAAACATCATAATTTAAATTCGCAACAAACACCAAATGGCCACGATTGCAGCTTGTATAGATGTTAAATAATTGTTCACAAAGTTCTGCTAACTACCTTGTGGATACATTTTAACTACACAATAAAGGGCTAACCTTCTTTCTTTGCTTATAAAGCTGACTTTTGGATTGTGCTTTCTCCTTTTTAAATTCACAGTATTGTCTATTGCACAAAAAGGTCATGGTGGTTGTTAATGTGTCTGAATGTTATAACTCCCACCGTGTAAAAAGAAAAAGAAAAAGTGCATACATTAATGCAAATTTTACTGACTTATGGTTTTGTATATTCAGCAAAGACCGGCCAGGAAGCTTACTGTGTCACATAAAGGATAATACAGTAAAAAAAGAAAAAAAAAACTTAAATAAGGACTCGTAAATCGGGATTATAAAATACACCAATGTAAATCGTATTAAATTTGTTGCTATTTCGAAGAACAATACGACTCGGTATGTGGGGTGTCAAAAAGTTATGTGAACGAGACACGACAAGAGTTGAAAAAGCAGCATTGTTTATTTATTTGTTTGTTCGTTTGTTTGTTGTTGATGTTGATGTACTGTACTCTTTACAGAGCGTTGGTGATGCCGAAGCAGTTTCTTGGCAAGGGTTTGCCAAGAAATGTATTGGGTGGTTTGCCATTGCCTGCCCAGCGCTAGTTTTCCTGTGCTATGTCCTTTTAAATTCTGAACGTCAAGCAAGGAAGCAGCACGTACCATTTTTAAGTCTTCGGTATGAATCGGACGGGGTTTGAGCCACCGACCTCCCGGACTCAGAGCAAACGCTCGAACCATTACACCTCCGAGGTTATAAGCATGTACTGTACTGTACTGTTAATAAGAGAAAAATAAAGCTTCATTACTAATTATGTTTGCTTATATATTTAAAAACAAAAAAGGTGATATTTTTTGGACTGTTTGTGATTCTCTCTTCAATAAAATATTTTGAATGCCCCGTGTAGCTTTCTCCATTGATATGAAGTCTAAGAGGTTGCAACAAAACCTGTTTAACAGATCTCTCAGTAAAGCAGAAGCATTTTACCTTGTTCAAATCACAAATATCTCTTTCGCTATGGTAAAGTCACAGTCTTCTCGAGATGTCAGCACGCACTGTGGGGTTTCCAAGGGAGTCGGAAATTTCGTGGTCAGCAATAAATGACAAACCAGGCTGCCCAAATTAATAAAGACAGCAGGAGGGAAGATAGTGAATTATGGTAGGGGGGGATTGAGGACAGGGTGTAGGGGTTATAGGGGGAGTGG
>CM068960.1:59828005-59844969 GCA_035128595.1 Eptatretus atami | reverse complement strand
ACTTTTGAGGACAACAAGGTTACTTCTCTGGCAAATGGACTATATCATGCTCGATCAACCTCGTCTGTGCTCATGCAAGATCACATGGCATGCCATTATCTTTGGTCACATGACCCTCCATGAGCATGAATGAAACTACAATGGCCGACATTCGTTTTCGGATATTTTCGTTTCCTGAGTGTGTGTTACACCAGCATGCACAATTTCAACCTTCTAGCCCATCTATAAAGTACAAAGCATATATATTTGTCAGTTAGTTAGTCAGTGGATGAGTCAGTGGTTAGAAAGAGCTTTATATAAGTTAAGGGGAGGAGGAGGTTGGATTGCTCAGGAGAGGTGGGTGAGGGGGGGGGGGAGGGGGAAGAGGATAGAAGAGCTTGGACTGCACATAAATAAAGAGCTCATACTGATCATTCATTCTTCAGTTAATTGATTTATCTGCTTGCATAATGGCAGCACAATCCACTAATAACGTAAAAGGATGTAATGGCCTCCTGACATAATTAAATAAGTGGGTTGGTAAAGAGGTACATGGTACACTGCAGAAATCATAATATCTGGTTTTACACAACCCTTCTGAAGCAAGCTTACACATCCCTTCTGAAGGACAACATGTTTTGTCTTTTGCTATCGCTGCACAAGGTCTTCCTGAAAGTGAACACAGTAGCATGCGGTGTCCTTCGTAAAGAGACAGTGAGCTATCGCTGACAGCCTGGCCAAATTCCAAATCCCTGCTCAAATTTACACTGGACATTGCATGAGTGGCACTGCTGTATCCCTGACAGCAAACCAAGCTACCCACAGCCCTACAAGATAATATCCCATAATTTTCAAACAGGGCCTTTATTGTTTCTGAGGATCAGACAGTGTGAGTGGCACATAAATACACATTGCTGAAGGTAATAGGAATTGTCAAATACTTTGGTAAAATTGACATAATTAAAGTTAATCCTAAAGTTGGGTACAAAACAAAACCTAATTTTGTTATGTGCCTCCACTTAAAAGGTGAGAGTCAAAGACAGACGGAATACAGCTACTTGCAGGTTTATACGAGCTCCACATGGTTGTAGTTGCTGTTGTTGTTGTGGTTGAGGTCCCTGTTGCGAGTCGATTTTTGAAATGTGCACCCATTGGTCAGACCCCACCTAAATTTGTCGCTTGACCCCACCCACCATGGCACCCAGAAGAAAATAATATGGCCACCATCTTGGTTTTTTGGTGGGCAAAAGACATCAGGCCTGTAGGCCTCTGCTGATTATATACTGCCCAGGTTTGTTGCATCAAATTTCCATTGGCTTTGTTTGGGCCAAGTGTTATCCTGGTATGATGAGGGACCCTGATAAATCTAATCTATGTCAATAAAAATTATTAGTTGGTTAAAATCTAAGTTAGATCTCAGATGCGGTTATGCAACGTTGGTTCTGCTTGGCTGACTGACTAAGGATTGTTTCATAACTGCTGGCAAGGGGTACCTGCCCACACTAAGGCTTTTGCGTATAGTAATATGACTCTGGGCGTGGGATCCTGTGGGAAGTTCGAGGGCGACTGTCGATTGTGGTCTCTTGAAGACCCGCCGTCTTCTCAGAGTTATCCAGAGGCGATGTCTGTCGAAATATTTATTGTAACTGTCACTGAATTTGGACCAGTTTCCTCATCCCAATCCTTATGAACTAATGTAAGAGTGCACCGTGGAGGATTAATGGAGATACGTGGTCGAATCTTCCACCCGAATGATCACCAATTTAGCAACGGATTGTCCTCATAGACCGTACGCCATCCTCTGGGGAATTCAAACACGCTGTTACTTCAGTTTTCAGCAAACAGACAACTCTAAATATAATCTGTCGCTGCAGCCGGTTTATCCATCTAATACAATGGGGCAGAGCGATTGTACCCACGATGAACCGCTGTGGTGATATATGACCTCCTACTAAGGTTTGGTGCCAATTCCCAGTGGCCATGGACTTACGCTGGGGTTATAATTCAAATAAACGAAACACGTACCAGGCCAACACACAGATAGAGAGAACAGCTATAATAAATAATAAAAGGGACTGGGAGACAGGGATGAGAGAAAAGCACATATTTCAATAATTATTCACTCTGGAGTACAAGTAACCCACGTGGCCATGATCTGCAATGGCTTATCACGTTAACTTACTCTTTCATTTGACAGATAGTTAAAGCAGAGAGAAATTACGAGACAATAAAGAAAATCTTCTTCCTGCTCTATGCTCACGCAAGGCTGAGAGGAATCCTTGGCGAGGGAAAGTGAGAGCGAGATGGCGGGCTAATTTTTGGCAGGAAATGGGATATGCCTGGCAGAATGCATCCCGGGCATACTCATATCTGGCTTTGCAGAATCTTATCATCTGACTTGCCCGAGCTACTGTCACTCGTAATTTCGTAACATTATTTGGCAATACTTATCACTTGTAAAGCTGCCGCCACACACTGCGCCCACGCTCCCTGAGGTGCTTCCTCACGAACTCCCATCCAAATGTTCCTCCATACTGAACCTCATGGGCTTCTCCTGAACTGGATGTACTGGGATTCTCCCGAACTGGACCACGAGTGCTTCTCCTGAACTGGATGTACTGGGATTCTCCCAAACTGGAGGTCACCTGAACTGGACTTTTCCCGAACTGAACCACAAGCACTGTGTCAAGCTTTTTACATACTTGGGGTTAAGAAGAGGATGTGAGGAAAGTGGAGGCTGAGACACCCATGGAGGAGGGAGGGGAACACGATTATCATCTCTTGAACAGACTTTGACGCATGTCATAGCATTTTCACACAGATACCGTACACATAGGCTAAACATGTGCTAATGGTATATCTAGCCTATATTACTCCCATTAACCCCTTTCACATTACTACAACAATATATCAGCAGTGATACTTAGTTACATTGGTTGTCAGGAGTGGGATTTAAACCCGATACCAGTTATACTGGAAGTCAGTGAGTGGGATTGTTCCACTCATTAAAATTAATTAGATTTGGGTGTCACATAAATTTTAATCGGGTTTAAATTGAGCACGATTCAGTGAAAAAGATATTTTCTTCAAATTTGGCATTGGGGTAATTTTTGTATTATTATATAAAATGCAATGGAGGATCGCATCCCAGGCAAGGATGGGCATTTATTGAGTGCTACAGGATACTCAATGGCTCGATCATCCAGCAAGCTGTACTTCATTTTGCCTGACCTCAGAAGGATGGACAGGCTGAGCAACCCACCTGGTATTAATTCAACAGCGAAGCAGGATTTGAACTCAGGACGCCAGGATCGCTAAGCCCAGCCACCCTAACCATTAAGCCAAACTTGGCAATCCATGCACTCACCCTCGCAAAATGGTGAAAGTTGAAATTTTTTCTTTTTGCACGATTAATTGTACTTTTAATAATGGCCTGCAGTTCCATCACTTTGATATCCTAATTTTTTTCCCTGCAAACCACAGACTCGTATATTTATCCACTCTTGACCATCAGTATAAAGAGAAATGAACATTCGGGAAAGCATCGTCATGTAAACGAAAATCGATGAGTTTTTTTTTATTTTTTAAAACTCCATCCACGCTGAAGCAATAAAAGCGGGGTTTAAGCAATTGGTTAACTCCATGTCCCGTCCATCCTTGGGTCTTTCAGTTTATGATTCAAGGCTAAATTGAGTGTTATATTATTTGAACACGAATCGAGGAACGTGAATATGAAGACAAGTTTGCCCTTTACCGTACTTATCTGTACAATTAATCCCGATCGTGCATGCGCAGAGAGAGAGAGAGAGGAAGTGTGATTTTCTTTTACTCTTCCTGCCTGCATGGCAGTAAAACAAATGTAAATCATTCCAAACAGGAACTTACCATTTTTAAGGACGTATAGAAGGACACAAAACAACGAGCACGTAATCATAAAGCTCTCGATCTCCTAAGCTGAGACTTCAGCGTTGTCTTATTACAGTGTATAATGGTGATTGCATAAGACTGCTTCAGTCAATGCTAAAGTTCCGGATTTTTAAAAATGATCTAATCTTATATTTTATTAAAATTGAAGTACCATACAACGTATATACCTGAACACGAGTGTGTGGGGTACCGTATTGTATGAACTCTCTGGTTGCGATCATTCAGTATTTGAAATGTTTTTTTGTGCTTGTTGTTTTAACTTTCAAAAATACAATTTTTAGGAACAACATTTTCAGGAATTTTGACGAAAGATTGAAGCACCCCCTTTTATTTCTTTAAAACTATTGACAAGCAATGTGGGAGTGGAGGGGACTGGAATTCACCGCGACACATGCTTCTAAATCACCTTCCGCCGCAAATTACCAAACGACAGGATCTGTTCGGAGAGATAGACCTCCTGCGATGCCTTTCATGGATGCATTTTACCTGCATTCTGAAGCAATCAAAGCGACTTTTCACAGACAGACCTCGAACCATGCAAGTCAGTCGCGTGTGCGGTTACATTGGAAGAGCGCATGTGCTCCTGTTCCAGATCAAACGGGGGCGATGGTTTTAGAATCGCGCAGTGGTCTGTTTCTTGGCTCGGGTTAATGGGAGTTAATTACCATCCAGATGTTCTCGACTGGGGATTCTGATCCTGTTTGCCCTCCGCTGCTATCGGCGTAATTACTTTTTCGTGTGCGCACCCGCTTTGATGAATGCACAAGTCGGGCCAGCCAAAGGCATGCCGTTTCGCTTTTATGTTTTCAATATGGAAGGATATTGTTCGCAAAGGCACCCTGAACACCGGCAAACCACGAGCTGCATTTGAACAACATCCGGTTAATATATCCTTCCTGCCAATCTTCTAATATCGCAGTGTGTTCTGTACCTTAAACTGACTTTATTGTGGAATTAGTATCTGTTAATTTGCCTTTCCACGTATTTCGTACAACTTTGCTTTACGACGGTTGATGAGACCGTAAGCAGGAGTGTTCAAGATGTTCTGTGAGTGAGAAGCTCACAATGGTCTGTAAAAACGCACTTTTTATTTACTCGATTTTTGAGTCGAAAGGTCCATATAATTACTAATGTTAGGACAAAATATTTTTCTATGCGTCTATGTACGCCTCATTGCCGTTCGCTGTCTTGGCACTGTCTTTCCATATTCGATCGCTTTCGTGCAACTTTGAACGCCTTTAAATCAGTGAAAGAGCTTCGTTGAATTTAAAGAGTTCTGCCACCTGCTGGTTGTAAAGTGCACTGGCATTCTTTTAACAGAAGAACTTAATTCTTTGTAAGTTAAAGCTCATATCGTCTCCTTTTGTGGTTGAGGATAGCTACGAAGTAATACCCTCGCATTTGAGCTGTCTGGTCTTTCTTTGGAATCCCAACTACACTGTATGCTGTCATCCAGGTAGAAACAAATCATGCGACTCCCCCTCCTCCTTTCACTCTCTGCACCTCTGCATTCTCTCTCTGGAGGGTACCAGACATAGCGTGCCTGCACAGTCACGGATGAACATCAGTTGACCACTCGGTCGTTTAAACTTCGGACCTGAGCTTTATTTGCTCGCTCGACAGCTTTGATCGTTGGTGGTGCTTTCATTCTTGAATATATATCTTCAAATATACAACCAGTTTTTTCTACGAACTTGTCCCCCTGGTGCTTTTCCTGCAGCACTTTGCATCAACGGACGTGCTGGTCCCTTGTGTGGTACGTTAAGCCGGCATCTCGTCTGCCAGAAATTTGTTGCCTGTAGACGTTAAATATCCATGGCGTCGAAAAGTCTTTGGCAAAGATCTGGTGATATTGTGTACCTGTACCATGCCGAATTCCAATCCTGACTAAGTGCTACCACGGGGAGGGAGGTGGAAAACTGCGGTTCCGTGACACGAGACTCATTTGGCTGCCGATTCATCATCATCATAATAGTGTCGTTTCATTTTCGACGAACTTGGCAAATAGTGCTGTAGCGTGAAATGCAGAAAGATGAGGACAACTTCGAACAAAATCAGTCTCTTTTGCGTTGTGAGGCCAACCTTCATGCAGCAGCTCCTTGGCACTAGGTGACGCTATCACCTCACACAGGGCATTTCCCTTACCTCGGCAAATGCTCAAAGCAAAGACCAGGCAGTTGAAGTAAACTTCTGTTTGCACTACAGTGGGGTGTAGGTAAAAAGCGAAGCAAAACGGAATTTCTCTTTTCACATCTTCTACGGGCCACCCTGCGGTTATGAAAGGAAATCGCCATTCAACAGCAGAACCTGGCTTTCCGGCAAGTTGCCACTTATACAGTGGAAATAAAAGTTCAATACGAAGTTTCACAAAGCCCAACAAAGCTTCTCTCAGAGTGCAGCTGCATCTGCACGATCTGATAATGACTGTGTACAACTCACCGAATTGCAGAGCAGAGCAGTAATTTCATTAATAGCTCAGAGCAACTGCTTCCTGCGAAATTACATTACATAAATGCTATCATGCATTTGCCAAGAACACGCATATATATTATAAAAGAGAGGAGAGAGAGAGAGAGAGAGAGAGGAAAGAAAAAAAAAACCATAGGGCGGTGAGCTTTCCAAGCAGCGCACCTCAATTTAATCAGTCTCTGCCATTTTGCTTGAAAGCCCATTCTTCAAAGACTCCGTTAAAATTGAAAATGAAACTGAAGCGGTGAGTGCATTTGTTTTACAGACAAGGCATGTTTTTGATGGCATGAATGTTTAATATGTCTGCATTTCGAGAAATTGTATGCAGCCTTCCATCCATTAGACCACTGTGCATTCCTGCAGGTACAGAGAATGCCACAAACGCATTTGGCAAAATTTATTGTAATCCGAGGCCTTCTTGCTCCGAAAGGACATTCTTAGAATCCAGTTTTGTTGATTGTGCAACCGCTGTATCTTTTCGGTTGCCTTGGTTGTAATTGCCGTTGCAGTTTTAATGGAGTTGCTTCTTTAATTCATGATAAAGGGCAATGGCTTTCGTTATTAAATTCGCTCGACTTCAACTATATTTACTTTGTTGCCATCGACTACTTGGTATACGTGGTGGTGGAAAAGGAAGCGTACAGGAGAACGAGCTGAACGATTAGTGAGAAAGGGGAGGGAATTGAGGATGGAGATAAAGGAAGGGTGTGTGTTTAAAATCAAATGTTTGTGTGATGAAACAGATTCAGCAACTGGTTTTTTCAGGTTCCAAAACAACCCAAATGGAATTATTAATACAATACAATGAATACAATACAAAACAGTATAAACTTAGACGGGCACTCGGTGGAGCGCATACCTCCGCCACGTAAATTCGCTGATTCACGAGAACATATCGGGCCAATACATTTTTGAAATATCATCCTATACAGTAATAAATCATTTTTGGCCCCATCTCTAAATGGTGAAGAATCACTTTAAAAATTAAATAATTATCGAGTCCAGATCCAGATTCGGATCTTCACCGAAATTGAATCATTCTTCTTTGTCACACCACCAACATGCCCACTAAGTTTCATCGAATCCGTCCACAACTTTTTGAGATATCGTGCTATATATCGTTTTTGACTCTATCTCTCAATGGTGAAGAATCACTTAACAATTCTAGTCGTCAGATCTGGATCCGGATCTTCACCAAAATCTTATCAGTTCATTCTTGTCACACACCGAACCTGTCCACAAAATTTCATCCAGATCCGTCACAACTTTTTAAGATATCCTACACACAAACAGACAGACAGACAAGCCGGTAGGCGGCGACTGGTCGCCGAGCATGGAAACTATAGGATATAGAGCAAAAATGGATGTCATATAGCGGATAGGGAATCACCTTAAGATTATGCGTATCAAATCTCATCCAGTTCCATCTACTGATAACTACTCGGTATCCATTTGAATGAAAAGTACCGAAAATGCGGTTTGAAATCGGAATCCCCAAGTTCGAGGGGGTGCTGTGGTGAACAAAGATCTAAATCGAAAATCCGGCTCGATCCTTTGTGCCACATGTATTCCAGACGATTAGTGTGAATTTTCATGACCATCCGACCATAACCCTCGGAGGAGTAGCATTTGCGCGAAGGCACCTCCAGCTCGCATATTATCGATTTTTGCACTAATTGACCTTGACCCCTGACCTAAGTGAAATCGGTCAATATGTCCTGAGGCAAAGTTGTAGTACTCATTGAGTACCATGAACCTGCCAAAGTTTCATTCGTCTCGATGCACTCACCGTCGCTAGGGGCCTTCAATTTTCGCAATTTTCGCGCATACCCTAATTGTAGGGGCGCTCGGGTAAAGTATTCCATATATCACAAAAACCGGAATATATTTGATAGAGCAAAACCTGTAGATCATTCGTCCCGAATTTCATAACCCTACGTGGGATAATGGCTTTCGGAATTGATTTCGCATGAACGGTACCATTTTGATGTTTTTTCGGTTGTTGCTAGGGAACCAAAGCGTCCCTAGCAACCATCACAATTTCCAAACACTAGGTCATAAGATGTACCTACCACCCGAGTTTGGTCAAAATCCCCACGTTTACTACCAATTATGCGCTGATGAAAACGAACAAACATCCAAACAAACAAACGACAGAATTACTGACAATAAGGTCACCTATTTCGGCGACTCAACAGAAAGGGGTGAAAACATCACCTCCTTCACCTTTGGTGGTGGAGGTAACTAGAAGGGCACTCGTTGAGAGCACATACCTCTGCCAGGCTGATTCGTTTACGATTTGTATCCCACTGATAGCTGGATCTGGATTGGACCTGAACTAAAATTTATCGGCTTGTTCTTGTAACCTATCCAACTCATCCACCAAGTTTCGTCCGAACCCGCCATATCGTTTTTAGATATCATGCTATGTATGATCAAATTGAAAAATTGAAAATTCTAGTAGTCGGATCCAGATCCGGATCTTCACCAAAGTCGAATCAGTTCGTCCTCGTCACACACCCAATCTGTCGACAAAATTTCATGCCATATCCTCACAACTTTTTGAGATTACCTGCACACAAGCAAGCAAACAAAGACAGGGGGTGTGTTGGGGGGGGGGGGGTGATCAAAACAATCAAACAAGTACTGTACATACTAAAACTTTTCAGTAGTTGCTAGTGGGCACAATAAAGCACGTTGGGAAACCATTTAAATAACAGTTTCTGTATCTGAACAACAGCTCATTTCAGAGGTAAGCAAAATGGACGTGCTGTGCAATGTACATGGGTAAAGTGTGTATGATTTCGTGCGTTGTTGTTGTAAGAGAATATGCGATGACATTATGAAAACGATGCAACACTTTAATCCCTTTAACAGGAAAGCTAAACATGTACAGTACCATATCGGTTGAAAGTTGAATAGGGAGCTTACATTGTTGGGTTGACTGACTGTCTGAACACAGCAGCTGTGCTTGTGGACGACTGATGTAGACCCATGCCCACAGTTGTGGACCTTTAATGATGTTGTGTGTGTCAAAATCTCAATGAAGAACAGATGTCCAGGTGATGATTCAGACAGTCGGAAAATCAGTCGATCATTTTTGTGGGTATACTGGTCGAGGCTCATGGAAGAGCGAGTATGTGTACACTGAATGGATCAGGACACAATAGGAAAAAGAACAGTTGAGAGATGGCGGAAACACCAACAGCATAGTTGAAAGCCAAGATAAAGGTCGACTTAGACAAACGATGGGTGTGAGAGGCATGAGGGGCAGGAGAGGATACATTGGGTGACAAGATGGATACAGAAGGAAGCTCCCAGGAAGAAACTGTAAATTTGGAAGGAGAAGGATTGATGTGTGGTTAACAAGGTAGAAAATATCATGGTTTTTGATTGGGGCGATCTGAGATGGTGGTGAACGGCTGTCGTGAATGCCTGGAATGAAGAATGAGATGAAGACAATGTGGAAGTTGGTTCCACAGGAGGGATAACAGAGAACAAATGAATGGAGGTGAGCAGTGATCCTGTAGTTAGTAGTTAACCAGAAGGGGGTTGATGGTGACCGTTTTTTGCCCTGCAGAAACCTGGGGGGGGGGGGAGCAGAGTGTGGAAGACCAGAAAGGAGGGAGGTGTAGAAGACAAAGAAGACCACTGACCTGTCTGTGATGGCATAGTGATAGAAAGAAGCATAGACTCAGCTTCATCACGGAAGATTGCAATAATCTGGAAGGCCTTGTTTCTACAACATCATTCTCAGCAAGGTGTGAGGCGTGGGAACCAGCCAAGATGGGAGAGCAGTATTCCATCAAGCTGTGGATTAAAGCCTTGTGGGTGGATTAGCGTTCAGGTGTGCCAAGGAAAGACTTTGTATGACGGAGGATGTCCAGTTGGCAGCTGCTTTGGAGGCCAACTTTGAAATGTGATTTGACCAAGAAAGATCCTAGTTGACAATTGATACCCAGGAGTTTGAATGACTGAATTCCTCAAGAGGTTGTTTAAGAATGTAGCTTGAGAGGAGAATGGGGTTTCGTTTCGGGAGAGGTAGTGAGAGTGTGATTTGTCAGGATTAAAAGACATATTCCAAGTGTTTGACCATCTTGTGATTTTTCAAGGTCTGAAAAGAGGGAAGAGGCTGCAGCCTTCCTGTCTGAAGGATGAGGGATGTCACAGCAGAGGTGGGAGTATCAGCAAATAGATAAAGATAATTTTCCTGAGATTTAGTGAGATCATTTATGAAGATCAGGAATAGGACTGGGCCCAAAACTGCCTTGGTCACTTCAGCCTTGACTGGGAGAGGAGATTAAAGGATTCCATTGAGTGCCACACGTTGGCTATGAGAGTAGTGGAAGTCAGCAAGCCCTTGTGGAATTAGCCTTGGATGCCCTAGGCAGAAAGTTTTGAGAGCAAGGCAGAATACCAGGCTGTAGCAAAAGCACGAGATATGTCCAGAGAAATGGTCCTGAACTTATGTATGACAACGAGGGCCTCCATCCATTGTTGGGTGATAGAAGCAGCATTCCAAGGTTGAGTGACCTGGTCTGAAAATAAATTGATAATAATCTAAGATGAGGTTGTTGAAGAAAAGGAATGATTCATACCAACTGTGATGATGGATTTCAGACCTTGCTGGTGATTGGAAGTAAGTTAATCGGTCTGTAGTCGAGGGGATCAGTTTCTGCACCTTCTTTATGTAATGCAATGATGTTGGTGGATTTCCAAGCGACGGAAGATGGCCTATCACAAAATGACAGGGTGAAACGGGCAGAGAGAGAATGTGAAAGAGTAGCAGAGCAGGATTTTATGACACTGAGTGATGCCGTCCGCTCCAGTTGCAGAGTCAGAGTCGTGGGTTGAAAAAAACTTTCCCCATCTTTTCAGGTGCAAAAGACACAGAGTCCAGGAGCAGTTTGGTATGACGGGGAAGGATGGGACCGATAGTGACGGATTGGGGACACAAAATTTTGAAGCAAACAGAATTGAGCCAATCAGCCTTCTCAAGAGCAGAATCGGCTGTGATGCCATTTGAAATGATGGAAGGGAGCATACTCCAGAGACAGACTTAAAGGCAGCACCAGGTTTTAGAGGAGGGAGACAAGTTTGAAAGTTCAATCTTGAGGTTGGACCAATGTTTACTGACTCTACATTGAGAGTGGACACACACTTGTTGCAGACTTTTTGGAATGCACCGAGATTGCCTTCAGTCGGATTTGCCTTCCAGGAAGAGAAGGAAAGTTGTTTCAGAGCAACTGCCTCACCACAGGATTCAGTGCACCATGGGCAAGAAGAAGGGTTGGATAATTGAAGATGAGATGGGATGAATCTATGCATGAGAGAGTTGATGTCTGGTGGAATAATTGCCAGGCTGAGTTAACATCAGGGCAGTAATATGGGAGTCCTGCAGAGAGATGGCTGCTTGCATTCCCTGCCAATCTGTTTAAGTGAACTACCAGACTCACCGGCATTGATGCAGCTCTGAAAATAGCCAGAGATATGTTGAATTTGCTAGCACATGATCAGATGAACTGATTGGAGCAGAGGAAGAGCAGGAGACATTTGAGGGGAAGTTAAGCCATCACCACGTCCGGAAGGGAAGATTTGCCATTTGGAGAAATCCGAGTTGTAAAGTTCACAGTTTGAGTCGTCCCATGAAGCACAGAAGTCCTTTGCTGAAGTGCCACGGCTGGTGAGAGGAGTACCAAAACCCAGATAATATGCATGGTGACAATTGAAATTGCCACATAAATTATGCGGAGGAGAGTTTTTTTTATATAAAACTGTCGAGGTTAGTGTGAGAGCTAACACACAGTACATACTATCTTAAAAAAAGGTGTTTTAATGAATCCAAACAAGCAATTTTCACTCATGCACTCCCTTGGAGTTTCCTTAGTATGCATGCAAAGTTTCAGGCTGCTAGGTTTCATGGTTTTGGAATTATGGAGGTGACACACACACACTGACATTTTATTCTATTGATAATTTTTCTGTCTGGTTTTTGCGGGTTTATTCGCTTTTAATTCATTTTCTCGGCAACTGTTGGGTGATTGACACAAACTTTTCACCATCGTATGCATCTGCTCATGTAAATTATTTCATTGATAAATATGACATCATAGGTCACATGATGCACCACCATGTTGAAAAAAAGGAAAACCTTTGGACCTCTATATCTCCGAAACCGCAGGAAAAAAATTGAAACATGGTTCATTGTAAAGTACTCCCCATGGGGAATAATTGATGTTAACCATGACGTCATCGGTGCCTTCATCATGACGTCATAATTCAATAAGTATAACACTTTCTCTGATCATTATAAAAATTATTGAGGGTCATCTATACAAAAATTGTGGTGGAGAATGTAAAATTATGACGTCATCGGTAATGTCGTTCAGCAGCCATATATATATATATATATATGTTAAAATCTCCAAAATTTCTCAACACACTGAAGCGAAACTTCACACACATGCTTCCCAAGCATTGGGATACCAGGGTGTTCACATAATTGATAGGTCACATGGTTTGGCAGCCATATTGAATTGAAAGTAAAAACCTTTAAAAATCGCCTTCTCCCGAACGGCTGGACAGATTGAGGGGAAACTTTACACACATATTCCCCAAGCCTTGAAGATACCTGTGTGTTCACGAATAATCATGTCACATGGTCTGACAGCCATGTTGGATCAAAGGATAATAAATAAATAATTAATTTTCTGAAACCGCTTAAGCGATTGAAGTCAAACTTTACAAGTAAGTTCTATTCAATAAAGCAGAAAACGGTACATGTTTAAAATTTCAGCATGATCGGTTGCTTGCGCGGTCTGGCAGCCAGCATTTTAAATTATTTGAAGAAGAAGAAACCTACAATTTTATCTTCTCCAGCCGTATGACTATATGTGATCAATTACATACTGTTTGAACTCAGTGGCGTTCTGTATATTAATTACATACTCTTAGAATGTACCTTTTGACCCTTGAGATTGCTGAGATTTTTGAGAAACTTTGAAGAGCCTTTAAGACCCCAAGACAACAAAAGCCCTCGAAGACCCCGAAAACCCTTAAGACTCAAAATACCCCAAAGACAAAGTGGTTGTATCAAAACGGGGCATCTTGGAACCTGGTCATATCTGCCCATAGTTTCAATGTGGCCTTCATAGTTTTTTTTTAATTGTTTTTATTATTTTCAGCACTGAACGCGCCATTATACATCACCTAAATAAATGAACATTCATTGGACAGGGGTCTTGTGACCATAGAAAACAAAGCATTGCGACCGACATAGTGCTCAGGTACAAAAAGGAAAGGACAGCATTGCTGATAGAGATATGAGTACCCAGGGTTTTGGCTTACATAATGCAGAAATCAAGAAAAATGACCAAATACCAGGACCTCAAAAATGAGATCAAGAGATCTTGGAAGCTGAAGAGCATCAAAATAGCACCAATGTAGTTGGAGCAACAGGAATGATAAAGAACTTCACTGAGATTTTAAAAATCATCCCAGGAATATTACCATGAATGAAGTACAATTTGAGGAGGTCCGGGGTTCGGTGACGATCCTGAAAGGAGCCCTTGGAACAAGACTGACAACAACAAAAGTTGAACAGCTTGGTCCATGAACAATGATCCTTAACGAAACTGAGGTGGATACTTTGAGTCCTGGGGGACTCTGTTCCACACCCTGAAACCCTCAAATGGAGATAACAACCAACGACACACACACACACACACACACACACACACAACACACACACACACACACACACACACACACACACACACACACACACACACTAGTAGCACATTGGTCACTTGCATTCAGATTAAAATCCAGAGATGGCACATTAAGTTTAATTCACCTCTTCACACTACATCTCCATGAGGTTGATGCATAAGGAGTGGGTGGTTCCGACATTCAAGTCTTTTTATCTATTCGTTCAACAACAAAACTCAAATTGGCATTGCAGCCATAGGGGTGGGAAACCATTTCCCTAACTCAACACATTGGTCTGTGCCCTCAGTACTGCCCACCACCCCCCATCCCCCTCCCCCCTCCCCCCCCCCCACTTCACTAAGCTTCTACATTAGACATATTTCCTTTCCCTTCACGACTTCTATCACCACTGAGCTACACCACTCCCAATTTCATAATTACATTTTGACACTTTTCCCAAACTCATGCTCTAACTTTTCACAAATGCCACATCTGAATGTGGCCAGGTCAAAACAGTAGTCAAATCACTTTCCCAATCACCTATGATAACATTACTTTTGCCTGTGCCATCCAGTATTCATATGAGAGGCTTCCACCTCCTCACCATGTTCTATTCAAACACTCATATGGTTCCAGCTGTGAGTCCTATGCTGCCTTTCTACCAGCATCCCCTCTGTCATCACCATCTGATCTTGTCCGTGCCTCCCTACCATGTAAACTGTCACTAATGTTCTCTCCTGCTACTAGCTGTGCCCTGCACCACAATTAATAGCGCCCATAGTGTCCCTCACCTTTCCTTTTCAGCTCAGAGTTGATGAGGTTGCCACACTGACCACTGCCTTTCCTCCAAAGCTTGCATGCCCTGTGCAGCCAGTTCAATCCAATTATTTCCAAAATCAATTCCTATCCTTGTCATTCCTTCAGTAAGTTCAGTCATTTTTCCATCTATTTCAATCCGACTCTCCACTACCTTTTTATTTTGTTGTTCTCCCATCTCTCTCATCTTTTCTTTTATTCCTTCCAACTGTTCTTTTGACTCTCTTGTGCCTTTATCTAGCTTTTCATCCATGCCTTTTTTTTTAATACTTCCCATAATCTGTAATATCTTTATCTTCATCATTGCACCTCCATGCTCTGCTCCCTCTGAAGGCATTGTTCCACTTTGCTTACTAAATCCATTGAAAGTTGCCTCTTCGCTCTCTCGCATATATTATATATATACAGTGGGGAGAACAAGTATTTGATACACTGCCGATTTTGCAGGTTTTCCTACTTACAAAGCAAGTAGAGGTCTGTAGTTTTTATCATCGGTACACTTCAACTGTGAAAGACGGAATCTAAAACAAAAATCCTGAAAATCACATTTTATGATTTTAAATAATTAATTTGCATTTATTGCATGAAATAAGTATTTGATACATCAGAAAAACAGAACTTAATATTTGGTACAAAAACCTTTGTTTGCATTTACAGAGATCAGACGTTTCCTGTAGGTCTTAACCAGGTTTGCACAGACTGCAGCAGGGATTTTGGCCCATCCTCCATACAGATCTTCTCCAGATCCTTCAGGTTTCGGGGCTGTCGCTGGGCAACACAGACTTTCAGCTCCTCCAAAGATTTTCTAATGGGTTCAGGTCTGGAGACTGGCTAGGCCACTCCAGGACCTTGAGATGCTTCTTACGGAGCCACTCCTTAGTTGCCCTGGCTGTGTGTTTCGGGTCGTTGTCATGCTGGAGACCCAGCCACGCCCCATCTTCAATGCTCTTGTTGAGGGAAGGAGGTTGTTGGCCAAGATCTCACGATACATGCCCCATCCATCCTCCCCTCAATACGGTGCAGTCGTCCTGTTCCCTTTGCAGAAAAGCATCCCCAAAGAATGATGTTTCCACTTCCATGCTTCATGGTGTGATGGTGTTCTTGGGTTGTACTCATCTTCTTTCTTCCTCCAAACACGGCGAGTGGAGTTTAAACCAAAAAGCTCTATTTTGGTCTCATCAGACCACATGACTTCTCCCATTCCTCCTCTGGATCATCCATATGGTCATTGGCAAACTTCAGACAGGCCTGGACATGCGCTGGCTTGAGCAGAGGGACCTTGCGTGCGCTGCAGGATTTTAATCCATGACGGCGTAGTGTGTTACTTATGGTTTTCTTTGATACTGTGGTCCCAGCTCTCTTCAGGTCATTGACCAGGTACTGCCGTGTAGTTCTGGGCTGATCCCTCACCTTTCTCATGATCATTGAGGCTCCACGAGGTGAGGTCTTGCATGGAGCCCCAGACCAGGAAGGTTGACTGTTATCTTGAACTTCTTCCATTTTCTAATAATTGCCCAACAGTTGTTGCCTTCTCACACAAGCTGCTTGCCTATTGTCCTGTAGCCCATCCCAGCCTTGTGCAAGTCTACAATTTTGTCCCTGATGTCCTTAGACAGCTCTCTGGTCTTGCCCATTGTGGAGAGGTTGGAGTCTGATTGATTGAGTGTGGACAGCTGTCTTTTATGCAGATAACGAGTTCAAACAGGTGCAGTTAATACAGGTAATGAGTGGAGAATGGGAGGGCTTCTTAAAGACAAAACTAAAGGTCTGTGAGAGCCGGATTCTTACTGGTTGGTAGGTGATCAAATACTTATTTCATGCAATAAAATGCAAATTAATTATTTAAAAATCAACAATGTGATTTTCAGGATTTTGTTTTAGATTCCGTCTTTCACAGTTGAAGTGTACCTATGATAAAAATTACAGACCTCTACGTGCTTTGTAAGTGGGAAAACCTGCAAATCAGCAGTGTATCAAATATTGTTCTCCCCACTGTATATATGTCACTCAATGAAGAAGCCATTGCAGAGACGTGCTCACTCCATATGCCTGCAAGTGGTGTT
>CM068960.1:59791581-59804530 GCA_035128595.1 Eptatretus atami | reverse complement strand
TATGTACATCCACAACGATTACTACAAGATCGAACAACACACGACCCATTGGCACGTGCGTTCGACCAAGTACGTGGGCGAAGATTTTCATCGCCTCAGCTCTGACTCAGCTCCGTATATATATATATATATATATATATATTGTTGTGCGAATTCGCGCCCGCCGGCGTGCGATCGGCTGCTCGACTCGAATGGCGGCCGCCTCGCCCACCGGAACGGACAATTCAGTCGTGACCCTCTCGGAACAACGCCGGAGCTAGTCACGGGTGGGGGTTTAACCTCACCACGATCGTGCCAATGCCCACCCGCGCAGGATAGGGTTGCTCGCCAAATTCGACCTACCTAAGTACCTGCACGAGTGGTCGACCGGGCGATCGTACCACGCCACAGGCGACTCCGGACACGAACCGCTTAAGCGGTCCGTTCCGTGCTACAGTGATAACCGAGCGGTGTTATCGTCGGCCTTGACGGTTCCGATTAATTACCGGCGTTTTAAACCCACTACGAACCCCTTACGTGATGCAAGAATGGCAAACAAAGGAAAGGACGCAGCGAAACGGGGAACAAGTTCACACAATGCACATTTATTTCACACAGAAGGCACGTAAGGCACGTATATACAGCAAAAGAAAAATGCACATAAAACAGTTTAAACAATAGAAGCAAATGCAGAGCTACAACCGACTACGCGTACACACGGCAACACTTAAAACAATACTACTTGACGGACGGCGCCAACACACATTTACACAAAAGCAAAGGAAAAGGAAAAGAAGCCGCGACTTCCCTTTTCGTGGCCGGTGAGTCCCTCTCCCACGACCGTCAGCGTGGTCGCGCCTGGCCCCGACCTCTCTCGCGGCCGGCGAACCCTCTGCGGCACTCCTCGTCCGGACGCGCAGGTCCACCTCACTGGTGCTGCCGCGTCTTCCGTCCGTGCCTCCGTTCACAGGCCGCTCGCCAAGCGCGAGCGCAAGACCTCTTCCCCGACAAGACAAGCAGACAGGAAGCCCCGAAGAACCAAAACTCTCGAACCAACCCGACCAACCGAACACCAACTCTCGAACCAACTCGACCAACCGAAGACCAACTCTCTCAGGGTCCGTCCTGTCCGCCTTTTGTAGCGCGGGGTCCGCCCTTCGCTCCGCCCCGGTTTCGGCTCCACCCTCCTTCGAGAAGGTTCCCGAAAGGGGCGTTCCCTCACCCCGACCGCCTCACGCTGGTCATCCACCAATTGGCGGCGAGCTGCCTTCCCCCTTCCTTCACACCAAGCGTGGGGAAATTTAAACGGGAGGAGAAACAGGCGGGAAAAGCCCCCGAGCATCGTTGGTGGTTATTGTTTGTTCCTCCGCGGAGATCGTAACCGCACGGGGCTTGGTGAATGGGAGTGGCGAAGATGTGGTAGCGTAGATGGTGGAGGTGGCGTGGTTGTAGTGTGGTTGGCGCTGTGGTGGGGATGGCGTGGTTGTTGAGATGCTGTTTTTTTGAAATAAAAGATAGAACAAAAATGGCTAACTCAAAGCGTCGCAGCCCGGATGGATCACATAAATTCCCTCTATACAATTGGTTTGGGCTAACTACACATGTACTTACAGAGAATTCTCACTGAGGGCCTTTATGGTGTAATGCGAATTTCCACAACCGTCAACAAATATATATATATATATATATATATATTGTTGAGGGCTGGGGGTCGGTGGCGAGAACGACCACTATGGGGGAGGTTACGTCGTCTCTCACAAGACTCTCCGGAATTGTAGGCCTCGCTCCGGATAACTCCGTGAGGCGGCGGGTCACAACCAACCGTGGACGCCAATACCTCCACCTCGTAGCGTAGGGTCTTTTTGTTTAGAACCAATTTACCTAATTAACTACACGGTGTCGTCTACCGGGGAGCCACGCCCTCAGTACGCCTTACCCGAACCAGACCACTCTACACTACCAACTGCCAACTACCTTTCCGGTTCGGATGCAGCGAGTGGATCTGCCAAGGTCATACCAGCTAGAATGAAAGGATTATCAGGTATAAAACCCGGCAAAACTCAGATCCGAACCATGCTGGACCAATGAAAGAAAGGACAGAAAAAACTGGGAACATTTGTACAGTAATTTATTTACAATAAAGAAGACAACAGAGCAAGACTTACGGGAATATACAAGCAAGAATTTACAATGTCAAAAACATACACAGTTTCTACTTACAGACGGGCCCACACATTCAGACGCACACTCAGATGATTTATTAAAAGACCCCTGCAGCCAGAGAGGGAGAGACGAGCTGGGGTCGCAGTTCACTTGGGTGCCTGCACGTTGAAGGGGGTGCTCCGCAGTGCAGCGCCTGCTGATGGTCGTGCGGCTTGGCCCACAGTCACACGCGTGGGGCTCGTGCCCATGTGGAACCCGAGCGGAGCAGTCAGAGTCCCAGGGCGGAGATCAGGGTCGCGGACGGGACCAGGAAAACTCCAACGAACGCCAGCCAAATGCAGAACTCCACTCGAACGCCCCAGACTCCAGCTCAAACCGCACGACGCACACCAACCAACTCAACTCCTCCAAAAAACTTCCACTCTCTGAGGATCGCGTCGTATTTTTATGGACCTCCCCGAACGGGGGCTCGGTGAAACAGACGTCACCGTCCCCCGATTGGACAGGGTCTTCATGGGTCCCCCTTTCTGGGCGGGGCCTCGGCCAAACCAGGAGGACTGCCCTCCCCCCTCCACGCGTGGGACTCATCAAGGGAAGATCCAAGTTGAAAACGAACATTTGTAGAAGCGCAAAGGAAGGGCGGACTGGACGTTTTTGCCCCATATGCTGTGGCCAGCGAGGCAAGGGTTGCAAGTGCTGGAAGGTACCGTGGGATGGTTTGTTGGGTGGTCTGTTTGGATGGTTTGTTGGATGGTCATTAGATGTAATAACCGACCTACAAGGACATCGCAACCACACCTTTGATTCTCCCACATGTACTTAACAGAATAACTGACTCTTGGGACATCTGTATGTTTGAATGCATATGGTTTCCAGATCCACAACAATATATATATTTCCACACATATACATATATAATTGTTACGGTTGTGCAAATTCGCATTACACCATAAAGAGTCCTCAGGTGAGATTTCTCGGTAAGGTCATGTGTAGTTAGCCCAAACCGTTGTATAGAGGGAATATGTGTGATTCATCCGGGCTGCGACGCTTTGAGTTAGCCATTTTTTCTTCTCTATTGTTATTTTCGACCATTAAGCCGCAACAAGGCAAACAGCCACTACCTTTACCTTCACAACTCCATCCCGCAAACATCGCTTCACCGCCATTCCAAACGACACCATAACCATCAAACCACCCACAGAAAACCCTCCACCACCTTCGCCTTTCTCCTTCACAACCAACAACCGCACCACCTGTGAACACTGAACGTCGGGCTGTCTAGGGCCCGTTCGGCGATTGTGCCAAACGCACCGAGCCGCGAGCGCGAATGGCGGCCTTTCCGAGGGAAAAATTCGGATCCAAAATGCTTCACGCCCACTTCCCTCCGTCCAATGGGCGAGCGCGAGCGGCTTGGCCCCGCCTCCAAGCGCGTGTATGTGAGTCCGTTTATGCAAATATGTGGATCAAGGGAGGTTCACGCCCCTTTTTGCCTGACCAATGGCTGAACAGAGGGTGGCGTGGCCCCGCCTCCAATCGCGTTTTGATCCGCATATTTGCATATCGGCTCCTCCTGAGACCTATAAAGATGCGAGCGCAAGGGACTCGAGAGAGAGTGGAACTGGAGAGGGTGAGTTGAGCTTGGAGAGAAGTTGTGGAGGAGTTGCAGGGAAGACGCGCGGACGGCGATGAGGTTGCGGTGTGGGGGTCGCTAGACTCGTCGCGGGATCCAGGCCAGCCAGCCATACCCCTCTCCCTGAGCATCAGCGATTCCCCCACCCCCATTCGCGCTGAGATAGTGCCGAGGGGCCCCCGTTCCTCCCCCACCCTAAACGTGGTGCCAACAAGACCGCTCACGCGGAGCACGCCGGAGAGGGCTCGCCGACCACGCCAGGGCACGGAGTCGGGCGCAGCGGCGCAAACATTGCGGCTTGCCCGCCATCACGTCACGAGGACGCGGGTAAGACCTCCCCGGTCTCGTGGACCTGGCCGATCCTCCAGGATCCACGTACATTTGGTCTACGGACCAGTCTGCCTCCTCGCCTATGAGCGTGGCTTTTTTTCCTTTGCTTTTTTGTGTAAATGCTTGTGGTGGCACCGTCTGTTAAGTAAAACTGTGTAAGTGTTGCCGTGTGTCGGTCTTAGTCGTAGTATCTCTTTTACTGTTTCTTTCTGTGCTTGAATACGTGCCTTTTATTATTATTACTGTGACTGAATACGTGCCTTCTGTGCTGTCTGCGTGTGTGAAATAAATGTGCTTGGTCAATTGTTCCCGCTTTGCTTCGTCTCCTTCCTTTTGTTGATCCCCATCCTGCATCGCGTAAGAAATTGGTCGTGGGTGTAAGTTCCCGGTAACTAATCTGAACCGTCGAGGTCGACGATAACTCCGCTCGGTTATCTCTGCAGTACGGAACGAACCGCTTAAGCGGTTCGTGTCGAAGTCACCTGCGGCGAGGTACGATCACCCGATTAACCATCCGCGTAGGTACTTAGGTGGTCGAGTTTGGCGAACAACCCTATCCTACGCGGTGGCCGATTGGCACGATTGTGGTGAGGTCGAAAGACCCGCCCGTGACTAGCTCCCGGCGTTGTTCCGAGAGGGTCATGACTGAATTCTCCGTCCGGTGGGCGACTTGCCGCGATTCGAGTTACGTGGCCGATCGCACACGAATTCGCAACAATATATATATACAAATATATACATTATATATGTATATATATATATATATATATATATGTAATGTATGTATATATATGTATTATATATATATATGTATATATGTATGTATATGAAAATATATGTATATATATACATATATATATATATACATATGTTATATACACATAAACATATACATATATATCTATATACATATGTATATATATATATATTGTTACGGCTGTGGTAATTAGCAGAGCACCATATCGGTCCTTAGATCAGTTATGCCGATAAGTTTGTGTTCAGATAGATTCCCCACCGTTGTCTAATGGGAATTATTCATGTAACAGGGCTGTGAATCTTCAGGTATCCGTTTTTTTTTTGCCATCGTTATTGGAACCAACCACAACGCAACCCACCAACCACAACGCAACCGCCTTTCAACCACCCCAACCACACCGCATCTCAACAACCACGCCATCCTCACTTCACCCACAACCGCCAACATCACCTAACCACCTGCACCACAACGCCAAAACACCAACTACCTTCTCCACAACCACCAACATCGCTCTCATCAACCACCTTCCCCACACCGCCAACACCACCTAACCACCTTCTCCACAACCGCACTACAACCCTCTCCACATCAAAGAACGTCTCTGCCATGGATGCTCGCCGGGAAAGGAAACAAAGGCGAAGAAAGAAGTTCCGATAACACCTGGGATTTCCCCTCCCCCCTTTCCTTCTTTTCCCGCGGCCGGGATGGGGAGGGGGCAGATCGAGTCAGGGTCAAAGGTAATGTAAAGTGGGGGCCTGATTTTGGGCAGCAAATGGCCCGGCACCCCACCCCTTGGGGCCACGGCAACGAATTCTTCTTCCCCTGCGGGCCGCGAAGGGAGGGGCGGGAGCGTTGGAGATAAAGCGCGCGCTGAACGCAGCGTAAGAGAAGCGAGTGGAAGTCGTCGAGTGGAGAGGTCGAGTGAAGGGAGTCGGTCTGTCTCGGAAAGGTGCATGGAGGAGCAGAAAAGGGTGTCGTGGTGGAGTTGTGAGCAGTCTGTGAAGGCTCGCGGAGCCTGGAGTCTGGAGTCCCCGCAGTCAGTGGGGAGCTGGAGAGGACATCGAGAGTCGCCCAAGCAAGTCACCACGAGGGTGAAGGTAGCCAGCCGGTCTCTCGGAGCCTCTTCGGTCAACCAAGCCCGTGTCATAAAGACCCGAAGGGGTCCAGTCTACCCCCTCGTCTTTGAGGGGGTTTTTCCTTGCTTTTCTTTGAATGAAAGTTGTGGCGCCGAGTCCGTCAAGTAAAACTGTATAAGTGACTGTACATAATAAATAGACGGTCGTAGCGCTTGTTCCTGCTCGCGTCTTGTCCCTTCCCGCAAATTCATTGTATAAATTGCATGCGTGCTTTTCCTTACCTGCATGACTGTATACGTGTGGGAAATAATAAATGTGCTTCTTTGAATGTAACCTGTTCGTCGCGTCATTTTCCCTCCATTGAACTGCCGTATTGCATTTTGGAAAAATAGCGGGCTTTTTAATAACCGATAATAGAATCGGGCCCAGCGAGGCCTCGCGATATACCCCGCTCGGTTATCCCAAAACGACGCGAAGCTGCGTAAGCGGCTCGTGTCCAGGCAGGCCTCACTGAGGTACAATCTCTCGGTAATCTACCCGCACGAATAATTAGGTAAATCGATTATTTGGCGATCGGACCCTGTAGCGGGCAGTAGAGAGCGGACAAGGTTGTGGTGTGCTTGGAGAACACCCGTGACTGGTTTTTCGGCGTTGTTCCGGAAAGTCGCGACTGAATGTTCCGTCCAGTGGGCGTACGGCCGCGATTCGGCTAAAAGCGGCTGTCCGCACGCCGGCGGGCGCGAATTCGTACCAATATATATATATATATATATATATATATATAATATATATATATATATATATATATATATACATATATCTATAATACATACACACATGTATATATACATATACATATATAACCGGTCGTAGTGGCGTGCGCCTGTAATCCAGCTATCGGAGGCTTGGATTGGAGGATTGCTTGAGGACGTGAGCTCTGCTCTGCGCTGGGCCGCGCTATGAGAGGGTGTAGGGCAGCCCGGAATCATGGCGAAACCCAATCCTATCCCTGTGTCGGAAAGCCGCTGTCACACCTTGACGTTTTAGCCAGCGTATGGCAACGTATCAAAATGTATGTAAAACGCTGGCGTACACTGAACTATTGATGTTTTTTTCCAGTTTTGGGCATATTCATAACGAGTTGGACGTATGCATAAAGTATAGTAACGTACACAGAACGTTTCGATAACATATAGATAACTTATACCAACGAATGCTTAGCGTGTTGTCGGCGTTCACACCTTTGCCAACGATAGTCTAACTTATGCATAGCGCGCGGCAGCGTATCACCAACGAACACGTGGCGTAGCCTATTAAAAGGCTGCGGCTCGACGATTCAAATCATAACCGCACTCGACATCGAAGTGTCAAGCCGCTGTCACACCTTGACGTTTAGCCAGCGTATGCCGACGTATGAAAAATTTGCCGAATACGCTGGCACACGTCGAATACGTTATCGGTAAGTTTTGTATACGTTTAAGAGCACGCTGAAGCATGCTGGCATACATCGTAGTACGCCGAATAAGTCGACAAATTTTAAGCATGCTGAAAATTTTTTGACGTATGCCAGCGTATGACGCACACGTTCTGCATATGCTGGCCATAAGTTGTAGGCACGTTATGCGATCATTGACACACGTTACTTGAAAGTTACTCATAAGTCGAAACACGTCGAGGTAATGGTTAGCGTACCCGAAACTTATTTCTAACCTATGAGTAACGTGCTTTTGAACCTATGTGAAACGTATCTCCAACGCATATTGACGTACATGTAGATGTATTTGACATCTTCGCGACGACCACAGAACTTACTGAACGTGTTACTAACTTACAGCTACCGTATAATGGCGTATTGGCAGCGTTTAGGGGAATTGGTATATAAAAATGGGGTTCACAGGAGGAACCCGTCAGGTTCCAGACCCATGGATTTTTTTTGTTTGTTTTTTTTTTTTTTTTCTTCGGCATGACGGTGATGTTGACACTTCGATTTCTTGTGCGGTTATGATTTAAATCGTTGAGCGGCAGCCTATGAATTATATTATGTTATAACCGCACTAGAAATCGAAGTGTCAACATCACCGTCATGCCGAAGAAAAAAAACAAAAAAAAACCAAAAAAAAAACCATGGAGTCTGGAACACTGACGCTAAACATTACCTCGACGTGTTTCAACTTATGAGTAACTTACAAGTAACGTGTGTCGACGTGTGTCAACGATGGCATAACGTGCCGACAACACGTTACTCATAGGTTAGAAATAAGTTTCGGGTATGCTAAACATTACCTCGACGTGTTTCGACTTATGCGTAACTTACAAGTAAAGTGTGTCAACGTGTGTCAACGATCGCGATAACGTGCCTCCAACTTATGGCCAGCGTATGCGGAACGTGTGAGTCGAAATACGTCGTCGATACGTCGAAAAATTTTCAGCATGTTAAAATTTGTCGACGAGCTCGGTGTACTACGACGTATGATAGCGTACTACGACGTATGCCAGCGTGCTCTTAACGTATGCAAAACTTACCCATAACGTATTCGACGTGTGCCAGCGTTTTAGACAAATTTTTCATACGTCGGCATACGCTGGCTAAATCGTCAAGGTGTGACAGCGGCTTTAGAGGCGACCAGGGTTGCGTCAGGAAGGGCATCCGGCGTAAAACCTATGCCAAATCAGTATGCGGATCATAACGGATGATCAGCTGTGGCGACCCCTAACGGAGCAGCCGAAAGAAGAAGATATACATATATACATACATATGTATATACAGGTAGTCGTCGACTTACGACCTATGCGACTTACGACTGTTCGACTTTACGACCACTTTACGACTACGTAAAGTGGCCCCCAAAAAAAAAATGTTTTTTTTTTTTTGTATGTAAAATATACGTTGTTCAACTTACGACCAAGTCGACTTACAACCGATTGGTCAGAACCAATTGCGGTCGTAAGTCGACGGCTACCCGTTATACATATACATATACATATGAATTTCTATATATACATGTATGATATATATGTATATAATATATATATATATATACATATACATATATATATATATATTGTGTGTAATATATATATATATTATATATAATATAATTATATACAGTATATTCATTTCTACATGTATATATTATACACACCACACACACACACACACACACACACACACACACACACACACACACACACACACACACACGTATTATTTGAACCTGCTTTAATGCTGCTGAAATCAATTCTTGGTGAAAAACATTTTTTGTTGCAAATCCATTTTCTTGTCTGCCTGCATAAAAAAAGTTTCAAGTTAAAAAAACAAGACCATGTCGCAATATATTACACATTTCATTGGAGCAACGGTTCGACTATTCAGCACACACTTATTACAATCAATTTCCACTGTCTATAGATAAGGCGCCTGTTAGGTTTTGTATTATCTCGTGGTTCAAATTTATTAGTGTTAGACTAAGTAAATCCAAAACCACCATTTCATTTAGCTGCGAGCAAGTCAGGAAGCGCAAAACGAGACTGCCTTTAATGCACTCCACTGATAATAATATTCCCATTTAGCTGCGTCTATCTCACTCGGAACAGACGTGCGGGTCTTTAAAGGGCGGGAGATAGCGTCCATCCATCAGTGTGGGCTCTTAAAGGCACAGCCTGGCAGTCAAGCATCGTGCTTGCCATTGGGGCGTGTACAGTGCGCCAGCAAATTCGATGCAATTCATTTACCATTATGGATGTGAAAGCACACAAAGAGATTTCTCCTTTTCCAATGGAGGAATTACATGCACAACCCATTCATTGGATGACTTGTGAAGCAGGTAAAGAGAAATATAATATAATATATATACATACATACACATTTACATTATTATTTATATATATGTATCTATACATATATATATATATATATATATATATATATATATATATAATAATGTAAATGTGTCTGGATATAAATAATATATATATATATATATATATTAATGTAAATGTGTATGCACATAAATACATATACATATATTTTATATATATATATGTATGTTATATATATATATATATATATATATATGTATAGATATATATTGTTGCGGGCCGGGGTCCGGTGGCGAGAACGACCACGAGGTGGGGGAAGTTACGCCGTCTCCCACCAGACTCCCGGAATTATAGGCCGTCGTTCACGGATAATTCCATGACGCGGCGGGCTGCTTAACTGACCGTGGATGCCAATACCTCCACCGCGTAGCGTTGGGTCTTCCTGCCAGGTGTAATCAGTTTACCTCATTAACCATGCGGTTTCGACTACCGGGGAACCATGCCCTCGGTACACCTTGCCCGAACTGGGTCACACTACCAACTACCAACTCCGGATTGGATGCAGCCGAGCAGAACTGCCAAGGACGTACCGGCGAGAATGAACAGATTATCGGGGATATAGACCCGGCTAAACTTAGATCCGAACCATGCTGGGCCAATGAAGGAAAAGACAAAAACGAACTGGGAACATTTCTCCAATAATTTATTTAAACTAGGCGAGGAAATTTATGTGGTACAGGAACAGGTTTATTGGTGTGTTGTGCAGGGGACAGAAGAGAGATGAAGTGCGACAATTTTACAGTAACTTACAAAAGAGGACACAGAGCAGACTTGTCGCGAGAATAAAACAGGCAAGATTTACAATGATCAAATAACTTGTACAATGCTACTTATAAGACAGGCGCCACGCACTCAGACACACACTCAAACAAAATAAACCCAGTTGAATGGCAAAGGACTTTTGCAGCCAGGGAGGGAGGAGGTTGAGGTCACAGTTCTCAGTACCTGAGAGTTTCGGGGGGAGGAGTGCTCTGTGGTGCGGCACCTAGCAACAGTTGTGCAGTCCAGTCCACAGCTGCACATGTGGAGACCGTGTCTGCAAAGGAGCCCGGGTGGAGAGTGCGGAGTCCAAGGTAGAACAGGGCAGCAGACAGGTCCCAACGAGAGACCAAGTCAAGGTCAGGTGTACTTGGACCGACTCAAACAATGACCTTCCTTCTTCAACTAACAACCAAGGGACCAACTCAGCCAACGATCTTCCTTCTTTCTTTGCAACGAGCCAACAAACCAACCGAACTGTCTCAGCCTCTCACTCTACCCTGAGGATGGTGTCATAATTTATAGATCCCCCTGGGCGGGGAGTGGCCTTGGCGAAGCTGATGTCACCGTCCGCCCTGATTGGACAGGGCCTTCATGGGGTCCGCCCTTTCTGGGCGGGATTTCGGCCAGGCTGGGAAAGCCCGCCCACTCCACGCGTGTTTGAGGAAGGTGGACGGTGGTACAACCAATAATGAATTGGAACGTTTTGGGAAGCCGAAAAGGAACTGCGGACGTGAAGAACTGCTAACATTATTCACTGTTCCGTCCCTCACTCATTGGTGCCGCTGCTCACACCCACATACGCACCACACGCACGCTTGCTCAAGCACTGGAAAGGACAAACTGACTCACGAATTGTCTTGTTGTTGGTGCTGGTCAGACACCCACATGCTCCCTCTCTCGCTTGCACGCTCCCACTCTGGCTCGCTTGCCCGCTTCTTCCCTCGCGCGCTCTCTCTTGCTTGCTTCCCGCTCATGCGCATTCTCTCTGGCTCACTTGCCCGCTTCTTGCTCGCTTCTTCCCTCGCCGAATGGACCTCCAATTTTTTTTATATATGCGGCCCGTCTCGGTGAGCACAGAGTCTCCCCCAAGCTCACCCCGCCCCACTTGCGCACATTTACCATGACAACCCGTGCTCTTGGAAAAGGGCGGGTCTCAGCGTCCGTGAAAGAAATGTGTGTAAATGTTGCTGAAAAAAAAAATGCGGGCATCGGCACTCGTGAAGGAGATATGTGCATAATGTGTCTGTCGTAAAGAAAAAAACTTCCCATAAGAAAGGGGATCTATTCTTTACCCTTCTCAACAACCACATTTAAAATCCCACGAAACATGGAGATGGGGCTAATCTGGATATGCATTGAAGGAAAAAAAAAACTGTCTAAGGACCTGGATGTGTCGATGCATTCATCAGACCGAATTCTGAAATCCATAACAATATATATATACATATATATTGTTGCGGTCCGGGGGTCAGTGGTGAGAACGACCACAGGTGGGGAAAGCTACGTCGTCTCCACCAGACTCGGAATTGTAGGCCGTCGCTCGGATAACTCCGCGAGCCGGCGGGTCGTTTAACCGACCGTGGAACGCCAATATCTCGACCGCGTGGCGTAGGGTTATTTTGTCTCGATCCAATGTACCTAAGTAACCACGCGGTCTCGGCTACCAGGGATCCACGCCCTCGGAACACCTGGCCGAACCGGATTCACTCTACAGGCAGCGGTAAAATTACACCTACCGACTACCACTCTGCCACCCACCTTTCCGGCTCGATGCAAGTCGGCGGCCTCTGCCCAGGACGTCCCGGCTACAATTGTCCGATTACCGGGGATAAAACCCGCCTAAACTCAGATCCGAACATGCTGGACCAATGCAAGAAAGGAGGAAACGAACTGGGGACATTTCTACAATTGTTTATTTACAATAAAAAGACACAGGGAAGACTTAACGCAGATATGCAAGTAATATTTACAATGATAAAAACAAACACTTAAACAGTTTCTACTTATAAGACGGGCCCACACGCAGACACACACACAAATGAAAATAAACCCAGAGTTCTTTATTGGACCCTTGCAGCCGAAGAGAGAGACGAGCTGGGGGTCAGAGTCCAGCTGGGTGGCTACCGTCGAAGGAAGGGGGTGCTCTGTGGTGCGGCACCTGACAATGGTTGTTGGTTTGGTCCCCAGTCGCACATGTGGTGCTCGTGGTTCATGGCGGAGCTCAAGTGGTGAATAGCGGGGTCCACGGAGGGGGGTCAGGGTCGCTCTTTCTTTTCCTTGTGGAGGGCCAGTAGGGACACATTCACCGCCTTCACGACATTCTGCTCAACCCTCCGCTTCAAAAGAACTGCACACTCAACAACAACCCTCAGA
>CM068960.1:59764179-59774736 GCA_035128595.1 Eptatretus atami | reverse complement strand
CCGAGCCGCGTCGTAAGGCAATAACAACAACAACAACAACAACAAACTTCCGATATTTCGCACGTGCCTTGATGGAGCCAATAGCGAGACCCGTCATGGAGGCTCCTCGTTCATGACGAGAAAATCGTGTATTTACGAAATTACAACACATTAATGGAATAATCTTTAAATAGTAACGTGAACTTTTCGAAACTTTAAAGCAAATGTCCGAATATATTTAAAAGTTCATGATAGACCTCTCAAAAGGCACCGTCTATGTGAGGATGTGTACAGGTGTTTAGTATTTAAGGAGATCCGGATCCTGTATATAAAAGAGCGAGTCCTAAAGGTTTTTCTTCACTCACACCACCACACCACCACACCACCACCACCACCACCACCACCACCACCACCACCACCACCACACCACCACCACCACCACCAGAAGAACACGAAGACAGCGCCGAGCTCTCTTAGAAATTATTTTTTTGTGGGGGTTCGGGGTGTTCTATTTGTAAACAAATTATTTTTTGCCATCTTTTCCATTAGTCGAGGAAAATATTTGAGTGCTTCGCCATTTTCATCAGTCAGCCTCGAAAAGAGCATGCGGGGATAAAACAACACATGCATTAAAAAATAAATAAATAAAAATAAAAACCACCCTTCAAACTGCAGACATCAGAAGAGCCATGAAAAATGTTTGACTTGCTATTCCAGTTCGACCAGGCACAACATTTTGCCAGAACAAACACAAGGTTTCCAGAGCATTTTGGAGGCATTTAAACCTGACACCTGGTCACCAGTGGCACCATACGATAGATATTTTGAAGGTACATTGCTCATTAAAACTTTCTTTCCACTTTAAATCCCATAAAATAAATTTATTATATACATCATACGAATATATCTCAAATCGGATAAATCCAATTAATAATGAAGAATGAATTAGCTGAACGACCTCTGTCCTGAATTTATGCAAAGTGCAAGCTCCGCCCCTCTCTGGGCTGCGTGAGTGACGCGAGCCACACAGTGCAAGCTCCGCCCCTCTCTGGGCTGCGGAAGTGACGCACCACACAGTGCAAGCTCCGCCCTCTCTGGGCTGCGGAAGTGACGCAACACATAGTGCAAGCTCCGCCCTCTCTGGGCTGCGAAGTGACGCACCACACAGTGCAAGCTCCGCCCCTCTCTGGGCTGCGGAAGTGACGCCCACACAGTGCAAGCTCTGCCCTCTCTGGGCGCGGAAGTGACGCACCAAACAGTGTAAGCTCCGCCCTCTCTGGGCTGCAAAGTGACGCACCACACAGTGCAAGCTCGCCCCTCTCTGGGCTGCGGAAGTGACGCACCACACAGTGCAAGCTCCGCCCTCTCTGGGCTGCGGAAGTGACGCACCACCCACAGTGCAAGCTCGCCCTCTCTGGGCTGCGAAAGTGACGCACACCAGCAAGTGCAAGCTCCGCCCTCTCTGGGCTGCGAAAGTGACGCAACACCACACAGTGCAAGCTCCACCCCTCTCTGGGCTGCGAAAGTGACGCACCACACAGTGCAAGCTCCGCCCTCTCTGGGCTGCGAAAGTGACGCACACCACACAGTGCAAGCTCCGCCCTCTCTGGGCTGCAAAGTGACGCACCACAAAGTGCAAGCTCCGCCCTCTCGTGCTGGGAAAGTGACGCACCACCACACAGTGCAAGCTCCGCCCCTCTCTGGGCTGGAAAGTGACGCAAACCAGCAAAGTGCAAGCTCCGCCCTCTCTGGTCGAAAGTGACGCAACACCACAGTGCAAGCTCCGCCCTTCTGGCTGGGAAAGTGACGACCACCAGCAAGTGCAAGCTCCGCCCTCTCTGGGCTGGAAAGTGACGCACCACCACACAGTGCAAGCTCCGCCCTCTCTGGGCTGCGAAAGTGATGCACCACACAGTGCGAGCTCCTCTCTCCCGGCCAAGGCAGTGAGGCTCCACCGGTTGACGTTCATGTAACCATCATGTTTACCCAAGTGGAAAGGGTTCGCTTTGTGCATCTGTCTGGTGTTCTGTCTGCAGACGTTAGTCTATGATCGAGGATCTACTTAATTCCAATTGAATGTTATATTTTGAACACTCTCGTCTAGAACATGAATCGGAGCACGAATCTGTAGTTTCGCAGTCGCCGACTTTGGTTCTGAATTTAGCAAATTGTACGGAATCTCGTCCCAACGCGCACGCACAGAGAGGGGTGAGATTTTTTGATTTTTTTTTTTACTCCGTCTGCAAAATTGAAAATCATTCCAAACATGAAACTTACTGTTTATAAGGATGTCATAATGGTTCCAAACAACAGGCACAATAACGAATGTGTCGTGTTAAATAAGGTGGGTGTAAATAGAGTACAACAGCAGCAGTAAACTTCCAAAAAACGTTTTTCTTTGTTTTTAACAGTCCTTGGCACATTTTTTTAAATTTCAAATGAATGATGTTTTGACGGTTGTGGCTGAAGGAGGGCTTTGTGCAACACCCTCCCTCCCTCCCCCCGAGAACGGAACACAACACATAAATATTCGAGTTAGTTATTTCTTTGGTGTTCTGTTCATTAGAATTAGCTAAATCATATTTAAGTGACAAATAAGTGTTTGCATGTTCGCAGAGAGGGTTTTGTTCCCTTCCCCCCTTTTTCTATTTCCCTATTTCTCTATTTTCCTTTTCTTGATCTTACTATTTCCCGATACCTCTATTTGTAACGTTCTTACATTTCACACCATTCTCGAGCATTCACTTAATTACACACTACAGACGTTGCCTCACTAAACCATTCCCTGCTCCAAAGCTCACGCAAACCATTGATTGCTTTCAGGCTTGATGTTAGTTGCACCGGAGCAGAAGCCACGTTGATATGGGGATCCAATGACGAAATGCTGAAGATGCGAGAACCTTCCACCCAATAACAACTGCCCCCACCCCCTCCCCCTCCTGACCTCTCGCATGATGCAAATGCAGCATAGCTCAGCCAATGAGGAGATAACACTGCAGGTTCCAGCAGCTTGGAGGGAGCGCCTGCCCACGGACTGGAGGGATAAAAGGGCAGACTCGACTCAGTTCGCTCTCCCTTGCAGAAAGGACATGAGATAGAGATAGAGTAGAGATAGAGATAGAGATAGAGATATAGAGATATAGAGATATATAGAATAGAGATAGAGATATAGAGATATAGATAGAAATAGAGATAGAGATAGAATAGATAGAGATAGAATGAGATAGAGATAGAGATATAGAGATATAGATAGAATAGAGATAGAGATAGAGATAGAGATATAGATAGAGATAGAGTAGAGATATAGAGATATAGGTAGAAATAGAGATAGAGATATAGAGATATAGATAGAAATAGAGATATAGAGATATAGGTATAGAGATATAGATATAGATGGAGATGGAGATGGATGGATGGAGATGGAGTGAGATGGAGATGGAGATGGAGATGAGATGGAGATGAGATGGGGATGGAGTAGAACATAGACCGCTTTCCTTCCCACCTCTCACCAACCCTCCAAGATTTCACACTCTCAGTTCACATCTACAAATCGGAGTTTCGTGCTTTTCCTTACACCTCACGCTTTTCTCTTTCACATAACACACATTTTCTCCGTCTTTACACTTCTTCCCATTCATTTTTCTCCATGGCGGCTAACACATGACACGTCCTGGCGTGGCGTCTTCATCACCATTCGAGGAGAGCCCCACCTACGATTGCAAATCCACATTTATTCAAACTGAATGAGCTGTTCTGGAATCGCAGACCCCAGAGCATCGGAGTTCTGCAACACGAAGGGAGCGCGAGTAGCGAGTTCGGGCACCGGGCCGTGGCGACGGTTTGCTGAAGTTCAGTAGGTTTGCTGAAGGCACGTCTTAGTCTCCATTCCTTTGTTATCTTCCTCTGAAATCTCGAACCTCCTCTCTGTGTCCAGTATTGTAATTTGTGGTACGTGCTCTGGGGTGGGTATGATCGTGTAAGGGTAAGGACAAATGTATATGTGCTTCTTGGGTGTTGAATTACGTGCCGTTGTTGATGCTTGAGTTTTCCTTCCATTTTCTCATCGATTATATCTTCCCATCATTCTTCTGATCATTTTTCCACCCTTTCATTTCTTCACCAGCTTATGTAATAAATTCATGAAAGTGTTGATACGTGTCTTGATTTATCCTTCTTGTGGTTGGGCCGAGATATTGTTCTGGGTAGGGAGGGGGGCAGTTGATGCGAGACTCTCGTTGTAATGGTAGCCCACATAATGTGGCACTGGTTCACTCGGCCAGTAATTAACCACCACATAGTCATAGGCACGGTTCCTCGTCTGCCACGCTTAACTCACCGGTGCGGTAAACCGATACTTGGTGTGAAGATCCGGCCTGAGTTAAGAGTCCGTGGTCTCTCTGGACACGCTGTCCTCTTGAAGTTATCCAGAGGCGACGTCCGTAACAATAAACGTGAACACTGTGGAACTCAAATCGCCTTGTTTTCACTTCCAAAAACCTTCAGTTTAGCAGTGTATGGACAGAATATTACACCATCTCGACCAATCAAACTTGTCTCTCACTCTGTCAACATTGGGAAACATCGAGAGTCGGACAACATCGCAGCTCGGAAGAAATAGAGATTGTGCTCGGAAACACCAAGCAAGTTTAAAATGACCCTTGCCATGTCCTTTATCTCAAGACTGCACGGGGTAAGGTGTTCTATGAACTCTGTAATTTGCAGATCTTTTCGTTTCCGGACAGTTTTGTGTTTTTCACCTCCACCAATCAAGGTGGAGGTTGTTATGTTTTCACCCCTTTCTGTCTGTTTGTTGCAAAATCGAAGATTTCTCAAGTACTGTAGTCAGACGATTTTGGCATTCTGTCTGTCTGTCTGTCTGTTACTTGGCAAAAAAAGGCAAAAAACATTGCCAAGTATGTTGATCGCCTCCGTGTGTTTGTGTGTGTGTGTTCTTGTCCTCTCGCCTCCAGCCCAAACCGCTCAACCGATCGTTCTGAAATGTTCAAAGATTAATGGCAGCGACCCTGCGACAGTCCTGCATTAAAGTTTCGTAAAATTTGGTCGACCGAAAAGGTCTACATCGGCCAATTTGAGCCATATTTTCTAAAATCATCAAATTTCATCCGATTGACTTGAAATTTGAACAGGATTTGCATATCCGGTCAACAAATTAAACCACCCAGTACTTTTGAGGTAAACATAGGCCAAAAGGTCAACATTGACCAAATTTTCTAAAATCCTCAATTTTCATCCGATTGACTTGAAATTTGAAGAGGATTTTCATGTCGGTCACTGAATTCAACTTCCAATTAATTTTAAGGTCAAAAGGTCAACACAGGCCTAATTTCTAAAATTGATAGGGCCATAAACTAAACATATCTCTATATCTCAAAAAGTAGTGGACGAGTTATGACAAAAAAGGTGGATGGTTGAATAGGTGACAAGAACAAGCGGATTGGATTTTGGTTCGGATCCAGCCCATCAGTGGGATACATAATGTGAACTGTTCCACCTGGCAGAGGTGTGCGCTCAACCGAGCGCTGTTCTACTTAGTGCTGTTTTGCCAAGTTGTCACTCTATGAGCTATTTTTCATTTGTCTGTCTGTCTGTCTGCTTGTCACCTACAGGTCACAATTTCAAACCGATCTTTAAAAAACTTCACCACATGGTAGAGTTTGTCATAAGGAAGAAGCCTATTGTTTTTGAGGTCAAAAGGTCAATCTAAGCCAAAGGTCGACAACTAAGGTGGCATTTCTAAAATCCTTAATTTTCATCCAATTGACTTGAAATTTGAAGAGGATTTATATTTCAGGTCACTGAATTCAACGAGCCAATTATTTTTGAGGTCAACATCGACCAAAGGTCAACATAGGCCCAAGGTCAACAACTAAGGTGGTATTTCTAAAATCCTCAATTTTCATCTGATTCGCTTGAAATTTCAAGAGGATTTGCATATTTGATCATTTAATTTAAACTACCAATTATTTTTGAGTTCAAATTGGTTTTATGGATTTTGCAAGTATCGTGCTCTGCACGACGTCTTCTTGTTTGTCTGTCTGTTTGGCTGTGTACAGGATATCTCAAAAAGTTGTGGACGGATCCGGATGAAATTTTGCGGACAGGTTCGGTGTGTGATTGGGACTAATTGATAAGATTTTGGTGAAGATCTACATTCGACTTCTAGAATTTTTTGAGTGATTCTTCACCATTGATAGATCGGGCCATAAACGATATACAGCATGATATCTCAAAAAGTTGAGTACGGATTTGGATGAAACTTGGAGGACATATTGGTTGTAAGATCACGACGAATCGATTCGATTTTGGTGAAGATCCGGATCTGGATCCGACGACTAGAATTTTTTTAAGTGATTCTTCACCATTGAGAATGATGGACCAAAATGTTTTCTAGGGCCAAAAACGATGTGGTACTGTATAGCATGATATTTCAAAAATGTATATATTCTCCTGGATCAAGCATAGCATGGTGGAGGTACGCGCTCTATTGAGTGCCTTTCTAGATGTTTTTTTTTCTAGAATCGTTGCTTTGAGTTTTTGCATTATGCAAAATTTCAACTTTGGAGGCCATCTACAAAGTACTAAACATTTAACGGAGTCAGTCTGCCATTATAAAGAGCTTCAAATATTTGCTAATATTGTGTGAAGGGTGATAAAATATCTGCTCTGTCCCTTGGTTTCTCTATACGAGCGAGGCTCATGGAAGAGCAAAATTGAACCGACAGTGGGATAGTGGGGCAACAATTAGGCATAAATCAGCAAGGGAATGAACACACAGAGAGAGAGAGAGAGAGAGAGAGAGAGAGAGAGAGAGAGAGAGAGAGAGAGAGAGAGAGAAACTTTGAAACTATCATTAGGTTGAGTTGGGAAGGGTTAATGTGGATAATAAAGATCATTGGTCAAGATGGAGGATGACATGAGATGACTGTGCACTGCTTATTTGGAGCCCTGGAGAGAAGATTGGGAAATAGTCTCTGGAAGGTGGTTCCAAACATGGGAGAAGCAAAGAACAAAGGAGTTAAGGTGGGATGTCAGTCTGGATATTGGAAGTTACCAGAAGGGGGGTACTCGAAGAAAACGTGAGTAGCTGGGGACAGTCGGAGGAATGAAAGAGCAGAGGGAGCAATATCAGATAGGAAGTGGTAAAAAAAAAACAGAGACCACAACAGTGGTGTGAAAGCAACAGACCTTGTGCTCTGGACATCTCGTCTGCTCGCATTGGTTCATGGACGATAAGGATTCTACGGTATCTTTCACGAGTACGCGAGTTATCTCCATCGCCCAGAACAAATGACAAATTACAAATTTGTCACTTGCATTTGATAATCAGACATTGCCAACCGGTACATGAAAGACTTGGGCCAAGAAGCTTCCTCAGCACACCACACAAGGTGGGAATATTTGGGCTGTTATCTCCATCTTTTAAATATTTTCAGGTGTTTGTGCCTTTGTAGGTTACTTTTTTCATGGCCGAACCAAAGCACCGAGAAGGCCCAACTTTTGGGTGTCGGGACTTCAAAATCTGGGCAAGGTTTTCAGCGACCGCATGTTGGCCTTGCCGTCCGTTTTGAGGCCACTATAAAGTGTTTGTTCGGATGTGGCATCAGCCAGTGCTGTGCCGCCGGCCCATAGGTGGAAGGTAACCACCATGAAGCCAATAACTCCATCGTTTTTCAATGTTTAACACGTCCCCAAACCACCGCTGGGAAAAGTTCACCCATCCAGGCAGTAATTGGTATCCACCAGGCCTACCTGGGCATCCCCTCTGACATACACATACATACACATGAACACACACAAGTGCAAATGTATGTGTCAGTGGCAGAAACAATTTGGCTCACATTCCCATTAGTTTATCAAATAAAAACCAGGCATGGCCATGGTTCTTTGGCTTATACCTCGAGGTTTCTTTTTCCAAAATGGACGTTTGGAGAAACATTTCATTCGGTAATCGGAGTGTGTTGGAGGGCAAAATGAAAGACTTTCTGCCAGTGTTTGGCCGAGCGAGCCTTGCCTGTTGGGAGCTAAATGAGTCTGTTTCTCTAATGCATTACAGACACAGCACACAGCACATGCCATCCCAGCAATCAAATCCAGCCTTCTCACGAAATCCAGCAGGGAAAAAAAAAAATCTGTTTGCATCGCTCTGTTTATTCGATATATCCATGTGGAGCAAAGAGAAGGGCAGGCTAAACTTCACAAGGCTGAATGTGGGACACCCCCACCCCCTACCCCCCTATTTCTCTTAAGTACAGGCAGGAGCCATGCAAAATGAAAGGCAGATGCTTTCTGCTGGTCGTGTATAAGTAATGATAATTATCCTGTCCAGTTGGTACTGCAGGCAGTAGAATCCAACATGTCTACAATTGGAAGTGTGGACTCATCTGGTGAGCAGCTGTTTATCCTCCGGCTTAAAAACATGTCCAGTAAACTGTTGTTAAACCTAACACTATTTATTTCCCCCCCTGTTTGCCATGCACGCTGAAGTCAGCCGTCAATTAAACGTGCCATGCCTCTTTGAGGCACTTTTTAACCGTTTCAGCAGAAGGCAAAAAAGTTTGCCATCAAACGGTGTCACTGTGCAAAAGCATCACTTGAAAACAAGTGACTGCTATTCTGAATCCCCATCACATCAAAGGCTTGATCTATACTCAAAACCGAGCTGTTCTGGGATTATTATGTTTGGAAATATGGCAGAAATTGGACTCTCCTCTCCTCACCATCCCTGGTCTGCTCCAAACCGTTTTTATTCCCTTGACACACCTTTCACACATCTACACTTTCCCCCCCCCCCCCCCGTCACTCTATCTTCTCTTTATTTAGCAATTAACATCCCTCCGCACCCACAGATATGCAAGGAGAGAGCCCCACAACGACACCAACCAATTACTTTACCATAATCTCCCACTTCCTGACTTTCAATTTGGATCTCTTTGCTACGTAACTAATTTTTAACTGGAGAGCTGTATAAAAACAAGTACAACAACAAAAGTAAACTACAACTGCCACTTTATAACTGCTGGCAGTGATGACCGGGTAACCACCAAGACGTCTGCTTTTGATACAACATGAGACTTTCTGGAGATGATAGTTGAAAAGTTTCGCATCGATAGGATAAGTGGTTCCAGAGAAAACATTATTTAATAGTGATACAAATACAGCCTGCTTCGAGACAGCGCGGAACAGACGAGTTACGAACCGGGTAGCACAAAGTGTTCAATCTAGTTATTACGTATGCAGTTAGCCCTTTTTCCTGGGGACATTGTCGGTATCAATTGAATTGCTATTCCTGTACCCTCAAACGCATTCAGGTGCAGCCAAGTGAGCCTTCTGGAAAAAAAAACACAAAAATCGAAAAGTTCTCAGATTCAAATAATTAATTATTCTGGCTGCCAAACCGCGTGGCCGATCGGGTTGAAATTTTAAACCTATGTTTCACATGTCGACTAGATTACAATTATGAAGTTTCGCATATATTGAAGCAGCGGTTCCAGAGTAAACATTAATTAATATTTTCCTTCAATCCAATTAGGCTGCCAAAGGATGTGTCGAACATCAAAAGGGGGGAGAACTTTTTGTTCGACATGGAGAGGCGGTCATATGTGTAGAGTTTGCCTCAATCTGTTTGGCCGTTTCAGAGAAGAAGACTTTAAAGTTATTAATTTCAATCCAATATGGCTGCCGTACCATGTGACCTATTACAACATAATTTAAATTCTCCCTCTAATGGGGAAGTGGATTTGCTTGTTAAGTTTCGTGTTGATCGGACAAGGTGCGTCTTTCTATCCAAGATGGCCTCCACACCATGTGACTTGTGACATCATAATTTTTACCGTATATGTAGGCATGGTGGTAGATTATAGTTGCCAAGTTACGCTTTGATGTTTATGTGGTTCCAAAGAAACATTATGTAATATAATTCTTGAATCCAACATGGCTGCCAAACCATGTGACCTATAAATTAGAAATAACAAAATTATATTCAGTACTGTGTGCAATGCTATGTGAAGTTTCCCTTGATCTGTTAAGCCGTTCTGGAGAAGAAGATGTTAGAAGGTTTTTGGGTAAATTCAATATGGCCACCAAACCATGTGACCTATCAATTAGAAATTAACAAACTTGTGAAAGGATGTCTCAGGGAAAGTGTGTGTGACTTTTTGCCTCAATCTGTCCAGCTGTTCTAGAGAAGAAGATTTTTTAAATTTATGAATTTTCAATCCAAGATGGCTGACGAACCATCTGACCTATGACATCATAAATTTAAATTCTGCCTCCAATTCTGTACTGGAATACGTGAGTGAAGTTTCGTGTTAATCAGGTAAGGTGCGTTTTTCTATCCAAGATGGCCGCCAAACCATGTGACTTGTGACATCATAATTTTCACCATGCGTGCAAACACGCTAGTAGATGATAGCTGCAAATTTTTGCTTCGATAGATTAAGCAGTTCCAGAGAAAACAATTATTTAATATTATTCTTGAATCCAACATGGCTGCCAAACCATGTGACCTATCAATAAGAAATTAACAAACTTATATTCCCTACGTGTGTGCAATACATA
>CM068960.1:59748849-59763554 GCA_035128595.1 Eptatretus atami | reverse complement strand
ATCTCCATCGCCCAGAACAAATGACAAATTACAAATTTGTCACTTGCATTTGATAATCAGACATTGCCAACCGGTACATGAAAGACTTGGGCCAAGAAGCTTCCTCAGCACACCACACAAGGTGGAATATTGGGCTGTTATCTCCATCTTTTAAATATTTTCAGGTGTTTGTGCCTTTGTAGGTTACTTTTTTCATGGCCGAACCAAAGCACCGAGAAGGCCCAACTTTTGGGTGTCGGGACTTCAAAATCTGGGCAAGGTTTTCAGCGACCGCATGTTGGCCTTGCCGTCCGTTTTGAGGCCACTATAAAGTGTTTGTTCGGATGTGGCATCAGCCAGTGCTGTGCCGCCGGCCCATAGGTGGAAGGTAACCACCATGAAGCCAATAACTCCATCGTTTTTCAATGTTTAACACGTCCCCAAACCACCGCTGGGAAAAGTTCACCCATCCAGGCAGTAATTGGTATCCACCAGGCCTACCTGGGCATCCCCTCTGACATACACATACATACACATGAACACACACAAGTGCAAATGTATGTGTCAGTGGCAGAAACAATTTGGCTCACATTCCCATTAGTTTATCAAATAAAACCAGGCATGGCCATGGTTCTTTGGCTTATACCTCGAGGTTTCTTTTTCCAAAATGGACGTTTGGAGAAACATTTCATTCGGTAATCGGAGTGTGTTGGAGGGCAAAATGAAAGACTTTCTGCCAGTGTTTGGCCGAGCGAGCCTTGCCTGTTGGGAGCTAAATGAGTCTGTTTCTCTAATGCATTACAGACACAGCACACAGCACATGCCATCCCAGCAATCAAATCCAGCCTTCTCACGAATCCAGCAGGGAAAAAAAAAAATCTGTTGCATCGCTCTGTTTATTCGATATATCCCATGTGGAGCAAAGAGAAGGGCAGGCTAAACTTCACAAGGCTGAATGTGGACACCCCCCACCCCTACCCCCCTATTTCTCTTAAGTACAGGCAGGAGCCATGCAAAATGAAAGGCAGATGCTTTCTGCTGGTCGTGTATAAGTAATGATAATTATCCTGTCCAGTTGGTACTGCAGGCAGTAGAATCCAACATGTCTACAATTGGAAGTGTGGACTCATCTGGTGAGCAGCTGTTTATCCTCCGGCTTAAAAACATGTCCAGTAAACTGTTGTTAACCTAACACTATTTATTCCCCCCCTGTTTGCCATGCACGCTGAAGTCAGCCGTCAATTAAACGTGCCATGCCTCTTTGAGGCACTTTTTAACCGTTTCAGCAGAAGGCAAAAAAGTTTGCCATCAAACGGTGTCACTGTGCAAAAGCATCACTTGAAAACAAGTGACTGCTATTCTGAATCCCCATCACATCAAAGGCTTGATCTATACTCAAAACCGAGCTGTTCTGGGATTATTATGTTTGGAAATATGGCAGAAATGGACTCTCCTCTCCTCACCATCCCGGTCTGCTCCAAACCGTTTTTATTCCCTTGACACACCTTTCACACATCTACACTTTCCCCCCCCCCCCGTCACTCTATCTTCTCTTTATTTAGCAATTAACATCCCTCCGCACCCACAGATATGCAAGGAGAGAGCCCCACAACGACACCAACCAATTACTTTACCATAATCTCCCACTTCCTGACTTTCAATTTGGATCTCTTTGCTACGTAACTAATTTTTAACTGGAGAGTGTATAAAAACAAGTACAACAACAAAAGTAAACTACAACTGCCACTTTATAACTGCTGGCAGTGATGACCGGGTACCCAGACGTCTGCTTTTGATACAACATGAGACTTTCTGGAGATGATAGTTGCAAAAGTTTCGCATCGATAGGATAAGTGGTTCCAGAGAAAACATTATTTAATAGTGATACAAATACAGCCCTGCTTCGAGACAGCGCGGAACAGACGAGTTACGAACCGGGTAGCACAAAGTGTTCAATCTAGTTATTACGTATGCAGTTAGCCCTTTTTCCTGGGGACATTGTCGGTATCAATTGAATTGCTATTCCTGTACCCTCAAACGCATTCAGGTGCAGCCAAGTGAGCCTTCTGGAAAAAAAACACAAAAATCGAAAAGTTCTCAGATTCAAATAATTAAATTATTCTGGCTGCCAAACCGCGTGGCCGATCGGGTTGAAATTTAAACCTATGTTTCACATGTCGACTAATTACAATTATGAAGTTTCGCATTATTTGAAGCAGGGTTCCAGAGTAAACATTAATTAATATTTTTCCTTCAATCCAATATGGCTGCCAAGAGGATGTGTCGAACATCAAAAGGGGGAGAACTTTTTGTTCGACATGGAGAGGCGGTCATATGTGTAGAGTTTCCCTCAATCTGTTTGGCCGTTTCAGAGAGAAGACTTTTAAAGTTATTATATTTCAATCCAATATGGCTGTCGTACCATGTGACCTATTACAACATAATTTAAATTCTCCCTCTAATGGGGAAGTGGATTATGCTTGTTAAGTTTCGTGTTGATCGGACAAGGTGCGTCTTTCTATCCAAGATGGCCTCCAACCATGTGACTTGTGACATCATAATTTTTACCGTATATGTAGGCATGGGGTAGATTATAGTTGCCAAGTTGCTTTGATGTTTATGTGGTTCCAAAGAAACATTATGTAATATAATTCTTGAATCCAACATGGCTGCCAAACCATGTGACCTATAATTAGAAAATAACAAAATTATATTCAGTACTGTGTGCAATCTATGTGAAGTTTCCCTTGATCTGTTAAGCCGTTCTGGAGAAGAAGATGTTAGAAGGTTTTTGGGTAAATTCAATATGGCCACCAAACCATGTGACTATCAATTAGAAATTAACAAACTTGTGAAAGGATGTCTCAGGGAAAGTGTGTGTGATTTTTGCCTCAATCTGTCCAGCTGTTCTAGAGAAGAGATTTTTTAAATTTATGAATTTTCAATCCAAGATGGCTGACGAACCATCTGACCTATGACATCAAAATTTAATTCTGCCTCCAATTCTGTACTGGAATACGTGAGTGAAGTTTCGTGTTAATCAGGTAAGGTGCGTTTTTCTATCCAAGATGGCGCCCAAACCATGTGACTTGTGACTCATAATTTTCACCATGCGTGCAAACACTGTAGATGATAGCTGCAAATTTTTGCTTCGATAGATTAAGCAGTTCCAGAGAAAACATTATTTAATTATTCTTGAATCCAACATGGCTGCCAAACCATGTGACCTATCAATAAGAAATTAACAAACTTATATTCCCTACTCGTGTGTGCAATACATATGTGAAGTTTCCCTTGATCTGACCAGCAATTCTGGAGATGTTTGAAGGTTTTCGGGTAAATTCAAGATGGCGCCCAAACCATGTGACCTATCAATAAGAAATTAAAAAATTGTGAAAGGATGTCATGGGGAATGTGTGTGTAAAGTTTCCCTCAATCTGTCCAGCTGTTCTGGAGAAGATTGTTTTTTTTATATTTCAAAACAAGATGGCTGTCGAACCAAGTCACCGATGACGTCACAATAATTTTTTTTCTATGGTGAATTGTTGTCGAGATGATGCACAAGAAATTTCAGATTTTTCCGATGCAGCGTTCTACTTGACGAATTTTCACCGGCATACCCTTCAGCGATGATGTCAGCAAAATCACCCGTTTCCACATGGGGAGCTTATTAAAATGTATGAAGCAAAAATTTTTCCATTGCATGGTTTCAGATGCAGAGGTCCAAAGTTTATCGGTTTTTTCAAGATGGCCCCGTACCACGTACCTATGACGTCAAATATCCAATTAAGTTGCTATCAAAAAAGATACATCTATGGTGGAAATTTCGTGTCATCGGACTTACCGTTCTGAGAAAATGATTTTTAAAGCGAAAGAACCCGCAAATTGCCGGTGGAAAAAGAATAGAAATAAACAGAAGAAAAACAATAGGTTACCCAGTCCATTTGACTGGGTACCCTAATAAATAAATAAAAAAAAAAGAGTTAAACTGAAGATAAAAAAAAAATCGTTGCTGGATTAATCATCTCCAGATGGTCCAACAGACCGATCATGGGTCTGGGAATGTTTTGTTGAACATAAAGAAAATAAATTGTGAGCAGCATAGCAAGTTGGAAGAGATGGATGATAGAAACCGTTAATAAAGGAAGAAATTTATAGTCATCGAGTGTTGTTTTTCTTTCACGCAAGCTTAACATTTTATGCTCTACAATTACATTTACCAATTCTCTGCAAACAAACCGTTACTGAAACTACCAAGAGAGTTTGAATAAAACAATTTAAAAAAAACCAAACAAAAGATTTTCCCATCAGTGAATTTTGTTTTTATTATTCTGGCACATATACAGTGATACCCGATTTACAAGTAGATTTACAAGTGGACAATACAATACAGTATAATACATACGAAAATTATAAAAGACGGGAAACAAGAGAATGCACTAAACAAAGTTCTGCAGGTCATACACGAGTTCACTTTTATCACCACATTCTTATTACCGAACAAACTGCCGCTACTAAACCTTGGCTACCGGACATGAGCGGGTGCTACGGTTTGGTAGGGTATGCTGTACAGGAGACGTTTTTGGGTCATATATTGCACAGTAATTCACCACACACTTTCAAATCATGGTATTAACTAAAAGATTTTTTTTTCTCACATGCCATTGCAACCATGCCCTGCATTGTTGAATCACGTTTTTCTTTTTCTCGCATATTTATATATAACATATAGTCAAGACCCAACTTTAAATTTCATTGTAAGCGCTATGATTACAAAATGGCTAAATTTCCCTTGGCTTTGTCAAATTTGTACAACACATCATTCTGCAACGACACAACACTGAGAAATCATAGAAATTTCACCCTGCAATTTTAAACTCAGTTAAATGCTAAAAGATCCCAAACGTTTAACCCACCTTAAAAATAGAACACTGTTTGAATGGAAATCATAAAGCTAAAACAATATTTGGAGTCTTTGCATCCTAAAGCCAGATACTCTATTCAAATGATCTTGGTTCCAACACTCCACGTCGTTTGCCACCGTCCGCGTGACAAAGCTTACGTGGGAAGGAAGAAAAGCTTTGTATCCTGAACAATGCATGAGGTTTTTTTGCTGTCGAGGAAGATTTTAGTTTTTTTTTATTAAAAAAGAAAAAGCTGTTGGAGAAGGAGTTTTGGTTAACTGGATTTGCTGTAGACTTTTGGTTCGGTATCCAGTACAAGCTTTGTTGGTTTTTTTATTTATCATCAGAGGTAGCACAAAGACAACTCTGCTGATGTTGAGGAAACTGCCATTGAGCAGAAAGATGGTGCGACCCCAGGGGCTTGAACGTGAGATTCTTGAATAAAATAGGAACAAAGCAGAGGGCACGGCGCCGCATTTCCACTCAAAACGGAGAGCACACACAGGCCACAAGCAAACGTGGTAACATCCGAGACTGTACTCGGTCAGGCTAGGACCCCGCCTTGATAGATCCGATGAGGGTTCGGTTTACAAAAAACAAGGTCCATTTCCACAGCAGATCAATTCTGACTCACCTAGCAGCAGACAGTGAAATGTCCTCAATAGAATGGAGATGCATTGGGATAGAGAAAGCATTTGCAAAGTGTGAGACCATGGTGGTCTTTCTGGTGGACATCTAAAAAGTTCTACCACCATTTCTGCCTCACCTCTCCCAGAAACAGACCACGCCAAATAGCATGTCATGTTTTTAGAAGTTTTGGTTACAGATTATTTACAATGTATAATAATGGCAATTTAGCAATTATGATATAGCGCACCGACAACTGCATTAAAGAATGCGACAAAATTTACAGCTGAAGGTTACAAGAACCCCCACAAACCCCTACACAGGACGCGAAAATATGGTGCAATACCCAAACCGAAGCTCAAAGGTCCAAAAGCCGAGAAGACGGGAAATGCAAGCTACAAGTACCTTTGACAGAAAATACCTAAGAGCTACCAGATTAATTATCAATATACACTACGTCTCATCAACAAGTAGGTTATGCATGCGTCAAAACTTCAGTGGCAGCTCGGCGCATTGAATGAAGGTTATGCACGTTTGCTTGCTGTCTAGTTTGGTCCATACCTGTCTTTGGCTGTTCTACCTTTAAGCAACACTGCGTGAAACTCTGGGTGAGGAACGCCAGGGTCTGCATGTGTGCGGCAGCTTTGCCCTCCGCTTCATTTTGAGGTTTGTTGGACGACGACAAAAATAAAAAAAAGTCTCACGCAAAACTGCCTGCAAAAGTGAGCGCTATAGGTGAATTGACTATCAAACAGTCTAGAAATTGAGGAAATAGTTTCTTGACAACCCATCCCAGTCAAAGGAGGATGCAAAAATAAAGAGACAACAGCTGTTGACAAAATAATTTTTCTAATTATCATCATTTCCAAAAAGGGCCTTCTTTAAATTGTGCTGCAGACCTTTTTCACGGAGTATAGTTCTGAGGGTGAAAATGCAGAGCACAATGGTTATGTGCCCATTCAAGTTATAAAATAACTGTACATACATCTTAAGACCAATCAAACCCAAGAATAGAGCATGCAAGGAAATAGAAGTAGCTTGAAAACGAAGTATAGCAAATAATAAAATATCACCAAGTCACATTTGCCCACAAAACCCTTTGGGAGGGTATTTCTTTCAAAACCTCTAAATTGGATCATAACTTGTACAAAACTAAGGTTTTAAACACTGGGTGAAACTTCAAGTACTTGCGAGGTATTGATGAAGCACAGGGTATATATAGTTATGAATATAATCACGTCCAACTTCACGCTACACGTCTTCAGGTTGTCCGACAAAGGAAATCAATTTCCCAATGTCCTTTCAGATCTTACACATCGATAAAGTACTGGGCCATTAAATGGAGGCAAAACAAGCTAAACACTAGCACCAAATCTAGCTACAAGTGCAAAAAACCTGTCGATAAACAAACCTTCTCCTCCCATCTCAATCCCAGTCGTTTTGTTTTTCCAAAACAAAGTTTAGAGCCGATGAAATAAAGCAGAACCCCTCCCCATCCCGCACAAATGAAAACAAAACAAAACATCAACATCGTCAAGAAAGAAACACCAAGGGCCCTGTACAAGGAGCGAGGTTCTTGCAAAGGGGGAAAAAAGGTAGTTTTGAATTAAGCGCTTCCATTCCAAAGCAGCTTCACAATAAATGATGTAGTCAACATCGCACACAGAGTCATTCAAGAAGCCGGTCGACCGTTTTTTGTTTTTTTTTGCCTTTGCATCTTCATCGGCCCTGGCCTGACTGGCTTCAGTCCATCTTTCATTTCAGTTTGTTCATTGGTTAAAAGATCTACAAAGGAGGATGGTTGAGGTTTTGAAGGTTTTCCTTGCTGCTTGCCACAGAATACACTATTCCAGAACCCCTGCAGATGCATCCAGTCGATGCCCTCCTTAGAAAATGCACAAGCATCACAAACTTCCCTATGAGCTTTGGAGCCTTGTGGAGTCTTTGGGTGGCATCTCCTCACTGGGTGAGTTCGAATTAATATGCTGAATTAATGTTAAAGCAAAGTATTTCGAGAACAGTTTGATAAGTTGTGAAGCATTTTTTTTTCCCGTTGTTTAAATTTCCTCCGTCACTTTGCCATTGTTGAAAGTGACCACAACTGTCCTGCCCTTCCCATATTAGTTAAGCAGCAAGTACAAACAACCGATTGGAGGTCAGGAGAGTGAGGCTTCAGGTAGAATGATAATTTTTTTTTGTAAATTGAGACACTGTATAGAGATTGAAGCCAAGCGTTTTGTGGTCTGAAGCAATAATTATTGAAAGTTTGCACTTTAAGAAATTAGCGTGGGATTTTTTTTAAAATCATTTCTTTAGTCTTGCATTCCAAGTCATGATGGTCTCTCTTCCTCCCCTGGTCTTACACTTGGAAATTCTATCATGGAGAAACAATTCTCCTTTTTGATAGAAAGAAAAACCAAGGATAGAGAGGGTGAGGAAAAAAGAAGAAGAAGAAGAAGAAGAAGAACAGTTTGTTGGACTCAACATTACACAGTGCCTCAAGAAAAGTGTATCATTTAGCGAGAGCTGGCCGTATCCATCGTGGCTGGTGCGCTGGCCCCATTTGTGGAATTTGCCTCATCTGCGCAATTTGTTGCCCTGCCACGACCACGCTCAGGTGCTGTGGCTGCTGTGCCACCTGCCGCACTGGAGCCTCCATCACGTTGTCCTGGCTCAGACTTTGGCTGTCCATGCTGTGTTGCGGCAAGACCCGTCCCACATACGTGGTGGTGCCTCTCCCAATCTTTGTGCTGACAGAAGGAGCCACAGTATCGTGCTGCATTGCAGCCACTGCATGTCTCACTTGCCTTACGCCCGCAGTTCCAGCAGCTCTAGATGTGGAGGAAAGGAATAAAGTGCAAAAAAGGCAAAAGTGTCAGATTTACAAGAGCCATCTTTCATAAGAAATCCCATATTTACATTAATCTTGCAAGCAAGACTGCTGATTAGTAGAAATGTGTCGGGGAGTAGGGGCGGTGGGAGGGGTTGTTCGTAAACTCAACAACAAATTGGAAAAAATAAAAAATAATAAAAAAAATAAAGAGGGAAATAAGGAATAATGGGAGGAATTAAGACTGTATTCTTTTCCACCCTAATTTTATCCCACCCTCCTCTCCTAATCTTCTTTTGTCTTCCTCCCTCTCATACAGAAAGTTAAGAAACTTCTTCCTCCTATGTCATTCCAAAATTATAGGGTCAGTTGATCATGGTGCATGCAAGATTGGCCTAAGCCTTCTACTAATCAGCTGGCCATGTCTGACGTTTGACGAGAGCTGGTTTGGGCGGTGATTTGGAATTTGGCCAGGGTGCCAGTGATAACTCATCGACACTTATATTTAAAGACCCTGGGGTATTTTACATCCACCAGCAACAAGACTAGTAAACGGGTCTGCAGTTTAACGTCCAGCCGATGGACAGTACCCTTTGCGGTGTAAAGGCACTGGTCTGACGTTTTCAACCTGGGTCGAGAATCAAACCGAGGTGAGACAGCTCAAAGGTAGGTGCACTACCTCTGCCCCATTCAGTCGGAATTTTGTAGGAAGCTATGAATAATGATTATAAAAAGTACAATGATTGTGGTCGGTGAAATACTTCACGAGTACATGAACTGACTGGTCAATATTATATACGTAAGAATCGAGATGTTTGAAAAACTAGATTCCACAAATAAATTAAACACCAATGGATCGAAACACAAAAGTAAAGGCAGTGACCGTATACCCAGTAGTCGTAACATGGACCCATTGATGACACTTAGGACAAATAACTCATGACAAACCTGAAGAAATCCAAGTTTTGGTTAGTGAAAGATACTCCATGCAAATGATTTGGCAGCAAATAATGTTTCAATAGGTTTTGTGTACATGACTTTGCTGAGGGCATGTGACACTGATACTATTAATTGAAGAAGTCGTCAAAGAAGAAAAATGGAAAAACAATGTTGACCATCTCAGGATCGGTACTCTACTCAAAGACTATGTTTTAGTCCAGATCTTGTCAACAACTGTCACAAACATAGGTGTGAATGTTACGTGAAGAACAAAGATACACAAACAACAACCATCTCAATAGATGTGGAACTGCTCACAAAATACTGCTGAAAAGAATTAGCAAAAATAAAAAAAACTGAAATGGCCAATGGATAACAGTGGAATGGGTAAACGTGGTGACCTGTCCTTTTAACAGAGAAATTAAAGTTCAAATGTATTGGCACCATCAAAGTGCTTGCTTGAAAGGAAAAAAACCAACAACAAAAAAAATAAAAACAGCATAACAGTCAAAGTCAATGCACAACATCTATATTGAAGCATGGAGGACGCCGAGTACAGATTTGGAGTTGAATCATGGCTCGTGGCATGAGTGATGGACACAAATCATGATGCTTAAAAAAAAAACAAAAAAAAACATGGACCTGACTGCTTAAAAGCAAGACAATTACCCCAAGCCCAAATTCATTGTGACGAAATGGTATCTTTATGATAAATATGAACTCAAGAACATATTTTAACCATAGCTTGATACGTACAAAATCAATATGCAAGCTAGAGTTCATAGAACACATTACTCCACACAGTGTTCAGGTACATACTTCAATTTAAATAAAACAATGATTTTATAGATACATAGTTTAAAAAACAATTCTGGAAGTTTAGCGATATTGAAGCAGTCCTATACATTATCCTTATTTAACATGTCCAAGTACTGCTAAACAGAAGGGTTTTAAAAGTGCAAAGAAGGTGATTTATGTTCTGCAGTGTTCAAGTATACAATTCAATTTAAATAAAATAAAGATTGTCAAAGTCGTATGAATAAATAAATAAATTCTGGAATTTACCACCGTTTACTGTGTCAATTACACGACCCTATCTCACACATTACATTAGTTCTTTGTGTCTGTTGTACATGTCTTTATGACATCCATAAAAAACAGGAAGTTTCCTGTTTGGAGTGAGTTTCAGTTTTGTTTCACTGCCAGGCAGGCAGAGTGAAATTTATCATCTCGCTCCTCTCTGTGCATGTGTGATCGGGTCAAATACAGAGCCAAAGTACTGTTAAACAGCAGGTTTGTTTTCAGATTCATGTTCCAATTAGTGTTCAAAATATAACATTCTATTTAAATCGAGTTGTTCCATCATCATAAACTGACGTTTGTAGATAGACAGATAGGAGGACGGACGGACATAACAAATTGCTTAACCCCACTTTTCACTTCGCGTGAGCGGGTAACAATGAGGCGGCGTCCGTTTCTGAAGAAACAGGGACAAAACGATGACCAAGCAACCTGAATGAATAATGTGGAGCAATGCAGGATATTTGTAACAGTTCCACAATTGTACGTTGGTGGACTGTAAGGTAGCACGAAAACGATTTATATTGCTTTCAGTGAAGCAAAGGGCTCACAAAATACTAATGCCTTGTACAATTTATTTTATTTCTATTTCTCTGTGTTAATTCATTGCATCAATAAAACATTCACCATCAAGATACAATTACTCATTTGTGATTCCTGAATGTGTATCCATAATATACATTTTTTTTACCAATATTCTGCATACAATTAAGTATACAGTGTGGAGTCCCATGATGATGAACACTCAACGGTAAATCTCTACATGCTGAACAGTGCTTTTCATGACCGAGTCTCATTAAGTCAAGTTCAAAAAGAAGATTAATAGTAATTCTGCCCAAACAGAATCTGATTGCTTTTGGCTTAAAAGTGTTTGATTTTAGTTACGGAACAAATTATTATTATTATTATTTTTACAACATTTGACTCAAATTTAACAGGTATTGTATGGCCACATTGCAGAAAATAATTTGGCTTCCTTTGGCTTCACTTGACAATGCCTTGTCCTGATCCATTCCACTTGCACCCAGTGTAATTCAGGGTTATCCCATTTTCCAAATTCGCACTTGCTGCAAGTCACTTCCCACTGTTCTGGCTTTGCCATTTGGCTATATTAACACACCAATCGTATTTTAGCTCCCCTAATATTCTGTTACATTTGCATTGTGCTTTTCTGACTGAAGGTAGCTTTGGCATTGTGGATAGGATTCAGCAAAGCCATTCACAGAGTTCACTCATTTTCATCTGAGGGTTCCCCACTGCCTGACAATTCCACGTCCATTATATGTTGCCTATTTTCAGGTTAACACAGAGGATTCCTATGTTTTGTGATTTAATATGCCATGATCATTGGTATCATTTGTGTGAGAAATGGGGGTTTTCCGCATTTCCAAAATCAGCTATGCTGCTTTTTCGCTTTGTTCATCTGATTCCCCAATCAGGATTTCAATCCCAACAATTTTGTTGGTAAAGAAATGCTTTTTTTTTATTGGCGGTGGGGGTTGGGAGTGGTTGAAAGTTTGAAGGGTGAGAAATGAAAAAAAACACCAATTTCACATTCACTTTTTGATAAGACCCACTCACAGGCATCACTGCATGTGAAAACAATCACCCATCCATTAACAAGCTACAAACAGTCCTGCCAATATCCATGTACCCCACTATCCCCAATGCTTGTGCAGTACCGTACTTGTCCAGTTCCAGTTTAAACCTGTCCACCATTTCTGCTACCATTACGGTTCTAAGGAGACCATTCCATGCATTAACATGAAATCAAAGATCACTGCCTCACTACAATTACTCTACTCTACTCTACTCTACTCTACTCTACTCGACGACTCGAGACATCTGGTCCTGTTACTGAAACTTCTGCATTTATTAGCCCCAATTGCACTTGGAAATTGAGACCAAATCCATAAGTCCCCATTTCGGACTTATGGATTTGGTCTCAATTTTCGTGTCCGTACGTGCGTGCGTGCGCGTCCGTAACCATATCTCGGACATGTACAATATAAACCGATTTTATTCACACTTGGCACAAAGACAACATATGATGGTATACATATGCATGCCATTTTCTCAACATCAGATCCAAGATGGCTGATTGGAGGACATTTTAGTTGAGAAAAAAAAACCCAGATGTCAAACACATCCTCAACCACTTCTCGGATATGCATTTACCGATTTTATTCATACTTGGCACACTGATAATGAATGAAGGCTGACATATGCATGTCATTTTTTTGAGATCAGATCCAAGATGGCCGACTGGTGGCCATTGTAGTTGAAAAAAAGCCAATGTTGAACAAGTCCTCAACCATTTCTCAGACATGCATTTACTGATGTCATTCAAACTTGGCAGACAGATAATGAATGATGGCTTATATATGCATGTCATTTTTTATTTATTTTTGAGATTAGATTCAAGATGGCCGACTGGCAGCCATTTAGTTACTTAAATGTGTCCCCAACCATTTCACCGACATGCATGGTCCGATTTTGTTGAAACTTGGCACACACAGTACACAATGGCATACACTTCAACCTAGCTTTATTTTGTGATCTGATCAAAGATGGCTGACTGGTAGACTGGTGGCCATTTTAGTTGTACATAAATATGGGCTAGCCCTTAACTCCATACAGCAAAATTAATAAAACAATGGTGGCTATGACATTTTATGTCTTTTTTTGCTTGTTTTGTCCAAATCCTTCATCATCTTAAACATTTCTATGAAATCCCCTGATAATCGCTTCTTTTATAATGTATAAAGTCTTGTCTCCTTCAGACACTCCTTGCAGCTTAGTTCAGCTAGCTCTGGAATCAATCAAGTCACTTTCTGAACACACTATCCACAGCTATGTCTCAACTACCACCACCAGATCCTTATTTTCATTATTCCTACTAATCCCAAGCACCTTACTTTCAAAGATTAAGCAAAAGATTGGCAAATGCAGTTTCACATAAATAAATGTATCTGGACCGTTCATGAATCTGATCGCTGCCATCTCTGCCATGTACCTTACCTCCAAGCATTGTGCCATATCTGCAAATTTAGAAAGATGACTCCCAAACCCACTGTTCAAATAAATGATGTAAATTGAAATAAAAAAAATAATGATGCTAGTCATGATCCCTACGTACAAGCTTCCAGCCAGATATCCTCGCATTCACAGCCACTCTTTGCTTCCCATCACTAATCCAGTTGTAAAAAGAGTTAGATACTCGCACCAGCAACTCCACATAATCTCACCTTGGTGATCAACCTTCTATATAGTGTCTTATCAAATGCCTTTTGAAAGTCCAGAAACTCTACATCCACCGCACTTCCTTCATTGACCAAATTTAATTAAAGGATAAGATTCTTGACTGGTTGATTTTGCATCTTTTATTTGCGTTTCAGAAAGTCATGTTCGTCGTTACACTACCAGAAATACTCCCATTACACTACCAGCCATCACTCCATAAAGGATTATTTTGCCTATCACGTTCACCATATATAATGTATTGTTGTGCACAAGGAATGACAATATGTAAACCTTCATTAAAAGGGTCATCCTTCTTGAAAATCAGTGTTCACAATGTATAATATAATTTTAATTTGTTGCACTTGGCTGTTGGTTATATCATTGCTGGGTGTTGATTTTTGCAATGGCCAAATTATTTTTTTCAAGCAGTCGTAAATTGAAAAGTTAACGTTCTAGTTTTATGGTAAAATAAAAATTGGAAAGATTACTTCATGGATTTAGAGATGCTCCAAAGGGATTACCAAGTGAAGTTTGCTTAATTTTAGTCCAATTCACACGAGTCAGGTATTCTCTGTTGTGCTCATGATCTGCCGTGGCACCAGCATGTTCAAAAATAATAGTGAGTAGTAAAACAAGTCAAATTACTGAAAGGCAGTTCAGATGTTACCAAATTAAACTGAAGGTTGCATTTATTTTTCAAATGCAAGCACACTACCGGTCAAAAGTTTTAGAACAACCCAATTTTTCCAGTTTATACTGAAATTTAAGCAGTTTAAGTCCAGTGAATAACTTGAAATGGTACAAAGCTAAGCGGTAAACTGCCAGAGGTAAAAAAATTTAAGGTTCAAAAACTGAAAAATGTCAATTCAAGAGTTGTCAAAAAGGCCCTTTTCAGGGAACAAGTAATGGGTTAGCAACTGCAAGCTGTTCTGCAGCAATGGAAGTAAATTAAGCCTTGAAAGTTGATGCAAACAATACCTACAGGTGTCCAAACTTTTGTTGATTAGTTACAAACCCTCTGTCTGTATAAAATCAGTGTTGGAACAGACTGTTGCTACACCCTCTGAAGCATTATTTGGACAATATTGCACTGCAGGAAGTAG
>CM068960.1:59702563-59747016 GCA_035128595.1 Eptatretus atami | reverse complement strand
AGAGAGAGAGAGAGAGAGAGAGAGACACAAAGAGGAATGAAAAGAAAACCTTCATCCACCTTCAGTCAAAGGGCTCACAAAATGAAAGGTATGGAGGGAAGCAGGGAATTAGGAATTTAGCCAGGGTACCAGCCTAAAAGCATACAATGTGGAATATTTAACATCTACAAGGGAGGCAATAGATTCCTTATATAGCTAGCTTCTTGCAACAATGCAAGAGCCTGGAGAGGTAATGAAGTCACATGTCTACACTGGTGGCACAAATTGGAGGAAAGCTTCCAAACGAGTGCAGCTGGTTAGTCAATCACATGACTCAGAGTGCATTGTTTAGAATTGAAACATTTCTCCAGTACAACCTTAGCAGGACAGCTCTTTTCTGCTGGGACTAGGATTTTATACATACAGGGGGCTGCAAAAGTAGGTATACAGTAATGAAAAACAAAACGTGTGCACAAAACGTATTTTATTGATTATACAAGCATATCAATAATAACAATAATAATAAAATATTAAAAATGGTAATAATGATTTTAATGAATTCTAGTATTAAATGAATCCTAGCACCACTATTATAATACTGGTAATACTGGTATAATCCTTCTGATACCTACTTTTGCAGCCCCCTTTGTTATATATATATATATATATATATATATATATATATATATATAATATATATAATGAGAATGCACATTCAGTATGTAGATATATTATTTCTTCGATATAAATGCAATGAAGCAAAATGGCTTTCCTGCTGGCTTTATGTCAAATGATGCCCTGCAATGTAGAAGTATTATCACACGATATTACAACTTCTGTAGCTTTCACAATGTCCAGTGATTTAAAATGGGTATTTCATTTAAAAGGAAAGTTTGTTACGACACCATCTGTAATTATTTTGAATGCAGCAGGTGTTCAATAGCTTCATATTACCAAAAATAAAACATTGTATTTAAATATAGTTCCTGTAAATAACATTAAAAAATAAAAAATAAAAATAAAAAACACTTCCATGGGGTAGAAATTGAACATAAAAGGGGTGATTCAAGCGTTTCATTATCTACCCAATACACTCATCAAATCCCATGTACCTCCCACGACGTTCACTCGTTTCTGCCTTTTCTATATTTTCTCTCCAATCCTTTGCTCCTTCTCTTTCTGCTTGCTGTTTGTGAAACAGATTGTTTATTTGCTTACATCATTCATATTTTTGATTTTGCCTTTTTGTAATTGCAGCTGAAACCTCATCACACATGCCAATTCAACTGCTGTTGTGTCGTCCTGATTTTCTTTTTCCTTTATGCAAGCTCTTACACAATCATCGTTTTACTTTAATTGGAAAAAGTTAAGCACTTTTATTTTATTAGCAAATATATTTTTAGCTTATGACCTGTAAGCCGCATATCTCAAAGGTTGATGCCAAATAAATAGTAATAAATAATCATCATAATATTGTTACGCGCTCTGGAAATTCGCAAACACCATAAAGTCCCGTAGGTGAGATATATTTCTTAAGACATGTGTTAGTTAGCCCAAACCCATTGTATAGAGGGAATTAATGTGATTCATTCGGGCTGCGATCCTTTGATGTTAGGCGTTTCTGTTCTACCTTTGTTTTGATACAACAACAACAAACAACGCCAGCAGCCAAAACCTACCTTCACCACTCGCTACCGCAAACCTCACATCACCGCCATTCCAAACAGCACAATGGCCATCGAACACCGCAGAAAAACCCTCCACCACCTTCTCCTACGGCCATTCCCGCACCACCTGTGGACGCGAGCGTCGGGCTGTCTTCAGCGATACACGCGAGAAGCGAGTGCAGATGGCGGGTTTTCTGAGGAGAATTCGGATCAGGAATGCTACACGCCCACATCTGATCCACCCAATCAGGAAGCGCGGGGGCGGCTTGGCCCCGCCTCCAGACGCGCCTGACGAAAATCGGCATATGCAAATTTGAGGATCAGGAATGATACACGCCCCCTTTTCTCCGTCCAATCGGCGAGCGTGGCTCCGCCCCTGAGGTCTTGGATCCGAGAATTTGCATATGGTGGTTTCCTGAAGCCGATAAAAAGGCGAGCGCAGTGAGTCGAGAGGCAGATCGGTGGGGCAGATTCGGGGAGAGACGGAGCTCGATAGATCGGTGAGGAGATCGGTGGGGCAGATTCGGGGACGGAGCTCGAGCAGATCGGTGGGGCAGATTCGGGAGACGGAGCTCGAGCAGATCGGTGAGGAGTGTCGGTGGGGCGGAGTCGGGAGACGGAGCTCGAAGCAGAGGTGGGGCAGACGGCTACGGGGGCGAATGGCAGCGGAGCGATCGGCTGAGGAGGACCTGGAGGCTCGGGTCCGGCGACGACGAGGTCGCGTTGAGTCGCGCGTCGCCAGCCATACTCCCTCCCCAGAGCATCAACAATTCCCCTTTCCCCCGCGCTGAGAGAGTGCGACAAGGGCCCCGTTCCACTTACACCAGCAGGTGCCCACGAAACGCCGTGCAGCGACATTCTGCGGCTCGCCACGAGGGCGCGGGTAGGACCCTTCGGTCTCGTGGACCTGGCCGCTCATCCAGGTTCCACGCGCATTAGGCCCACGGGCCCAGTCTGACTCCCTTGCCTGTGAGGGGGTCTTTTTTGCTTCGGTGTGAATGCGTGTTTGGCGCCGTGTCTTGTAAGGTAGTAACTGTATAAGTGGTCCGTGTGTCGTGTAGTCGGTTTTAACTCCTTCGTTTATATGTGCATTCTTTTTGTTCTATGTGATATATGTGCAATCGCTAATTGTGGCTGTAAATACGTGCTATAGGTGTGCTCCGTGTGCCGCGAAATAAATGTGCATTGTGTGAACTGTTTTCCCGTTTCGCTTCGTCTTTTCTTTAATTGAACCTCCATCTTGCTTCACGTAAAAGGTTCGTAGTGGGCTGGATACGCCCGGTAAATAATCTGAACCGTCGAGGTCGACGATAACACCGCTCGGTTATCCCGATAGTACGGAACGGCCGCCCAAGCGGCTCGTGTCCGGAGTCGACCTGCGGCGAGGTACGATCGCCCGGTTTACATCCGCGGTGGGGTACTTAGGTAGTCGAGTTTGGCGAACAACCCTATCCTACGCGGGTGGCCGATTGGCACGATTGTGGTGAGGTCGAAAGGCCCACCCGTGACTGGATCCCGGCGTTAGCCGGGAGGTCACGACTGAATTGTCCGTCCGGTGGGCGAGGCGGTCGCGGTTCGAGTCGCGTGGCCGATCGCACGCCGACGGGCGCGAATTCGCAACAATATCATCATGGCTGTTGTACTGAGGCAAAAAGAAATCAAACAACAATAATCAACAAATAAAATAACATAAACATCTTGTTCAGATTGACACCATGGAAACAAAGACTTTCAAGATCATTGGAATCTCTCATGATGAAGCTGGGTCAATGGGCCCATCGCTTCATTGCCGACAAGTCGGTGGTCTCCCTTCCTTTCTTCCACCTCATTTCTGGTCTTACACCCTCTGCCCTCTCTGTGCTTCGGCACCCCCGGGTATCTGCAGGTCGCATGTGGCCCACTCACAACCACCTCCTAGTGAAACTACCCAAATCCAGAACCAGTGCTCACCTCCACTCATTTATTCCTCTTTTTTTCTCACCTGTGGAACCACCTTCCACACTCTCTTCAATCTCATTCTTCCCTCCAGGTCTTCAAGACAACTGCTCACCACCATCTGAACTCATCCTCCATCCAAAATCATGACCTTTTTTTGTACCCGTTTAACTACACCCAGCCCCCACTCCTCCCAAAATTTGCTTACGTTTCCATAATTATCCACCCTTTGCGTTCCCCCTTGTCCCTCGTCATTACCTGAATTCCTTGTTTGCCCATCTCCATCTACTTTTCCCTCCGCCGTGCTGTTGGTGTTTTCCCCTTTCTCCTGCTGTTCCCTTTGCTATGTTGCATTCTGATTTGTTCTGTGTCAGAGCTCTTACACAAGCCGAGAGCAAGTATATCAATGAAATTTTAAAATAACAAACAGAAATGGTAAGCATCTGATCAGGATTGAGATTATACATTTTGTCTGTTGTTTGGACCTTTATCTTCCTGGTTGTGAAAGCTACTGTGGTTTGGCTATGCCACTGATACATCACCATCATATTAAATGTAGCATACCCTTTACAGAGTGTCAATTCTGCCGAAGCAGTTTCTTGGCAAGGGTTACAATCATGGAAGGGTTGCCACTCTGACATAGGAGACTCAACTGAATGCACAGGAATTTTGAATTTGTTATTGTGCCGGTGATAGCTTGCCTTGTCTTTGTGAAGGACACTCTGGGATATTCAGCATCTACCAACTAATGCCAGCGGACGGGACACGAAGTTTAACATGCATCGGATGGACAGCACATACATCGATGCATCACTCCGCATGTGAAACACCAGGATGACAGTGAATACAGTAGCAAGGACAAGATTTGAACCCAGGCTTGCCAACTAAGGGGGAGTGTGCATACCTCGAGTCTATCCTACCAGCCCATACATAACCATGGCTGTCACAAATATGCAGGGAATTAGGAATTTTGCCAGGGTGCCATCCTAAAATACAATATTTAACATCTACAAGGGAGGAAATACATTACATAAATAGCTAGCTTCATATCCGATCAAAGGGATGGCGTGCTCCAAGATACACCCCCCTCGCCCACCCCTCACTCTGTCAACATCACACATTTGATAGTTTTAGTCATACAAAACTCTTCCAGTGATGAAACGATACCGTTTTAGACAAAACAACGCCAAGGTGAGCACATTATCTATTCTACCACCCAGATGTCCATTAAAGAACCATTGGACTTCTGCTTCATCTCCAGATAGCTTCGTACTTCCCCGAGCAGGACGATGAGCCACATCTGTTTCCACTAACAATGCAAGGGCACGAGGCAGATATTCTTATGCCATCTATGTATGGAGTGTTGAATCGCATTTGGATGTTGTGGCTGAAGAGACCGGAAAAAAAAGGTAAAATAAAAATTGCCCAGTCAACAAATTATTACAATTGAACTTTTACAATGTATACTTTAACAGTGACTCTACGAAACTTTTACTTCATCGCAAACCTTTCTGTGCTTCTCAAGTGTTGGCACTGCTGCCTAATTTTTTTGACTGTTCAGCATGCATCAAACAAGAGTCAATGAGAAGAGATGTTGATGGGAACTCCATAATGCAACTATGTTTATTGATTTACATTTGTTTTGTTGTTCCAAATGTGATAGTGAACTCTGTGGTGTGTGTGTGTGTGTGTGTGTGTTTTAGAAGGTTATATGAATGTGGCAACATAGACAGCTCTACAATGGTAGTGTGGCAGCTTTATTTTCCCCTCAGCTAGAGGTTGCTCATTTGTGGTCAAATTTATGGTACTGCCACCTCAAACTACCTTCAGAGGCTGTGACTTGATTGGTAAAACTAGAACTTGATTATTTATGGTAAAGAGAACATACATACGCAAGATGGTGGTTAATGGAAGAGGAACGTGACAAAAATGGCAAGATTCTGAGTAACCATGGGATGAAAGGCATAGCATCATCACCGAGAGAGAGAGAGAGAGAGGGAGAGAGAGAGAGAGAGAGAGAGAGAGAGAGAGAGAGAGAGAGAGAGAGAGAGAGAGAGAGAGATCATTTCTCATGTCTACCAGAGTCCATATCATGCATGGCTTTGGATATCTATGCTTATCTGCAGAGTCGATGGTTTGTTCGAGCTCCAGGTGTGGAGAATCCAGTTATGCACCTGCAAATTTTGTTTGAGTCATCTCCGCATTTCTGTCTGTCCAGACCTACCTCTATAAACCCAATAATATCACACCTTAAATCCCAAAGGGCAGCAGGTAAGCAGAGCTGAAGGGGAGTTGGTGCGAGTCCGATTAGCATCGGCACGAGACATGATCGCTCACACAGGAAAAAAGTAACTCTACTTTAACATGTGATGTCACGTTATTCTCATTATGCTTGCAAAGGACAATTGTTGAACCACATGCACTCTGCTTGTGGTGAGACTAAAAGGAAAAAAATTGAATGCCATGCACTCTCGATTGTGGTCATTGTAGTCTTCTGCCTCCCAGCACCCTTTACCCCCCCCCCACCACCACCACCACCATTCTAATTGGACACAATACTGTGCTTTAATAAAATATGCTACAAAGATTATTGTTTTTCACGAGTGTTTTCTCTTCAAAGATTTGTGGCTTGACGACATGGTTTCCAAATTCCAGCCGATGGCTTGATGAGCCTCTAACATAACATGGCCCTGAATATTTGAGCAGGTCAATATTCCTGCTCAATTACCTGCTTTGCCTGTTAAAAGTGGATGCAAATGAACTTCATCGTCGGCCTAACTGGTGCTATTGGCCATTGAGGTATGGTAGAAATGGGCCTGTGTGTTCCTGCTGGCAGAGAAGGGGAGGAATGAGCTTGTGATGATGCAAATCCATGACTACCATCTTATCAATGAAAATCTCAACCCTGCACCCACACTCGTGGATACATTCCGCCGTACACATGGCAGTGTTACTGTCAGATTGTTCTTTTCTCTTGCGCTTTTATTTCTTCCAGTAGATTTTTTTTTTCCTGCTCCAACTGCTGTGCTATTTACAATTTATTTTGCTAGTTATGATTTCACTTTCTATTGTTGCAGCTGCAGTCGCATCTGGTTGAAGCCATTCAACTGCTGTTGTCATGTTTTGTTTTAATCTTGAGGTTTTTTTTTTTTAATGTATTCCTTCACATAATAGTTATAAGATTAGAGGGTTAAAAAACAAAATGAACAGCAAGCCGACAGTGGGGAATGAGTTGGACACAATAAGCAAAAGGAATGAACGGACATGAAAGAGAGAGAGAGGGAGGGAGGGAATACAGTAACCTGCAAGGAGGAGGGTTGAGTGAGCTGAGGTCAATGGGGGTCAAAAAGATCACAGGTAGGGATGGGGGAAATGACATGAGATGGTGTTGCACTGCTTGCTTGAAAGCTCTGGAGGGTAGAAGGTGATTGAACAGCCTCAGGAGGCAGTTACACAAATGGGAGAAAAGTTAAACTCCCAAAATCCAAGCTCACTGCTCACCTCCACTCATTTGATCCTCTTTTCCCTTGCTTGTGGAACCAATTTCCCCAGTCAGTTCAATTCCATTCTTCCATCCAGGGCTTCAATATAGCTGATCACCACTACCTCAGGTCATCCCCATCCATATACTCATGGTCTATTCGACCCCAAATGACCCCATTCCCAAGCACTCCCTTTTTCCAGGTTACTGTGATTTTTTTCCCCCCACTCCTTCACCTCTTTTCATTTGTTAGTTGGTTTGTTCCTTTTCTATTTCACCCACACCTCTTATTGCTGTTTTTCATTGAGCTTGTGGGCAGCTTGGTCACACCCTTGTGTCCCTCTGTCCCCTTGATCTCACTTCCACTTACTTCTACTCTGCTGTTGGTGTCTTCCCCTTTCCATCCTTGGGCAAACGCCATGTTGGCATGCATGAAAAGTTTGTGGCATTGCGTGGAGCAAAGCTACCAGCCATAAAAAAATGTTATGAACCACAAACACTTATGATCACGTTTTAAAAGTCGCGATTGCTGTTTAACACTAAACTGAAAGGGAGAAAACCCGACGTTCTTCAGGCATAATCTGCTTATTGAGTCTCCCACAGACTAAATGACCCAAGCGTAGATCTACTGTAATCTATATACCCCAGAGGAATAATAACATGACCCTTTCTGCCAGGAGCGGGTGCACTCATCAACCAAAAATGGTAACAGCACCTGCAGGGAAGGGTAAATCACTCAGTTTTTCCTTGCGATTCGAGGTGGAAAAGGGTACTTTGGACCTCGTGAAATGCGTGCTAGACGAGAATGTCAACTGAACTTCGGATTCTGCGTGACCTCCAGAATTCACTACAGTATTAACTTTTGAGATGTTTCATCTGAGATTCATTCCCGAGGCATTGAAAATGTTATATGGTGCTTTGGAGGCAGGGAGTTTCATCGACGAATGCACAGTCTTTCAGAATTCACTGGTGGACATTAAAGATTTCACGGTACATTTTCAAAAGATTCGGCTATTGTCTGCCGGTGCCAAAGGAGAATTAAAAATTCCTCCCCCCGACTGCTGCTGGCACCAAAAAAATGAAACCACCAAACGTATTCTCTGCTGAGTGACTGATAGCGCTGATGTGCTGAAAAGAGCCTGGCCATGAACAGAACAAACCTTCACTACAGCAGAGAGGATTTTCCTTTTTTTCTGACACAACTTTAGATGTTTGAAGCTAAACTGGCCAAATGTTGCCGGTGACTACAATAAATAAAGATTTCATCATTTTCACGCTTAGGAGATCAAGGACGATGACGTTCAACATGACGGTTTCAGTTTTGAGAAATAATATGTTGTTTAAGTTCCAAAAAAAAAGTAGATGTTTTGCCATAGTGTTGTAGTTATTCCATCATTAGGATATAGGTAATTCCATCTGACTTTAATTTATCTGGAAAAAAAAGTATGAATGTCAATTGTTCCACATAGACAATCGAATGGTGATCATCCTATTCTCATGTAATGGTCACCAATCATTGTCAAATTCACAGGTAGGTACAACGGTCAACTAAAGGAAATACTAGAGATGTTTAAATGTTGTTAGTACAGAGGAGAAAACCAAAAACAAACAAACAAACAAACAAAAAAAACAAAAAACGATAAGTTTGCATTTTATAATTTGCTTGTAATCTTGAGCCCTGTGTATGGGATGGCATCACAAGGCCAGCTCTTTCTGATTGCAGAAAAGCAATACAAGATTAAATTCAAGAGGGATGCATGTACACAGAAATAAAGAAGTGAAGGCAACAAAAATCTCAATTATATTTTTGTAATATATGGAATAAAACTGCAAAAAAAAATATTTTTTCTTAATGGACAATTACACCGAAAAATGATTTGCACCACTCGATGAAAAGCTTATCATTCAAGTGCATTTCTGAGCACTCAGCAAAGTTAATTTTGTTTTTCAAACTTTCTCCATAAATGCTTCTTAAAACAAGCACATCATGTAATCACTTGTAAAATGCACTATTTGAACTGGGGATATGGATAAAAGCATACCATTAACATCACAATCTGTTTACGAACCTGCAGCTGGCAATTCACAAATTGCAATTACTTTTAAAAAGTGACAGTTTAATGGCCATGTACACCAAATTGACCACTATTGTGTAAAAATGATCACCAAAAATACTAAAAGGGTCAAATAGTCGATCAGTTTTGATAAAACATTCAGGCATTGGGATAATGCTGGGTCCCGGTGCTAATGTTACTGAACTTGATGTGTGACCGCTTCACCTTGCTCGTTAATGGTCTGTAAGTGCTTGTTTGCAAAAGCATCCTTTTTTTTTTTTTTAATCTCAGAAGTGCAGTCCATATGATGCAAAGCTTTTGTGAGCAAAATTTAAACTGAAAAACTAGGTTGTTTATAGAAGATAACTTGTAATTCAGACACGTATCAATGACATGTTGCAATGACAATTCCCTATTTAAAATAATTCGTACCTCCCTTCCCCCATCCTGGTATACCTCACTGGAGTCTTCTTGACGTCCAACAAGTGAGAGGGCTTCCTCCGTAGCTTGTCTCTTGGCCTCTGATAGGGCACGTTCCATGTGTGTCCGCTCATTTGCAATTGTGCTTCTGGCCTGCCGTTCAGCCTCCGCCACTGCCTTTTGGAGCTCTGTCATTGCCTGCCGTTTCACCTCGTTCACTGCCTCCTCTGCAGGTCATGGTGGTGCAGGGGGAGGGATTGAAGCATGCAAGGACGTTATAATCTCTATGGGAAGATCACAGAGCAACAAGCAAAAGAGGTTATAGATGATCGCGAGAATGAGCTTTCTTTCTCCCTTTTCCTGAATCTCAACCACAACTTCCATGACGATTCCTTCACCTTTCATCTTCCTCCCCCCTCCTCTTCTTATTTCCATATTTCCAAGAAAGCATAACTTGCCTTCCCCAACAATGAATAATTAGAACACTTCACAAAATAGGGATGTTTAACACTTTAGAATAACCAAGAACCAAACTACATGCTAATTATTCATCTCAAAATTGTGAACATAAAACAGAAACAAAACATAATTTGATGTCACCACGTCGACCAATATGCCTCTGCCCACATTAAGCTTGGCTTACTCTAACTTTGACCGAAAACCTCAACATCTAAACTGCCCATACAGTGTCTATAGAAAGTCTACAGCCCCTTTCCAAATTTTCACCTTTAGTTGCATTATAGCCTGGAATTAAATTGTATTAAATCAGACTTTTTCCACCTTTATTTACACATTCATAACCCACAACTTCCAAGTGAAAAACAAATTCTACAAATTTCAGAAAATTAATTAAAAATACAAAACCACAATATCTTGGTTGAATAAGTGTCGACACTCCTGAGTTACTTGGTGGAAGCACCTTTGACAGCAAGTTCAGCTGTGAGTCTGTGGGATTGGTCTCACCAACATTGCACACCTTGATTGGGCATTATTTGCCCATTCGTCTGTCCAAAACTGTTCAAGATCTGTCAAGTTGTGTGAGGAGTGTTGATGGACAGTAATCTTGAAGTCATGCCACAGATTTTCGATTGGATTTAGGTTGGGGCTCTGACTGGGCTACTCAAGGACAGTTATCTTTTTGTTCCTACGCCGTTCCAGTGTAGCTTTGGCTGTGTGCTTCGGGTCATTGTCATGCTGAAAGGTGAACTTCCGTCCCAATTTCATCTTTCTTGCAGAGGATCTCAGGTTTACCCCTGGGATTTTTCTGTATTTTGTTCAATCCATTTTCCTTTCTTTCCTGACAAGTGCCCCAGTCCCTGCTGTTGAGAAACATCCCCATAACATGATGCTGCCACCACCATGTTTCACAGTCGGGATGGCGTTCTTTGGGTGATGTTCTGTGTTGAGCTTGCGCCAAACGTAATGTTTTGCATTTAGGCCAAAAAGTTCCATCTTGGTTTTGTCAGACCACAAAAGTTTTTGCCACATGGCTTCAGAATCGGAGTGTTTTTTTTGCATTCCTCAAAGGGACTCAAAGTGGGCTTTTTGAGTCTGGCTTTCTTCTTGCCACCTTACAGTAAAAGGCCAGACTTGTGGAGTGTTTGGGATATTGCTGTCACATGCACACAGTGATCAGTCTTTGCATAAAGGCCTGTAGCTCCTTCAAAGTTGTCATTAGCCTCTTGGTGGCCTCTCTGATCAGTCTCCTTCTTGCTTGGTCATCCAGTTTAGAGGAACGGCCTGATATAGTCAGGAGCTTGGTGGTACCATACACTTCTCACTTCTTAATGATCGTCCTGACTGTGCCCCATGGGATATTCAAGGCCTTTGAAATATTTTTATACCCATCCCCTGATCTGTTCCTTTCCAAAACATTATCCTGTAGGTCTTTTGAAAGCTCCTTGGTTCTCATAGTTGAGTCTTTATTGTGAAATGCATTACGCAGCAGAGGAAGCCTACAGGAACAGCCGATTATATTTTGAAATAATCAGAATCACAACAATTCCACACAGTTGGAGGCCAATTAACTTGGTGTGTTATTTTGAAGGTGATTGGTTACACTTGAGCGAATTTACAATTGCTATTATAAGGGGAGGGTGGACACTTATCGAACCAAGATATTCTAGTTTTGAATTATTAATCAATTTTCTGAAATTTGTAGAATTTGTTATTCACTTGGAAGTTGTGGGTGATGATGTATAAATAAAGGTGGAAAAAGTCTTATTTAATACAATTTAATTCCAGGCTACAAGGCAACAAAAGGTAAAAATTTTTGAAAGGAGGAGTAGAATTTCTATCGGCACTGTATATACACATCATGGTGCATGTATTTAGTTTAGTTCAAATCCCGACTTCAATAATATCTTTTCCTGACATGACCTTTGACATCTTGACTCAAAAATCTAACCAGTTCATCTTTACATCATTTATACCTACGAGTACCAAGTTTGATTTAAATTCCTTCAGCTGTTCTCAAGTATCACATCTTTACCTGACATGACCTCTGACCTCTTGACCCCATAATATAATCAGTTTATCTTTACATCATTTTCATACCTGTACCAAATTTGACTTTAGATCCCTTCAGCCCCATTCTCAAGTTATCACAGCAACAAAAACTTATCATTGACTTTGTCAGCAGAGACATTAAAAAAAAAAAAAGGACAGAAAAGAGAAGTAAAGGTAAAGAGTATGGGAAAGGGAATTGGGATGAGATAAGTTGAAGGACAATGAAGTAGCTTGTATTGGCTCCATTCAGGATTTGTGAATGTTAACAATTCTACCATTTTGTATACATATTATATAAATTGACTTGAGCAAAGAAAGGCATGTAGGGTTTTCCAAAATCTGTCTGCTAGTTGTTTTTGTCTGGCATAATGTAGAATATGCTTTATTTATTCAACAGCAGAAAATGATACCAAACAATGTAAAAGTATTTGAAGATCAATATGCAAAATAAATCTCACATAATATCGTGAAATTAATCAGAATCAGGTTTCAGGACAATGCAAAAAGATCAGAAAAGTTTAACTGTGCACTATTAAAGTCTACCTACAGAAAAAGATCAGTATGACGACAAATATGTTCGAAAATGGTCGCGACTGATTATCTCACAGCTAAGCAAAAAAAAAATCTGGATCACCAATGAATTATAAACAGAGTACAATGATGGTTATTCAGAAATGGCTAAATTGGCACACTTGTTTTCAGCAAAGCATAAGACACATCCGTTTAACTTCATTTACTGGCAACTGAGGCTGAATGCTATCAGTACAAAAGCAGGACATTTCATTTTTTTTTAAGTTGGACAAATGTGTTGTCTTTTTGCATGGTTTCTCACAATTTCAGACAGACTCTCTTGTCTCACAGCAAGGTTACTTTGATTGCACCAGGTTTCTTTTAATGGTGCAAGTGAATGTAATTTATGAAATGTTTAACTGCCAACTCGAAAAATGCTTAAATATATGGTTATAAAGGACACTCGAGACTGTTACATGAAATTCGCCCTCAATTACTGTTTTTATTTTGTTCTAACCTGCAGTGTAGAAGTGGGAGACAGATTTCTTAGACAACTGATTAAATCACTTTGATCTGCTTTGAAATTTTTTTTTGCTAGAGAACAGGATTACAGGAAAAAAAATAAATAAATTGTCAAACACTTCGTCTCGCTTCCTTAATGCGTAGCTATAATACATCCACACCTGGCTTGATCAGAATAATTGTACAATTTTTGTGTCATCCGAAACTAAATTCAACACAATAATAATTTCATATCAAAAGCATGATTATATCTTGTAAATATTTTCAAGTGTTTGTGTGTTTGTTTGTATGTTTGTGCATTTGTACATTATTCTTTCACGGCTGAACTGTAGCAGCTCGAGGCCCCAAATTTTGGTTGTAGGTACTTCAAATTCTGGCCAAGGTTTTAAGCTACCACACATTGGCCTTGACGTCCATTTTGAGGCCAAAGTCTGCTATAAATTATATATTGTGATGTGGGATCAGGCAGTGCTGCTGCTAGCCCACAGGCAAAAGGTGAGAAATGTTTTTCTTTTTAATTTAAAAATAACCACAATGAGGCCAAAAACTCCATGTACATTTTCAATGTCCAACATGTCTTGAAACCACAGCCAGGAAAGGCTCACCTATCTGGGCAACAACAGGTATCCAGTGCATTGGTTGTGATGCATGTGGGAGCTAATGATGTAGGGAGACTTCACTCTCGAAGGATAGGGACAATTTGTTGGGTAGCCGATTGAGGAAAAGAGATTGTAATGCGTTATTTTTTTTCCCTGAATTCTGCTCAGAATTGGTGGTGATGCAGACTTTATCAGTGGAGCAACAGATCTCAACCTGTGGTTGGAAGGGTGGTACATATGGAGTAGGGTTTTGGGTTTGGGAAACTATTGGAATCCTTTCATGTTCATTGGGCGTGTTTTCATTCTAATGGCCAAATACTTGACAGTCACGATAGTGAGGACAAGTGGAAAGAGCAAGGCAGGAGGAGGAGGAGGAGGAGTTGAGCACAGTAAAGATGGAAAGACTGTTTGAAGAGGGATGTCAGAAAGATGGATGGAGAGAGATAGCTGGTGATTGGAGGTGGTGAAGGAGCATTGCCAATGAGGAAGAGCAGCAGTGTAGTACTAATCAGCCTCACTCCACAGGACAAACAGGGGATGTGTTACACAAGCACACAAGAGCATATTTATTATCCCATTTGAGTAACGCAGTGCTCTTTCATGCACACATGTTGTCAATGAATTCCACTGGGAAAATGTTTTCGAAAGTCACATGGACTGAGGAAATCTGTTACTGCAGGCTCACTAATTGCAACACATGTTCCTGAGAACAAATTGGTGAAACATATGAATCGGCAAAATTTTCTGTCTCCTCACACTCAACTCACCCAGCTGAGCAGGTAAAGCATAACATATTATGCTCATTTTGATTTGGAGATTGAATGCAATTTCAGTCTACAACACAGGAGAACGTGCTTAAAGTACAGAAAGCTAATTAACGAACCTGGGTCAATGAACAGGAAATAAACTTGGCTGTGACTATCACAGGAATGCCCCAGTGAAATCTATGTTCATCATCATCCTCCACCACGGCCTGATATCAATCTTTAACGAATCTATTGACATAATTTTCACAGATAAATGAATGTTTTTTTATTTCAATGTGTTTGATTTAATGTATTTTCAAGTCAATCGTAGTCATGAGGGCCCAGCAGCTCCAAAGTATGAGCGAAATTGACGAGGTGAGATCTGAATAAGTGACAATTGACCGTATTAACATTCGAATTAGCGAGAGGCCAAATCCAATAAACTTTTGCGAACATAATAAAAAACCATGTCGATGTGGGACTTGTGTCTGGCAGTTGTGGCACAGAAAGATTTGCTTCTTCTCATTCATTTGACAGAGGTTTTAGAGGTGGTTGTTAATTTTGGTTATAAAATTATGGTGACAAATATTACAGTCATTCAAGGCAATCCAAACAAACGATGAATGATGCGTGACGCATAATATAACAATTTGTAATTATGCGGCTGTACAAATTGAAATACCGTACTGTATTTGAAATGAAATCAGGACGCCGTCTCAAATAGTTAACTTTGAATTGAAGCATATGTTCATTTTTCATGCAGGTGATGGGAGCTCTAACAGTTTCTTAATCTTGTACAATATAAACGTTACGTTTATATCTTTTTAGAATCCTATGTAATGTTGCAAATTAATCTTCAGAAATGCATTTTAAAACCGTAAATTTGTTTAAAAGCATTTTGGCCTTCTAAAAATAAACAAAGAAAGTATTTTAAAGGTATTTCAATTTCGAGTATTTTTTTACAGACATCGCCATTCAGCATCTTCCCAATGACGATCTCACTGAGTGTAGATTCAGCAAATCAAATGAATTTCAAAGAAAAATAATTAGCAGTGTGTAAAAGAAATCTTATTAATATTTATATCTTCAAAAACTGACAGTATTTTCAATATCGAGATGGGGTTTCCGTGAAAAATTAAAAAAAAAATGCCATGAAGCCTTCCCCCAAAATGGTGTAGTCCTAGGAACATAGCTTTAATATGCAACACTGTGAAGGGGCGCAAGTAAGCCATCAACGTTCAGTGAAGATGAAGTAACGAGAAGACAAGGGCAACAAAAACATTATTGGTGTGTCAGATCATTTTGCTAATGCTCATCCATAGCGGCTAAAGTGAAACTAAAGTCAGTGGTTAAGCATAAATTCAGCTCGTACCCATTCACATATGATGCATTTCAACTTTATCTCGCAAACCAGGCAATACGCTTTCCCAGCATCATACATCTTCCATGCAATGCTCTCCATATAAAAGACCAGCGTATTTTGCATCAAGCACTTTTCAGTTTCACAAATGTTTAATGCGTACCTTAAGATTTCCCGTTATGTTCACCCCATGGCCACCCAACAAAACCATGCATCAGCATTGACACGGCAGCAAGCAAACACACAAGAGCTCACTATTAGGCCAAATAATTTTTTTTCAATCCGTGACCACCACACAAAGCAAGAATTATGCCTTATTGTTGTTGCAAACCAAGTCATGGCATGGCATAACTGTTTGACATAACTTACAGTAGCCTGCAAAAGTATTCACCTCCTACCAATAATGCCACATTTTGATGAATTATGAATTATGTGGAAACAATTTTTCAAAATTCACTTTTTTATTCATAACTGAAGAGATCAAACTCAACACTTATAGTTGAAGGAGGTTACATGTCAGGAATACCTGCAAACACATGTACAAATCAAAATTTACTGGTTGTAAAAATATTCATCCCCTGAGGTCAGTACTTGGTGGAAGCACCTTTTGCAGCAATTACTGCTACGAGTGTTTCTGAGTAAATTTCTACCAGCGTTGCACAGTGAGATGGTGAAATCTTTGCCCATTCTTCATGTGAAAATTGCTCTAGTTTTGCCAAGTTTGATGGGGATCGCCGATGGACTGCAATCTTCAAGTCTCACCATAAATGTTCAATTGGGTTCAAGTCAGGACTTTGATTGGGCCACTCAAGAACATTTTTTTGATTCTTATTCAGCCACTCCAGTGTGGCTTTAGCTTTGTGCTTCAGATCATTGTCCTGCTGAAATGTAAATCTCTGACCCAGTTTCAGATTCTTGGCTAACTCAAGCAGGTTTTCATCAAGGATTCTCCTGTGCACCGTCCATTGTCGCTTCTATCCCGATGAGCTTCCCAGTCCCTGCTGATGAAAAGCAGCCTCATAACATGATGCCGCCACCACCATGCTTGACAGTGGGGATGGTGTTGACTGGGTGATGTGCAGTGTTCGGCTTGTGTCAGAGCTAACACTTTTAATTTAGACCAAAAAGTTCAATTTTTGTCTCGTCTGACCACAAAACATTTTTCCACATACCTACAGTATCATTAAGATGCATTCCCACAAACTCCATATGAGCTTATAGATAAGACTTTTTAGAAATGGCTTCTTTCTTGCCACCTGCCCATAGAGGTGAGTTTTGTGAAGAGAATGTGATGTTGTTAACGATGAAGACTGACCACCATCTCGGACATAGAGCCTTGCAGATATTTCAGTCATTGTTGGATTTACAGTGACATCCCAAACCAGTTTCCTGCTTGCCCGGCTGCTGAGATTGGATGGGCGACCTAATCTGCGTAGAGTCTGGGTGGTATGATACGTCTTCCACTTATTAATGATGGATTCACCGTACACAAAGGGATAATGAGTGACTGAAATCTTCTTAAAACACTCTCCTGAATGGTGCTTCTCCACCACTTTACGTTTGACTTCTTTAGAAAGCTCCTCGGTCTTCATGTTTGCCTCGTTTTTTGACCAAATGAGTTGCACCTTAAAACTCCTTAGATAAGTGGGGGAGCTCAAAAAGTTATGGACGTATTCAGAAGAAATTTGGTGGACAGGCGTGGTGTGAGATAAGGACAAATTGGTTCGATTTTGGTGAAGATCCAAGTCCAATTTTTTTTTTTAATCTTCAAATATTTTTTCACCATTGAGAGACATGGTGAAAAATAATATACAGTAAAACTTCAAATATCGCGGGTTCCAATATCGCAGGTTTCGACCAATCGCAGGCAACCTATTATGTTCTGATTTCATTATCGCGGGATTTCATTTCGACCAATCGCGGTTTTTGAACTGAGACGAGTCATCGTTTGTGTCCCATGCATTAATAATTACCTCCCGTTAGGAGCCATGTGTTGTTTCTCGTGCAATGCTTTTAATGAGCCCGAACAAAGTGTTGGACAAATTTAGTTGTGTCAAAAGGCAGAGAAAGGTTTATGTGATGTCGGGTAAAAAGATTGAGATGTTAGATCAGTTGTCTTGAGGAGAAAATACGGCATCTGTATGGGTTGCCATTAGGGGTCAATGATTGTTCGTGGAATCTTTCCCATTGGACTCTTCCTCATTTGTAAACCTTCATTTTCCTTCAAACCTCATTCCCAAACATTCATCTTCCAACTCCATATCCGAACCTTATTGCCAAACACTTAAATTCCAACACACAGATTCAAACCTCCATTCTCCAACGCACATCCTTATGCTCGTGAAACAAATCGAGAAGGGATTTACGATGGAGCAGGTTTTTAGCACCGACGAGATGGGATTATTCTGGGAGATGATGCCGTACCTTGTACCTTGCTCGCCAAATAGGGAAGATTTACATCCCATGCTCGTGTGTTTACGATTACCTCCCATTTCGAACCTTGTGGTGTTTCTCATGCACTATTTTTAATGAGCCCAAACATAAAACGATGGACAAAGTTAGTTGTGCAAAAAGGCAGAGAAAGCGGATGACATTGGGTGAAAATATCGAGTTGTTAGATATGTTGGCTCAACGAGAAAATGCAGCATCTGTTTGGGCCACCATTACAGGGTGAATGATTGTAGGAAGAATCTTTCCCATTGTACCCTTCCTCATTCCTAAACCTTCATTCCCAAACCTTCATTCTCCTTCAAACTTCATTCCCAAACCTTCATTTACCAAATCCGTATTCGAACCTTATTCCCAAACCCTTAATTTCCAACAAGCAGATTTGAATCCCTGTTCTCAAACTCACATTCTAATGCGCAGCTCATGAAACAAATCGAGGTGAGGGATTTATGATGGAGCAGGTTTTTAACACAGACGGGATTATTATGAAAAATGATGCCATCTCGTACCTTGACCTCCAAGCAGGGAAGATCACCGTTCAAGGTGCGGTGATTTAAGGATCGTGTTACCCTTCTCAATTGTAGGTTGTGGTGACTTCGTTATAAATCTAATGCTGCTTTTCCGTTCGCTGAATCGCCTTCCCCGCTCACCTTTCCCCACTCACCCTTCCCCCGCTCCACTCCACCCTCCCTGCTCTAACAGCATCTTATTGAGCTAAATCTTGTGTTTTGTCTTTATGGCAGAGGACAGTGCGAGTACATAATGCTTACCCTCACCCACCTTGCTGTCTTATAATAAATTTAAAAAGTAATACTTGTGTTTTTGTTTATTACACAGTATCTATTGTATTTACGTGTTTATTTCAATGTTAACATTCTTCACGTATATATTTACGTGTATTTCTGGTTGCCGTCAAACTTCCACAATATTTTCTCGAAGTCCAGGAACCGAACCACCTTCTTCCCATTGGCCCTTGGTTTCCATGATTGCAGTTTTAATTATTGTGGCATTTTGCAGGAACCAGTCCCCAGGATCATGGAGGGTTTACTGTAAAGCACGATATCTCAAAAAGTTGTGGACTATTTATGACAAAATTTTGATGAGTTTGGTAGATGACAAGAACAAGCTGATTTGATTTTGGTTCAGTTCCAGACGCAGATCTGGCCCAACAGTGGGATACAAAACATAAACTGTTCAGCCTGGCAGAGGTATACACTCTACAGAGTTCAGCTAAAGAGGCGTGTGGAGAAAAATGAGTGCATCAGAGTTGGAACATGGAATGTTGGTACATTGAGAGCCAACAAGAGAGAGTTGGTGGATACCGTGATGAGAAGAAAAGTTGATATCTTGTATGTTACAGAAGATGAAATGGACTGGAAGGACGACAAAAACAAAACAAAACTAGAAGGGTAAAATTTTATTACTGTGGAAAACACAGAAAGAGAAATGGGTTTGGAGTCATATTGGAGAGGGAACGTACTGGAAGTGAAGATATTAATGATGGTTTGATACGAGTGAAGTTGGTGGCAGAGAATGGAATGGTGAATACAATGTCAATGTATGCACCAGGAGAAAGAAGCATTCAGAGAGCAGTTAGAAAACTGAGTCAGGAGGATAACAGCTGGAAAGAAGGTTATAATTGGTGCAAACAAGAAAAGGAAAAATTTTTTTTAAGTTGTGGCGAACTTTAAGTTGTAGCCGGCAGGATTTAAATTCATTTATTAAATGGGCAATCCAGCAAAGTTGCAGTCTGTGAAAACATGTCTGACAGGAGATTATGGTGGTCGAACCTGCATGAGTCGAAGATTAACACAGTTTAACTGGTGCAGCATTGTTTTGTTCAGGGTGCCAGGGTGTGCATGTCTTCGCCAACTCAGAAATTAATTTTGTGCAGTCAAAGTTGAGTGAACCTTGATGCATTGGAGAATCATCTGTAGTGAGAGTGGTTTGGGACAGGCCAAACTCATAGAACACATGTGGTCTGCCACCTGACCTCGCTGGGCAGTCCCAAAAAAGTTGCAATTTAAAGGCATGGACGACACACGTGAGGTTTGATTTCATGGCCCAAATGGGGTCAGTATATAAGTGAATTGATACATTTATCAATGAGAATTAAGTTAGGATTAAACAAATGTGATAACTTGTATTCCGAAAAATCACAATCCACATTTAAATGGTAAACAGCACTTTAAAACTTTCAAAAAAACTTGAGGAAAGATGTACCAATAAAATGTTAATTATACTGCATTATCTTGTGATACAGTCTCATTTATAAAATTACATGTGCAATCTCCCCACCCCCCTCCAACCCCCACTTCCACCATCCTCCGATGCATGGCCCCAAAGCTCTTCCTCAACAATGTGTATTCATAAGAGAGGTGATGCATCATTATGGGGTAATTTTCATCTATAATCAAAATTAAATTCATCTTGTATTTTAATTTTACATTTCCCATCACAGGCACCATAGCATTATAACTTAAGAACTCTTCCATGATTGAAAATCAATTCCATTTCAGGGTGATGTCAAAGCATTCCTACGGTAAATAATTCACCAAGTGGATTTGCCATTATCTCGTACTTTACAGGAATTTGGATGTGAACATGCACCAGAATAAAGAAAAAAACAGAAGCTTGGCCAGTTAGGAAAACCTGGCACTCAAAAGTTTGGCCCCCCTACAACACAGATTTTTCATTTTCTGTAGTTTTCTCTTTGCTTGCTTTGTATAGGTAACATTATTAGAGCAAACTAAGCAGACAGAAGTCACCAGCAGTGAAGGAGAAATGATTTGCAATACAAGGAACTATATGGCCTTTTCAATTAGAGTGCATTGTACATCTATAATTTGAATAATTAGGTGGAGGTTTACCAGTATCAATTTGACTACCTTTGCTCTGTCGGTAATGCACAATGCATGGTAGCACAAAGTTATAGTAATTCAAATAGAAAAATAAACCACATGAAGGAAACATACTTCACTATGGAGATACAAGCAGATGGAAGAAGTTCTCATGCATTGGCATACTGCGCTGGCATTATCACAATTTTGGTTATTGTTCAGAGCAACCTGTGCTGTGTATTTTGCACCATAAGCTGTGATGAATGTTATCATTTGTTGGCAAGCAAATGGCAAATGGTTTGTGTCTGATACAACACAATGCCTCCTTACAGAAGCTTCTTCTCCACACATCACTCATTGGCAGCAACTGATGTCAGTAGTGTGTTTTTATCTGGTACCATATCTAGGTACATAACGATGATCAAATCATACAGTACCTGCAGTTTACAAAGCCTTTTGGAAAGGTTTACAGAGATTTGTGCTAAACACTGGATTTATTATCATGATGCAAATTGCCAGCTGGACTTCCAGTATAACAATCAGTCCTTGAACATATCTGTTATTTCTACTGAAACTACACTATGTATGTATGTAAGTATATATGTCTGTATGTATGTATGTACAGTAATCCCCCGCTATATCGTGGTCACTATATCGCGCCTGGTTCATCGCGGGTTTTCCCTTGGAACCTAACTAACTTTTTCTGCGGATTCCCCCGGTATATCGCGGTAATAATATATAAAATATAAATTATTTAAGCAATAAATTATAACGCGTGGCGCTCAACCAGTCACACAACGCACGAGACAAAGTTTCGCTTGTGAACTTCGAATATTTTCTACATTTTTTCTCCAGCCTACGATGCCGCCAACGCCCTGCACCTTCTAAGGCTTCTGGCAAGGAACCGAAGCGCCAGAGGAAGGTCCTGACGCTCCAGGAGAAGGTTAAGGTGCTCGATATATGCTTCGGGAAGGAAAAGGTTTGCCGCGGTTGGACGAGCACAGCCAAACCGACCAGACCAGACAAGTCGATCTCCGGCACCTCGAACCCGATCACTGCCAAGCAACCAGACCAGACGAGTCGATCTCACGCACCTCGAACCCGATCATTGCCAAGCCGACCAGACCAGACGAGTCGATCTACGGCACCTCGAACCCGATCATTGCCAAGCGACCAGACCAGACGAGTCGATTTTTGGGAGGCATCATCATCATCGCGGATTTTCACTTCTCGCGGGGGGCTTTGGAACGTAACCCCCGCAATAAACGGGGGATGACTGTATATGTATATATATATATATATATAATCTATACATCTATAATCAATACTCATCAAGTATAGGGAATAATATGGAAGCAGCAAAAAAAATGGATATTAAAAAAGCTAACTGGAAGCGAAATGAAAAATTAGAAAATATCTCAAATGGAAACGGACAAAATAAAGAAACACAGAAGCAATTAAAAATATACCCATCAGAGATGGGGAATCCCCCGCCATTGAAACATTTAATAGATGACCCAGTCGGCCATCTTGGATCCGGCCACACCAAAAACAATAGGGTTCTTCCTTTTCAGGTGGTACATGTGTGTACCCAAATTTCAAATCGATATGGCGAACAGTTTATGAGTTATCGCATCTACAGCTATAAATGTTGACGCCCAGCCCCAGCCAGCCAGCCGGCCAGACGGACGGACGACCCGGGTGACAACAATATCCCCTTCCGCCACGCGGCGGGGGATAACAACAATATCCCCCTTCCGCCACGCGGCGGGGATAAAAATATACCCATCAGAGATGGGGAATCCCCCGCCATTGAAACATTTTTTTCAAGATGGCCGCCCCAGTCGGCCATCTTGGATCCGGCCACGCCCAAATTCAATAGGGTTCTTCCTTTTCAGGTGGTACATGTGTGACCAAATTTCAAATCGATATGGCAAACAGTTTATGAGTTATCGCACTCACAGCTATAAATGTTGACCCCAGCCAGCCGGACGACGGACGGACGGATGGACAGCCGGATGGACGGACGGACGACCCGGGTGACAACAATATCCCCCTTCCGCCACGCGGCGGGGGATAAGAAACATTTTTTTTAAGATGGCCGCCCAGTCGGCCATCTTGGATCCGGCCACGCCCAAAATCAATAGGGTTCTTCCTTTTCAGGTGGTACATGTGTGACCCAAATTTCAAATCGATATGTCGAAAAGTTTATGAGTTATCACAATCACAGCTATAAATGTTGATGCCCAGCTGGACGGACGGACGGACGGACGGACGACCCGGGTGACAACAATATCCCCCTTCCGCCACGCGGCGGGGGATAAAAACTGGCCCGTCTCATGCTGCGGGCTAAAAGGCCTATTTGTACTTATTGTGACTTTGCCCTTTGACATTTTGACCCAATTATTAATAAGTCTTCTCCATATTCTCATAATGCATCATGGAACCAGCTATTATTTCAATCATACACACAGGGGATTGCAAAACCCCATCTCCCACTGCATTGGCACAAAGGCTGGAGAGTTGTGGAGTACAGTCACGTGTTGATCTTTTGCACTCCACTTTGTTGTTATACATTTACAAAGAATGTCTCAGACCAGTATAAAAGGTATTAAAGTAAAAGCAGTTACTTTCTGCCCAATAGTAATAGTGATTGTGATGGTGATCGTGCGAGAATTCATTAAATAGATCCTAGAACTGAAATACCACATGGCAAAAACGTTTTGGATGTTGGAGGATACTCCATGGAAAATATTTCCCACAAGGCTCTGTTTCACGAGTTGTGCAGTGGAGTGGAGAATGTATGGAAAACTGACACTTAATAATATATATAGTCAAAGAAGAAAGCTGAATCTCTCCAAAAGTGATGTGTTTCAGCGTGTGCTCTTTTCGTGATCAATCATCATTGATCAAATCTTGCTAATGACCTTGATGTAAAAACAAGTGTGATACATATGAGTAAAAATTGATCTTGATTGACACGTAGCTGTTTGAATACCACTGCTGAGAAAAGGTAATGAAACCAAAAGGTATTACATCATCATTGGACAAACATCGGAATAAGTAAAGCAAGAAAGATGTGCTCTTTGAAGATATATTCTCATTCAAATTGTACAGTAACAATTAACATTTGGCAGTGGATATGAGAACAGTATTATAGTGAGTGTATGAAAGCTATACTGGAGCATAGTAGAGAATCCGTTAAGGTTTTGGGCATCAGTATCACACAAATCTGATGGCATCCTGACTGCTTACAAGTCTGGACAGATTATGTCATGTAATTCTCTTAGGGCATGCTTGAGTGGCAAAAGAAGAAAATTAATCATTAAATTAATCAATCCTTTGAGAAATAGTGAAGAATCAGCCTTTCTGTTCATAAGTATTGGAATGAGCAAAAAAAAATTTTTTGGAACTCCAGCAGATTATTTGGAAGATCATATTTTTGTCTTCACTGCAAGTTCCATGTTTCATTGGAAAATACTGTATCCCAGCAAACTAAATTTTCAAGTTTTAAAAGGATTTTTTTTTCTTTTTAGATGTAGCAGTTGGTAACACTGAAATGAGTGGTTGCATAGAGTAGAAAATTGGAATTTTTTTTATCACCTATAAAAAATTTACACGAGTGCTCTTGATTTGTGATCGTGATGAATCTGCATCTGAAATCTACAAACAGCTGCTATGCAAGCTGCTCGGTTTGTGCAATTGCATGCTGTGTTTAAGTAACAAGTTATATAGATAAGTTATATATCCAGGTCTTTCTTCTAAGGAGTTAAAGATAACATAGAAAGCTCATTTTGTAGTATTCAAGCTCCAAGTTCAGAATCTGTTTTTTGAAAAGTTATTGCATGGACTTGAAGCATTATCCAAGCAGTCAATAGAATGAAAGATAGTGAACGATTAAAAGAATGTTTTGATTTGCAATTTGAGTTATAAATATATTTAAGTGATATAATTGTTTCAAAAAGTTAAATCAAAGGCTGTGATAATGGCAATGCTTTAAAAGTGCCGAATAAACAAAAAACAAAAAACAAAAAAAAACAGGTGAAAACATACACACCAGCTTTCCTCCATATCTCTTCTGGCATGTATCCCACTCCAGGCCTTGCTGAAAAGTCTCGGTGGGCATCTGTTATGGAAAGAAAAATATAGAAGAGTCTCAGACACTACTCCAGATAAAAAAAGATGACAGCAAAAGCAATTCAAACCAAGCAGACCCACCAAATTTTGCTCTGTCAGTCAATTGATTATAGCCATCAATGCATCATGGAACCAAATACTGTCTACTGCATGGACTGACCTCAACTTGAGGAGTAAACTGCAATTAGCACACACTGTCATCATCCCATCAAAAACGAAACCATCCAGATATTATTTCAATCGCAAAATTGAATAAATCGTTCAAAAGTGGTCTGTGATTCTGAGAAAACAATAATTAATCATTCTGAATGTGAGAATCAACAGAGTTCGAAGAGCTGGAGGTTTGTACGAAAAGCAAGAGTTATGCAACCTCATTGCCAGGTATGTAGTAAATATTTGTACCTTGCAAGGTGGGATCCAAAGAGAGGGATTGAATATACACACTTTTGGTTGGCATGACAACAATAAAAAAAAACTTTAATCACAGCCTCATCGTCATCATCTTATAGCAGTTAACTCTCTCCAGTTTTCATTGCATCTTAGAAAAATAAATAATAATAAAAAGATTACAGGAATATACCGACTCACCCAGGAGAGCAGCAGATGCTTGTCCCACCCCATGAGGTTTGACCAAGCCAGAGCTGGAGCTTGCAACACATCCTTTCTTGATTTCTTCAGCATCTCCATAGCGCCGGATCCAGCGGTTTATCTCTTGGCGGTCAGCCTCTTGGCAGCGACGGAGAACCGCAATTGCCCGTCGTGTTTTTTCCACCATTTCCAAAATGCAGTTGAGGAGCTGGTGCCAACAAAGGCAATGCCATTCAAATTGGGATCAAAACAAGAAGTCCATATTCTTATTCAAAGCCTCTGTAAAAATATACAAAGAAACACCACCTTTACCACTCTCCCTCCCCTCCACCCTTCACCTACCAAAAGCATTGATTTTATTTTCTTAAACAGTGAAATTGTTTTAGGATCACAAATATGAGAAAAAGTACCTGTTGTATTAATATATTTTTAATTGTAAATACATTAAAAAAAAAATGTAGTTTTTTTTTTTAATTGTAATACATTAAAAAAATAAATTTAGTTTTTTTTTTTTGTTCTGTTTTAGTTAAATCTTTGGATTTTAGCAGGTTTTTATTCAATATCCACAAATCTTGCAATTTTTTTTTTCTGTGGTCTTTCAGATCTGAAACTTGGTTAAAAGTCTAAATACGCTTTTTCTTTTATTTTTTGAATAGTATGCCAATACAGTAAATTAATTTACAGCCCAAATTTTAGGAGAAAGTCTTTACAAAAAAAACAACAACTAGAAAGCATCTCAAAATGCAAAGCTCATCTGCTTTGTACTCAAACTAAACTTGATGAAAACGGCAGTTTAAAAATTTGTACATTTTATTGATTTGTGTTCTCCACAATCTCATAATAAAGGTTTGTTGAAAATTTGATGACAAAAAGCTCAATTGGTAAAAATGTTACGGCCTGGACATAAACACTGAATCTCAATGGTGAACAAGGATTTTGATTAAACCATTTATGGCTGGTCTACCACTTCATTGATGATGTCATCCTGACAAGCATTTACTCCGCAATGGGAGAAGAATGAGGTGCGCCAAGTTTCAAATTTTTCTGATCAGCAGTTCGAGATGCGTTTTTTTAAAAGCATTTAATCCAAGATTGCTGCCAAAACACGTGACCGATGACATCACAATTAGCATCAAGATATTCTCCATGGGGGGGGGGGAGGAGGGGGTTGCTTCTACCCTGAAACTTTGTCAATCGGACAAGTGGTTGCTGAGAAAAAAAAATGTCAAAGAAACTAAGAAAAAGGCCAAAGATAATAAAAATGGTCAAAGAATAACAGAACTAATAATAATAATAATAATTATTATAATTAATAATTAAAATTATTTTCATAAAATTATTACTTTGTCTTCTCCATATTCTAATAATAAAAATTTTGTTGAAAATTTGATGATAAAAGCTCAAATGGTACAAAAGTTACGGCCCGGATAGACACACAGAAGTAATTGCAAAACCCCGTCTTCTGCTGCATGGGGGACGGGCTAATAATAAATAAATACACAGTCACACATGGACATGCACATTGTTTTTATTCACCATGTTGGCTCATGGAAGAGCAAAGCAACCAAGGGTATAAAGACAATGCATTGATAGTGTGGCTGTGGGCCACATTTAATCAAAACAAGGAAGGGAATGAATGACCAGGAAAAGAGGAAGGGAGAAAAAAAAAGTTAATAGAAGTAGAAAAGATCATGGGTAAGAGGAAGGGTGGGGTGGGGTGGGACTCCAATAATATAAATGTGCACACATGATGTGGTGGTGCTTCACCTATTTGAAAAGCTGGAGTGGTGAAGAGTGTGATTAAACTGCTTTCAGAAGGCAGACCCACAATGGAAGTAAAAGAGGGGGGAAAAAAGTGAGTGGAGGTGAAGGGGTTAATGGAAGAACATGTACATCATAGAGTATCTGGGAAGGGTCCAAGGGAATAATATTGGAGAAGAGGTGATTTTTTTTTCAAAAAACACAACAACCTGTCTGATATTTGCAGCAAAAATACCTTATGCTTTGACCTCAATGTAGAAGATTTGAATAATGTTTAGAGCTTTAGATTCCACAGATGTGAGGATTGATAGATGTGATTCAGAGGCTCCAGCCCACATGGGAAAGCAGTACTACATTGGATTATAGAATAAAAACCCTTGGAGGCAGTAAAACATTCAGATTTTTCAAGAATCAACTTCAAACGACAGAGGATGCTCAGTTTGGAGGCAGAGTTGGACACACGGTCAGTCCCAAATAGGTAATGGCTGATGTTAAGGTCATGAAGTTCGAAAAAACTAATAAGTCCGTCGGCTGATCGACCATGGAAAATAGAAAGGTGGGTTCATTTGAGGATCCTTCCACAGTGACGGAGTGTGAAATTTGCCAAGATTGAAAGACATGTTCTGTTTGTTGGAGCAGCATATGATAATTTTTACATTGGCAGAGAGTGACATACACAGTATGGCTGTTGTCTGCTGGTCAGTCGAATGGTGTGCCATAAACCCCAAAATATCATGGTGTTGAACATCGCATGCAACCTCTGGGTACCTATTTAGTTACCATGGGGCTTCATTTTGACCAATAATGGTTTTTAAGCCGAGTTTTTTATGGTGATCTTACATCACGAGCCTTTTGTCGTTAATTGCACACTGTTACATAATGGTGCTGAAGTGCAAAACATGAACAAAAGTGATTATTAGCCGCGTCTCGCGTAGCGAACGCTGGCTCTAAGAGAGCTCCGCGTTGTTCTTCTTCTTCTTGTTTTCTTCTTCTTGTTGTTGTTGTTCTTCTTCTTCTGGTGAAGAAAAAACCTTTAGGACTCGGCTCTTTTTTATACAGGATCCGGATCTCCTTAAATACTAAACACCTGTACACATCCTCGCATTGAGGGTGCCTTTTGAGAGCGTCTATCATCAACTTTTAAAATATTCGGATTTGCTTTAAAGTTTCGAAAAGTTCACGTTACTATTTAAAGATTATTCCATTTAATGTGTTGTATTTCGTAAATACACGATTTTCTCTCATGAACAGGAGCCTCCATGACGGGTCTCGCTATTGGCTCCATCAAGGCACGTGACGAAATATCGGAAGTTGTTGTTGTTATTGCCTTTAGGAGCGCGGCTCTTGGACACATTTGTCCTTGTTTATTATATTTATTGTCTGGTTTATGGAGCTGCAGAATGATTTATAAAAAACATCAACAGATTACAAAGGGAAACAATTTAAGAGATTACTCGGAGAGGAATGGTGGGGGATTTAGAAACATGACAGTAGGAAGGGGCATGTTTAATCTGCTTCTGGTTTAATCCGCTTCAACGCAGCAGGCGACTTCATCGTTAAGACTATTCATATTTATTTTACGCGTTTATTTCAATTGGGATGCATTTATTTTTGGCTGCCACCGACCTTGCTTTGTATTTTCTCGAAGACCAGGAACCTAACCCTCTTTTTAACATAGGCCCTTAGTTTTAACTATCATGGTTTTGAATATCGTGGAATTTTCCAGGAATGTAACCCCCATGGTATTTAAGGGTTTACTGTATTACATGACACAATGTGGAGTCAGCTGAAAAAAGGAAGAAAGGGTGTGCCAAAGCACCAGATGCATCGTTTATGTAGTTGAACTAAACTGAATTTAAGACACGCCTACAATAGGGCACTCAAATAATATCCACATGCACGAGCATGCACACCACAAGTGTGTCTCATTGACTGGGTCTTCAGTGGAAGTCCTCAGCATCATCCCGTTTCAGCAACTCAACCTGGATACAGTCCACTGAGGTGAGCCAGCAGAAGCAAACATGCATCCACATGTAGTAACTACACATGGATACATACATACAACCACCCTCAGCAAGCGAAAACACAAACCAGACCAAAACAACAACTTCACTCCCAGAATCTACTGCACCAGAAATAAATGGTAGAACAACCAACCAACCAGCCTAAACATGCACCACTCAGAACAAAACAAATCGAGAGATTATAGAACACTTTACATAGAAAAAGATCATAGAATCATTGAACGCAATCTTCAGAGGAAAAAACAAAAAGGACAGGTCTGCGAGTGGCAAATTTCATTGGATGAGATGACGTAAAATTCCATAATATTTCATCCAAGTAATGCTTAATGGAAGAATTTTGAAAGTGCCAAAAAGGTGATTTGGGTTCTCCAGTGTTCAAGTGCACAATTCATTTGAAATAAAATAAAGATTTTAAAGGTTGTAGAAAAAAAAACAAAAAAACAAAACACCTTTGGGACATTTACCACCATTGATGCAGCGTCTTGTACACCACCTTATTTAATACGTGACGTGAGTTATTTGTGCCTGTTGTCTGTGTACTTTACGACGTCCCTTAAAACAGACCGTTTCCTGTTTGGAATGATTTTCTATTTTGTTTGCCTGCCAGACAGATTAAAAAAAATTACCTTGCTCCTCTCTGCGCATCCACAATCAGGACAGGATTCAGTACAATTTGCCAAATTCAAAGCCCAAGTACTGGTAAACTGCAGGTTTGTGCTCTGGTTAATGTTCAACCCATAACATTCAATTGAAATTCAGCTGTTCCTCAATCAAATTGACGTTTGTAAACAAAGTGAACCAATTGCTTAACCCAGCCTTGCACGTGCAGGGTAACAAAAAACAACAACAAAACAATACAAACTACACCACACATACATCTTTCACTCTCAGACACCACTCCTGTTGGGGCAGAAGGAGCCTCCAAACAACAAATGTCAACTTACACTGTTTGACATACCTCCATGGACTTCCTCCAAATCTAGAGAGAGCCCTTTACCTTGACTTGAGCCACTCTCATAAATCTTCCTTCTTATCCTCCAACACAACCAAGCCAAGAAAGTAACACATAAAAGGAATCACCAAGATATCCTCCACATCCCACCTCAAATGGCTGACAATAAACTCACCAACCCTTCTCCCTATGCTCTACTGCCAGCTCTCTGTACCCTTCCCCTCTTCTTCTGATGCACCTCCTCCATATTATCCTCCCAAGGCACTGATAACTCCCCCAAGATGACCTTGCAACTGACCAGGTGATAATGTCATGTTGCAAACCTATCACACAGTTCTCTGGGAAGTCCATCTCCACCACTTTCCAATCATAGGCATTTGCCAAACCTGTTCCCTTCACATGCCTCCTTCCACCTCTTGCAACCTGGCCCTCTCACACAAACAGCAACTCTCTACCATTCACCACTGACTCCCTCCATCTCATCACCCCTCAATGAACCATCTCCACCACCCCCTGCTAACACTTGATCATACTGACAATGCCACGAAGCATGCATTCAGTTCATGCTGCAGCTTCCCCCGGCCTCGACACCAAAAGCAGCTCCCCTCCTGTAACAACCCCCACACCCTCAAGTTTGAAGGTGATGGAAGCACATTATACATTGTCCACAATATGAAACTCAACACTATTGGCTCCATCTTCAAAAAGATTTTTCCACTTCAATGTCCTCACATACACACCCTCCCACCATGTCCAGGCCTGTTACTGTGCCTGTCCTCCAGTCTTCACATATCTCCTCTCCTGCTCTTTTCCTCTAACTTGTCCTTGGAAATCTTCCTTCTTTCCTTCACACATGCCTTTCTCCATCCACCCAAGACCCTGCTTTCCTGTGCTGCACATTCTTTACCACTGGATCACTCAAGTCCCACACCATCATGAACTTCCACATGGTCACCACCATATGCTCCTCAGTTATTGCTGTTAATGCAAACTGATGTTTTCCATCCTGACCATAAAATGCAATGTTTTTCAAACACCATCTACTCCCAATCACCTCCTCACAAACAACTCCATTCTCTCCATATACGTTATCACAATGTCATACATGGCCACAATATTCGTGGCATGAATACAAACTTCAAACACCATATCTTCAACTTCCTTGGCAAACCGTACCCATCGATCCTCCTCAAACCTTTTAGAAGCTTCTCCCTTCCTTCCTCTACAGCTCCCACATCATTGAACACCACATACCATCTTCCCTACCTCTTCACAGGGGGTCTCTACCAATGATAGTACCACCTCCTCTCCATTAAATGGCTTCATTAAATAATGGCTTCTAGAATCTAGAGCATATGCAGGCTGACTGATGCTGCAGTTTGCAGTATAACAGCTGACAATGCTTTCAGCAATGAGTGGTTCCGTGCTTTTCACAGATTGAAATCTCAGCTCGAATTCGTTTTTTTAATTTTGAGATTTTTTTTTTCCTCGTTACATTTAAGATATTATGATTAACTGTGTAATGGATACCCACTTCAACAAGTCGGGTGCACAGCAGGCACCCCCAAGTTGAGGACTTGCATTCATAGTCACCATTCCAGTGAAGAGGATCCTCAGACTGACATTGCTTTAAAAATGCTCCTTTTTCTAACCAATCAATCATATTGCTTTCCTTTACACTTGATGAAATCTGTGACATACTGGAACCGATCGACTCCATGGATATTGAATAGTTCAGGAAGAAACCATCAAATTATATTCCGGTCTCACACCTCCGATACTGAACAAGTGGTTTTAATTTATAATCAGATGTTATTAATTGCCCTCAATCAGTCTTCTCGACTTATCAGTGATTTGCATTCTCAGCAAGAAAACTTGCTGCAAATTGAAAAGAAAATTCAACAAAACTCAGACAGTCACCAAATATGCGACTTTAAAAACCAGTGATGGTTCATTGCATCAAATCTCTTGCTGCAGCAAAGGCCACGTATTACCGTACCGTGATTAATAATATATGTATGCATATACAGTATTATTCTCGACCAGCAGTCAGGCATTAAACTCCTACAAAGAAAGCAATTTAACAAGACAGCTTTCACTTGTACATATAGAAATTGTATTTGCATGCATACAACAATAAATAATGTGCACACACACACGTATAGCTCCACTCACATTATCAAGATGTTTCCACTCCTCCGCCCACTCCCTGTCAGTAAGCCGGTGGTCAATGACTTCTTCCTGGCGAGGTGCATGCATGCCTGAGAAAGATGCATACAGCATCAGCCATGATGGGCCCCGAAAAGATGGGCATCCCAGACTGCAGGCAAAATTGAAATAAAACGCAGTCGGGTTAAACCCCGCAAAAGGCACGAAACAGGCCAAAATCCTAACAAAACTCAAAACGCAGATGTTTGCACATTTCCAGCTGCCCAAACTTGTCAAGCCCGATTACTTGCAGAGAGACTGGGTAATAGGTCCACATAAAGGCATTATTCGTCATTACAAACGGCTAAATGCAACCAAGCTGAGGATCCTACCGTAATGCTCTACAAAGCAAACATCAGGCAAATGCACACCTGCAAACTCTCCCCAAAAGAGTTTGTAATATATCTGGAGGATGGTCAGGATAATCTGTAACCAATCCTTGACCTGATTTTTATGTCATTTGCTGCTCACAATAGATCGTGTGTAAAGCAGCTGTGATGAACAAAGTCAAAAGATTCATGTGAATGTATCCTTGTGAAGCCGGATTCCTTTTGGAAGAAATGCTCTGTGATATGGCATCATACCAACCCACATGCAGCGTACACTACGGGTTTGAATCTGCATCCAAACACATCTGGCAATTTAAAAAAAATTAAAAAGGGAAGTAAAACAAAAAGAGGACAAGTTTTTCCACAGTTTCTCAACACTAGCGAAAAATCATATATACATATATATATTATAATATATATATTATATATATATATATATATATATTATATATATATATGTAGATATAGATGTACAAGCCGGTAGGCGACATGGGTGGTCGCTATATAATTGCATACTTGTCATACAGTTTTTGACGATCGGGCTGAAATTTTTTGACAAAGACGTTGATTATAGTGCGCATAAAAGCTGGAAGCCAATTTTTGATTTTCGAAAAAAAAACAAAATATAATATTTTTCGGATTTTTTCAAAATTTTCAAAGTCCCGTTGCTAGCAACGGTGGTGTCCATAGCAACGGTGCTCAAAAGCATACAACTAGATCCTGGTATGAACCTACCAGTCAAGTTTCATCAAAATCGGTTGACTCCTCTGGCTCCGGAGCTGTCCATTACATACAAAGACAGACGGAAAACCTGAGAATAACGTAGTCTAGCGACCACCCAATATTAGACGAGCAGGGGTACCCAGCGTTGATGTCGGGTCCCTCTTACCACACCTTTCCCTGCCTCCTACCACCCCACCCCTTGACAGACAGACAAATTTATCAATATGGCTGAAATAATGATGCTATAGATGTTTATCTTCATCACCATATCATGAATCTGGGGTGTGTTCAGTAACCAAGTTTCTTGGGGAGCGCTTGCCAAGTGGCTTAAGCACTCAAGCAAGCACTCCATGAGAAACCATTGATAAGAAACCGCTGGCTAGGCAAGTGCTGGCTATCTCCTTGGTAACACCACTGGACATGTCAAAGGCATACAGCACATGAGTATATTCATTGTAATGAAAATGTACCTTGTTCAAACACACACATCCACCCACAGACACAAACTCAGTTTTATATATGAGATTAGGCAACAGACACCTCCACACAAAACTGCCATGTTTGCATATTTCAGTCTTGCTAATCTGTTCTTCTTCTTCTCCCTCTCATAGTAATCAGCAAATAAATTATCCTCCATCCTTTATCGTATCATTTTTCCATGAGTTTTAGGATGTTATAAAAAAGGCTCAAATTATTATTAGTGCATTCCTGCTATTGCAGACCGCTGCGTGTTGACGTCACGTGTAGGGACCTCGTTTTTCATACTCTGCACGGACGCAAACACGGGATATTTTTGTTGCAAATTCTGGTAAGCAAACATCGAGTTATAAGTTATACCTCACTGTCTTGCAGACAGAAAGTAACTGCATTTGACATCCCACAAAGTTTTCTTTATAAATGAAATATCACTATAGATGTTCTTTCCTCTGCATATGAAAACTAGCATCCGTTGAAGACAAAGTCTTCGATATCCCCCGCCATAGTAAATGAGGACAAGTAGCAAAAGGCACCAGTTCAATTTATTCTTGATGTGTGTACCAAATTTCATCAAGAAATAGTTAATAGTTTTGCAACTATGTTCTGGAAACAAAGGTTAACCTCAATTATTTCTTAATACCCAACTTGTTTCCATGGAAAGTGACAGAATTTTTTTGGGGGGAAATCTCTAAATATCAAAAGGCACCAGTTCACCACTTTCTTGATATGTCATGTGTACCAAATTTCGTAAATATTTCTTGAGGGGATTTGTAGTTAAGCTCCGGAAACGAAATGTGACGGACGGACGGAACCCATTTCTATATCGCCCGCCAACTTCGTTGGTTGGCGGGGGATAATTAACGTACCTTCATTGTGCGGTGTATATTAGAAGGCTGCCGCGAAAGCTAAAGACAAAACATGCAATACCTCATTTGAGTTGTAATCAAAATGTTATGTTTTGTTTTTTTCCTCAAAATGGTATCAACATTGAATAATAGAAGATGCGTTGTTCAGTGTTCAAATGTACATCAGGCCACAAAAACAATCTGAGCTACGTGAAGAGAAAAAGTTGGTGGTGATTTCTGGATGGCTGAAGGGCATGACCTGTTGAATGGGTGATGCTTATTACCCACAGACAGACAGACACAAACTCAGCTTTATATATATATATATATATATATATATATATATATATATATATGTAAATATAAATATGTAGATGCACCACCTCTCTCACGTGTGAATGGAGGGAATAACTAATCAGCTATCACCTCATCAATTAAACCCAGGTGGCTAACATTATATAAATTAATCGACTCCTCCCATGTTCTTCAAACCGAAGAGGCTGCATAAAGCAACCATGAAAGAGCGACCCAAGGTAAACCCTTTGCTGCTTCAAACCCTTCCCAGAGTTCCTCCACAGCTGTAAAGACGTTCGCACATAGTACACACATGAGAATCCCAATTCTCCACACACAATTATATATATTATATACACGATACACACACACACAGCAACACACATATATATTATACACAATATATATATACATATACATATACATATACATATACATAACTACACACACACATATATACATATACACACATAATATATATATATATATATTAATATATATATATATATACACATATACACACACACACATATATATATACATATCACACACATATATATACACATATACAATATAATTATAATACACACACACATATATATATACATATATACATATAAACACACACACACATATATATATATATATAATATATATATATATATATATAATATATATATATATTACATATACACACATACACACATATGCCCCGGTTAAAATAGGTTACCATATCCCTGTGTGTCCTGTGAGGCGACCAGGGTTGCGTCAGGAAGGGCATCCGGCGTAAAAACCTATGCCAAATCATTATGCAGACAATAAAACGGATTTTCGTATTAAACGTATGCCCCGGTTAAGCGCTGTCACACCTTGACGATTTAGCCAGCGTATGCCGACTTGTGAAAAATTGGGCTAAAACGCCGGCACACGTCGAATACTTATGGGTAAGTTGTATACATTAAGAGGCACGCTGAAAAACACTGCCATACTCAGTACTGCTGTTTCATCATTGTACTTTCGGTTTCCTCTAATTTTAAGCATGCTTGAAATTTTACGACGTATGCCAGCGTATGACTCACACGTTCCGTCTACGCTGGCCATAAGTTGTAGGCACGCTTATCGGATCTTACACACGTTACTCATAAGTCGATAACACGTTGAGTAATGATAGCGTACCCGAAACTTATTTATAACCTATGAGTAACGTGTTGTAGGCACGTTACACGATCGTTGCACACACGTCGACGCACGTTATGCGATCGTTGACACACGTCGAGGCACTTACTTTGTAGTTACTCATAAGTCGAAAACACGTCGAGGTAATGCTTAGGCTACCCAAAACTTATTTCTAACCTATGAGTAACGTGCTTTAACCTATGTGTAACGTACCTCCAACGCATATTGACGTATTTAGACTATTTGAGGGCCCTGTCACACCTTGACCGTAAGCAGCCAATGCAACGTATAAAAATGATCTAAAACGTTGACGTACGCTGAAATTTGATGGTTTTTTTGAGTTTTTGGCGTATTCAAAACGTGTTGTCGTTTGCATAATATTAGTAACGGGCACAAACGTTTCGTTGTGTATACATAACTTTACCAACGAATGCTTACCTTGTGATCGGCGTTCAAACCTAAGACAAGCGATAGTTCAACTTACCCTTTGCGCGCTATACGTATCGCCGAACTCGTGGCGTAGCCTGTTGAGAACTTGCCGGACGCCGATTGAAATCAAAACTGCCGAGATTTTGAATTGTCAACGATCGCAGTCACACCTTGACGATTTGCCAGCGTATTGCATCTATAAAATGGGTTACAACGCTAGGCACACGTCAAATACGCTATAGGAAAGTTGAGTATAACGTTAAGATTATGCTCGAAATCATTGAAGTACGCTGGCATATTACCTAGTCCGTTGATACGTCGTGAAATTTCAAGCATGCTGAAATTTTAAGACGTACTCGACGTAAGCTCACACGTTCGCATGCGTTGCATTGTTCTTGCACTTTCCCGATCTTTAAACACGCGAACACAGTTACTTGTAGGTTAGTCATAAGTCGAAGCACGTCAAGTTAATGGCACCATACTTGAAACCCAATTATACCGTTGAGTAACGTGCTGTTGAAAATAGTAACGTCAGCTAGCCTATGTAACTGCTTGGAAAGTATGAGTAACGTGCATTAAACTAGTATAACTGGCCTTGAACCATCGCTACCGTTGCTATGAACGTAAGAGTACGTGCGTTTAACCTAGTGTAGCATGTTTTGAACCTAAGTAAAACGTGCATCAACCATTGAAAACATGCTATGAACCTATTTGTAATGTATGTATAACGCACATTGTCGTATGTAGACGAATTAAATTGACGCTTCCGGACAACCACAGAACTTACTGAAAGTGTTTCTAACTACATCTACCGTGTACTGACGTATTGGCAGCGTTTAGGGAATTGTACATACAAATGGGCTTCACAAGAGGAACATCATTGTCCAGACTCCATGTGAGTGAGCACATGCCAGTAGTATCAGATAGTATAATACTATTAGCAGTAGTTGTGTGCGTGACAGTAGTATAGTAGTAGTAGTTTAGTAGTAGCATTGGTAGTAGTAGAATGTCTTACATCAGTAGTAGTAGTGGTATGTCTATGTCATAGTAGTAGTAGTGTAGTAGTATGTCTATGTCAGTAGAGTAGTGTAGTAAGTATAGTATAGATTCTATGTCAGTATTATGTAGTAGTAGTAGTAGAAATATGTCTATGTCAGTAGTATAGTAGTAGTAGTAAGTTGTAGTAGTAGTATTGGTAGTAGTAGTAGGTCCATGTCAGTTAGTAGTAGAGCGTGATGGGAGGGTTGGTGATGAATGGATTCCTCTTATCGTCCACGAATAGGAGACTACTTTGCACCATTGTTCGATGTTCTTTTCGGCTAATTTTTTTTCCTCATCCACGATGAAATATTTCTTTGTTTTACTTTTTAAAGTATTAAAAACGACTTTGACAAATGCATAATGTACTAGTAATGAACACAGAACGCTTCGAGAACTTATACATAAGTTATACCAACGATTGTTTATCGTGTTTTAGGCGTCCCACAACCTATCAACGATAGTCCAGCGTATGCATAGCGTAATAATTCCCAAGCACGTTATTCATAGGTTATATAAATAAGTCACGGGTACCCTAAACATACTTTGATGTGTTTCGACGTATGAGGAACTTTTCAGCTAGCGTGTGCGAAGTGTGAACAACGTTCGTGTAGCGTGCTTACAAAACGTTACTCATAGTTAGAAATAAGTTTCGGGTACGCGAATGTTACCGTCTACGTGTTTCGACTTATGAGTAACATACAATTAACGTGTGTCAACGATCGCATAAAACGTGCCTAAACCTTATGCCGGCGTAGCGGAACGTGTGAGCCAAACGCCGAGTACGTCGTAAAATTTTAAGCATTCGAAAAGAGAGAACAAGCACAAAAGTCAACGATTAAAGCAGCGTACAACGACTTATGGCAGTGTTTTTCAGGGTATTCTAACGTATACAAAACTTCCCAATAACGTATTCGACGTGTGCCAGCGTATTCGGCAAATTTGTAAAAAAAAACGGCAACGTATCGCGCTATCGTAAGTGTGACACCCCTTGATTGACTCTTCCGGACGACCACAGAACTTACTGAAGCTGTTTCTAATTTAAGCTACCGAATGGCGTATTGGCAGCGTTAAAAAAAAAAAACAAAAAAAAAACAATAATTCGTATTTCGTCAACCGTCACGTCCGATTGCCTCTTCAGTTGCTCATGTCTTATTCTTAGTTCCTCCTCTGAATATTTTCTTTGACGATATTGTCACGTCGACGTCGAAACTTAAAAGCAAATTCAATATATTTTAAAATTCGTGATATCGACTAAAAAAAAACAAAAACAACAACAACAAACAACAACCAACAACTTCAGATATTTCGTCACGTGCCTCACGGAGCCAAGGAGAAAAAAAGAAAATGTGCTTGACGGAGAAAATAAGTTTCGGTATGCTAAACATTACCTCGACGTGTTCGACTAGGAGTAACTTACAAGAACTTGTGTCGACGTGTGTCAACGTCGCATATCGTGCCTACAACTTATCCCAGCGTAGCGAACGTGTGAGCCATACGGCGAGTACGTCGTAAAATTTTCAAGCATGCTTGAAATTTCACGACGACTAAACGTACCACGAAATATGACGGCATACTTCATCGTTTTTCAGCGTCTCTTAACGTATACACAACTTACCATACCATATTCGACATGTGCCAGGTTTTAGAGACATTTTTCATAGGTCGCATACGCTGGCGAAATTCATGGTGGACTGCGTGGTTGACACTTTCAATTTTCAGGCGTTATGTTTAAATCGGCGTCGGCAGCATGTTTTAAAAACGCCACGAGTTCGTCAGCGATACGTGCAGCGCGCTATGTCCTAAGTTAAACTATCGTTGGGCATAGGTTGTGTACGCCGACAACAGGCTAAGCATTCGTTGGTATAATTTATCTATAAGACAACAAACGTTCTGTGCTGCCGTTACAATATGTTATGCATACGACCAACACATTATGAATACACCCAAACTTTAAAAAAACATCAAAATTTCAGCTACGCCAACGTTTACATACATTTTTATACATTGCCATTGCTGGCTAAATCGTCAAGTGTGACAGCGCCTTTAGAATAGGTGTACCATATCCCTGTGTGTCGTATGAGGCGACCGGGGTGTGTCAGGAAGGCATCCGGCGTAAAAAATATATCCGACAATAAAACGTATGCCCCAGTAGAATAGGTGTACCATATCCCTGTGTGTCTATGAGGCGACCGGTTGCATCAAAAGGGCATCCGGCATAAAAACCTATGCAAACTTTATGCGGACAATATAACGGATTTCCATACCGGATCGTCGAGGCCCGGGATACCACACGCCACCGGTACCGTTGGTCAGCAGGGTACCGTGGAAATTGTGCTACTGCTGGCGAAGGAGGAGAAGGAGATGGGGAAGGCGTGTCCAGAGGCAGTGGGAGAGGGGGAAGGGTAGAAGTGTGAAGGTGAGAGTTGGAACTCTGAATGTTGGGACTATGACTGGCAAAGGGTGAGAGTTGGCTGATATGATGGAGAGAAGAAAGTGGACATACTGTGAACAAAGACCAGTGGATGGGGAGTAAGGCTAAGAGCGTTGTGGTTTCAAACTGTTCTACCATGTGTGTATGGAGGAGAAATGTGTCTGGGTAATCCTGAAGGAGGATTATGTCAAGAGGGTATTGGAGGTGAGGAGAGTGCGGACCGAGTGATGAGTGTGAAGTTGGAAATGAAGGTGATGATGATATGTCATCAGTGCATATGCCCACATATGGGGTGTGAGATTGGAGTGTAAAGAAGATTTCTGGAGTAGTTAGATGAAGTGGTGGAGAGTGTATCCAAGGATAAAGAGTGGTGATTGGAGCAATTTCAATGGCATGTGGGGAAAGGAAATGAAGACGGTGAGGAGTGATGGGTAGGTACGTTCAACAGAGGAATGTGGAAGGGCAAAATGTGGTGTAGATTTGCAAAAAAGAATGAATGGCATGGTAAATACGTATTTCAAGAGAAGGAGGAACACAGGTGAGTACAAGAGTGGAGAAAACAGCACACAGGGTACATTTTAAGCAGGAGATGCAACCTGAAAGAGATTAGAGACTGCAAGGTGGTGGCAGGGAAGAGTGTAGCTCGACAGCATCGATTGGTGGTCTATGGGATGATTTTGGAGGTGAGGTTGAGGAAGAGAGTGAGGGCTGAACCAAGGACCAGATGGTGGAAGCTGGAAGGAGGAAGACTGTTGCTGTGGATTTTAGGGGAGGAGGTGAGACCAGTTGTTGGATGCGTGGTAAAGATATGGGTGGGATGATTGGGCAACTACAGCCAAGAAGCTGGTAGGGAATAGCTAGGAAGGTACTTGGTTGTGACATCTGGACAGAGGAAGGAAGGAATAAGGATGACTTGGTGGTGGAACGAGGTACAGAACAGGAGAGAGTATAAGGAGAAGGGTTGTGCTGAAAGAAGTTGGATAGCCGAAGAGATGAGGAATAGTAAGGAGCAGTGCAGCTACAAGGAGTATGGTGCTAGAAGAGAGAGGTGGCAAGGCTGAAAAGGCATTTATGGCCGTGAGCTTGTATGAAGAAAGTTTTGGATACAAAAGAAGGGGGAAAAGGATTTGTCCCGATTGGCAAGACAGAGGGACCGAGCTGGGAAGGATGTGCTGCAGGTTAGGGTATCCCACTTACTATCCCACTATCTGACTATCCCACTTCCTTTTCGCCAACCCCTTCTTCCTTATACTGTACTTTCCTGTACTTCCTCGTTCCACCACCAAGTCTCCTTTTCTTCCTTCCTCTGTCCAGATGTCACACCAAGTTACCTTTCCTAGCCTATCTCCCTCACCAGCTTCTGGGCTGAAGTTGCCGCAGTGTGTAGTGTGTATGATGATATGGTGTAGTGGTGTACTACTGCTGTAGGTGGTGTGCGTGTAAATATTTAACTATATTGATATGTATTATAGCTATAGTATATATAATATATGATAGTATATGTACATATATACATACATATCTATAATTTTATATATATAGCAATTACATATACAGTATATATTATATAGCACAGCACCAGTATAGTAGTATATATATACAATATACCATTATGTATAGCATATACTACATATACGTGGATATATATTATATCGTATATTGTCATATATAGGCTAGTATATATATAGGTATATTAGCGTAATATATAATAATTATAACCTATAGGTAGTGTTATATATATTATAAAGTAGTGTGTATTATATTGTATATATAATAGTATTTAAGTGGGACAACAAGTATTTGGATACATCTGCCGGATTTTGCAGGTCTTCCCACTTACAATAGGCACGTATGAGGTCTGTAATTTTTATCATAAGTACACTTCAACTGGTGAGAAGACGGAATCTAAGAACGGAAAATCGCTGAAAAATCACATTGTATTGATTTTTTTAAATAATTAATTCTGCATTTTATTTGCAGTGAAATAAATATTTGGATCACCTAGCCAACTGGTCTGAGAAAGAACATTCGCGGCTCTGCCGACAGACCTGTTAGTTTTGTTTTAAAGAGCCCTTTCCATCTCCGCTCATTACTGTATTCAACTGCACCTGTTTGAATCTCTTATGCTGCATAAAAGAGCAGCTGTCCACACTCAATGCAATCAGACTTCGCAACGATCTCCATCAATGGGCAATGGACTCAGGAGAGGCTGTCCAGATGGGACATCAGGGACAAAATTGTAGTATGCTTGCTACAAGGCTGGGATGGGGCTACAGGACAATAGGACAAGTCAGCTTTTGGTGAGTAAGTGGCAACAACTGTTTGGCGGGCAATTATTAGAAAATGGGAAGACAGTTCCAAGATAAACAGTTCATAAATCTCCCTCGGTTCTGGTGGCTCCTAGTGCAGAGATCTCTAAAGCTCGTGGAGCCTCAATGATCATGAGAAAGGTGAGGGATCAGGCCCAGAAAGCACACGGGCCAGGACCTAGGTCAATGAACTTGAAGAAGAGCTGGGACCGACAGTAATCAAAGAAAACATAAGTATTACACACTACGCACGGTTATGGATTAAAGATCCTCGGCAGTGCAAACGCAAACAGGTTCCCCTCTGATGCAAGCCAGCGCATTTTCAGATGCGCCGTCTGAAAGTTTGCCAATGCCCCAATTCTGGATGATCCAGAGGAGGATAGTTGGTAGAAGGTCCCATTTGGTCTGGATGAGACCAATAATAGGAGCTTTGTTGGTTTTTAAAACTGCCACTGCGCGCCCTGTTTGGAGGAAGAAGTAAGGATGAGTTACAACCCAAGAACAGCGTCCATCCGCAACCATGTGGAAGCATGGAGGTGGAAACATCATTCTTTGGGGATGCTTTTCTGCAAAGGGGACAGGACGACTGGCAACCGTATTGAGGGGAGGATTTGATGGGGCCATGTATCGGCGGATCTCTGGCAACAAACCTCGCTTCCCCCTCAGACAAGGAGCATTGAAGATATGGGGGCATGGGCTGGGATCTTCCAGCATGGACAACGTGGACCCGTAAACACAGCAGCCAGGGGCAACTAAGGTAGTGGTCTCCGTAAGAAGCATCTCAAGTTCCTGCGAGTGGCCGAGCCAGTCTCGCAGACTGACCCTAATAGAAAATCTTTGGAAGAGCTGAAGTATGTGTTGCCCAGCGACAGCCGCCGAAACCGTGAAGGATCTGGCAGAAGATCTGTATGGAAGGAGTGGGCCGTAAAATGCCCTGCTGCAGGTCTGTGCAAAAACCTGGTTAAGGACGACGAGGAAACGTCTGATCTCTGTAATTGCAAACAAGGCTTTCTGTAACAAATATTGTAAGTCTTGTCCTCTTTTTTCAGGATTGTATCAGAATACTTATTTTCATCGCAATCAACATGCAAACTTAATTATTTAAAATCATACAATGTTGATCTTTTCAGGATTCTTTGTTTTAGCCAATGTCCCGTCTTTCACCCCAGTTAGAAGTGCTCCGTATGATTATAGAAGATTAACACTGAACCTCTGCGTGCTCTGTAAAAGTGGGAAAGGGACTGCAGAAAAGTCGGCAGTGATTCACAATATCTTGGTTCTGCCCCAACTGTATATTAATATATATATTATATAGGTATATATATATATATATTATATATATAGTATAGGTATATAAAAAAAAAAAAAAAAAAATAGAAATATATGTTAGTATATAATTGTAGAGGAGTAAATGGGGTTTCTAAGGCATCCTGAAATTAAATGAAATGGGGAAATGGAATAAACTTCTCTGGTAATCAATGCGGAAATGGAGCCCAAAACAGGAGACTGATTCCTCCCCCTCCCATACAAACAAATGTAAAATTGAGACTGTCTGAAGACCCATAAGGTCAAAAGAGGAGACTGATCTCTGCCCCATTGAGCAAATGTTAAATTGAGACTTACTGATGAAAGCACTTTTTTCCTTTTATATTTTCATTCC